>OZ007588.1:468392354-469014854 GCA_963931845.1 Maratus michaelseni
ACTTTTGTTTATAGGTTCATTGTGATAAGGCGCTTCCCTGATTAGTTTTGGGGATTGATTGGTTAACTATAAAGGGGGGGAACGGGGGGCTAACCCCCCTTAATTTGGATAAATGGTTTTTTCATGCAGAATTATCCAGTTTTCTTCAAATTTTGTATATAGGTTCATTGTGATAAGGTTCTTTCCTGATTAGTTTTGGGGGTTCATAGGTTAAGTATAAAGGGGGTAACGGGGGGGTTAATCTTCCCCCCTTATTTTAGATAAATAAATTTTTCATGCAGAGTTATCCGATTTTCTTCCACTTTTGTTTATAGGTTCATTGTGATAAGGCGCTTCCCTGATTAGTTTTGGGGATTGATTGGTTAACTATAAAGGGGGGGAACGGGGGGCTAACCCCCCTTAATTAAGATAAAGGGTTTTTTCATGCAGAATTGTCCAATTTTCATCATATTTTGTATATAGGTTCATTGTGATAAGGTTCTTTCCTGATTAGTTTTGGGGGTTCATAGGTTAAGTATAAAGGGGCTAACAGGGGGGGGGGATCCCCCCCCCTTAATTTAGATAAATAAATTTTTCATGCAGAGTTATCCGATTTTCTTCCACTTTTGTTTATAGGTTCCTTGTGGCAGGGCGCTGCCCTGATTAGTTTTGGGGATTGATTGGTTAACTATAAAGGGGGGGGACGGGGGGCTAACCCCCCTTAATTTGGATAAATGGTTTTTTCATGCAGAGTTATCCGATTTTCTTCAAATTTTGTATATAGGTTCACTGTGATAAGGTTCTTTCCTGATTAGTTTTGGGGGTTCATAGGTTAAGTATAAAGGGGGTAACGGGGGGGGGGTTAATCTTCCCCCCTTATTTTAGATAAATGATTTTTTTCATGCAGAGTTATCCGATTTTCTTCAAACTTTCTATATGGGCTCATTGTGGTAAGGGGCTTCCCTGATTAGTTTTGAGGGTTCATTGGGGAAGTGTAAAGGAGGGAGACGGGGGCTACTCCTCCCCCCTTAATTTTGATAAATGGGTTTTTCATGCAGAATTATCCAATTTACTCCCAATTTTGTATATAGTCTCATTGTGGTAAGGCACTTCCCTGATTAGTTTTGTGGGTTCACTGGTAAAGTATAAAGGGAGGAACGGGGGGAGGACTAACCCCCCTTGATATAGATAAATGGGTTTTTTAAGCAGAATTATCCGATTTTCTTCAAATTTTATATATATGTTCATTGTGATAAGGCGCTTCTCTGATTAGTTTTGGGGGTTCTTTGGTTAAGTATAAAGGGGGGACGGGGGGCTAACCCCCCCCCCCCTTAATTTAGATAAATGGATTTTTCATGCAGAATTATCCGATTTTTTCAAATTTTGTATATAGGTTCATTGTGGTAAGGCGCTTCTCTGATTAGTTTTATGGGTTCATTGGTTAATTATAAGAAGGAGAAACGGGGGATGGTTCCCCCCTCTTAATATATTGTCGATTTCTTCATTTTTCGAGGGCTTATTTCAAATTCTTTGAAATAAGAATATAATTTACAGTTAGTGTGAATAGTCTGTGAGCTCAACGCCGTCAGTTTAACTGGGCAGTTTTCTTTTATTGTGTACATTTCCCAACAGGTGGCGCTGCTATGCTACTTTTTTCATTATTATCACGATAACTATATCTCAAGAACTAATGCACGAATTTTAATCAAACTTCAGTTTCAGTTAGATGTTGACATAAGTTGTTGTCAAGAACTAATGCACGGTATTTAATAAAACTTTAGATTCAGTTAGAACTTGATATAAATTGGTGCTGATTCTTCTTAGTGTATGCGAAATCTGTGTGAGATAGAAGAATGTTTTGGGATTGGCACATCCAACTAGTTTATTATTAATTTATAGAGACCTTAATTTTTTTTCGCTACATGGTGTATAATCCATTTTTCTTGTTTGTCAAAATCAATAACTAAACATTTTTGTTTTACTGTAATTCAATGTTTAGAAAATAAATCAAGTAAAACTTTATTATATTTATTAAATTAGTGATAGAATGTTTATGTTAGTCGCAGTGGCGCACCCAGGATGTCGCTTTGGGGGGGGGGGTAATGAATTTTCGAGGTCTGCACAGGCCCGGCTCGTCCCGTATCCGGCAAAATGAAGGTAAACTTTAAAACAGGCCGGGCCGCCGGAATTAGAAGATTTTTGATAGGCCGTGCCGGGCCGACTGACAAAATAAACCGGCTAACAAAAAAACTTAATGGGGCCGGGTACGGGCCTTGGACCCATGATGACTTGTAGATTTTTACATGTTGAACTTTAGTTGTTTTCATGCATCGTCAGAATCAGAATATTTGAAAGATATACGTTTAACACTCTTTTTTTCGTCTTTGAATAAAAATCAGTTCATCACTGTCATTATCACTACAAATTTAAAAATTAATTTTACGTTTAACCGGCCCGATATGAAAATTTAAACGAAGCCGGTAAAATGTGATGATAACGTTCGCGAGAATAAATATAAATATGTTTCATGAAGTGACGCTAGTTTAGCAACATCATCAATAGAGTAATATAACATGTCAAGCGTAGAAATCGACATCGGATGTTTACATCGTGTCTAGGTCCAAGTTTTATTGTTTTAGCAGTCTCGAGCTGAGCCGAGATCAGGCTTAAATCCTTTTATATACAGTCGAGCTGGGTCGGAACTGGACTTAATTGTGCCCAAGCAGTTTGTTTTGTCAAAATAGTAATAGAAATAATAAGTTGCTGTTAACGGATTCAGTAAAAATATGCCTTACGTGATTCTCAAATTTCCAGTTTAACAACATGAAACTTTCCGAAACATTTTTTGACTTTTATTTTTAACTGTAAAGGCATAAAATTGACAGGTCTGACTTTTGAAGCGATTTGGAATCGAGTACTGTTTTCCATTTTTTGATAAATAAATAACCAATTGAGATATAAGTATTCCTTTCTTGTGATGATAGGTTTTTCTTCTTTACCGTGCTATCGCTTCCGGAAATTTAATTCAAAACGCCAAATCTGATAGTATTTTCTGAAAGATTTTTTGCATTTATCAGAAAAAGGAAAACGCTATTCGATTACATAGTTTCTTAATAAGAACACCTGTCAATTTTGTGCATTCCTGAAGAAAATTTATTTCATAAATGTGTCAGAAAGTAGCGCCATTCGATTTGAGAAGAGCCTTAATAAATTACGAAGAAATATTTTCAAAAATCTACTTTTTTATATAGCTTAAAAGTTATTATTTTTTAACACTCTTTTTCTCTTTTATTCTAAACTACATTGATTCTTAGATTGAATCTTTATTTGAAGGCTGAAAAAGCTGAGTAATCATTAATGTTGCTATTCTGTTTTTTTTTTTCTGTCTTGTAAACATATAAGTTGAAAGATATTGTAAATTTTCTCCAAAAATATGTATGTAATATTCTTTAAAAGAATCTTAATTTTATGTTGAGTAAAATCGGATTTATTTTAATACAAACTGAGCGGACTGGATAGGCCATGATTTAACTGATTTTGTCACTTGCCGGGTCGGGCCTGTTTTCTTTGATTTTTGTACTTGCCGGGCCAAACTTTTAACTTTTGCAATGGGCAAGATAGATTTCGTTCGGGCCTGGCCTCGAAATTCTGGCCTGTGCAGACCTCTAATGCATTTGCATGACACTCACGAGTCGGTGATCAAGTGACCATCTGCATTTGCGCACTGCAACAGTAGCTTAAATTTACTATAATCACTTCTGATATCCATCAGTGATACAGAATTTGTTAATTATTTATGGCTATGTGCAGATTTTTTCCTTTTTTCCTTTATACTTTACGATTACTGAAAAATGTTACAAAAATGCTTTATTTTACGATATAAAGCTGACATATTCTGTAATATAATATTTTATGTAATGTAATAGTACGGTATTCGTTGTAGTGCAGCAACATAATGAAATTACGATGACTACTCTTGTGCATCTCTGCTTTATCATCAGTAATTCGATATCGCTTGAATTTGAACATATGCTAAAACGTATATTATTTATCATAAATGAACACAATGAAACATTTTGTGAAGAAAACAGAGGAATGTAATTTTATAATGAAATAGTTAGCCTGTTACTATAAATAGAACTTTGCTATGAATGACAGAAAATGTTATCTACTTATTTATTTTTCAGTATCAACGGTTTTTTGCCGCTGTGTATTCACAGGGGGAAAACTATTCTTCTATTAATTAATTAATATTATGAACATTCAAATCATTTTTAAAACTTTTTATAATTAAAAAAAAAGAAAGGAAAAGTGCCCTGTTAAACTGATGGCATTAACCTCAAAAGGCTATTCACACTGATTGCGTATATTATACTCTTATTTCAGAGAATAATTCTGCATGATATTCCCATTTAGCTAAATTAAGGGGGGGGGGAATTATCTTCCCAATTCCCACCCTTTATACTTAACCAATGAACTTCCAAATCTAATATCAGAATAAACAGCTATACCAAAGTTGCAGCAAATTGGATAATTCTGCATGAAAAATCCCTTTATATAAATTAAGGGGGAGGGATTAGTCCCTGTTCTCTCCCCCTTTATACTTAACCAATGAACTCCCAAAACTAATCAGGAAAGCGCCTTATCAGAATGAACCTATATTCAAAATTTGAAGCAAATCGGATATTTCTATCAAGAGTTATCGCGTTACGTACATACATACTTACATACATACAGAACCTGTGGGCACATTAGCTCTCAGGCTTTGATCCCTTGTGCTAATAAATAAAAAGAAAACTGCCCAGTTAAACTGAGGGCACTGGCTATTCACACTAATTGTATATTATACTCTTATTTCAAAGAATTTGAAATAAACCCTCGAAAAATAAAGAAATTGACAATATATTAACACGGGGATCATCCCCCGTAACCCTTTATAATTAACCAATAAACCCCCAAAACTAATCAGGGAAGCGCCTTATCACAATGAACCTATAAACAAAATTTGAAGCAAAGCAGTTAGTTCGATCAAGAGTTATCGAGTTACGTACATACAGAACCGGCGGCCATAGCTCTCAGACTTTGATAGCCTGTGAGCTAAAAACCATTAACATAACAATTTACATCTATTGTGAATAGGAAAACAAGTCAATTTTATAAATTTTATAAAATGTAGTCTTCTTTGGTTTGGATACAATGGATACAAAAACAGCAAAAAATGCTAAGACGGAATCGCAATAAATCGGTGAGAAATTCTACTTTAGACAGGTTTCCGTCTTAGCTGGTAAACTGTAAAGGTGTTTCTTCCGATGGGACCATGGAATGTTTGCGATTAAGATAATATTGCGTTATAGACAGGTTTCATTTACACTGGTTAAACTATATGTAAAACTTGTGTAATATTTGTGCCCCATACTGTTTAACTTGTGTAAATGAAACTTGTCTATAACGTAATATTTTCTTGAACGCAAACATTCCATGGTCTCAGCAAAAGAAACACTTTGAAAGTTTACCTGCTAAAGCAAAAACCTGTATAAAACGGAATTCTTCATCGATTCATTGCAATTTTGTCTTAGCATTTTTTATTTTTGTTTGTGTCCATGATTCAGTAAATTAGTATACCTAGTTCGGAACAGGAGGGAGGGGCAGACCGCGGGATATGCCCTCTCTTGGCTATTAATAAATTTGAAACTTTATGCTTAGGAATATGCTAGTGTAATTATCCTTAGAAAGAAATTAATATGTATGCTTAACATTCTAGTGATGAAGTGCTGGTGAATTATTCTAATCTTAGATGATTTTCTCGAGGTTTGATGATATAAATTCTCCAAATAGAAATTTAAAAATATGGCTATTTTTTTATGCATTGAGTTAAATGTTTTAACACGAATGATGCTAAAAAAAAAGTGTATAACCAGAAGTACTAATAAAATAGCAATGCATTTCGCCAGCTCACCCCCCCCCCCCCCCACCACCACTCACATTATTATGAAAATATTACCAATCGTTTATACCTTGTTTGTACCCGTTTGTATCTCATTTGTACTATAGTAATAAAAGGTTTTTAGTGGGGGGGGCTGTAGAAACGGCAGCCCCCCCCACCTCAATGTTTTACAAAACGGATAGTGCCAAACATTTATACCTCGTTTGTACCCGTTTGTACCAACAATCATTTCGTTTGTACCTCATTTGTACTTGGGTAATAAAAGGTTTTTAGTAGTGGGGTTGACTGGAAAAAAGGCAGCTCCCCAACTCAATGTTTTACGAAATGGATAGTGCCAATCGTTTATACCTCGTTTGTACCAACAATCTTTTCGTTCGTACCAACAATCTTTTCGTTCGTACCAACAATCTTTTCGTTCGTACCAACAATCTTTTCGTTCGTACCTCATTTGTACTAGAATAATAAAAGATTTTTAGTGTAGGGCTGCCACTTCTCCAGCCCTCCCACTTCAATGTTTTAGAAAATGGATAGTGCCAATCATTTATACCCCGTTTGTACCAAGAATCGTTTCGTTTGTACCTCATTTGTACTAGAGTAATAAAAAGATTTTAGTGTTGGGCTGCCATTTCTCCAGCCCCTCGCCCCCACTTCAATGTTTTACAAAATGGATAGGGCCAATCGTTTATACCTCGTTTGTACCAACAATGTTTTCATTTGCACCTCATTTGTACTAGAGTAATAAAAAGATTTTAGTGTGAAGCTGCCATTTTTGCAGCCCCCCCCCCCCCACTTCAATGTTTTACAAAATGGATAGTGCCAATCGTTTATACCTCGTTTGTACCCGTTTGTACCAACAATCTTTTCGTTTGTACCTCGTGGGGCTGCCATTTCTCCAGCACCCCACTTCAGTGTTTTGCAGAATGGATAGTGCCAATCGTTTATTGACCTTGAATGGGTCGTATTGTCCATTAGACAGATGTACAACGTAGACGAAATACCAGCCTCGTTTGGACTTGAATCCGCTTGACCGTGCTAAAAATATGGATGATGGATGTGTACTCAGAACTGAGAGAATCAGAGTACCGCTATAAATCTTTACGCTTAACGTATGTCGAAAACGATTTGAGAATAAAGATGAAATGAGATACAAAGGTTTTAAACATTTTCTAAAGACCTAAAAAAAAAAAAAAAACTTTTTATAATTTTACAGAAAACTTTATATAGTTACTTCATTATTAAGTTTCAGGGTCTGGGGGGGCTTCAGCCGCCTTAGCCCCCCCCCCCCCCCCCGTGGGTGCGCCAATGGTTAGTCGTCCTGTTTAAAATAATGAATTGTGATATTTTGGTCTTTAAACATTTTTACTTCATTTATGCTAATTATTTTATGATTTCAAAAATATAAATATTATGTTATTTTATTTGGTTTTTGCAATTGTCTGAAACGTTTCTAGACGAACATTTTCTTAAGTTTGAGCAAAGTCTGTTATAGATATTGTTTATAGCTACTATATTTGCATTGTATAATATATATTATTAGAAAATATACAATAAAATTTTAAAATTTTGCAGACGAAATATTTTATGGAAAAAAACCTATTGCAAATATCGTTAGTGAACAGATTTTCAAAATTGAATTTTTTAAATATATTTATTTTAAATGAATGAAATTGTTTAAAAATTGTTTTAAGTGTTGAACAAAGTGAAATTCACATGTCTCTATAGTTCTTATTATATGCATTAACAGAAAATCTATGTTTAATCTACTATAAACCATATTGTATTTAAATAAATTTTGCTAGGAATTCAAGGTTGTCTGTCATATCTAATTTTGATATGCTGTAATTTCGGAGATAATTTTAAAAGACGAGATTAGATTATCTGCAATTATAACAAGTTGGAAATTGTACGTTAAACGTAGCATATGGAGTGCGTTCGTATTATAACTAGTTTCACAATGTAAAAAAAAATCATCCTTATTATTTCAGGGAAATTAATTATATCGTCTGCTATGAGCGAAATGAGCATGCCTTTTTATTATTAACACTTTCCAACCTAGTTGAAAAGTGTTTATGACTTTGGTTTGTCTGGCTGTCTGCCGTCTGCCGTCTGTCCGTGCTCTAACTCCCCTAAATATGCTCGGATTGCCCTGAAAGTTTTATATGTTATTGTAGTTATCTATAGCCTGTTCCCTATTTCAACTGAAGTGTGTAGCACTTATAGTTTTTTTACAGTAACACTCAAAAGAATTCCTTTACATTACGGTCTATGGGGAAAAATCATTTGATGTTTATTTTAATAATGTTACACAATTTCGAACACATTGTAATTGATATATCACTAAGGTGCATTACAAGAAGCTTTATATGGAATATGCTGTACATAGAACTTATAGTTACTTTACAGGGACAGTCAAAAGAAATTCGTTACAATACGTCTATGGAGAAGAATCGTTTGCGGTTTAATTAAATAATGCTTCACTATTTTAAACGCATTGAAATTTATATATATCACTAAGGTGCATTACAAGAGGCTTACTACAGAATAGTGTGTGTATAGCAGTCATCGTTCATTTACAGGGACACACAAAAGAATTACCTACTGTCTGTTAACAATAATTCCTGGAAGTGCGTTTAAAGTTGCTGAACACGATTTTAAATTTAACTCACTTTTTGTTTATTACTTGGTGTGTTTAAATTTTGTAGATCATATACTGGGCAGCACAAAATTTCGCAAACACATTTCCGTTTATTGACAGAAACTCCAGAAGGAGAATTTTAAACTGTGCTACGCGTTTCCTAACTAAACTAAAATTTAGCATCCTATGTAGTATATATACAAATCTATAGATCATATAGGGCTGAATAAAAGTATTCGGATATTTTTCCGAATATTGTATATGTTGGAAATTCCTGACATTACGTTTTTAAATATGTTATACGTATTCCAAATTGTTTACTTAGATGTTATCTTTCAGCTTATTAAACGGTAATGATTTGTAAAATTATTTTGGAAGCGTTGGAAAATGTTACATAATCTATGCTTGACGCATGATTTTTCGTTCTTGTTTCTTATTACGTATGCCACGTTTACAAATGCAATTGTTTTTTTCTACACCAGACAGCGCTGAAAATTGACCCTGGAGATCTTGCTTTGCGAATGATTACCTCCATAGTTTATTATTTTTATTACTCATAATGAACGAATCTCCTGTGTTTATTTACTCTAATGGATTAAGATATTCGATTAACTAATTCCCGCTGAAGTTATCTCAGAATCTATACAATTTTTAATGTAACTCATTTCTCAAGCAAACAATTTTTTTGCACGATCTTTCTAAAAATGTAACTTTTATTCAATTTTATTCGACAAAATAATTTTGAATAAAAAGGGCCGCCTGGCCTATGAAAAAAGAAGTGGTTTGCCCGTATTTGTTTTTCTCAGTCAGATGACTTGCGCTTTTGTTATATAGATTACGTACGATAATTACGAATTTAATAGAATAATGAAAACTTTTATTACTATCTTTTTATATTTATTAGATTTTCATAAAATCTGAATTGATTCGACAAAATTCTGCAACAATAATATATATTAAATTTCAAACAGTTCGGTTGGGTAGTTTTTGTGTTGTTTTATGCGGACGCAAGGACAAACGAACAGATGGACGGCCCAGACGACGACTATAGTTGCTACATATTAATATAATCATAAACGCACCTAAAATCGCTTTATTCAAACAACGAACAAAATGCTTTATATTTTAAGATTTTCACTTGTATGCTTTTTATCATGCTAATAATTAAATTCCACACAGTTAAGACCACTGAAATATCTATTTTTCTCGGAGTAATTGAGAAAATATCTGTGTAAATAAATAAGCGTTTAAAAATGTAAGAGTTTTCTAAATACTTTGTATACTAATGAATTTTCCTGCATAAAAAATTAAAATACTTTTTTAATTAAAAGCAAAACACTATAAAATAGTACAGACTAATATCGTCTTCATGCAACCATGAATTTTATAATAGATACTTAATTATTATAGATTACTTAATAATCTGTAACATGTAACCAGAAATATGTTTATAAATTAATTAAAAAATTAATAACGTTGAACAGAAATACAAAAGTAATACTCACATATTGTTCTGCCTAGCTGTTTTTTGTTATTAATGCTGCATTTTTTTTTATCTAACACCCCCCCCCCCACACACACACACATACACATAAAAAATATAAAAATATAGAGATTTTTTATTATTATTTTGTATCGTTAATTTTTAATATAATATTGAATCTTCTCATATACTGTATCCAGGGGTGATTGTGTTCCGGTGTTTTGTACACCACTGAATTTATATCGCAGTCTTTTTCTTCTTTAATCGATAAATTCTGCGATGACACCCTAAGAATATTGCTATGTAAATTTAGTGGTGTACAAAATACCGGAACACAATCACCCCTGCTGTATCTTCAGTTTGTTTTTCCTGCAGTAAGTATTAAAATCTGATTAATTCTGATTTTTGAGTCTAGTATTATAATATTCATTGAATGCGTGTATTGAATGCGTGTATGTGAATTCTATTGGTATTTTCACAGGAATACTTTAAGAGGGTCTTAATTGATATTTAAACAATAAAAGTATAAAATGCAAAAAATAATAAAACCGACAGATTCAAATGCCAACAACTTTCGTTACTTATTAGTTCTGTAACACATTTTTGGGATGAGGGATGAGAGGTAACTGAGTTAATTGGATAGTAAGGTAAAATTAATAGAAAATTAAATGAAATTCTTTAAAAATGATAAAGTATTGTTATTTTCCTAAATTTCTATCACGCATGAGTTCTAAAATGTATATAGACGCTTATTAACACTTTCCAACATAGTAGAAAAGTGTTTATGAATTCGGTTTGTCTGTCTGTCTGTTGTACTGCCGTCTGTCTGTCTGTTGTACTGCCGTCTGTCTGTCTGCCGTCTGTCTGTCTGTCTGCCCGTGCTCTAACTCGTGTAAATATATATGTATAGTCATGCAATTGATATATGTTATTGAGGTTTACTGTGGCATGTTCGGTATTGAATATGAAGTGTGTAGCACTTATAGTTTTTTTACACGGACGCTGAAAAGAATTCCGTTACATTACGGTCTATATGGGGAAAAATCATTTGCGGTTTATTTTAATGATGTTATACAATTTTAAACATATTGAAATTGATATATAAAATTGAGGTGCACTACAAGAGGTTTACTATAGAATATGGTGTGTATAGCACTTAAATTTGTTTCACAGGGGCGCTCAAAAGAATTCCGTTGCATTACAGTCTATGGAGAATAATCGTTTTCGGTTTATTTTAAGAATGCTTAAATATTTCAAGCAAATTGAAATTTATATATGTAACTAAGGTGCATTACAAGAGGCTTACTATAGAATATTTAGAGTATAGCATTCATCGTTCATTTATAGGGACACACAAAAGTATTTGGTACTGTCTGTTAACAATAATTGCTGGAAGTGATTTTTCAGTTGATTAACGCGTTTTTAAATTTACCTCATTTTTTTATATTACTTGGTGTGTATAAATTCTATAAATCATATACAGGGCAGCAAAAAAGTTCTGGAGTACATTTACGTTTATTGAGGGAAATTCCAAAAGGGGAATTTTAAACTGTGCTACGCGTTTCCTATCTGAACTAAAATTTAGCGTTCTGTGTAACATATATACAAATTTATAGATCCTATACAGGGCTGCACAAAAGAATTAGGTTATTTTTTCGAATATTGTTAATATTATTCAGAATGTTAATGTTATTCAGAATATTGTGTATATAGCAGTCATCGTTCATTTACAGGGACACACAAAACAATTCTCTACTGTCTGTTAACAATAATTCCTGGAAGTGCGTTTTAAGTTGCTGAACGCGATTTTCAATTGATCTCACTTTATGTCTATTACTGGGTGTGTATAAATTCTGTATTTCATATACAGGGCAGCACAAAATTTCGCAAACACATTTCCGTTTATTGACAGAAACTCCAGAAGGAGAATTTTAAACTGTGCTACGCGTTTCCTAACTAAACTAAAATTTAGCATCCTATGTAGTATATATACAAATCTATAGATCATATACAGGGCTGAATAAAAGTATTCGGATATTTTTCCGAATATTGTATATGTTGGAAATTCCTGAAATTAGGGTTTTAAATATGCTATACGTTTTCCAAATAGTTTACTTAGATATTATCTTTCAGCTTATTAAACGGTAATGATTTGTAAAATTATTTTTGAAGATTTGGAAAGTGTTACGTAATCTATGCTTGGCGCAGGAAATTTCGTTCTTGTTTTTAAAATAATAATAAGAAAAAAATAATTTTCTGATGTACCAGTGTGGCGTACTAGTGAGTTTTTCATGCCACTACACCCGAGCAATATTATTTATGGTAGATTTCATTAAAATATGGATAGAAATCTACTACAAATATTACTGTTCGGAAATACTGGTATAGTAATAGTTACTTCGGAATAAAACCTTGAACATATAGTTTAGAAAAGTTTACTTTTAGAAGATTTAGATGTTGGCATCACAGTTGCTAGAACATTTAGAAAACGACGGCCTATTGCATGTAAAAATAAAAATTGCTTTTTTGATTTTCGAACGTGACCTTCTAACGTCCTAAGTACTAAATATATTCTTCTTGTCTTTGCAAAAGTCATTTTTTTCTATATCACTATATTATTAATGATATTTGTATAAGTTTTGATTTATGAAACTTTAAAATGGTTTGTCTTGTTTTTTAAATAGTGCAACTCAAATAAATATTTTTTGGTGATGTCTTATATTAGAAATGTGCATATTAGAAAATTACATTCATATCACTACTCGCTAATCAACGTTTAGACAATACTTACGCAATCTGTTATTAATAATCCTAGACTAAAATGCATATGACAATTCTTCTAGAGAAGCAATTTTGTCAAAAATATCAAAATCTTCCTTATTTAGTTTGGAACAGACGTAGCAGCCGCACCGGGGTTGGCAGAATTTTTGTTTCCACGCCATTTTGGCGAGATAATAAAATAAAACAGTATGTTAGTTCTATTTTATTACTAGTTGATCCGCCTGGCGTTGCCCGGTCCCGTCAAAAAACAATACGAAACGCGAAATCACTCTAAAAATCGCTGCACGAAACCGTTCCTCTGATAACCCTTTGTATTTCGTTAATTAAATAGAGAGATGGACACCGGCACGGAAGTAAGTTTAATACCACAACCTCAAATATCTGTATCAATTGATTCAAAGCGGGTCAGGTTTTTGATCAAAATTTACAAAATCGTCGGATTTTCACAGAATTTGCATTTTTGGAATTAGAAAAATAAACTACGTACAGACTGTGAGTTTCTATCGAATACCTCCAATACTTTTCTTAATACTCGAGGATGAGTGAAAATGAAACTATTTCGTTGGCTGGGATTATCAAATCGGCAACTTTCTTTTGCGGTTTCACTAAAAATAGCTATTTTCAGCGCACACGCGAAGGAAAATCTTTTAGTTCCACCGCCAAAGGATGCATTCTGTTCTAAACCAATATTCCAACACGTGTCCCCGCTACCTACGATACCGTGTATAACAGACGTGCTACGTACGTGCTGCACAATCTTTTGGTTCCAGTTTCCACCACCAGGTGGAGCATTCTGTTCTAAATAAACCTCTTTCTGAACGAAACTCCGGCACTCGATCCCGTTGCTTACTGCACCGCGCGCAAAAAATCTGTTAGTTCCACTTTCCACCTCCAGGGGGGTACCAGGGGGTCTTTGTCTTAATTAATTAGATATATATTAATTACCTCATGTTAAGTTTAATGAACCGATTCGCGTTGAAATCGGGTCCATAGAACCCGAGAAAATAAATCAACCCTCTGGATATTAATATTCATAAAAGGTGGTAACCCAGGGTTGAAAAAGTGATACCGAAGTTTATTTAGTATCTGCGATACCTCGGAAGAATGTCAAAAAAGATTTCATTTGAATCGGAACAAGATTAAATACAAAATCTTTTAGTTACATTTTCCACCGCCAGGTGGTGAACTCTGTTCTAAACAAACCTCTTTCCGAATGCAACTGTGGCACGTGTCCCCGTTGTTTATGACAACATATGTTACATAACTTTGGCAGCGTTTTTTAGCTTATGTTACATAACTTGCAAAGCGCGTACTGTGCACGCGCTGAAAATCTTTTAGTTCCACTTTCCACTGTTAGGGTATTCCAAATCCATGTCTTAGTTATTTATATCTTAAGTAGTTCATGTAATGTTGAATAAATCAATTCACGTTAAATTGGACCATTTGTTTAAACCGGTGAAATTTTAAATTTTAAATTGTTTAGTTCCACTTCCAACCGCTAGGAGGCCCACACTTTTCTAAATAAATCTCTCCGATCGAAACTCCGGCACGTGTTTCTGCCACATACGACACCATATAGGAGGCGTGCTGCGCACGCGCAGCAAAATATTTTTGTTCTTTTTTCTACCGTCAGGTGGCGCCAAATCTGTATCTTAATTAATTATATATATCTTAATTAGTTCGTGTTAAGTTGAATGAACTATTTATCGTTGAAATTGGGTCCATAGAAACCGAGAAAACACTCATCGCTGGTGATTAATGTTCAGAAACAGTCATAACCAAGTACTGAAAAAATGATACCAAAGTTTGTCTAATACTTGGGGGACCTGGGAAAAGGTTTCGTTTGAATCGGACTAATAATAAAAAAGTACTGATTTTGGAAGAAGGGGGGAAGGAAGGAGTTTCCATCAGAGCATTAACGTGATATTTAAATTACAACAGAACACTTACTTTCACACCTCCCCTCACAGAATTTAATCAATGACGTTAAAAAATTAGGAATTACTTAAGTAAGTTATAGTAAGTTATAGTAAGTTATCGTTGTAATTCCTGAAATCAAATACATAAATGACTTCACGTACATGAACAACCTGTAAAAATTGCATTAAAACAAATCGCGAAAAATCTACAACTCGCTTTTCGAATTGCAATCAGCCAACGACCTTTTCATCTGCCAATCACAATTTCCCGGTTGACTTTCGCTGCGCCTTCAATCCTATCAGCTACCAATCACAACTGCCCTCCAACGGTGTTTGATTACTAGCTGGCGATTTGTGACGTCATTTGAACAAATACGTTTCAAAACATGAAAAAACATTAAAAAACGCATAAAAAATGAAAAAAAAATCTAATAAAAAAATTGGGATAATAAACAGTACGCCCTTCCCTTTTAAAATCATGATTTTTTATCTGTAAAGAATTATCAACTTTCTCCAAGCTAAAAAGAGGGAAAAAATGACGATTCTAGGCGTAGCTGAGGGTGAAATGGATGCAAACACCGAACCAATCAAGCATTCTGGGCAAAATTTCTTAGTGTCGAAAGAAAAAATTCGCCAAAAATTCAAAAATCGCAGTACGAATTTTGCATAAACTTTATGGAAAATAAGACAAAATTTACTACATTTTGCTAAAAGACTGGAACTGGATTCCGGTTACTAAAGTGGAAAAAATCTCAGCGAAACACTAAAAATCGGATAAAAAAATTTATTATAAAACATTTATTAAAAAATTTCAAAATCGGGCTTCGAGGTGTAAAACTACATGCATAGAGGTACCTTCCTACCAAATTGTATATTTCTGCTTGCAGCAGTCTCTTCAGAACACAACCGAGAAAGACACACATTCAGACACAATTTTCCTTCTTTATTATAGCTAGAGGTTGAACAATTTATTGAAGTGAAAACTTCTTTAGGCGCATTGGGCATTTTTTGAGATGGGAAAAAAACATTGAATTCGCGACACCGTTACCGTTACTCTTACCGACACCAAATTAAATTATGTTGTCAATTCATACAATGAAGCGAAAGTATCAAAAGGAAATAGTTCACGTGCAGAAAACGAAATGATTGGTATTATGAATAAAAATAATTCAGAAAATTATTTCAAGATAAATTTAGCACGCGCGATGAAAACAGATAAAAGTGACTCAACTCGCGAGACCAAATCAAAAGATGAAAATGAAATAAAAAAACACGGAAGATATTATAATTTAACTAGCACGAGAAAAGAAATAGACGAAAGTAATATAAAAAGTAAAAATTAAAATAAGGAAATATTTCACGAAAGTTTTAAGAAACGTGGTTACTGATACGGAAATAAAGTGAAATCATTTTATAGAAAAGAAAAGTTTGTTGATAGAAATTATAGATACCGCAAACAATACGCGCAGTATGAAGATAGGAAAAAAGCAAAAAAGCATAATGTTCACGAATGCCGTAAACAAGACAGGCAGCAAAGAAGTCATAATTTTTGGAGTGATAGGAAGAGGGAACCCTATTTTGCAGATAAATGTTATTACAAAAGATATGGAACTACATCTCATGGAAGAACTGATGAATGTATTGAGAGTTGTTAAAATTGTGGATGAAAATTCATAAGTTTCATTGGTATTCATTTCAAAGAATACCAATTAATTAAATTTCATATTTTATGTATTTGTAAATTTACGTTTTAAGCAATAGATTGCAATTTTTGTATGTAAAATAATATGCATTATTTTTCATGTACAATAGTGCATTAAATGAAAATTGTAATATAATTTTTGTAGTAGTAGTTTATAATAATGAATAAAAAAAAACACTTCATTTAAAAGTATTTCCTGCACAATAAAATATTTCCTGACGATTCAAAAAATACACACGTAATTGTTCAAGTTTTCACTTCTGTCGGCACTCCCGTAGTGCCATTGTTTTTTTTTCTTTTTTTTTATAAAACACACTCAATATTACTATAAAACACACTCAATATATTATAAAACACATTTTTTTAAATAAAATATACACATTTATTTTTTAAATAAAATACACACATTTATTTTATTATAAAACACGCAAAAATTTATATTAAAACACACACATCTATTTTATTATAAAAAAGTACAAAATTTTTGTGTTAACCACACCTCTATTGTTTTATTATAAAACACACACACAATTTTTAATTTATTACGAAACAAATACATTGTCAAGTGTACAACTGACTCAGTTATTAAAACTAAAGAATCACACTATCACACTGATCACACTATCACACTTATCACACAATCTTATCTACCGGTGAAATCGCCGGATTTCCAGAAAAGGCGAGAAATCGCCATTTTGGCGCCAAAAAGAAACCCAGTTGCATCTGCGACATCTATCTGACATCTACCCTATATCTGTTTATTTTCGAGACAAAAGTGCAAATTTTTTATCAGTATAATATTTAGAAACATTTAAAAGTCAGAACGGTAATCATACATGAATGACATTATAATCATTTTATGTACTCTCTCTAAATAAATTCCTAATGAAAGCATTAACGATGCTAGAAGCAATATCGTTGCCTACAGAATGTGTCTTCTCGAAGAAGTGTATATAGAATTTATAAATATTTTACAGGGCCGCACAAAAGAATACGCATGTGTGAAACGAATACATGTTAAATGTGGGATTTGTAGAACGCTAACGGTAATGGAATTTTAGTATGTTTTTACAGTCACCTACAGTATATTTTTTCTCGAAGAAGGTGTATATGGCATTTAGAGTTATTTTACAGGGTAGCATACAGACAGTAGACAGTCATACATTAGAGAGACAGACTTAAAGTAGGCAGATCGAAGATAAAACACAGAAGACAGACAGCAGAGAGACATACAGCAAACACACAGCCGACAGAGTGTAGACAGACAACAGATAGCAGACAGACCGACAGCTGACAGCCACGGACAAGAAACAGACAGGCAGCAGAGAGAGCAGGTAGACAGACAACAAACAAACAGCAGATGGACAGCTAGCAGATAGAAGACAGACAAATAACAGACAAATTGCAGACTGACAGTAGACCGCTAAGAGGCAAACAGTAAACAGACAACCAGACAGCGACAAGATACGGAGGGAACCAAACAGAGACATACGGACCAAAAACATTCCAGGGTTGGCGCACAAAGAGCTCAGCGAGCAGAGCCCCTAGTTATTGCCTAAATGTTAGTGAGGCTTACTGTTGAGACCCGGAAAGTTTTTTTTGTTTCTGTTTGTCTCTTAGTTTGTCTCTCTGTTTCGCGATAACTGTCGCAAAAGTTGACCGATTTCGTTGATGTTTGATAGATATATTGGTCAGGTACCTGGATTTAGCTGCGCAGTTTTTAGTTAAAAATGGTTGATTCGTTCGGAAAATATAGAACATTTTACAGTGAAACTTCCATTTAACGAAGTTTCATCGTTACACTTAAACACTTCGTTATGAAGAAAATTCGTTAAATAGAAATCAACTTAATTTTATGAAACTTGTATGCACGTAATAGACATAAAATTAAAAGTACACATAAAATGGAAATATTTGAAAAATATATTTTAATTCGGACAGTCATTTTTTTAAACAATATAGACATATGAGAAAATTCTTATTAGAATAATGTATAAAAAAAACACATAATAAAGAGAAGTAAACAAAAGCTGACGCGTACCTTTTCTTTTTGGATTAAATGTGATTAATTGTGTGTGTTTTGATTAGATGATTAAAATATGTCAATTTTCATACAGTCCACTGAAATAAATTTATATATTCATAGCAACAGTAACATCCGTTTGAATGCTGTGCATGCACGAAAGTGGAATGAACTTCGTTACATAGAATATGTTTTTCGTAATATGGAGGTTAATTTACATGTTAATGATGTTCAAAGTCAAGGTTCTGCAGAAATTTTCGTTAAGTAGAAAACTTCGTTAAATAGGGACTTCGTTAAAGGGAAGTTCTACTGTATTTTGCGCCATAATGCTTTTCCATGGCAATTCAGACGATTTTTAAAATTTAACATTCATCGAAAGAAAAATAACGCATTGAGATAATTGATTTTAATATTAATTTATGAATGCTAAAATTTTCCAATTAAGATCTTAAATTTTTCCGATTATTTTAAAATTTTGCCAATACATATGTCAAAAATTCTGAATTTTCCATATATTTTTTGATGAAATTTTATGCATGTGTTCGAAAAATATCAAGCATTTTTACTTTTCCATTTTAGATTTTCGTCCTTAATTTAATTCATTTTTTCTGGTTTTCTTTCAATGTTACCGAGCAACTGTATTTCATAATGTATGAAAGAAGAAAAATGTATTAAAATATTTCATTCATTGTTACTCTCCCGATTGTGAAAAAAGTTTAAATGAAAATACACATACATATTAACTAATTTTTTGTAATCGGATCTTCGACTAAGTAAGCAAGAGTCAGCTGGAAGGGGAGGCCTACCAAATGGCTTAAGCAGACACAAGCCCCGTCCAGAAGAGTTGGTCTCTTAATTTTGAACCAATTCCAGATGAGAGCCCTGCACCTGGATTGGCACTTCCAAAGGTAATGCTTATACTAAACTTGGAGGAGATTGTAGCCACGAACAGATTTTACGTGCACCAGCTCTCATTAACGAACACTGTCCCACAGCAGGCGCAGTCGAGAGAGGTTGTCACTCTCCCAAACACTGACCACGGTCGATGCTGCTTCACTTTCGGTGATTTTATAGGAACCGAGCTTAATCGTCTGCGCCACTGCAGGACTTGGACTAAGTTATCACGAAGCATAAAAGATGCTAGAAGTAATATGGTTTAAAGAGGATGTGGGGACTGGTAATATATTGCCACAAAAGATACTGCATTGCGCCAAATCACAATTGGTAAAATACGACAGATAACAGTTGACCCGATTACGAAAGATTTTGTAATATGTTTAAGCGTTTACATGTAAATGAACGCCTTTCAATGCATGTACGAGGATTATTCGGAAACTAACGTCCGATTTCTTATAAAACAAAAACCATCACAGATTTTTTTTCAAAAAACTTTTTTTATTTAATTCCTTACATGTTTCTCTATTTTTCTACATAGTTTCCTTATTTGTTTAAACATTTGTCATAACGTTCTACAAGCTTTTGTATGCATAAGTCATAGACGTCTGTGAGAATTACCTGCTGTTCTACCCACAATTCGGAAATTCCAATGCTAAAGTTGACATTGTGAATCGCCGGTCTTCACGAATCTCTTCGTCCACGGCATTGACCAAATCTTCTGTGAACACTGATGGTCGGCCTGATAGCGATTCATCATGGAGATTTTCCCGTCCGTTCTGGAAAGCTCTCACACACTTGCACACTTTACTATCACTCATCGCATTGGGTCACCCAATGCGACCAGAAAATCTGTCAGTGTAGTAAATGACTATGTAGGTCCTTTTCTACATTTATGCGCATTTGTGTAAGCATAGCTCGTATATTCGTAAATATGTTAACGTTTCCGTGAAAAATTCGAAAGTTTGTTTCTTTTTTAGCTCACAGACTATCAAAGCCTGAGAGCTTATGTGCCCGCCGGTTCTGTATGTACGTATGTATGTATGTATGTATGTACGTAACGCGATAACTCTTGATAGAACTAACCGTTTTACTTTAAATTTTGTTTATAGGTTCCTTGTGATAAGGCGCTTCCCTGAATAGTTTTGGAGGTTCATTGGTTAAGCATAAAGGGGGGAAACGGGGGGCTAACCCCCCATAATTTAGATAAATGGGTTTTTCATGCAGAATTATCTCATATTCTTCAAATTTTGTATATAGGTTCATTTTGATAATGCGCTTCTGTCAATAGTTTTGGGGGTTCATTGGTTAAGTATAAAGGGGCAAAGGGGGGGATAACCCCCCCCTAATTTAGATAAATGAGTTTTTCATGCAGAATTATCCGATTTTCTTCAAATTTTGTATATAGGTTCATTTTGATAATGCGCTTCTGTCAATAGTTTTGGGGGTTCATTGGTTAAGTATAAAGGGGGAAAGGGGGGATACCCCCCTAATTTAGATAAATGAGTTTTTCATGCAGAATTATCCGATTTTCTTCAAATTATGTATATAGGTTCATTGTGATAATGCGCTTCTCTGAATGGTTTTGGGGGGTTATTGGTCAAGTATAAAGGTGGAAAGGGGGGCTAATCCCCCCTTAATTTAGCTAAATGGGTTTTTCATGCAGAATTATCCCATTTTCTTCAAATTTTGTATATAGGTTCATTTTGATAATGCGCTTCTGTCAATAGTTTTGGTGGTTCATTGGTTAAGTATAAAGGGGGAAAGGGGGGATAACCCCCCCTATTTTAGATAAATGGGTTTTTCGTGCAGAATTATCCGATTTTCTTCAAATTTTGTATATAGGTTCATTGTAATAATGCGCTTCTCTGAATAGTTTTGGGGGGTCATTGGTTAAGTATAAAGGGGGAAAGGGGGGCTAATCCCCCTTAATTTAGATAAATGGGTTTTTCATGCAGAATTATCCGATTTTCTTCAAATTGTGTATATATATTTATTGTAATTAGAGACTTCCCTGATTAGTTTAAAGGGTTCATTAGTTAACTATGGGGGGTAACGGGGGGAAGACCCCCCCCTTAATATATTGTTGATTTCTTTATTTTTCGAGGGCCATATTTCAAATTCTTTGAAATAAGAGTATAATATACAATTAGTGTGAATAGCCTGTGAGCTCAATGCCCTCAGTTTAACTGGGCAGTTTTCTTTTTTTATTTTTATATAGCATGCAGATTTTTCAGCCGAACTTAACACCGCTTTCCAAAAACTTTACAAAAAATCGTAGAAATAGTATACTGTGATTAAAATATTAAAATATTGAATATTTGATGAGATATAGGTATTTTTATGAAATAAAGTTTAACTGCGCATGCGCGAACTACAGCAAAGATTTTTTTTTTCATGATTTGACAGTCAATACTATTGGGCAACTCATATAAAATGACCAGTGAAATATCGTGAAAACTCAAAAAGTTACAGCAATAATTGAAAAATTAAGTAGAACATCCCATAGAATTATATGGGGTTCAAAATATTCATCTTTTAATTGCATTATACTATTTCTACTCTTCTTTGTCAAGTTTTTGGAAAGCGGTGTTAAATTCGGCTGAAAACTCTGTATGCTATAAAACAAAAAAAAAAAAACTTTTGAATTTTTTATAGAAACGTTAACATCTTCAGGAATAAACGTACTCTGCTTACACAAATGCACGCAAATGTTGAACAGGACATAAATAGTCATTTGCTACAGTGACAGACCATTTTTAACATTTTTTGTTACTTGGGTGATCGAAAATATCAGTTTATTATAAAAATTATTATTGCTCCCCCCCCCCACTTAATTGTCCTCGCGACTAAATCTTCATTGAAAAACATGAAGTCAAACATGTTCTTTACATCTTTAAAGTTCAAGGGCATTCCGTGCATTTCCTCACGAGTTTCAGTAAGATATTCGACGAAACGTCTGAAATTGGTCACAGCCCCTTAATTTCTCGACACCAGTGTAATAACCAGATTCTTTTTTTCGAACAAATATCACAAAGCCCTAAATTTGATATAAATCTCGTAAGGAGCTTTAAGTTTTTAATAAGTATTTTATTATATGTGATTTTATCCAACTTTTAAAACAAATGTGGATGTTTTGTAATTGACAAGCATGTCATTATTCTATTACGATTGAATAAAATCTCGTGCACAATGATCTCATTTATTGTAATAAAATGTAGTTGAAAACGTATTTGTATATATACTAGAATTTTCAAATAGCAGAATTATTGGCAAATGAAACATACATTTAACGGGACAAGATAGGGTTCAAGGGGCTCTGCTCCCCTGAACAAATATACATTTTTATTCTAAAAAATTGAAAAAATAAGCAGTTGAAGAGTATTGCATAGAATCGTGTTTAATGTAATAGTTCTTAAAAGATAGATTTTCTGAATCATTGGGGAAATCTCATATGCTTAAACTAATACATATAATCTAAATTATAACTGATTTCAGGATGTTACATATTTTGTGAAGTGATAAGAAAATTAAAATGTCTCTCAAAATTGAAGTTGAGGGCCCTGATCTGAAGATTTATATATATATATATATAAAGTTTTATATATTATATAATGTTTTCGAAATAAATGTTTTTATACCACAATTTCCGACATGCATTTTTCCCATGTGATATTTTAAATAATTTTATTAAATTCCTACTATTAGCTCACACTCTCTCTATATATATGTTGTTGGAATTTTCAATCGTTAATAAAATATTTTCTATTCATCCATTCAAGTTCAAAAATTTTTTTTAACTTGTACTGGATGACAATTGATGTTAATACAGTTTTTTCAAATAATAATTCATTAATTAAATTTAATTAATTAATTTTAATTTTATATTTCATTTCTGTGCAATAGGCACAAAATGATATGAACGGACCATATACTACTAAATTATAGAAATATTGCATGCCAATTGTGTATAATAATTTCAATACAGCGTTCACTGTTAAAAATAAAGTTCGACGTTTCACTAAAAAACTGGTGAAAAGTAGCTGAAATTTAGCTGCAACTACAATCTTGGTGAAACGTTTCACCATTTTTATGGTGCTTTTGAAAATACCACTATATTGGTGAAATGTTGAACTAATTTTATGGTGAAAGGTTGAACCATGATTCAGGATTTTTTCAAATCCAATTTAATGGTGAAAGGTTGAACCATAATTCAAGGTTTTTTCTAATCCAATTTAATGGTGAAAGGTTGAACCACAATTCAGGATTTTTTCAAATCCAATTTAATGGTGGAAGGTTGAACCATGATTCAGGATTTTTTCAAATCCAATTTAATGGTGAAAGGTTGAACCATAATTCAAGGTTTTTTCTAATCCAATGTAATGGTGAAAGGTTGAACCACAATTCAGGATTTTTTCAAATCCAATTTAATGGTGAAAGGTTGAACCATAATTCAAGGTTTTTTCTAATCCAATTTTATGGTGAGAAGTTGATCGATGATAGGGTTTTATCTAATCTAATGGTAAAAGGTATAACCATGATTCAGGATTTTTTTCTAATCCATTTTATGGTGAATTGTTGAACCATGATCCAGGTTTTTCTCTAAACGTATTTTATGGAGAAAGGTTATACCAGATTAAACCAGGATTTTGGTGTTTAATTTATCATTTTATGATGCAGTTAATGAACTAAGATTCAGATTCTGTGAGATTATATTGCTCTAGAGAAGCTTACTAATTTTCTTATTAACATTAAACTGAAAATTATTATTAGAGTTTTAATTTTTAATTATCGTCTTTGAAATATATTTTAGAAAGAAAATGTAAACAGCTGGTTCAAATTTAAATACACAAAATAATTGCATTTTTTTTTCACCAATGATATTATTACCATTCTGCACTTGTAAATTATAAAACATTTCTCCACACTTTTAATTAGTTACTTATAATTACTTTAGTATTTGTTTGTTCACAAACATTCATAATAAAACATAATTTTGTAAAATAATTTTCTTAGATTTAAATACATACCCTGTTTTTATTATCTTTTAATTTAAAATCTAGGAAATAAAATATAGTTTTACTCAGCATTACTTACATGGAATTTCTTTAAACAGTGTAAAGTTTTGCACAGAAATATATAAATAAAAGCACAAGTCTTGAGAAAAGTTTTTTCCATATTGCACTTGTACATCTTTTATAATCTGTAAATAGACTTGAAATATTTTTCTAAAATTGTGAATTTTTTCTATTTCTATAGATGCTAAAAATTTGATATCATAGTTGTAGAATTGTTACTTTCTTTTCATAAGATTAAAAAAAAAAGTAATATTTTAATAATAGAGCCGTACAGAGTACTTGGTATACTCAGCCAATATCGAGTAGTTAAGAATTTCAGTTTTTAAGCATATTTGTCGACAAATGAATTTATAACTGATCTGTAAAAAGTTATTTGAATATATGTATAATATATGCAATAATTTGTAAAAATTATTTACTTGGTACTTATAAAAGACATTTTTAAATCTGTAAGAAAGTACTATGATTTTGGATAAAAAAGCAGTGTGTAGAAACAGAAAATACAATAAATGCAATTAAAAAAAAAAAATTAACTTTGTTATATTGTAGATTACAGTGCAAAAACACTTATATTGTTCTACATTTTCAAGAGATACATTCCTTTTATTATTGTAAATTTGACCTGCTTCAGAAAAAAAAAATGTATTCGCTGTGATAATCTTGGTCGCTCAGCGATTCATCTTCGGGGGTTACTATAACACAAAAGTACCTAATTTTTTAATTAAAAGAAAATAAGGTACTTGTTACAACATGCAAAAACCAGCTTTGATACAGATTTCACTTATCAAATGAGTAATGTTGGGTTAAAGAATGTTTTATTTTTTTTTTAATTTAAGAAAATTGTCTTTAAAAGCGGCACAATAAATGAAATTTCAAAAAATATGATTATATGATCAAGATGCATGTTTATGAACATATAAATAGATACACACACACAGAAGTGTTAACCCTAAGCACACTTTATTTTCACATCAGTGATTCTTTCTTGCACACAATTACTCGGTACTCCACTACTTAATAATTAGTAAAAAATATTACTATAAATAAAGGTGCAATGGTTACACATATGGAAATTTATATTTTCACTATTTTAGGTTTTATACTTTTAATAGAATTTTTAAAACTTTTGGACAGTAAAATTCACATGTACTGCCCAAAACCTCAATTCTGAAAAATTATTATTACTTAATTTATTTAAAAATTAGCATTAAATAAAAACTTAATTTTTCAGCTATTGCTGGTTTATTTTCCTAGAAATCCATGTAATATACATATAGATATATCATTTATCTTACCAAGTTATATTACATTTCAGCCTATAGTTCTGTGTCGTCAATGGCAGGCTCTACAATAGCTAAAAGGAAAAATGGTCATAGACACAATAAAATAGCAAAAAAATTCAGTTGGGTTGCGGTAAGCCGCTCCGTTTATTGAAAATTACAAATTATATATTTATTAAAAAAATATATAAAAATTCAGATTAATTAACCAAAGTAATTACAGTACAGTTTTCCCTAGACAGTTTCAGGAGAATGCAGCATTCTGTCTACCAAAAAGTCTGATAAAATGGTGTTCAAACAGTCGGGTAAAATGGTCGTCAAATAGTAAGGTAAAATGGTCATCCAACAGTCGGGTTAAATGGAATAGATCCCAGCATCTGGTTAATTTCTCCACCTGTTTTAATAATAAAAGGAAGAAATTATTAAGATATAAAATTGTTATTTTTTCAGAAAACATAATTTTACTTAAATAAGTGGAACAAATTATAGTGGAACAATGAGGAATTTTCACGTTTTCTGATTTTACTTTATACAATAGAAAATATCCCTGACGGTTCGGCCTACAGGCATAGGTAGATTTTGAAGACACAGACCGTGGGGTGCCTGTTTGTTAAGAATTGCGAAAGAAATAACCTTTTGCCATAATGAAGCAGTTGGGACCGTCCACTTCGAAATCTAACTTATTTGCAAGCGGAGGTGGCAGGGATTTTTTTTTTTCTATAAAAAGGTTGGTCCTATAAAAAACTTGCCAATATAAAAGTTTTAGATAATATTAAGATGATTTATAATAAATTTAAGCGGATTTGATATCTTGTGAATTGACGAAGTTATGAGTTTTTTTCTTACAAAACCTCCCCCCCCCTTGGGGCCATTTTTAATTCTATCAAAAATCTGTTATGCATAAATTATCGGCCCTTTTCCTAGAAGTAATAACTTTAAACGGATTCGATATGTATCATAATTAAGACGTTATGGGTTTTTTCTGTTTTCACAAAAAGCCCCCCCCCCCCCTTATTCGAATTTGCCCATTAACGAACTTGACCGAGATTTTATGCCCCTGGATTTTATGTATCAGTTTGGAAGAGATTTGTGCAGAATTATGGGGAGGAGGGTTGGGTTCTGGGAGTCATAATTGGCATAGATCTGCAAAAATTTTTCAAAAATTCCAACTTGAGGGAAAATGTAATCGGTAGTATTTCTAGGTCCCCAACCTAGCTTTAACTCAAGGTGGGTGTTTTATTTATTTGAAAACCGAAAAAAAAAAAAAAAAAAAAAAAAAAAAACTAAATAACCTCTTTAAGTTTTCTCAAATCAAAAATAGTTTTTTTTTTTTTTTTTTTTTTTTTTGTCGCATTTTTGGGCAAAGATGTATATTATCATGATATCATTTTAATTTGTAAGCACAAAGTCAATAAAATCACCAATTTGAGACAAATTATGAGTTTCATAAGTATCGTCCAACAACGGAGATGCAATCTGGTATAAAATGAAATCGTCATCGCCCAATGATGAAAGCAATAATAAATCAAAACATTCAAGAATTGTTTATGAAGCAAAATTCAATAACATATCTAAATGAAAATACACATTTAACATTTTTTTTTTGTCGCATTCTCGGGCAAAGATGTATATTATTATGATACCATTTTAATTTGTAACCACAAAGTCAATAAAATCACCATTTTGAGACAAATTATGAGTTTCATAAGTATCGCCCAAGAAGTGAGATGCAATCTGGTATAAAATGAAATCGTCATTGCCCAATGATGAAAGCAATAATAAATCAAAACATTCAAGAATTGTTTATGAAGCAAAATTCAATAACAAATCTTAATGAAAACACACATTTAACATTTTTTTTTTTTTGTCGCATTCTTGGGCAAAGATGTATATTATCATGATACCATTTTAATTTGTAAGCACAAAGTCAATAAAATCACCATTTTGTGACAAATTATGAGTTTTATAAGTATCGCCCAAGAACTGAGATGCAATCTGGTATAAAATGAAATCGTTATCGTCCAATGATGAAACCAATAATAAATCAAAACATTCAAGAATTGTTTATGAAGCAAAATTAATTCAATAACAAATCTTAATGAAAATATACATTTTACACTCTACTATAACTTTAAACTGAGTTTGATGTTTCAATTAAGAAATGAAAACATTCAGTAAAGTGTAAAATATATGTTTTCATGGGGATTTCTTATGAAACTGATAGTATATGGGGAAGTGGCAAAAAAGATTAACGAAAAAAAAAAAAAAAAACTAAATAACCTTTTTTATTTCTCCTGAAGTCAAAAATAGTTTTTTTTTTTAGCTTGGATAACTATTATCAGGTATTTTTTCAGTTTGGTTTATTGAGTTGTTGAACATGTGTTCATGATTGAATCTTTTGGATGCTGTTTGTATCGTACAGAAAATCATTTACATTCTGCTGTATTTTAACTAATTCATATGGCCACTTACACACTGCCTCTGTAAATTATTTTGGAAATTAGCACATGATGTAAGCAAAAATCAATAAACAACAACAAAAACGTGGCAATCATTTTCAAACTGTTTTATATAATCAAAACTTTTCAATATTTTACTGCCGAATGTAACTATTAAAACATTCAGCTTTTCAAAGTAAAAATAAACCCCTTCAAAAAAAAAAAAAAAAATCCTAATAAAATCTCGACCATTACTTTTAGGTTTAAAAAATTTTTAATTTGCAATATACATACGACATAAAAAGAAGAAAAAAATTCACCAGAATGTGTATCTCTAATTTTTTGTTCACGAAAGCGAGAGAAATGATTTTCTATGCTATACAAACAGCATCCAAGGAACTCAATCATGATTATGTTTCTATGTTCATCAACTAAATAAAACAAAATAAATAAAGATAAAATGAAAAAATATCTGATAATGTAATCTAAGCTTCTTGCCTGAATGATCGATCGCTTCGTAAACAGTCCCAAATACGTCTGTAGATAGGAAATAGCCCTCACCTCATTGGCGGAAGATTTTTTGATGCAAGCGTATTGGGTCGAATTTCGATGGAAAATATTTGACAGAATTACCAAACTGCTTTAAATATATGGATACCTTTTTGGTTAGCCGGGCGCCAGGGATATATGTACATATATAAATACACCAGGGTTGTAAAAAACCCGGGTTTTTTATAAAAAACCCAGCCCGGGCGGGTTTTATTTAAAAACACGGGTTAAATGGGCAATTTTCCCCGGGTAAATTGGGTTAAAATGCCAAAATGTAGACTATGATTCCACCTTCCTCACAAATAATAATCTTCAGGGTTGCTACTGTATAGGGAAAACTGGAAAAACTGAGGGAATTTAAAAATGAGTATTAAAAAACAAAGAATTTTACTAAATTTTGGTATGCAAAATTTATCCATTGAAATTTTGAAAATTCTCAGAGGAATTATTCACAAATTAAATTTTTTCCTCAGGAGGAATTTGATTGTCGAGATAAGTAGCAATCCTGATCTCAAATACAATCTTTGTGAACACTTCATAGTCTAACACAACGGTCAGCAACTGGAGGACTAAGGAAGGTCAAATTGTGGACCGCCAAAAATTTTCAATTTGAATAAATAGTTTATTAAAACAATTATCTCAACTAGTATCTTCAATTATCTCTGATTATTCAACATTTATCTGCTTTTTCTATTTTATAATGTGTATGCAAAATTTTTCAGAACGTATACATGTGTATATAGTAATTTTTCATAACAAATACCTGATTTTTCTATTCTATAGTGTATGTATGTATGTGTAAAAATAACAATTTAAAATTAATAAGTACTAATATTACTTAAGTGTTTTTTCTCTGGACCTCGGTAAAAATTTTCAAAAGTATTCAGACCCTACTTAAAATTACTTGCCGACCCCTGGTCTAATAGATGGGAATGACTTCATAGTCTTAATAATGATCTCAATATTTTTCTTAAAATGCACATTATTTTTCTTAAAATACATATATGATCCCTTTAAATAACAAACAAATTTTAAATTGCAAAGCTATCAATTGCATGTTATTTAATAATAAAATATAAATATAATTTTTAAAAAAATTACTCATTTGAAATTATCATAAGATTAGCAAATGTTGATAAAAGAAAATATCTTACAACAAAAATTTTTCTTATATGTATGTATAATCTATTCATATATGGTTAAATTTTTAGTTTTTAATACAATTAATTTAGAAGAAATTATTCCTATTCAAAAACTTCACCTAATATTACCATGTGACCTCCATTTTGCCTTAGCCTAAATGCATTTCTTTTTGAATTAAAACAGTAGCTGTGCACAACTATCCTTAATAGGCTATTCTTATTTTAATTTAAAAAAATTAGTATATCCATTATAAATATGATATATATATATATGTATATATATCACAAACACAAAGTAGATTACTTTAATTTTTAACACATTCGGGACCATGGGTGCATATATGCACCCTCAAAAAGAGCATACAGAATTTGCTTTTATATTTTTTAAAAAGCCCGGGTTTTTAAAAAAAAAAAAAAACAGCCCGGGCGGGCAGCTGGGCAGGTACCCGGGCAGCTGCCCACTACAACCCTGAAATACACGAGCAGGGAAGACCGAGCTATGCTCGTTAAAAATTAGCTTCAAGTTAAAAATTCAAAACGTTTTCAACCGAACTACTGTATCATCATCAGTGAAAAACTAATATGATAATTATTATTCCACTGATGATGACTGAGTAGTTCGGTTGAAAACGTTTTGAATTTTTAAAAGGACTTTAATGTGCTTTTAAATGTTTTATATATGTTTTTATGCATCTTCAAGCAATATATTTACATTTAGTTGTATCTTTATGAATTTTAGTAATAAAAACAAAGTTTGGAACTTTTCAAAAGTTACTGAAATATGTTGAAATAGTCGATATGCAATACATGCATCCGAGTGAAAAAAGCGTTTTTAATAGATCCATTTTAAAAACTATTTAATGGATGTGAAACAGTATCTGGATATTTATCAAGCTCTTTTTTATTCACAAAACGTAATAGTTGCAAGCTTCTACAAATTGCCGTGTCATAAATAATTCCCTTAAAAGCTTTAATAAAGATAAAAACTATTCATAAAAAGCAAAAATAACGTTACCTCATCATCAAATGGTAAGGCGAATTCTGGAGCATGATTATTAATGTCTTGAATATATACAGTCACAGGAAGGAAGGCTTCATCCTAAAAAAAAAATGAAATATTGTTAAATGGAATCATGTTTTACCTAACTTTCTTGCTTTTACTAATGACACGCATATGTATAAATTACTACTATTACACTATGTCATATCATAATTGATCTACCACCATTTTGGAGTTACTCAGAGGAATGAAGAATTAAAGCGAAAATTTTACTATTTCATGTCCCATAAACTATAAAGAAACAAAAAAAAGGGGTACTTTTCCGCTATATGGACACCATTGTCACCAAGCATACATTTAATACATACATACATTCATTATGAATTAGCATACATTTTGGCATGGTGTCTGTATAATGGAAAAGTACCAAAAAAAGCAATAAATTGACATTTTTGCCATTATTTTGGATACAATGAACTCAAAAGAAGACAAAATTTGGCAAGGAAGTCAACATCTTACAATTTTGGCTGTTTTTTTTGGTCCCAGAGCACTCAGGGGGTGGGGTGGGGTGGGTGGGGGGGGGAGGTTAAAAAGTAATATGTTTAAGTGTCAATTATTCAACATATTAAAAAGTTTTTTGCATTTCAATTAGAGTTCTACTGAATATTCATATATCTATTACTTTAGTTACATAAAGTTATTTATGAACGTAAAGAAATCTAAAAATTATACATATATATATAAAAGGAAAAAAAAGAGAAACTTTTTCTCGACTATTTATTTTTTGAAAAATTTATGGTGTAAAAAGTCATAGGGTAGATGTGCCAGTAATGGGCCGCCTTCAACGTTTTTGGTTTATAAAAAAATAACCAATAAAAATTCAGCTTTTTTTATTTCATTAATATGCTTTCTTTAAATTGTAGTTTTAAATACAATCATAATATAAAATATCTATTACTTTCCAGGGGTCGATCCAGGAAAAATTTGGGGCCTATTTAGGGCCCTAGGAGGACTATTTAGGAACTAAAATCCTTAGAATCTTATCAGAAACCTGCAGTTCAAAAGAAATTAAAAAAATTAGCACTAAATGCAAAAAATGAAAAGAGTGAAGGTGTGACCTATGGTGCAGGACTGTTTTAGTCATGCAAAAATGAAATATATAGCTAATGGTACTTTAGAACAGATTTTAAGAAACGTTTTACTTATTATTATTTATATTTTTAATTTATGTGTACAATTTCAACTAAGTCTTGTTCTAAGGTGTGACAGGTATAAACAAAAATACCTTTTTATATTTCAAAGAAATGTGCATTGAGCATTTTTAGTTTTTGATCAACAAAGTGGGGTTTTTTTTACTTATTTATTATTAAAATTTTATTGTATGCATACATAATATAAGTAATATTAATTTATTATATAGTATTTAAAGTTCATTAATATTGAAATACTAATAGTTCTAACAAGTCGGTTTTCTCAAAATGAAAATTTCCGAATAATGTCAATTTTCAAAATATTCCATGCGCGTGGATCGAAAAAAGCGAAATTTATATAATCAAAACACAATAGTGCAGGAAAGTAGCCATTGGTAATAAGGAATAAATTCGCAAAATATTACACCAATTGGTTAATATCCTTTACCTCTGCATGGGGGGGGGGGGAGGAGGTAAGGAAAAAAAATCGCAAAAACATGTTTTTTGCAGAAAAAAAAAATTATATATATATATATATATATATATAGTTACCCAACCATAGCAATACAATTTCTAATGGAATGCAACAGCTACATCTAGATGTTAGTAATGTCCCAGTAAAATTTCATTATGCTGAAATCATTTCTATTATACTGCCGCAAAGGCGGCCAAAATTTTGTAAAAACGGCAAAAATTTAAATTCTGTTTTTTTTTTTTTCAATTTTCACTATTTTTACTATATGTTTAGAATTAAATAAATTTACATTATATCTAGTAATAACTTATAAATGCCTAGAGTACTTTTGATCATGGGCGTAGCCAACTATGGGCGAGAAGGGCCCGTCCCCGCCCGGAAAATTTCCAAAATTCCTTTAAAAAGCCCCTTTTTCTCAAATTTAGGTGGGGGGGGGGACCTTCTCGCCCTTGGTTGGCTATGCCCATGATGAAAATTACTAGACATTTATAACTTATTACTAGATAGAATGCCAATTTTCTTATTTTAGACATATAATTAAAAAAAAAAGGGGGGGGGGAAAGGAAATTTTTGCCATTTTTACGAAACTTTGACTGCCCCTGAGGCGGTAATAGAAATGATTTTACCAAAATGAAATTTTTCTGGGATATTACTAACATCTTGATGTAGCTGTTGTGTTCTATTAGAAATTGTATTGATATATTTGGACATATATATATATTTTTTGTTATACATTTAAAATTTTCAAATAATGTCAATTTTCAAAATGTTCCATGTGCCTTCCTAATTTTCCAAGTTCTTCAAAATTTGTTATGTATTTACCTTATGGTACACCAAATGGATATTAGATAAATAAATGGTATTTTAGAACTCATAGACTAAATTCTTGATTGAAAGAATAATTAACAGTGTTTTTGCATGATAAAAATTAGTTTTTATGCATATTATCATTTTTATTAATTTTTATTTTCTATTATGTTTGCGATTTCAACTAAGTTTTACAATTAGGTCTGAAAGGTATCTCATGAATAAAAATTACCATATTATATGTGAAAGAAATACGCATGGAGCATTTTTGCTTTTTGATCAACCAAAGCGCAGCGTTACTGCGAAAGTATCTCGCAAAACGGTGGATATTATTTTAGTAAAAATGTAGGTTTTTACATATTTATTGTTAAAATTTTATTGTATGCATATATGTATATATATTATAAGTAATATTCATTTATTTTATGGTATTTAATGTTCATTAATATTGAAATACTAATGTTTCTAACTTAAAAGTTGATTTTTTCAAAATGAAAATTTTCGAATAACGTCAATTTTCAAAATGTTCCATGCGCCTTCCTAATTTTCCGAGTTCTTCAAAATTTGTTATGTATTTACCTTATGGTACATAAAATGGATATTAGATAAATAAATGGTACTTTAGAACTCATAGGCTGTAAATTCTTAAGAATAATTAACAGTATTTTTGCATGCTAAAAATTGGTTTTTACACTTATTATTATTTTTATTAATTTTATTTTCTATTCATGTTTACGATTCCAACTAAGTTTTAATCTTAGATATGAAAGGTATCTCATAAATAAAAATCACTGTATTATATGTAAAAGAACTGCGCATAGAGCATTTTCAATTAATTAATTATTTCAATAATTAATAATTACCAAAATAATTAATATTTTACCTTAAAATTTTAGTTATTTTTACGTAACTACATTTGCAATCACATATTTAATTTTCAAGCAAATCGGTTAAAAAAAAAAAAATTAAGTCCACCTTCGCCTTAAATGATTTAAAATATACATTTATACATACATATATGCGGATTTACTTTGCTGCATTTTTACAAAAACCAAAATCTACATTCCACAATTTTTAATTTTTTTGAAATAAACAAAAATATCAAAATGCTCCTTCCAATAGAATTGGAAGTTTCTGATGCTTCAATGTATCTAATACTTTACATTCGAAATAAAGCTATTATATGAATGTAACGAAATCTTACAATAATAATAATAATAATAAAGACAAACTGTCACATTCACATTCGCCAAACCACAAGTTATCAGGACTGGCTTGGCGAATGGTTACAGAGAAGTAAAGCATCCCCTGATTTTTTTTAAAGCTTAAGCTATTTTCAACATTTAGTCTCAACTTCATTTCTTTTTGAAAAATTTATGGTTTAAAAACTTCACAACCATTTTTTAAATAAATTTAGCTACTTAAAATGCCTAAAACATGCTTTAGTGCAAGAAATAAAATTACCACACATATATCAGGATTTTGTGATAATATATAGCTTTAGTAACAAAAATCAAATTATATATTTCGTCTATTTTTACTTTTTATGAAATCTTAAGTTTTAAAAACATAAAATTGTTCCTTGAAATAGAGTTGGAGGTTTCTATTGCTTACTTACAAAATGAGGCTTTTGATAAATGTAAAGTTATCTTATAATTTAAACAACTTTTTTTTCGACTTTAAATTACTTTTGAAAAATGAATAGTTCAGAAAATCATACAAAATTTTTTTTATTTATTTATTTAATTTATCTGAATAAAATGTTTTAATCATGCTTAAGCAATATAAAAAATTCAGTTATGCGGATTTATATCAAGATCTCGCGATAGTAAGAATATGACTTGTGTAGGCATCTCATTAATGAAGTAAACATGTCAACAAAAACAAATAATTAAAATCGAAAACTAATTTCGTTTGTTAGAAATGAACTATGTTATTATATTTAAGTTATTACATCTATAGTAATAGCTTTGAAATAGCCATTTGTTTCCGATATATCGCTAAATATTTGAAGCGGAAACAACATTTTTAGGCTTACGCAAGATACTACTACCCATAATTTTTTCAAGTTTAAATACAAATTTTATATTTGAGAGAAACATTAATGCATTAGAATGCGTATAACAGAAAAATAAAAAATAATCACTTGTACACTTACATTGATTATTTCCGGGATTGCAAGAAGAAGAAATATAGATGATTACTTCAGCACGTTGTTCGCGGGCGGGATCTGTGTTTACGACGCCATTAAAAACTCTACGCCTGCTCTGTACTGTTGCCACATGAAAATAACAAACGTTGGTTGAACCGACATCGTCGTTCAACTTGCGTTTCTCTTTTCCATGGCATTTTACTATAACTATTATAATGGTTCAATCGTTCGAAGTTCTTTGCTTGAACGAATATTTTGGTGAATGGTTGAACCTGTATTTTTAACAGTGTTGTGACATAGAGTTTACAAGTTTTAACACTTTCCAACATAGTTGAAAAGTGTTTATGAATACGTTTTGTCTGTCTGTCTGCCTGTGTGTCCGTGCTCTAACTCGCGTAAATATATTCGTATTGAGGTTTACGATCACATGTTCGGTATTAAAAATAAAGTGTGGAATACGTATAGTTTAGTTTAATTTTTATTTTTTTATTTTTTATTTATTTATTTTTACAGGAACACTCAAAAGAATTCCGTTACATTACGGTCTACGGGGAAAAAGCATTTGAGGTTTATTTTAACGATGTTACAGAATTTCAAACATATTGAAATTGATACATATCACTGAATTGCATTCCTTAATATAAGGAATGCCTTAAGTTCCTTACTATAGAATATAATGTGCATAGCACGTTTAGCTTCCTTTGCTTGTGATCTTACGAACAACCAAATTTTCGGATCTTTTCGGAAGTATCCTCTGCCTCCCTGTAGATTTTACAGTACCACAAGTAGTTGAATTTGTAAGAATTTGAATTTATTTATTTAATTAATTTTTTTTTTTTGGGGGGGGGGTTGTTGCGTCATCTCCCAAGCCCCCCTTTTGTATGTACGCCCTCTTGTGGCGACAGTAAGCTGCTTTCATTCAGTCAGAGCCATGCTCGAAGTATGTAAACATAAATCATCACTCCCGCCAGCGGAGAAAAAAATAAACATATAATCTACTCAATTAAAATCCGTGCGTGTATCTATGTAACTTCAAAAACTCGGAAACCACAGGGCGCAGGGCTACGAAATTTGGCACGGTATTTGGTTGTTGGTAGGGGGCCCATGAACGATTGGGGCAAAAAATTCGAAAATTTTAAATAGATTTTTTTTTACTTTATGTTTTTGACGAGTTTTTGCCTTTTTTATGTTCAACTCGTAATCACGCGAGTTCTAACCAGTTCTAAATGATTACTGCAATGTGATATATACGTATTAGACCATGATATATACGCCACCCTGCAATACCAAGAAGCTGTAGCGGGTATTACGATAATTCTTTTACCTCGCATGCAAATAGTTAGAGATTATTTAATTGCGCTTAGTTATTACCTTTTTTTTAAAAAAAATAAAGAAAATCATTTTATCACAGGCATGAACAAAACTTTTTATTCTAATTATTCCCTTATTCGAAAGATAACGTTTTATCGTCTGCTGCCAAGCAACATGATAAATTAAATTTCATTAAAAAAATGCACAGTAGAAAAATATCTTTCTACATATTACACAGATACATTTGGTTTTACTGATTTTTATTTTTAATTTTGGTTTTAGAATTAAATTCATGAACTCTCGTGCGTAGAATGGGTTAAACAGCTAGTTCATTTATAAAAAGTGTCCGTCAAATTAATTTATATTAACATATCCTCACCAGTACTTGATAACACTTGATAGTACTTTAAACTTTCTCAATCATTGCCGAAAAATCAGTGAAGGCTTACTGTTGAGACCCGAAAAGTTTTTGGTTTCTGTCTGTCTGTTTGTCTGTTTGCCTGTCTGTTTGTCTGTCTGTCTGTCTGTTCCGCGATAACTGCCGTAAAAATGATCCGATTAGGTTGATTTTTGGTGAGTATGTTGGTGAGATACTTGGAATTAGCTGTATAGTTTTTGGTTAAATTTGGTTAATTCGTTCGAAAAATAGAGAACATTTCTTTTTAAATCATAATGCTTTCCTATGGGACTGCAGACGATTTTCAAATTTCATTTTTAACTGAAATGGAAATCGCATATTTGAATAATGGATTTCAACGTAAAATTATGGATGTTGATTTTCGATATGGAGGTTTTAAATATATCCAATAATTTTGAAAAATTGCCGATACATTTATTAGAATTGAGATATTAATTGTTTAAATGATTGGAAATTTTTTTGCATCTGTTCCGGAATTATAAAACTTTTATTTTCATGTTTTTTACAAATTTTAAAATGCATTTTTTTTTACTTTTCTCTTTAATTTATCAGTTGCCTAGCAACGATATTTCAAAGAAGATACAAATAATAAAAGCAACACGCACTATTTTGTTCCAATAATTTTTTAGCAAAATAAATTATTTTTGTATTCTATTGACATAAATGAAGAATTTATTTTAATACAAGTTTTTTTTTTTAATCTAAAAAGTTACAAGAATAAGAAGTTCATAAGAATTTCAGAATATCATTGCATAAAACCGTGTTTAATTTAACGTTTCTAATTTCTGAAACCTCCGAAGAATTGTATATGTCTGTAAATATGTATGCAATAGAAAAAAATTAAATTGCGGAATGTAAGATGCTAAATAATATGAAAAGTGAGGTTAAAAAACAGTGACTTGAGCTGACGTTGAGGCTCCTGATATGCAGATTTACTAGTCTAATTTCAATTAATTATGCGTTTATAATTATAGCTAAAGTTACAATTACCTACTAGAAACATATATTTTCTAAACATTTATTGAAGTTTTATTTATTTTCAACATTCATTAAATTAAAAAAATGAACTTGCTTAAATAACTTGCATTCTTTAAACACGTTCTACAAAATACTAAAAAAAATCTCATTTTAGATGAGATATATATTTTTTTAATATGCGTCATCTTAGTATGGTAATAAATATTATTGACAAATACAGTTATTGGATATCGTAACTATTATTATTATTACAAATGAAAATTAATCAATCAGTCCTAGAACAAAACTCTGCACGAAAGATACAAACAAGAGCATAATTAATTTATTATTACAATTAATACAAATTTTTGTGTAAATCAAATTTCTGGAAAATTTCGGGTAGTTCACATAACGTTAGAAATGTTAAGAATTGATAAAACATGCTATCTGTACTTAGAATGTAAATGATTAATTAAAAATGGTGAACCATTCACGAATTAAGTAACAATTAATATTAAAAAAATCAACTACAAAAAACTTTAATGAAAACTTGTTCCACTGCATGATTAAAAGTGACAAAATTTCATTCTCTGCACCATTTTCTTACCATTCCAAATAGTTTATTTCACATTCCAGCTCATGTCCACATGAAAATTGAGATATAGATGACATACGAAATTTTTTTCCAGATAATTACTAATTATCTTTTTCATAAATTATTTTATCTTTGCTGGAGGCATTATTAACGTGCCGACATTATTAGATAAAAAGCTCTAAATGAGTTCCTAAAGAAAACAGGATATGTTTATGGAATAATCTCTTTTTACAGTCTAATTAAGCATTAAATAAATATTTTATTCCTAGTTTTTAGACAATATATTTTCTTAAGAGTTAGTTAGTCTTTGATAATATCAGAAATTTAATTTAGAGCAAGATTAAGCATATTAAAAAGAAAGAAAAGAGAGAAAAAAAACACATATTTTTGTGCATTATATTAAGAAATGCTTGTATTTATAGAAATAATTCGTATACATATACATCGTAATAATAATAACTATAATGTATTTAATTTATAAACTGTTATTCCTAATGTATTTAAAATTTTATTTACAAATTTAAACAAATAAAAACAGCTTATGGTACCAAAAGTCTTTGAAGAAATCACTGATATTTTTTTTAACTGCTTTTTGCTTTTAAGGACAGTAAAATGATTTTTTTTATAGATCACGATTTTCCATGCCAGCAGATAATATGTTTATATATTAAACATTTATGCCAATGGTTCTGAATTATGTCCCTTCTACGATGGGATTTCTGATAATTTAAAATCCTCAAAAAACATGTTCTAAAATTGAAATTTAATATAACATTCAATAAATTTCAAATGTGATAAGTCATGGTTAGTCGAAATTATGATAGCATTTCAAAGGGAAACATTTGTCAAAATTATGTTAACACTTAAATGGTAAAACTTTTTTTTTAATGAAACATACATGTGTGGATAACAACGAAGATCATAAGAACGACATTAAATACATTTACATATGTTCAAAAACTATTTTCCATTTTAAGTGTTAACATAATTTTGAGTAAACTTGTATAATAAAAATAAATCTAAATTGTAGTTAAAGAATGAGTAAGAAAACTTGTCCTCCTTATTTTCTGTTATAACGACATGGTATTTAAATAGATATTGGTGTAAAATATGAAAATCAGTGAACGTAAAATTTTTATGCAGTGAAAAAGCATATTTCCTGCTTTGCTGCCAGAAAAGACTAAAAACTCAAAAAATCTTTCCGACCTGTAACTTCTCTCTTTCTTGTTTTTAAGAATTCATCTAATTTTTCTAAAACACGATTAGCTAAAATTCGTGAAACCCGATTATAGAAGGTTCCCAGTTTTCGTCAATTTTCAATTAGAATGGGAATTTTAAAAAATTTGCCTGTTATCGCCAAATTGTCTTCATACGACTTATTTTTGTCGCCAAATTTGGCTATATTTCGCAAGTGTAATGTAGCTTGGCCACTATTTAATGCTAGCAGGTAAGACTATGTAGTTTAAACGAATTAGAGTTAGAACAATAGTTACAACAATAAAAATGAATTTGCGTGACACGACGCTCAATACAACTCATAAATTAAACCCGTTTATGTATTTTTGACTTGTTTGTTTGTCTTGTTTCAAAATGTCAGCCACCTTAGAATTTCAAACTGCTATATCTAAAAAAAATTTGTTGGAATCTTTGCATTAAGGACGAACGGGGATAATATTTTTATAGAGAAAGGGGAAGAAAAAAGATAAGGGAGAAAATATTTGGACTTCTAATTATTTTTTACATATTTTTGAATTTGAAATTTTTAAGTGGCCACCATTTTTAAACAAGATGGTGTATGACGGTGGACAACGAACGCACTCGAAAGTTTGGTATGTCCTGTACACATGCTTAGTCACAGCCGAAACGGTTCATAAATACGGGTGCTATCGCATGACAAAAATCAGATAATGTGCAGGGTGTACCAGCTAAAATGTTCCAAACTTCGAGGGGAGGTAGGGTACACCTAGACGACTCGGAATCACATAGGAATGCCTAGTCGGAAACGCCTTCCTGACGCAGTAAGGGCATTGAAAAGGCTGTATAACACAAAGCTGATCCTTGGCCCCGGAGTTGCGAGAGTGGTGCCAGTGGATAAGACGGGTAGGGTTCTCGGCGCAAAGTTTCTCGAGAGTGTGTTAAAGGGACAATATGCAAATTTCTCGGTGGAGAGTTGAATTAGCCGCCAGAGGGACTCTACGATAAGAGAGAGTCGCTCTGAGATGAAGCTTATTTTCACGCAGACAGAGACTGTAGGATGGTAGACTACACGAACTCAGAGACAGCAGATATGCTTCTGGCATGAAGGTCCGCAGACTGTAGTGGTCGAGCCGCTCAGAGGTTGTACACCTAAAGATATCCGTTGAGGTGAACTCCCACCCATACCATGTTTGCACGCCTACAACAGCAACTATGTTATAGCGGTTTTTCCATAAGACCACACGTAATCGTGATCGAACGACACGTACGGCAGCCAACGAGGAAAATGCGTTAGGTCTTGTAGAGAGCACTCCCAGTAGAAGTACACGCAGTATCGTGAATAAAACCAGGATTTCACGTAATAACGTATGGTGGATTCGGAATAGCAATGGCGTGCATCGATATTACTTGCAACGCGTCCAGTTACTGGAATAATGTGAATTTACACCTCGTCGGGCTTTTCCACATTTGTATTTGCAGAAACAGGCTGCAGATCCCCGTTTCCCAGCCTCCGTGTTTTTAACAGATGAGACGTATTTCAGGACAGAGGATATTTTCAATACTCATAACAACAATGCATGGGCGATGGCGAATTTACATGCGATTCGTACTCGGGTTGCATAGACACGTTTTATGGTAAACGTATGAGGGGATCGCCTCGTCACTCCATGCCTGTAGCCTGATCGTCTGACAGGCGCAAACTACTTGATAATCTTGGAACAAGTGTTACCAGAATTATTGGCCAACGCTCATGTTGCGACTGCTGCGCATTTTCCCGTGTGGTACCAGCTGGATGGAGCGCTCGCCCATTTCAGGCTTTCTGTACGTAACCATTTGAATGCAACATTTGGCCAACGATCGATCGTCTATGGTTGTACTGTGACTTGGTCTGCCCGATTGCAAGACTTATCGTGTATGGATTATTTCTGGGGCGTGTGAAATCCCTTGTCTACGAAACTAACGTTGACAGCGCTAAAGACCTTATAGCACGTATCGTTACAGCTGCCGGGGAAATCCAAGACACTCCTGGAATGTTTGCACATGTTCAAACTCCCATGCAGCAATTATGCGAAGCCTGCATCACATGCGGGGGTCGTAGATTCGAACACCTCCTTTATTATGAGTAGTACTTCCCTTTTGTTACTTTTGTTTTTATGTTTATAAACAGCGAGTAATAAACACCTTTTTTCTCCTGTTTTGTGTCCTTTCCTTTCCTTGTGTTTTATGTCTAAAAAATGCGAAATGAAGCTTCGAAACAAGCACGCTCGAAACGCCCGCGCCCATTCAATGCCCTCTACAGCGTCAGGAAGGCCTTTCCGGCCCTGCATTCCTATGTGATTGAGTATCGTCTAGTTGTATCCTACTACCCCTCGAAGTTTGCAAGATCTTAGTTGGGACACCCTGTATATATAAATCAACATTTTAACGGAGTTGTCGTTTTGGGGTCTAGAGGTCATGATCGGTAAAAATATATAGCGACATTTTCTAGAATTGCTTTTCTCTGAATCGCCGCAATAGGTAGCATTTTACTTTTTGTATTAGATGCTACCTAATAACACGGAGCTGTGACGGGCCTGAAATTTTCAACGGGAATTAAATTCAAAGGAATTAAATTTCGCATTTGAATGTACATACAATCCGTTGTAAAACAAATGTTATATACTATACAATCTGTACTTAATTTAATAAACATTTTAAACCATCCCATTTTTATTCATTATTGCTTTGTTTTGAACTTTCGTTTTAAAGTAAAAGAAGATGCGATATGTTACAAAATTTCTTATAAATATTACTATTCTACTTCTTTATCAAACTCTATATTTGATTCCCACTGCTTCCAAAACTTTCCATAAAAAGAGAAAAAAAATATTTTTATTATCCTATAAAAGCCCCGAATGCTTTTGTCGTAAATTTATCTCCATCAAAATCAATAGATTTTTTGTTTATTTTACTAGAATTCTTAATAAATATTTACGAAGATGAATCGCAGAAAGAAGTTAACGAAAACAAAAACAAGAATATGATTGCTATTTCTGCATATTAGAAAGTTTTTCAAAGTTATTTTATTGCAAATTTCAAAAATGCGTGTGTACATTTTGTTCATTGTAACTTTATTCTGAATCATTTAATGCAGTATTTTCTTATTTATTATTTCCAGTTTCATAGATTTCATGTTATGTAATACAGTTAATTAAAATTTTTCTCATTAAGTATCCGAAATATTCGTGCAGTGTTCTCAATTTAGTGTTCAAACAAAATATTTAATAGAAATTTGGAAAAGATATTTTTGCTTTATTTAATCCTTGAATATGTGTCATTAAGTCAAAAGTAGATAAAAAGTATAAATATAATCATAATATCAGAAAATATTATACAAATACTGATAGATATTTCAATTAAAGATAACTAACAACAATGTATTCGTCCATAGTGGTAAAAAGAATAAGATGCTAATTCAATAACACTGACAATCGACCGCAGCAATTACATGATTCGTTTTCATTATGAATTTTGTGATAGGTTTCATATATATCTTTATTAGCACGAATTTAAAAATTGTAGTTTAAGGAAATATTTTAAAGAGAAATCTCATCAAAAAGTCACCTGTAAAAAATGCAGCCAAGTCTCGTAACTCATTTACCGTAAAAAGTACTGAGATCGTATAAAGCCAAGTTTAACTATCTTATTAACTCTGAAATTTTCATTCACACAATCACTCCTAGTCTCTACATCCTTAGTTAATTATTATTTTGTGACTTGGCAATTACGCAGCATAGAGAAGTTATTACACCTTACTATGTTATAGGATGGGATGGGATAATTTAATTAAGGCAAATTATATACGCACAGGGAAGTAATTACACTTTAATATATTATAGTATTATTTCTATTTGATTAAGACTAACTATATACATCACATTCTCGTGCTGCGTAATTGCCAAGTCACACAATAATAATTAACTAAAGATGTAGAGACTAGGAGTGATTTGTGAATGAAAATTTCAGAGTTAATAAGATAGTTAAACTTGGCTTTATACGATCTCAGTACTTTTTACGGTAAATGAGTTACGAGACTTGGCTGCATTTTTTACAGGTGACTTTTTGATGAGATTTCACTTCTTTTTGTAAGTAATCCTCCTTTTCTTGATTTTGGGTTCTTTTTTGGAGATCATCCACTGATTTTCGCTAAGCCCACACTCTGTCCCTATTATTTACAGGTATCAAAAATTTGAATCTTTAGTTTCGTTTACAATGTACTGTAGATAAAAAAAAAAGATTTCAGGTTCCTAGGCAAGCACTAAGTTATGGGAGGGGGGGGGGGTTCAAAAGTACTCTCAATTGCTTCCAGGATAGGTGCTATCCATCTGAGATATTAATCGCAGCCCTAGATACTTGATATTTAACATAAAAGAACTTTTCAGTATAAAAAGAAAGCCAAAGTTAAAATTTCCGGAAATTTCCAATAAATCAAACTATATTCCTTTTTCGATGTTTTTTTTTCGTTTTTTTAGTCTTTTTTTTTATTATTTACGGATTTTTTAATTTTTCCTTATTTTGTGTACTAAACCCTGCTTTTCTGCAAAATGTCAAACTTCTAGGACTTCAAGATCGAATTATTTTCAAATTTTCGACTTTTTATAAATTTATTGATTTTTCGATTTTAATTCTAAGTTACCTGATTGTCATGCCAATATAGTAATTATTTGATCCGTCTTCTTAGGATCATTTAGGTTCAATTTAGAGATAAATCAAGTGAATCTTAGAGTCACCATGATTTTATTTAGAAAGGACTATCAAGCCATAACCAGCCAGTAATGTCGGGAGGGTAGGGGGAGCTGTGAAAATTTTTGTGGGGATGACAACATTTAACAATCCATATTTCATATGTGAAGTACATAGAGTACAACCTGTGAAAGAAAACAAACCTGTCTATAAAGAAATCGCCTATATCGTAGCCAGTCTATAGCGGAACTTCTCTATAACGAAATTCGTAAACGAAAGAAAAGAAAACCATAATCCGCGGGAAATAACATAAAACAATTAGGGGCGTGTTACTAGCTAATAGGACAATTATCTTAAAACTAATGTTTCTAGCAGTACAAAATCAAATTGTTTTCGAATTTTCGATTTCTTAAAGATATTTCGATTTTATTTTCGAATTAAACGAATATTTTAATTGTTCCTTTTATTGAATAGTAAATACTACCTTTACAACAAGTTTTAAGTTTCTAAGACTACAAGATAAAATTATTTTCAACTTTTGATGTTTTCGAATTTTTTTTATAATTTTCTGGATTTTTTATTTTTTTCTTATTTTGTATCCTTTATTACAAATTTCAAGTTTCTAGGTTTACAAAATCGAATTATTTTGAAATTTCCGATTTTTTTCGAGTTTTTTATTCTATTTTCGAATTTATTGAGTTTTAATTTTTCCTTTTTCTGTATCCTAAACATTAAGTTTACGCCGAATTTTAAGTTCTAAAGCTACAAAATCGAATTTTTTTCAATTTTTCGAATTTTTTTTTTTCGAATTTTACAGATTTTTTATTTATTTCTTTTTTTGTATCCTAAAATACTACCTTTATTCCAAATTTTAAGTTTCTAGCTTTACAAAATCGAATTATTTTCAAATTTTCGTTTTTTTTTTCGATTTTTTAATTTTATTTTCATTTTTTGTTGTGTTTTTAATTTTTTCTTTTCTGAATCCTAAACACTACCTTTACACCAAATTTTCAGTTTCTAAGACTACGAGATCATATTATTTTCAATTTCTCTCTTTTTCTTGCTTTCTTTCTTTTTTTTTTTTTTTTTGTTGAGATTTTCGATTTTTTTTTTAATTATCCATATTTTTTAATGTTTCCTTATTTAGAATCTTAAATATTACCTTTATTCCAAATTTCAAGTTTCTAGCGCTATGAAATCGAATTATTTTCAAATTTTCCTTATTTTTCGATTTTTTCGATTTTTTTTATTTTATTTTCGAATTTTATTGCGTTTTTTATTTTAACTTATTCTGAATCCTAAACACTATCTTTACTGCGAATTTTAAGTTTCTAAGGCTAAAAAATCAAATTATTTTAATTATTTCAATTTTTTTTCGATTTTTTCAAATTTTCGAATTTTTTTTTTCGAATTTTCCGGAATTTTTAATTTTTTCTTATTTTGCATCCTAAATACTACTTTTATTCGGAATTCCAAGTTTATAGCGCAACAAAATCGGATTATTTGAAATTTTTCGATTTTTTTCGATTTTTCGATTTTTTTAATTTTGCTTTCGATTTTTTTTATGTTTTCTTTTTCTGGATACGAAACACTACCTTCACACCGAATCTTAAGTTTCTAAGACTACAAGATCGTATTATTTTCAATTTTCAATTTTGATGGAATTTGTTGAATTTTCGAATGTTTTTTATCCGAATTTTCCGGATTTTATAATTTTTCCTTTCTTTGTATCCTAAACACTACATTTTTTCCAAATGTCAAGTTTCTAGGGCTACGGGATCTACCTAATCTTTTTGATGACGCGTGAACGAGTGAGTGAGTGCGTGACAAAAAATCGAATGTTTTAGTTCATATATCGTCTGAACTAGAAAAGACAGAAAGTTGTAATTTTAAATTTTGGCCCTGTGTGCCAAATACTCTAGAAAAACGAAGTTTCAAATTTTTGGGATACTCCAGTGCGGAGATATGGGGGGGGGGTCAAAAGTGCCCTGAGTTGCTTCCAGAAAAGTATGCTTACGGCTGTCCTCTCTTGACTTGGCGAAAGCACTGCCGTGCCTCTAGATCTTGCCAAGGCTGTGGTTTTCCTATTAGACTTAATGTTAGCTATATGCTCCATTTTTCTGCAACTAAATTTCCTCATGCCAATATAGTAATTCATTGATCCGTTTTCTTAGGATCGTTTATGTTCAATTTAGAGATAAATCAAGAGAATCTTAGAATCACCATGATTTTATTTAGAAAGGACTATCAAGCCATAACCAACCAGTAATGTCGGGAGGGAGGGAGAGATGTGAAAATTTTTGTGCGATCAACATCTTTTAACAACAAATATTTCATATATAAATTAAATAGAGTAAAGCCTGTGAAAGAAAATGAACCTGTCTATAAAAAAAAGCTCTATAACGTAGCCAGTCTATAGCGGAACTTTTCTATTATAAAATTCGTAAACAAAAGAAAAGAAAAGCATAATCCGGGAAAAATAACACAAAACAATAACGGAAGGTCTACTAGCTAATAGGACAATTATCTTAAAATCTATCTAAAACAAACTATCCCCATCCTGTGGGATTTGTTTTTCAATGTTTTACTTTATTTAATGCAAAACATAGATTGCATCCGACAACTCATAAAAAAGTCCTCCGGCCTGTACCGGCAGGAAAAGGTAGCTTCCCTATATCTTCGTTTTAAAATTTTAGCTAATGTTACTCGAAAACAGCAAGTTAAAATGCAAAGAAACCGTTTACAAAAGATTCGTTTATACTGAATTTGAATAAGAAATTCGCCAAATTATTGAGCTATAGCCAAGTTGGCTTCATTTATGAAGACTTATTTTTGTCTCCAAATTTAGCGAGATTTCGCAAATTGTCGCCGAATTTGGCGCTAATGGATATGAATATATAGTTTATGCGTGTAATTGGGAAAATGATTACAACAATGAAAGAAAATAATTTGCGAGAAATCGCGTTCACTAAAACTTATAAATTTATATTAAAATCATTAAAATTACAGACATTACAATACACTTTTATAAAACATTAAAAACATATTAAAATTGGACGTTTCGGATTTACATATAAAATCCCTCTTCAACAACAACATTTCACTTAGCATAAATCATAGTTCAAAAATATCAACAAATAGAAAATGCAACGTATCAAAATTTCGAAGTCAAAGTTACAGTTATAATAACACGGAGTATTCATTCTGGATTGCACCTGCTTGACCATTATTGACCATAAATTTATCGTTGGTTTTTTGTAATGTGCTGTTTTGTTTCAAAATGTCAGCCACCCTAGAATTTCAAACTGCTCTATCTCAGCCAATTTTTAAGATAGAGGTAAAACAAAAAATGCTCTGGAATCCTTGTATCAAGTCCTAACACCTAATTAAAAAATAAACTTGATTTTTTAACTTTTTTGTATATTTATTTTAGTTTTAAAATTTTCCGTGGCCACCATCTTGAAACAAGATGGCGGACCAAGCTGGCCAACGAACTCGGTCGAGGCATTGGTGAGCTTAATACACACAATTAGTTTCATCCAAATTAATTTATAAATACGAGCGTTATCGTATCAAATTATTTTCATTTTTTCAATTTTTTTCGAATTTTTTTATTTTTTTTTCGAATTTTCTGGATTTTTTTAATTTTCCTTTTTCTGTATCCTAAATACTACCTTTATTCCTAATTTGAATTTTCTAGCGCAACAAAATCGTATTGTCTTCAAATTTTCGTTTTTTTTCAATTTCTTCGATTTTTTCAATTTTGCTTTCGATTTTTTGGTGTTTTTGATGTTTTCTTTTTCTGGATGTTAAACACTACCTTCACACCAAATCTTAAGTTTCCAAGACTACAAGATCGTATTATTTTCAATTTTCAATTTTGATGGAATTTGTTGAATTTTCGAATGTTTTTTTTTTCGAATTTTCTGGATTTTATAATTTTTCCTTTCTTTGTATCCTAAACACTACCTTTTTTCCAAATGTCAAGTTTCTGGGGCTACGGGATCTACCCAATCTTTTTGATGACGCGTGAACGAGTGATTAAAAAGTGACAAAAAATCGAATGTTTGAGTTCATATATCGCCTGAACTAGAAAAGACAGAAAGTTGTAATTTTAAATTTTGGTCCTGTGGGCCAAATACTCTCTATAATTGAAGTTTAAAATTTTTGGGATACTCCAGCGCGGAGATATGGGGGGGTCAAAAGTGCCCTGAGTTGCTTCCAGAAAAGTATGCTTACGGCTGTCCTCTCTCGACTTGGCGGAGGCACTGCCGTGCCTCCAGATATCTTTATAAAATGTTTTATTTTACATATCTTTGTTACATTCCGGTTAATTGGATATCATGAATTGAATATGTCTATCTGTAAAAGTGTAGGAATATTTTATAGAGAAGGTATTTCAGCTACAAGTCTTTATATTCGCTTTTAAAAAAATAAACTGAAACAGAGAAGCACTGAATATTTTTAATATTTTTGCATTTACATTCAAAGTGAGTGAAGCTAAATTATTTTATTATATATTTTATTTTGTTGCCAAAATTAATTTTCATGCTTTGGGCGCACAATATATATATATATTTATACATACGCACACACACACATATATATATGTCACATTTCCACTGAATCGCCGTATTTTCTGTAATTTAAACTCAAGGCAAGAGGTCTCCACCTAGGAAGTTTTGCAGTCGTACGCCGATCATTATAAGTCGTTTGGTGCTTATTGAAGAAAAATAAATAGGCAGTCGAGTCCACTTCATAATTTATTAAGATCCAGAAAAACTCGGTTATGCTTTTATTTAGCTCTCATGATAATTCAATGCATTAGAACCAAGGAGAGGCTTTGTGTACCAAATTAACCATTCGAAGGAGTCAAAGGTGTTAAGGGACAGCATCGTAGGCTCTATCGGCAACTACGGAGATTTTATTCCAAGGTCGCGAGAACGCGCCGGGTCTCCGCTTACACCATGATCCAGGAACAATCTGCGCTCAAGACGGGAAAACCAGCATATAATCATTGTCCAACACTCACGAATACAGAGCCGTCGAAACAGTCTTTCGACCAATAGTACCACGGAACTCGATTTCCTTGGCGCTATGATTTGAAGGAGATTAAGCTTCAGACTGAAAAAGTGCGGGCGACATACTAGGCTTAAAAACCTGATTCTTTCGAACAAATAAGAAATAAAAGAAAATACGTAGGTTTTACTGGGTCTTGGCAGAATGCCAAGATAAAATTTTACATTGAAACTGAGATTAGCTTTTATACTTTGAGAAAAGAATACTTTTTTGTCAGAAAACATAGCGAAATAAAAATAAAAAGATACAGGTTGTTTTTCTAGAGAATTAATATATTTAGCTGGGAAAGTGATATTTTAAAAGAATTAAATTTTAGGATGCGTTATTTTAAAGGAATAAAAAGTGTATAATTTTAACAGAACAGCATCTAGCGCCATCTTTTCAAGAGAATAAATTTAGAATAAAGAATTTTTAGCTATGAGGGATTTTGACAATTGAAATACTAGAACGAGAAAATAATTTAGAATAATGGGAAATAAACAGAATTATAGAAATGATGAGGTCAACGGCAACAAAATTAAAATTTGTTTCATATATATATATATATATATATAAACGCCAATGAAAAAACACATGCAGAACAAATATCACAAAAGACAACTAAAATCTATAAACCACATAAATACAAAACAAGAAAACTAAACAAACTACTTAAAACCAAAAATCACAAAAAACTACACACAAACTACAGTATATGACTACTTATATAACAAACTACAAACTACAAACTACACACAAAACTATAGAACACAACAAAATACAGCAATAATGAAAAATCAATAAACAACAGAAAAAGAATAAAACAACCTGTGTCATTAGTCCTTGAGACAATGGTCCAAACGACCTTGAGACATGCACTGCTGGGATTAACTAGTTTCACGCATGCATCACTCCCCATACCTGATAAGAACAGACTGAAAATGAATGAAACAGACGTAACGAAAGGAAGCAAACTATAGCCACACTACACAGCCATACTCAACCTGCGGCCCGCGGGCCGCTTGTGGCCCGGCAACCCTTCATGTGCGGCCCAAGACGCATAATCATTAATTCATATTTATAAAATTAATTGAGATGTGCATAAAAAATATTTAAGACGTTCACCTTTGTTTTATATATTTTCATGGGTCTGGATAATAACAATGTCCTTATCCTTCCTCCATTTTCCTGCTATTTTCTTAAACTTCTCATGTTGAGGGTTTGGTCTGTTAACAAATGATCTCATCTTACTATGTAAAACACTTCTAACCACCTCTTTCTAGTTTAGTTTCTAGTAGAAGTTTAAGAAAATAGCAGGAAAATTGAGGAAGGATAACGACATTGTTATTATCCAGACTGATAAAACTAACCGTATTGCTATTTTAAACAGACAGGATTATCTCCTAAAGATGAAAGTTTGCATTGATAATATGGACTGTGTGCCGTTAAATAAAGACCCCAATTTGAAAATAGAAAATAAAGTTAAAGAACTTATCGGAAAAGGAGTTTGGCCAGGATTTATGAAAAGTAAACTAAGACTTAACAAGACTGCAACCACTCCTTCCCTCATAGGTAGACTAAAGGATCATAAAACGGACTTACCAATCCGCCCAATTGTTACAAAATGCTCCTCTCCAACATATTTTATGGAAAAAACCTACACGCATCTGTTGAAGCGATATTTACAGCCATCTGATTTTGTAATTGAATCAACTTCGAATTTTATTGAGAAAATTAAATATAAAAAGCTTGAAAATTCCAGTTTTATGGCTAGTTTAGACGTGGTATCTTTATACCCGTCTATCGATATAAAAGAAGTTACTAACACCATAAAGAGTCTGATCGATTCTGATCCTACGTTTACAGAAAATATTAAAAATACAGTCAAGTCGGGTTTAAATTTAATTATCAACAACAACGTTTTTGTTTTCAACAATCAAGTTTACAGACAAGTCAATGGGGCCCCAATGGGTTCCCCCATTTCAGGTTTGCTTGCAGAGTTTAAACTACGTCCTCTTGAAAATATAATCATGGAGACCATAAAACCGGGTCCGGATTGCTGGTTAAGATATGTAGATGATATTTACATTATTTGGAATCACGGAAAAGATCAGTTATACTCCTTTCTAGATAAAATCAATAACCTAGACAATAAAATAAAATTCACACTAGAAATAGAACAAAATCAAAAGCTTGTTTTTTGGATGTACAACTAATCAGAAATATGGATAAACAGAATCTTGATTGCACATTGTTTAGGAAAATTAACAGATCTAACTCCACCATCCGGTTTAATTGCAGTTCACCCATTAGTTACAAGTTAGCACCTTTCAATTTTTATGTAAAAAGAGCGTTTGAAGTTTGTTCATGCCTTTTCCTTAATGAAGAATTAGATGTAATTAGAAAAATAGCAGCCGAGAATTCAGTTCCATCCCGTTTCATTGAAAAAATCATAAATAAATTTAAAGTGAAAGATGAAGAAAATCGGAATACAGGTACAATTAAAAGTTTGAAGTTTTGTAAAGTGAACTACATCCCACAGTTTTTTGAAAGTATGAGACATTCACTCTTTAGGTTTGGCATTACATTAATCTCAGTCCCTCCCCCAAAGTTGCGGGTTTTGTTAAACAGAAAAATAGACCCAATCCAGGCTATCAATAGATCAGGAGTATATATTATACCATTCAAGAAAGATAATAAAGATTTTATGTACATAGGTATGACAATGAGGAAATTCCGAGACAAAATGAAAGAACATGAAGCAGATCTGAGATTAAATAGACCCCACACTGCCTTAGCAAGATTAGCGCAAACTGAACCTATAAAAGTTGATTTCAATAGATCCAAAATTATATTCCGCACAAATAATCACCTGGAAGCAATTATAAGAGAGTCTCTAGAAATAATGTCTAAAAAAGAAATAGTCTGTAACGATGTATTATCATATGATATCCACGCAGTCTGGAATGAATTAATGCATCATTGATTACCTTTCCCATCCCACCTTTTTTTCCAAACCCTTGAAGTGAAATAGTTTTTTCCGGGCAAGCAAGAAAACGCAAAGAGGTAACAACTCAACTCAACAGAATTAGCTTTTTCCACTGATGATGACCGAGTTTCGGTTGAAAACGTTTTGGAATTTTTTAAAAGGACTTTAGTGTGCTTTTAAATGTTTTTTATGTATGTTTTTACGCACCTTCAAGCAATATATTTACATTTAGTTGTATCTTAATGAATGTTAATTATTAAACAAGGTGAATTTGCACTGAAATTTTAACTTTTATTGAAAAAACATGACTTTTTTTGGTTGTTGTTGCTAAATGAAATTTGTTTGAATTTATTAAAGAAAGGATAAAGCTTTTTGAAAGGAATATTATACGAAACCCTTTGAGTGATCTTCGATCACACTTACCCACTTGTTTAGGGTTTCGTTCATCTCACGAAACCCTATTGCTCCCGCTCTGTTGTCTGTCTGTCACAGAGCCATTCTCGAAAACTATGTAACTTACAGAGTTGAAACTTCGTGTATAAATCAGAATATCAGCTGTGAAGAGCTGAAAATATTAAAATTTGAAAAATTCGTATTATTTTAATAAATAGAGATAAAAAACCAAAATTCTAATAGCCTTTTTCTATTAAATTTAAACATTTTTCGTTATAGCAGATGCCAAAAATTTAAAATCAACAATGAAATTCTTTCTACAATAATTAATTTTCTATCAGACGATTTTCACGTGAAAAATGAAAATGAAATAAAAAGTTTCACCCATTGAAAAAAAGATAAATATGAAATAAAATTGATTGACGTCATAGTGATAAATAAAACGGAAAATGTCTAAGATTTCTGAATAATACAAGGAGTATGATTATGTGTAAGTAGACAAAGCAGCTTAATATCACGTCATTAGAAAATTAAAAAGAAAATCTGACGTCCTATTGGAAGTTTAACGAATTTTTCAGATGTTTGAGAATAATACAAAGCGAGTATCAATATGAATAATAGAGAATAGTAAATATATGAGTTTGAGGAATGTATTGAATCATGATAAAAACCCGATTATGGAAATATTCGCATATTTCAACATTTTGAAGACGTCCAACATGTTTAATTTTGAAATTATATATTTTTTAAATATCGCATTTAGTCCGTATGACGGATATTATTATGACAAAATATAATAGCGGGTTTCGCCCGCTATCCGGCTGGTTTAGATTTTCAAAAAAAACGGAAAAATAGACCGGTAAATTTTTACTTTATAAAAAACATGACTTTTTTTTTGTTGTTGTTGCTAAATTAGATTTATTTGAATTTATTAAAGAAAGGATAAAGTGTTTTGAAAGGAATATTAAACGAAACCCTTTGTGCGATCTTCGATCACACTTACCCAATTGTTTATACTATTTTATTGATTGCTTCCTGAAGTTTTAGTTTTGTTATGGAATATTAACAGGAAACAAATGCTGAAATTTTTATATTGTTTAAAGTGCAAACGGTTGAATATTTTGTAATCGTCTGCAGGCGATAGAGATCGATTTAAAAAAAGTCCTGCTTGAAATTTAATTAAATGCTATAATAAATGAGTAAATTGTGATACAGTTTTAAAACAAACGGCATTTGAAAGTAGATTTTGTTTCCTATACAACGGTGTAAAAAATAAAAATAATGCGATGTTTAGAAATTTTAAAATTTACTGTAACAAAAATCACAAAACGAAATATCATTGTCAAGTGTTGCCATTCGTAAAATGACGTCAGCGTTACGCACGGGAACGTTTGTCCTTTATAATATAGATAGATGGTAGGGAATACCATTGTTCTAGATTCATATTTTAAAATATTATTGGATGCTGAAAATGGTTATAAAACATAATTATCTTTTATTCACGAATGTCGCTATTAAAGTTTTTATTGCGTACATATTTTTACTACTTAGAAGGTAAAATATACTGAAATAATGTATCTGCGATTAAAATAATTAAACGAGTACTATTACAATATTTTTAACCAGTGGACCCATGTAAAAATTTCACACTGCAGTCTAATACTTTTCAGCAATATCTAATATTTTCTAGATGCACGTTTAAACTTCTAAAGAAAAATTAAGGACCTAAAATATCTGCAAACAACATTAATCAAGCCAGAATATCATCTCATTTATTACATCAAAGTTACAGTCAAAACTGACCTAAGATAGCAAACACACAAAAAAAAAAAATTATCAGTCATATTTTAACTGCATTAGAGGGTGACATCATCTGTTTCGAAAAAAAAAAAAAAACATAGGATAAAGAAAAATAAATTAAGCATTTGAATTTAAATTTTTCTTTTTAATCATAAATATAAAATAAACCCGTGCAACAAATATGTCCCACTTTATCTTTTTTTCCGTTTCTAGAAATCATGTTAAAATGGCTGTAGACAAAAATATTTTTAACGGAATTCTCTTTTGAATGAAGGGATATAAAAGATTTTGCAGCATCAAATTGCGATTAAAATACGTATATATTCTGGTATGTATATATTCAAATAACAAGGATACTTATGAAAATGCCGGAAAACTTTCAGACACTGGAAGGATTTAAAGAAGTTATTATTAATAAATGTTTAATAACTGAATTTAACCTTTCTCACTGCAAAATGTTATTTCCATCATATAGTATATTTCATAAAAGTAACTTTTACTTTTCATCAAATGGGCCTCAAGATAATAACGTTACATTGACCCTTGTATTGAAAAGTAAACAAACAGTTATTTTACTTGATTTGATTTTTATTCTGCTTTCCTATGATATGATTACTAAAAATAATATTTATATTGTTACTTTTATAGTTTAAAAGCATGCACACAATAATATAATAATTCACATTGTTTAGAAGAATAATTCAGTCTTTCTTTTAAAATTATTTTTTTAAGTAAATAGAAAACTTCAGATGCACAATATTATAGTGAATAAATAACATTTGAGCAAAATTTTCATTAGAGCAGAAATATTATAAATTTCTAAAATAGAAAAAATTTGTGGTCCAAGTAATAATTCGGTATAAGTAAGGTTATAGAAAAAAAATTAAAAGATTGTTATTAAATTTGAAGTTTTATAAAGGAATTGCATCAACTGTAATCAAATAACAAGCAACTGTTAATAGTTTTCAAACTTTTTTTAATTTTTCCACACTTTTAATGCAAAATACATTTCAATCAAATAAAATTCTGTATGTTTTCTATTACGATACATTATGACTGACAAAATTCATACACTGTTAAAAATTTGCAGCAAACTGTCCAGTCATTTGACCGTTTTTATAGAAAACGGTTACATAAACGTAATTTAACCATGTACTGACCCTATTATTACCTATATTATGGTCAGAAAAGAGTTAAATTACTGTTATGTAACGATTTTCTATACAAACAGTCAAATGACTGGACAGTTTTCTGCAAATTTTTACAGTGTAGAAACATGCATATAAACATTCTGATCTACAGAATCTAAAGCTGGTGTCGACTACTTTCTAAGTCTCTACGGGGTCTCTAAAAAAAATTTGGGGCACTAATAATAAATCAAATAAGTAACTAAAACAAGTCCTTAAAGAAATATTTCATGTAAATTATACACACCATCACAATAAATCAAGAAAACAAAATCTAAACTCTGCTTATTACTTACATTCATACGTTCGTTGTACAATCAAAACAAATATTCCAAGCGTTGAAGCGTTGATTGATTGATTCGCTGATGTGGAATTATAATCCGTTTATTTAAATTTTGGTGAATAAAGAAGTCTTTGCTACTAGTTTAATTTATAATATAAATAAGAACTGTTAAAATCAATCCTAAACAGTTAGGCTTGCAAGTGTTGAAAACTAAGTCAAATGTGTATCACATCCATAAAAAATATCCAAGGGTTGCTGTTATTAACTCTCATCGCTTAAAAAATCCAAATACTAGTATTAGTTAATAGTTAAAGCAGTCAGGAAATCTTCAATCGGGAACGTCAATATGCAGAAACAATACACAAATCAGCGGACATAACCATACAGGGAATGGCGGATGACTGGTTCATTTTTTATCTAGATTATGCCCTTAAACTGACACATGGCGAGGACAGGTTCAATTTTCATCCATTTTACGTCCTAAATTGACGTCCATATTTTGTAGATATTTCGTCGATACGTCCATGGTGAGGACAGGTTCGGATTTCATCCAATTTATGTCCCAGACTTACGTTCATATTTTGTAAATATTTTGTCAACACGTATATGTCAAACATTGAACAAAATCTGGACGTATTTACCTGGCGCTCTACGTCCAAAAGATATCTATGAACGTATTTCGGACTTTGTAGATGAAAACTGGATGTAATCTGATTGTATTTGTCGCATGGGATATTTTGCATTCGTACGTAATATTATAATTAGAATCCTCTGCCTACTTTTTAACAAAATATTTTCTCGTTTGTAGTAGATAACGCATAGTTTTATTTCATATTGTTCAAGTTATTACAGGATACAGAACTTTTTTCAGAATAAACACTCTTGTGTAAAATAATTAATTGTAATAATAATGTCAGGGAAGTGAAATATTATATATCACTAAAAACAATTTGTACATTAATCTAAGAGATTTATTTTAATTTGAAAACACAAAACATTTATCGTTCTTTTGGATCGTTATCGTTCTTTAACCGCACTAATCGTCATTATTAATTGTTTAATATACAGGGTGGCCATAATTAAACTGATAGTAAGTACTCAGTGAGTTTTGTAGAGAGATCTAATTGCGAAAATGCTGTAAAAATTTGTAGGATGATTAAACAAGACGTGCGACGAAAAATTCCGCAAAAAAAAAAAAAAAAAAAAAAAAATCTTAAAGGGGATATGTGACACTGTTTTTTTTTTTTTTTTTTTTTTTTTTTTTTTGCGGAGTCCTTCGACTCACTACTCAGCATGTTATGTAGCGCGATCTAATTGAGAGAATGGTTCCAAATTTTGCAGGATGATTGGACAAAAGCGGGGGACAAGGATTCCGCGAAAAAAATTGCTCTAAAAGTCACCACTAGATAATATATGGTGCTGTTTCTTTCGCGGAATCCATTGTCTCCCTACTTAGCGTGTTCTGTAGCGCGATCTAATTGAGAGAATGGTTCGAACTTTTGTAGGATGATTAAATTAAGCAGGAGACAAGGATTCCTCGAAAAAAAATAATTCTAAATATCACCACTAGATGATATACGGCGCTGTTTTGTTCTCTGAATCCTTCTTCTCCCTACTTAGCGTGTTCTGTAGTGCGATATAATTGAGAGAATGGTGCCAAATATTGCAGCATGATTAAACGAAGCGGGGTACAAGGATTCCGAAAAAAATATTTCAAAATATGACCACTAGATGATGTATGGCGCTGTTTCTTTCCCGGAACCCTCCGTCACCCTACTCAGCGTGTTCTGTAGCGCGATCTAATTGAGAGTGGTGGCAAATTTTGCAGGATGATTCAACAAAGCGGGGACAAGGATTCCATGAAAAATAATTCTTAAAGTCACCACTAGCTGATATATGGCACTGTTTCTTTCGCGGAATCATTCGTCCCCATTCTGAAGCGCGATTTAATTGAAAGAATGGTGCTAAATTTTGCAGAATGATTAGACAAAGCGGGGGGACAAGGATTTCGCGAAAAAATATGGTTATAAATATCACCACTAGATGATATACGGCACTGTTTCTTTCGCGGAAACCTTTGTCTCCCTACTCAGCGTATTCTGTAGCACGATCTAATTGAGAGAATGGTGCCAAATTTTGTAGGATGATTAAACTAAGCGGGTTACAAGGATTCTGCGAAAAATAGTTCTTAAAGTCACCACTAGATGATATATGGCGCTGTTTCTTTCGTGGAACCCTTTGTCTCCCTACTCCACGTGTTCTGTAGTGCTGTCTAATTGAGAAAAAGGTGGCAAGTTTTGCAGGATGATTAAACAAAGCGGGGGCAAGGATTCCGCCAACAATAGTTCTTAAAGTCACGACTAGATGATATATAGCGTTGTTTCTTTAGCGAAATCCTTAGTCCCTCGTAATCATCCTACAAAATTCGGCTCCATACTCGCAATTAGATCGCACTACGGAAAACGCTGAGTACTTACTATCAATTTAATTATGTACAACTTGTATATTTGATATTTGTAATTTTTATTAGTTGTGAATGCAACATCGCATTTTTTAAAATAAATTCTTTCAGCGTTTAGAATAAACATTTATGGATCCAGAAAATTAAAATTAATATAAATATAACTCACTAAATTATTATAAATATGAAAATTCTCATAGAAGTTGTCCAAAAGAAATACATATTTTAATTGGTACATTTGCATATTGTAGCCATTTTCAGCGAGATAAAAGTGTAAAATAAACATAAAATAAAGAAAAGTTATAAAGATCTTTTTGAAAATTTTCATTATCTAAAACGAAGTGTGGAAATTCTATTAAAAACGATAAAAAGTGTTTTAAAATGAAAATAGTTGAAATTTTTTGTAAAATATTGTAGGTGAATGACACTTTAATAAAAAGAGTACTTCAGTTTAAAAGGAATTTTTGTTGCGATGCAAACACGTACTAAACTTGTTTTATTCATAAGAAAGAATTTTAAATTTTATGTGGTTAATATTTAGTGTGTTTCAGTGGACTAAAAGAACCGCTATTTTCTTCTCAAAGCAAAAAAAAAAAAAAAAAAAAAAAAAAAAAAAAAAAAAAAAAAATTACTTTCTTATTACGTTTATCCGCTTTTTCATAAAAAATATGACTTTTGAAAATCTTTTTTTTTTTTTGAGTTAATATTAAAATGTTGTAATACTATCAAAAATTTAAATTATGAAAATATAAATATATTATTATATATTATAATACTATTTTATTTTAATTAATTTTTTTATTTCGTTTTTTCATTATTTTCTGGTGGTTTTGTGACAACATTAAACTTTTTAGACAGTCATAATAAGTACCGAACAAAAAGAAAAATATAATGTATCCTTATATAAAAGATTTTATGGTAAAAGATGGTATAAAAAGAAATACTTTAAAACGGTATTTACGTAATTCCAGTCAACTGTAGAGAAAGATTACCTGATGGATTTCAAAAGAAATATCATAATCAAAAAGCCAGCGAAATTTTGATTAAAATTGTTTGAAATAAAATGGTAAAGTAAATGGGTCTATATTGTTTTTTGATTTTTATTAAAACTTCTTTCTGTAATGCTAGGAACATTATTCTGCATAGCTCAGAAAAAAAAGTATAAGTATTTTAGACGTATTTTTATTTTATACTGTAGGATAGATATTATGTGAAATATAAATCTAAAAAAGAGAGATTTTTGATACAATGGTTACTTGTAGTTTTTTTTTTCAACATTTATAGGATGATTAGTAAACGATTCTAGATATAAATATATAAAATATAAAACCTGTCAATTCTAAAAAAAATATTTTCATTGCATTGTAGCATAATGCATCATAATGTAGAACATAAAGAAAATGAAAAGCAGTGAAATATATAAATGATTTTATTCATTATGTATAAGTAAAAATAATTAGTTTAATTTTAAATAATTTATATTTTTAGGGTGATTGATTGAAAATTTCTGAATGTATATAATTACATCTATTTTATTTTTAAAGGCTAAACTTAAATATAAAAATTAGTAAGTTTTTTCATAATAAAATTAGATAAACTTTTAACATATATAAAGCCTTTTGACACAAAATAACTTTTATATAACTAGAAAAAAACTTTGACTTATCAAAACTGCACTTTTTTTTTTTTTTGTAAAGGTATATTTAAGATCCAGTACAATTTTCCAATTTGTATTTTCATCGTTGCTGTTTCTTTACAATGTATATGCATTTATTTTCGAGTAAACTTTGAATGTTTACGAAGATAAATAACACTTCTATGTGTTTAGTTGAGTATTTGTAAATCATTATTTTTGCTTTCTTCGATATTCAGAAGAATAATGTATCGGATTCCAGAAATTTTTGAAAAAATGATTTTTGAGGAATTTACACGTTTAGGAATTGGAGCTATTTAAATATTTTTGTCCAATGTCTTTCAGTCTGTCTGATATTTCTCAGTGTGTTACACAAAAACCTTATGTAATTCCGAAACACGTTATTTCATAACCCAAGGATCTTTTTTTCAGAACGCAGTTGGTCGCGTTCCGTCTTTCTGCCGCCGGTCCCCCATACAGAAAATGGTAAACAAAAGACAATTTTCATTTAATATTCGAATATGACATTTCAGTGAAGTTACAAATTTGCAGTTCACTTAATTTACACAATTTTCTTACGAGTTTTGGAATATTGGAAAAGGTAAAAACGAACTGATACTTGTGGTCATTTAGCAGACTTTTTCACAAATTTTAACTTGGCTTCTAAAATTGTATACCTGAAAAAAAGACGTCTTGTTACTTAACTGTGGTGTTGGAGTAGTATTTAAGGTCACCCACATGGATTTCGCTATTGTATTTGTAAAGAAAGATGGATTATGAGAAGATAATTCATTTGGGCGGCAGAAAAAAGGACACGCGACTACTGCCGGGTTAAATATTGAAATTGTTTTCATTCAATAGCGTATGCACCAAAAATTTCCACAATTGTTTTTTTTTTTTTTTTTTTTTTTTTTTTTTTACAATGTGAACTCTAACTCCAACACTACTCTTAAAAATTTGCAGCAAAATAACCAGTCGTAACTAGAAACGGTTACGAATTATGGTCTTAACCGGTCTTAACCATAACGACTTAAACTGTTATGTAACCAGCAACGGTTACATAACAGTAATTTATCTCTAATTTGAGCAATGATAACGCTTCAAATTTTGGTCATATGACCATTTTCCGTAAAAACAGTGGATGACTGGACCTTTTAATGTATATATTTCTGAATTCTGTGATGGTTTTACTTATGTTCTCTGATTTTCTTATTTATAAACCGATATCGGTAACTCACCTTTTTTAAGCCATTAGTTAAAGAAATGTAGGCTTCGCTTAACTCCAGCATTTATCAAAAATAAGACTTGATTTCCCACTTTGGAAGTAGATATAATAATATTTCTTAATTTAAAACATTACATAAACGTGGCGTACTTCAAACAGAAAGTAGAATTTTTTCCATTTTAATTAAAGTATTACAGAAAACAATGCACAGTCGACTGCATCATAAAGTGTCATATTTCCGCCTACGTCACTTAAAAGTATTGCTATTAATTCCCTGTTCCATTAATAGATGTTTCATTTGATTCTTAAAAATGTAAATTCAAAAATGGGATTTAACATTTAAAATTTGAAAATTGTTTCCAACTTATTTAGAATGTGTAAAGAAATTTAGAATAATGTAATATATTCCAAACTCTGTGATCAAAATAATATAAATTATATTGTAAAAATAAAAGAGTATTGTTATATTAATATTTTCTGTACGATAATTCTTTCAGATATAATTCATTTCATGAAGTATTCTTTGTCTGTCACGATTGAGCAATGAAATCATCAATCTTACGTTAAAAATTAATTCTAATGGAAATGCAAACAAGAGCTAAGAATGTACATTTTGTGTTTGTTAAGATAATTTATGGGCATTTTATGTAAATTCAATACAGCCATAATTTTGTAATATATGATTATCTTCGTTAATTCGAGTACATTTCATAATTTCAGGATCGATTATTTTATATATGTTAATGGAGCTGCGTACAATAGTAGAAAGTTTTAATATACGAATATATATATATATATATATATATATTTTAGTAGCACATAAACAATGTAATCCAAATTAAAAAAATTAGTACACGTTGTAAGCGAAAAAATGTGTAACTATTATTAAAAAAAAATTCTCTTTTTTATTTACCTTATATGCATTTAAATTTTGCTTAATATGTTGATTTGTTTTAATGACAAGTTTGTTGATAGAGAGTTTTTTTTCCCTGAAAAACGCTCATACGTGCTTTTCACGATTTGTAGGTTAAAAATGTGAAGTAAACTCACGTTTAAAGTACTTTAAAATACTGTATTTTATCTGATCACTTATTTTTAAGCAAGATTAAGTGCCCCATTGAAAAAAAAAAACATGGACTAACAAAAGTATCTTTCAAAAACCAAAATGCTGCAAAAAAATTGTTTTTCTTACAAAAGTTTATTAATTTAACCTCTAATGGCTACCTACCCGTTTAAATTTATTATTTTAGTATATCATATTAGAGAGCTGAAAGTATACAGTATACAGCTAAAAGAGACAAAAAATGGAATAAAGTCAAAAATATAAATTAGATATTTGAAAACAACCAAATTGTTTAATTAATAAATAATTCAAAATGACAACCAATTTTCACATTTTTTGTAGATACAGATTAGGCAGATAGCCAGATAAAAAGAAACAGACCAATTGCGTTCTTTTCGGTAAAAGCCAGGTATATATCAGCTACAAATGCAGCACAAATAATGTTGTAAATAGTCAAACTTTTAGAAGACTTGAACTTGTCTCAAAATTTGCCAATAAAATTATACGTAGGAAATAAGTCATACATAAAAATGATACAATCATAAAAAATACATACAAGACCAAACAAATTGACATGAAGTATCACAGTATCCGAATCTAAAGGAGACTGATATAAACAGACTACAATATCGCTCCACTAAACATGACAACCGATATGCTGTCTAAACCCTTGCCAAATCTAACTTAAATTTATCTCCACATGCCCATTCAGAGAGCAAAGTGAAATATTAGAACATTTGTAATGATGTAAACGCCAGAGAAGGCGATTATTCAGATATTTCTTTCACTTGCCTCTGCTCAAATAATTTGATGATCCAGCTTTTTCTTGTGCGCGCGAAACACAGAACTCTTCTTTTTTCGTTTTTTGGCTTAAAGACATTCTATCCCCCTTAACCCCTTTTTTTAAGACAATACATCTTTTTTTCAACATGTAATTTTACAGTACAGGAATTCTCTTAAAACCATGCAAATTTAAACTCATTTGTCACATATTTACTCCAATTTTGTAGTTGAAAATGAATATATTAATATTAAAGCTCCAATGAAGATAATACTTTTTTAATGCTGAATCTCTTATTTATGTTTTGTTTTAAGCCCCCTAAAAATGCTATGACCTGTGCGTGAACACAAAAGGATAGCATTCGTGATGTGATATGTTCCATAATCTCAGTTGAAAAACTTGGCTGAATGTAACTGCACATTTTGCTTACCTATTAATTTGAAATAAATGTCATAGTATTTTTTTTTGTAATATTTAAAAAATAACATTTATAACATAAATATTATTAAGAATAAACCAATCCAAAATGAATTTTAAATCGTAAACAATTTACGATGGTTGCCATGACAACAAGTATAAAAATCAGCTGTACATATTTTAAAAGTTTCGTTTATATTTTCTTCGTCCTTATATCTTTTTAAATAGGCAATTCAGAAAGAATTGCATCTTTACTTTGTAAAAAGACACTTAGTTCAAATACAGGGTATTTGAAGCTTGAAGCTTGAAGATACTGAATGCATGTGACATGTTCTTTACGTAAATGAAGTTTCTTGAATTAGTATTTTTTTATTTTTTCGTATTATGGAATACTGATCCAAGGACAGATTATCATTAATCGCAGCGTATCGTAAGCAAAATTTCAAAGACGCTCCATCGCATCCCTTCCCAGTTGGTTTTAAATAAAGTGTTTTTTACATATAAAACTACTTATATCTGTTCTTAAAAGTGGCGGTCTTGCCGGGAACGTCACACAATGACTACTATTAACAAAAAAAATAAAAAAAAAATTTCCAACATATTTTTGGCAGTGGCTAGTATACTGCATTTATAAAGTTGTGTCTTCTTAAAAATTAAAATTACAAATCTAATACAAATAACAAAATTGGAATTTTTTTCCTAACACAAAATTTCAAAACAATAAATGCGTTTTACCAACTGCTTAAAGTGTCCATTTGTTATGTACTAAAATTGCAATTTTTGTAATCAAAAAATCAGTTTACAAACTTTAAACTACGAAGACTGTTGCTGCGATTTTTTACTTACCCATCATACGTAGTATAGGGTAAGTCTTGTAATCGTTTTGAAAATCGAAAAATTTTTTTTGACGGATTTACACGTTTCAGACACTGGAGATTCCGAAAAACATATTTTTAGAAAAAAAATTTTGCCGTCCGTCTGTGTGTCTGTGTGTCTGTGTGTGTGTGTGTCTGTAAACGCTCTATCTCCCGAAAAAATTGAGATAGAGACTTGCAATTTGGTATGTACTTAGTATGTAATAATGGGAAGAAGCCTATTTCATTTCAATAACCTCGATTAACCGGAACAATTTTTTTCGGACTCTCGAAATATTCGTTCTGATGAAAGGTATATAAAAATTTTCGAAATTGTTTATTTTAAGAAATGAATATAAAAGACAATAAAAAAACATAAAATTTGAATAAAGCATGAAGTCGATCGGATAATTAGTTGCCGAGATATTTGGAATTCTATTTTCCACACGCTTCGATTTTTCATGACCCTGTATTTCATCCAAATTTCACTTCAAAGATATATTTTAATTGGAAATTTGACGCTTAATCAGATGCAATAAACCGCTAGTTAATAGTGTTATTATTTTTGGAGTTACAAGGAAAAACCTCTTTCAAGCAATTCAGTAATCGAGCCTTTAAAGTTTGTGACGTCATCAAGCCACGATTTTATTTGAATTGCAATGCATTTTATAAGTAGTTTACACATTTTTATTTTAATATTTTACATTATGCATATCCATGATGGGTAAGTATTACTGTGGCCCCCAACGACTAGTTTTTCTATTGTATTTTGATTTAAATCGTTTGCTATGTGTTTATTTTTTCGACGTTTTTAACAGTAAACCCTAAATTGAACATATATGAAAATCAATTATATAAACATGTGGGTAAGTGTGATCGAAGATCGCTCAAAGGGTTTCGTTTAATATTCCTTTCAAAACACTTTATCCTTTCTTTAATAAATTCAAACAAATTTTATTTAGAGCAACTACAACAAAAAATAAGTCATGTTTTTTATAAAGTACAAATTTACCGGTCTATTTTTTCCTTTTTTCGAATATCTAAACCAGCCGGATAGCGGTCCAAGCCCGCTATTATATTCTGTCATAATAATATCCGTCATACGGACTACATGCAATATTTAAAAAAATATTTTCAAAATTAAACAAATTGTACACCTTCAAAATGTTAAAATAAGCGAATATTTCCATAATCGGATTTTTATCACGATTCAATATGATTCTCAAACTCATATATTTACTATTCTCTATTATTTATATTGATACTCGCTTTGTATTATTCTCAAACATTTGAAAAAATTGTTAAACTTCCTATATGACGTCAGGTTTTCTGTTTAATTCTCTAATGACGTGATATTAATCTGCTTTGTCCACTTACACATACTCATACTCCTTGTATTATTGAGAAATCTTAGACATTTTCCGTTTTATTACGACTATGACGTCAATCAATTTCATTTCATATTTGTCTTTTTTTCAATGGGTGAAACTTTTTATTTCAATTTTCATTTTTCACGTGAAAATCGTCTGATAGAAAATTAATTATTGTAGAAAGAATTTCATTGTGGATTTTAAATCTTTGGCATCTGCTATAACGAAAAATGTTTCAATTTAATAAGAAAAGGCTGTTAGAATTTTGGGGTTTCTTATCTCTATTTATTAAAATAATACAAATTTTTCAAATTTTAATATTTTGAGCTCTTCACAGCTGCTATTCAGATTTATACACTAAGTTTCAACTCTGTAAGTTACATACTTTTTGAGAATGGCTCTGTGACGGACAGACAACAGAGCTGGGGGTTATAGGGTTTCGTGAGATGAACGAAACCCTAAAAAGAACCATATTATCCTATTTTATATATTAGTTAACTTTGTAAATATATTCGATTTCAAATCCTGTACTAAGCACTGGCGATTATTAACTCTGTATAATTGACAGAATGTATAATGAACTGAAAGAGCTAATTTAGTCATTCGGATCATCGTGTCTTGAGTAAAGCTATGCTTATATATTAACGCAATTACGGCAGTACTAGGAACTGTTTAGAATTTCAGATATGCCAACGTTAAATACGTGTAATAGGTACTGGGATCAATTACGTTATATTATTAGCGGTACAGAACTTAAAGGTTTATATTTTGCTAAGAGATTATGTCTGCTACATTCCATCTAATACGACATTTGTCATACAGCATTTAATAATTTAGATTAATTTCTGTGTATTCATTATATTAAATGAAGTATTTATCATATGAATATTAGTATGTTCCATATTACAAAAATTTCGTAGATAAAAGATAATTTTGCATGTTATCTTCTTCAAGAGACACGATGCCGACTTCTGAACTAACCATTAAAGAATGTTTCCCTGTATAAACTGACAGGAAGTTTAATGAATTGAAAATAACAATTATGACATCGGCGTTGCATATTCCAAGTTTTACTATACTCATGCAAGAACGTAATTATGGTAGTTTCATGATCTGTTTAGAAATTTAGAATTTTCGAAACGCATAGGTGTAAGATACTGGAACAATTACATGATATTATTCGGCACAGAATACTTTCAAGCTTATGTCTTCTCAGAGATCATTTCCGCTAATTTCTGCATAATAAAACAGCTGTTACACGCCTTTTAATATTTTAGATTAATTTCTATGTTGTTATTATATTAAAAGAACCGCTTGCTATGAAGAGAAGGCTCATCTTTTCCATATTTCCAGGTTTTCATACATAAATCGAAATTGTTCAAGTTTTAAATATAAATTATAGTTGTTACAATAAAGAATAAAATGCATACTAAAATAATGCATACAAAACTTTCATCTATTAAGTATGAAATATTATATACTTTGAATATTATTAAGACATTTTATGAGATAATCTAATCACATTATTTGTAATTAGTCACTATAAGTAAGGGGTGTCGCACCACGCGGCAATAAAACTAGTGAAATTTAGATAAGATTACAAAGGATTTCTAAAAAGTATATATTCGTTCTAAATTACAATAGTTGTTGAAATTGCATTTCTCGAACTGATAGGCAACATCTCTATGCTTAATCATGTTCACGAAGGCTCTTTTCAGAACGTCAAAATCGCTTCATTATTTGGTTAATTGCTGAGTCGAATAGCGCATTCTGTTTAATTAACTTCTCATGAAACAATTTCCTCACTTCGTTTTATGAATTCTTACACGAAATATAAACTTCTATTAAGTAACAACACTCTTTTGAGGAAAAAAAAAAACTTTATTAGCGTACACACAAATGCCCGTTTTTCTGTACTCCAATTTAACCGCTAAGATAGCAGCCTCCAGTGTTGCACATGGATGGTTTAAAAAATCTTTTGCAAATGTCTCACTAACATAGGGACTCCTTAAATTCCCACTAGCACGTTTTTGGGACACACTGTATTACTAGCTGTCTTTTTAAAAGATTCATATGCTGCTGTATAAACAATATTTTCTTTTTGGTATTATAATTTTGCAATTTCCGGTAATTGTAGAAATGCTAGCCACACACAGGGAAGACAAAAATAGCATAAAAATAATTTTAGCATCGGAAATGCATTGAATTAACTGATGGAAACTTACATAGTTAAAAAATATTAATAGTATTGATAGGTGACCGTAATACTACAAAGCATTCCCTGTGTCCTTGTAAAAAGACAATAAAAGGCATACATATTATATTTAGTAAGGAACAGATGCTTGTAGAGGATTAGATTCAACACTTAAGAGAGATCCTAGTGTTTATTCGTTGTGTGAAAAAGATAACCATAGCTCCCTATATCAACCAATTAAGAAGAAACAGGACATAGTAAACTTCTGGTGCATGTAAACTTTTCTAAGATTTTGAAATATAGTAACCTTCTTAAAAGTTTAATCAAATAACCCATATGCATCCAAATGCTTTTATGTCTACTTAATCAATATCGGTAGCATTAATCCACATAGTTAATTGAACTTAATTCGTGCAATGACTTTAAGGCAGGGTTTTCAACAAACATTTTTGACTGATCAGCATAATTCTCATGTATTTATATAAATCTTAGTAAAAGACTAATCAAATAATATACCACAATGCATCCAAGTGCTTTTATATATATTTATTTTATTTATCGATAACTTTAATCCACACAGTTAAATAAACATGATTCGTCCAGTGCTTTTAAGATAGTGTTTTCAACAAATATTTTTGACTGATGCATAACTCTCATGTATTCTTGTATTTCATGTAATTCTCATAAACCCTAGTAAAAGACTAATCAAATAATATACCACAATCCATCCAAGTGCTTTTGTATCTACTGAATCTATATCGATAATCGACATAGTTAACTAAACATAATTCGTCCAATGCTTTTAAGATAGGGAATCAACAACTATATTTCACTGATGCATAACTGACATGTATTGTTAGTAACCTTAGTAAAAGTCTAATAAAATAATATACCACAATGCTTCCAAGTGATTTTGTGTCTACTTAATCGATAACATTTGTCCCCATAGTTAACTGAACTTAATTCTTCAACAAATATTTTTGACTGATGCATAACCCTAATGTATTGATTTAGCATTTACTTCGATATAAGGATCTTTACAAAAACGAATATACATACTATGATAATAACTTGCGTGGAAATTCATGAATATATCATTATTTTAATTACAATGATAATTAAAACATTTATTGTTATAATATCTTATAAAATTATATTTTGTTGAAATGTACTGTAAAGTATATTATATTAATTTTGTTCGCAATACATATTTTTCATATGGAGCACCATTATTTCATTTTAATAACTCACCTGTTAAATATAAAAATATATAAGTATAAGTGCTTTATTATATATATATACAGGGTGATTCATAAAAGATGGGCAGAACTTTAAGGGGTTATAGTACACTTAAAGACAAATAATATTAAATAGGAGACTAAGGGTCCCAGACTTATTCCCAAGGAGATAGGGGGCATTAAAGTTTAGGGTCCGAAATTTCAAATGATTATAAAACATGGAAAAATTGGTCGATTCGTTTGCGGTTTTTGCAAAAAATTTTCTTTATGCCAGTATTTTCTTGAAATAAAATTTTAAAGTTCAATTTCAAAAAATGCCGATAGGGGGCGCTTTAGACTTTGGAGTAACAAACAACTATTTTTTAACGTTATTTTTTGTATTTCTTTAAATGATTTCGAAAGCTTAGACTTAAACTTAAATTTTGATCTAAAAATCTGAGTCCTAACGAGTAGTTAAGTAGCGTAAACTGAAATTTGAAATTTGAAACCCTTCTCCCCCCAGAACAAAAATCAGTTATTCCCGATCTTTGTGTCGTAGATTAGGCTCTAACTACTGCCGCGTTTTGCTAAAATTATTCTTTATGTCAGTATTTTCTTGAAAATAAATTTTAAAGAAAATTTTCAAAAAATTCCGATAGAGGGCGCTTTAGACTTTGGAGTAACGAACAACTATTTTATACCGTTATTTTTTGTGTCTCATTAAATGCTTTCTAAAGCTTAGACTCAGATTTTCAGCCCAAAATCTGAATCGTTAGACGTGGTTAAGTTTCTGGGGAGAGGGGTTTGAAATTTCTACTCCTGAGCACAGTTCAGTTTACCATGTCCACACATTGTGTGCTGTGATACGAGGTAAAAAGACACAAATTAGGATTATGTTACCAAAGCATATTTATTAACATGTAATCACAATAAATGTTCGTTTCATGTGCAACGAGTCCAGAAACTGTCTCCAGGGGATTATCCAAATCGTATTGAATTCGCCCGCTGGTTTCTGCAGCAGAACGCGCTAAATCCACATTTTGGACGAACTGTGCTTTTCACCGATGAATGTACCTTCACACGTGAAGGTACATTTAACACACACAATGCACATGTATGGGCGGATGTCAATCCACATGCTACGTATCCACATGCTCATCAGAGACGCTTTTCCATCAATGTTTGGGCAGGAATCCTCGGAGACCACCTAATCGGACCGTACCTTCTTCCTGAACGCCTCAACGGTAAAACATACCTCACATTTCTGCAACATGTGCTGCCAGACCTGTTAAACGTTGTTCCTCCACGCATCCGGCGGGTCATGTGGTTCCAGCACGATGGAGCGCCAGCCCATTACGTACGAGACGTCCGCAACTATCTGGACATCACATTTCCGAACAGATGGATTGGTCGAGGTGGTCCTGTTGCTTGGCCTGCTCGCTCGCCAGATCTTTCACCCCTCGATTTCTTTTTTTGGGGACGATTGAAGGCTCTTATGTATGAGACACCCATTGAATCCCCCGAGGAACTGGTCGCCAGACTTTCCGCCGCTGTAGGGGAAGTGCTCGAAAAGCCTGATGTTTTCGCGAATGTTCGCCGTTCCATTCGTCGCCGTTGTTCTGCGTGCATAACCTCTGGTGGTCACAATTTTGAACATTTATTGTGATTACATGTTAATAAATATGCTTTGGTAACATAATCCTAATTTGTGTCTTTTTACCTCGTATCACAGCACACAATGTGTGGACATGGTAAACTGAACTGTGCTCAGGAGTAGAAATTTCAAACCCCTCTCCCCAGAAACTTAACCACGTCTAACGATTCAGATTTTGGGCTGAAAATCTAAGTCTAAGCTTTAGAAAGCATTTAATGAGACACAAAAAATAACGGTATAAAATAGTTGTTCGTTACTCCAAAGTCTAAAGCGCCCTCTATCGGAATTTTTTGAAAATTTTCTTTAAAATTTATTTTCAAGAAAATACTGACATAAAGAATAATTTTAGCAAAACGCGGCAGTAGTTAGAGCCTAATCTACGACACAAAGATCGGGAATAACTGATTTTTGTTCTGGGGGGAGAAGGGTTTCAAATTTCAAATTTCAGTTTACGCTACTTAACTACTCGTTAGGACTCAGATTTTTAGATCAAAATTTAAGTTTAAGTCTAAGCTTTCGAAATCATTTAAAGAAATACAAAAAATAACGTTAAAAAATAGTTGTTTGTTACTCCAAAGTCTAAAGCGCCCCCTATCGGCATTTTTTGAAATTGAACTTTAAAATTTTATTTCAAGAAAATACTGGCATAAAGAAAATTTTTTGCAAAAACCGCAAACGAATCGACCAATTTTTCCATGTTTTATAATCATTTGAAATTTCGGACCCTAAACTTTAATGCCCCCTATCTCCTTGGGAATACGTCTGGGACCCTTAGTCTCCTATTTAATATTATTTGTCTTTAAGTGTACTATAACCCCTTAAAGTTCTGCCCATCTTTTATGAATCACCCTGTATATATATATATATATATATATGTTATGTTGCGGCTGCTGCAAATTTATTAAGTGAAATATTTAACTTCAGTAATGTTTCCAAACATACAGTTCCGTTTCAGTAATACAGTGGACTGGTGATAATTCGAATATTCTTTTAATTCAAACTAATCATAAAATAATGAAAATATTGCTAATACTAGCTCGTTAATTCGGACCTTTTTATAACACATCGATTAATTCGAACATAGATTTTTCGAACACATTAAACATTTTATTAAAAAGTCTGCGAAGCTGCTAGCGAATTTTTAATCGATTTTCCTTTTTTTTCTACAAAAAGTACCCCATTTCTTCAGTTTCAGGTAAAAAAGTATTGTAAAATTCTAAAAAATGCCGCATGATCAGCACATAATAGCCCAAAACATATTTTATTTTTAGGTCCGTTCGTAATTATGTAAATACGTAGCACCTATTGTCGTCGCTTGGTCCGTCCGTCTGTCTGTCAGTCCGTGCGTCCGTCTGTCTGTCCGTCCGCCCGTCTGTCCGTCCGCATATAACAACGCAAAAACTACCCAACCGAATGGTTTGCAATTTAAAATATATTATCTTTGCAGAATTTTGTCGAGACATTTCAAATTTTATTAAAATCGAATCAAAACTTTAGGAGATATTAATAAAAATATTTATTAAGAAATTTGATTTTTTTTAAATCGGTGCTTTCTTGTTATAGGAGCTTCCGAAGTTTAATCGTCAAGTGACCGAGATACTTATTTTATGACAGAAATTAATCTGCAGACGATATAATTCATTTCACAGAATTAAAAATCAGAAAAGATCTGAATATTTATGTAACTAGTTATAGTACGAACGCACCTTATTTGTCACGTTTGACGTACAATTTCCAACTTGTAGTATTTGGTGTCCTCCTGAACATTTCTAGTTGCGGATTAGCGTTCTAAATGTACAAGAGACAATTATGATAATAACATGGATTTAATGACATAATTTTCCAACTTTAATAATATTTTCCAGTCCGAAAATGTAACATAATCTGTAAATATAGAGGACGATAATGATTTCAAAATTTGTGGGAATTTAAGTTAAGAAAAAATCAGCAAAATTATTAGAGACAGACGACCAGTCAAAATTACGGATTCTGATTCTGAGTCAGATGGTGTAACATCTAATGTATTTAACGAAATCCGAGGGGTATTTTTTTTTTTTTTTTTTTTTTTTTTTTTTTTTTTTTTTTTTGCTAATAGAATACTCAAAGTTAAATAAATTAAATAAATCAAAACTCGTAGTTCTACGATGATTACATCAGCAGATACAACAATTTTTGTGTTGCACTATCAGTTTTGTGATGCCAATAAGTCAATTATCTCAGAATTGATTTTGTCATAAATTGTCAAGTTTAGGAAGATATATGAAAACTGTTTTGCAAGATATGTATATAATATTTTGTATAGAGTTTTTATGTTATATTTTTAATAATTTATATTCCAGATATTTAATTTCATGTGAAAATTTTGAAAAAATATTCCTTGAAGTAAAATCCTCTTTTTCTGTATTTTTAAATTTATCATAAATTTTGTGGCATTTTTTTTAATATAAATTCAGAAAACAAATTAACAAGAAACTTTTTTTCTGCACACAATAGTGAAATAAATAAGAAAATCGAACAAGTGGTTCGTGAGTTACACATAAATATGAAATAAGTTTAAAATTAAAAATTTATTTACAAAATTTTTTTTATCTGAAAAGTAATTTTTATAGTAAGACACATTTCAGGGAAAACATTCATTAAAAAATATTTATAAATAAATGAAATAAGATTTTGACACCCCCCCCCCCACTTTGGACTCCTAAATATATTAATAAAAAATCTGTATTAGATGCAAACAGTATTTTTAAAATTTTTATTCAAATAAAGCCTTCAGCTGAAAAACAAACTGAAATTTCTTTTCGAAATTGAAAGATTGGCTGAAAAATGTTGAAATAACAAATTGCAACAAATAGCAACTGATCAATTTGTTTTTCAAAATGTAACTTTTCAAGAACATTTTTAAATCATTAGGTATTTCTGTTTCCTGGGCTTTATCTCTTTTATTATAATTCTATTTGCGATAAAGGTAAGATATTTGTGATATTGTAGATTAATATCCTTTATATAATTTTATTTTTAGAATGTAATGCGCTTCTATAATTTAATATGTTTAAAACAATATGATTTAAAGAAAATGTTTAATTTTCAATATTGGATTATAATAGTTTCTTTAGTGATAAATTAGAAAACTATTTTCTTTTCAGGATCGAAAAATTCCAACTTCGGACAGTTTGAGTTATTTCTCGATTCTTGCACTGTAACATTGCTACAACAATGCAATGAACACAAAATTTACTATAACAACAAATAGAAGTTAATGAATATTCTTCAATACTTATACATTTATATGTACAATTTATATGTTAAATTGATTCCCCCCCCCATTAAAACAGCTTATTATACATGAATGTTTATTATAAAAATGCTTATTGTGTTACACACAGTTTTGAGAGGAACTATTCCGATACTTTTGAGTGCGTTTGTATAATACCACGTTAAGTTTTTTTAACTTATATTGTAATATAAGTAAATCAAGTTTTTAAATAAAATAAAATAAATAAATAAATAAATATACATTTATTTATTTCTTCCGTTATGTAAGTATTTAAATATATAAGTAAAAATATCTATTTTGTTTTCGATAAGACATATTTTTATTTTGTCACCATAATTGTACTTTTAAAAAATATTCAAAATGTAGGTTTCTGAAATTTTAGGAATTGAACAAAATATTAAATTCTTATATTAAATTATTAAACAGTTGACACGTTTCACACTGCAAACTTTGAGAATATTTCCAGCTACATTTTCCATTAATCTTTAACTAACTGCAATTTTTCACTAAACCACATGTTTTAACGAATTGCGAGGGTACTGTGTCAAAACAATTTGCAAAGCCTTTTGAATGATACCTCATTCACCGTTATGCGTTTTGAATGTAGATAGTAAAAGCTCTGTTCACATCAAAAATATTAAATATGATTTGTGAAATATTTTGATTAGGTTGCTATAATTCGAATTCTGGCATCACAATGATTTTCCCGGAACAGGGAAAAAAAAATTTGAAACCTGGATAATAATACATTGAATCATAAAATGTTCATATGAAAATTTAATTTTTAATTTAATCTATAAATATTAATGTCTTTATATATGTTTTATTTTAAAGAACAACTATTTTTAAACAGCGGTCTATATTCAAATTTATTATAATTGGGTAATATATTTATTATATTGAATTGAACTCTGTATATATAGGTATATAATTCTTCAACAAAAAATGTGAATGGAGTATAAAAAAGCAAGCACAATGTTAAGACATTTAACATCCGGAAGATTAATGGAAATGAAAAGTTAAGGTGACTTAAAAGAAAGTTACAATACCTTACATCATTTTAAAATTTCTCTCTCTTTTCGTCCCATTTTCGAAAAAAACTTTAGTATTCTAGACAGCAGAAAAATAATTCACTAAAACTTCCAAAATTTATCTCTAGTTAACACTATTTATACCGCTATCAAATGACACTTTTAAAGTTTTAATTTATGATTGAAACAAAAACGTTACTTGTTATTTTTAAACGTTACTTGTTATTTTTAAAGAGAATAAACATAACATTAAATCTTCCGTGTAAGGTCACGCTATCCAAATTAGTATGTAAAATTTATGTAAAAGTTTTCTTTGCTTCATACTCTCTATTTGCATACGTTTCACATTACTGTGACTCAAAATAAACATTTACATAAATTTTACTTACGATTTTGGACAGTGTAACGCAAAAGATAAATGAATTTATTGAAATAAATACATCTCAATGCATAAAATGGACTCAGTGAAAGTGTAATATATTTATCAGTGCACTGGAAAATTAAAAGTATTTTATGAATGTGTAAATATACTTTAGAAGACAAAAAAAAATATTTTAATTGAATTTTTAAACAAACGTTTTAAAGTTACATCAAGGCGTCAGTCAAATTTTGATATATTTTCTTTTAAAACCCATATTTTGAATTTATGAGAGATGTGAATGAAAAAGCATCAGTAAATAAATTTTATATATCTTTTCATGTTCAAAATAATGTTTGCAGCTATGAATATAATTTGAAATAAAAATAAAATTATGAAATATATATATAAAATATAACAATAATTAATAACATGCGTGACTCAAAACTTGATAACATAATTTTTAAGACCCATATTTAAAATTCATACAGCCATAAGGTAAAGTGCTGCGTCACAAACTAAAACTAGTTAAGTGTTTTTGTACTGATAAAAATTACACACCAAATAAACATTAATCAAAATCATTAAAAAGGTGCCGTAAAATTTCCTCTTGGATTTTAATAAACGTCCTTTGAAAAGCAATATTAAATCTCCTTGAAATTGGTTTGTTAAACATTAATCAAAATCATTTAAAAGGTGTCCGTAAAATTTCCTCTTGGATTTTAATAAACGTCCTTTGAAAAGCAATATTAAATCTCCTTGAAATTGGTTTGTTTCAAAATTTAAATGTATACTAGTTGGTACCCGCCAAAATGTACCCATTTGATCTGCTGATTGTCTTAAAACCTTCATCACTACGAATTATATCTACTAAAACTGTAACATAGACCCAGGAAATAGTTATTTTATTCCTACCATTGATTCACAAATATACTAAAGTTTTCTGACAGGATTTTTAGAAATCAATCTTTAGTAATAACTGCAATACGAAACATCTCGAAATGGACAAGTTTCGTCTTATTTTTTACATTCTTTATTTTCGAAGTATAGCACTACATTCCACGTTACAAATATAATAATAATAATAATAATAATAATAACAATAACAATAACAATAATAATAATAACAATAATATTAATAATAAATTAAAAAGCACGCTATATTTCTCTAAGAATTCCCAAAGTAAACGCATCAACCTGTCTTTGGATTCGTTTAGAAATAACATGGATACATTGGGCACGCGCTTTGACTATGCAAGTTTTAAAGCCAATTTCAAATATATCGCTATGAATACGCGAAAAGCATAATTTAATTCTGAAATGCAATGCATTAACACGTTGACTGCCCAGACTGAAATTTATTACTTTTCGACCCCCTCCCCCCCAAACTACCCCTTATGTATTTGATTTTGCCACGATCAGAGACTTTTTTCTGCGAGTTGTACACGAGATCGGCTGTCATGTGCCATAATACTCTTCCTTGAGACCGTATGGTCTCAGGGTGCGCAGAATGGAATTCACTCATGAGACCATATGTACTTGTGGGCATGAGACCCCATGGACTCATGGGTGGTGAACATGTTAAAAACCATTACGGCCAAAAAAAAAAACAATTTGACACATCCATATATTAAAATCTTTCATTTAGGGTGTACTCAAGTCCAAACTGCTTATTTTGTGACTTATTTTTTAAATTCATTTTTGCTCGAAAATGCATCCAATTGGCAGGTTCTCTTATTCAGAAACTTTATAATGTCCGCATTGGTCGATTTTTTTTATAAAGGCGGAATATGTTTCAAAAAATGCTGTCAAAGCGGACATTTCGAACCGAATTTCCCGAAGCGATAGCGCTGGAAACAAAAGAAAATTATCGTACTGTGAAAATAATTGTTTGTAAATCAATTTCTAATTAATTGAACGAAAAATAAAAACACAAATCACTTATAAATGTCTTCATAAATAACGCCGCCAAGTTTCATGTTTTTACTTTTAAAAATGAGTCTGAAAATGTGTCAGAAAATTTTGAGTTGTTGAGCGTAGAAATTTTGTTTTTTTGAACACCGCCTTAAGGCCAAAATTAAATACATTCATGTAGTAGTTTTTTTTCTTTCACGAGCTACCGTAGTTAGAGTACTACTTTCCTTCTTGCAAATATAATAACTAAAGAAGGGTAATCGGGACCTGCACAAAATTTAGCTGAGCAAGAAAACATTCATTTGATGTCGTCAAACAGACACTACTAATTTGTAATTTAGATTTTTTTTCAAATAAAGTAGGGCATGAGAAAGAAATCAGTTTTAAAATATAATTGGAAAACATCTACTGGAATAGGTATTCTGTCAAAACTTAACTGTCAGATACAAAAACAAGAACAGAAATCCATACGACAAACATAGATTATGAAACAGTGTCCAACACTTCTAAAAAACGGAAATGGAACCTCACCGTTAAATGAGGTGAAATAAGACATGTAGTAGACAGTTTAGAAATCATCTAACTCATTTAAAAATCCAGTTTTAGCATTTACCTTCCATAGTCAAAAAAGTAATCAAATTATTTTGTGCAGCCCTGTATATAATCTATAGACTTGGAGATATACTACATAGCATGATAAAAATTAGTTCAGTTAGAAAATTCACTTTTAGAAATTTTCGTGAATCGATGGAAATGCTCTTGAAATTTTTTGTACAGCCCTGTATATTATATAAAGATTTTTGTGCGCACCACATAATAAACTAAAACTTAATTCAGGTAAAAAAACACATAAGTTAATTTAAAACCAACCATTAACGACAATGTATCTTGTTCTATGCGTAGTCCTGTATATGAATTTATTTATATTTCACAAACTTATATTAGTCTGTTAAATATAGTTCAGCAGGAAAATTTGTACCATAATTAAAAATACCCTTAAGAAATTTACTGGCATACTTAGTAATACGTACGAATTCCTTTGTGTAGCCCTGTATATGATTAACAGAATTTATATACACCACGTACTATGCGAACAGTTAGTCAAACCTAAAAATCCAAAGCAAAGTTAAAAACGCACTTATCACACGTAGACTGTAATTATCAAACAAAGACTCTAAACGAATTATTTTGTGTGTCCGTGTAAATGAACGATAAACGCAATGCACAATATACTATTCGGTGAGCAATTTATAGTGCATCTCAGTAATACATATAAATTTGATGATGTTTTAAATAGTGAAACATAATTCAATTACATTGCAAATGGTTTTTCCTCGTAGAACATTGTGTGACAGGCTTTATATACTATATTTTAAAAGTAAAAACATGCTTTAGTGTGCTACATAATTGTATATGAATTTCATCATGTTTCGAATGGAGTAACATTATCAAAATGCACTTGAAACAATTTTTTCCCTATCCGTAATGTAAATGAATACTTTTGACGGTCCCTGTACATAAACTATAAATGCTACACAATTCATTTTCTATAGGGTTCATGCTATAGTAAGTCCAATCACATATACAGAAATTTCAGGGCAATCCGAGTATATTTACGAGAGTTAAAGCTAGGACAGACGGCCAGACGGCAAACGGCAGAAAAACCGAAGTCATAAACACTCTTTCAACTGTGTTGGAAAGTGTGAAAAATAAAAACATTAAAATAACTTGCACACATTTTTTTTTAATTTAACTATCTTATTTGCTTGTGTATAATGCGAAATTTTTTTTTCAAAAATCGTAGCGATAAAAAGTAGGATGCGTATTATACACGGAGAAATTTTGACAAATGCATGGAACATCCTTTCCAGAAGTCACTGAATACAACATGTAGATATTGCGATAAAATATAGAAACATTATATATATTAAAGCATAAACACTACGTCTGATCACTTAATTTTACAATATAAGAACACACATATGTTCAGACAATTAAAATACACTAAACCAACATGGAGTGAAATATTGACCTGGCCCAGGACTCAACCTGGGACCTTCAGCGTATCGTGCTGATGCTCTGCGACTAATCCCCCAGATCGACATCCTAGCCCGGCAATTTTTCACATTTATCCAAGTTGGAAAACAGTCATCGGCAAGCAGTTTTGAAGCTTTAGATGACAATAATACGATGTATAATTATTCATCGGTCTGTAATTAATTATATATATATTAAAGGATAAACACTATGTCTGATTACTCAATTTTACAATATAAGAACACACATATTTTCAGACAATTAAAATACACTAAACCAACATGGAGTGAAAAATTGACCTGGGCCAGGACTTGAACCTGCGGCCTTCTGATTTGAGTCCTGGTCCAGGTCAATTTTTACACAGGATTTTATTATTATTTAAAAACCAAGAATATTGACAAATATTTATGATGCCGGAAAGTTTATACAAATATAGATATCTTCGATTTAAAAAATATAAATTAATTTAAATTTTTCCTAATGTTTCATAGTAATAGATTAATAATTCATGTCGGCTAAATTTTTAGTTGCCAATTTTTTATTTCGTGCATTCGTTCTGAAGTTTTTTTTTTAATTTTACAACATTTTAAATTTATTTGTTTAAGACCAGCAAAAATTGCACATTAAAAAGCTTCTCGAAATACTCAAAAACATTTAATTATCATATAACAAAAAGTTCATATATAAGCTATGTGTCAAATAAGAAAATAAGATGTCGGTAACGGATCCAAACCAAACCAAATTAAAAACTGAAAGCTTGTAACTACTTTGATAAGAAGAATATTGCGGAATATTGCAAAAGCAGATTACAATCTCCAATAAAACGGAATTTCAACTGTTCTAAAATCAATTGAACTGTTTTGAATTGCAAAATCGAATTTCGATTTATTTCGCATTCAGAAGTTTGAATCCATAAAACTAAGTTTTTATATTCATAACGTTGAGAGAGGACGATAAGATCTCCGATTTCAGAAAGAAATTAAACATATACATAATGCATATTTTGCGTGTTTTGATTTGTTACTGATTTATGATGGATATCCTTAAAATAAATCGTATTTATGATGTGAGATTTGTTTCAGAAGAACAGAATTATCTGAAAAGAAGAACTGCGAATTTCTTTGAATTATTTTCTATTAAAAACATCATTTCTTATTAAACGGAAGTTTATAATGATGTTATTGGCAAAAAAGAATATGTAATTTTTGATAGACCGTTTACAGGAAAACAGTAGATGCAATGTCTTCAAAAAATATATTTTTAGATATTTTGAAAAATGAGCTACACATTTTCTTGTTTTAAAGATTTAATATGGCTTTTATTTTAGAAACACATTGGAAATTTATCTGAAAAAAAAATCCGGAATTAAAAAATTCTGTGGATTAAACTTTTTATTTCATTACTCTTTTATTATCGTTAATGGTGGTAAGAACATATTCAGAGTAAGAATATTCTTCAAAAATTATTTCTTCCAAATTATTGGCAAAAATTATTTTTTTAAAGGCAAAATATTTCTTATATGTATGGCTTTACTCTATAATAATTGATAGATTCAAACGATGTGTAAATATAATTATCATTTTAGCATTAAGCTACTGAAGAGTGTCTGAAAAAATCTTTAAGTACATATAAAGAGCCGGATTTCGCAATTAGCCTACGACATACACAGTCACTCAAAAAAGTATTGGGACACGATACAATTGCATAAAATTTTAGTTTTTATATAACTGATATATACAAATGAAACAAAAATAATATAGTATATCATACTTTGATAAATGCACACCATGATAACTCAAACATAATGCATTTTTAATGCAATTATGGTTAAAACTTAAAGTAAAAGAAATCAAGTCAAAATATTTTTTCAAAAAAGTATTGGGACACTATCCAATAAATCAAGAAAAAATTATGAAACAGATAGTTAATAAATTGTTTGGCCATCATGGTGCTTTATGACCTCTTTTAGTCTATTTGATATGGATTTTATCAATTCTGAGCGAAAGGATGTATCGATTTTGGTCCATTCTTCAACTAGATGCTTCCTTAATTCTCGCTTCCTAGAAATAGGATGCTCATGGATTCTTTGCTGAACATAATCCCAAAGATATTCAATGGGATTAAGGTCTAGACATTGGACAAGAGTCTGAATCACACCAGGACAGTGATAGAGGACCCACAACTTGCAAATGTAGGCAGTATGATTTAGGTCGTTATCCTGACACAGTTTAAAATGTCTTTAAATTCCCAAGTTATTTGCTATCTGTGTAAGATTCCGCTTAGGAATGTCAAAATAGACATGTTTTGCCCATTGTACCATCAATAAGTTCTAAGTTTTCTGTACGAGAACTCGCCATACAACCCCAAACCTATTTGGTTGCCACCTCCGTATTTTACAGTATTTCGGAAATTTTTGGTCTCCAATGGTGTATTTGGTCTGCGCCAAACTCTTTACTTGCCATCCGATCCGAAAATGTTATATTTGCTTTCATCCTCAAAAAGAACATTTTTTCAAAGATTTTTTTGACTGCTTTACATAAGATTTAGCAAATGTCAGTTTAGCACACCAGATTTCTTTGCTGATGTAGGGATTTTTCCAAGGTACTCTGGCATGAAACTTATGTTTTCTCTCAAAATATTTCTGGCAGTTTCAGTATTTGCAGATTTTCTTAATCTTTTTCAGTTTCCAAGGTCAATTGTACGGTGCTAGTTCTGGGATTAATGTGAACTTATCTCACAATCCGTCTCTCCTCGCGTTCACTAGATATCCTTGAACGCCCTGATCTTCGTTTGTTTTCAACATTACTTGTTTTCTTGAATCTCGAGATTATATTAAACACACAAGATTCATTCATTTTCTCCTACACGACGAACTAATTTCCGATTTTTCCAGTGATTTATAACCAGATTTCGCGCATTCAGAGAAATATCTTTGCTTCTCCGCATTGTTATATGAAAGACATGATGTGCTGAAATTTAATATCTAAAATATACTTAAAATATAGTTGGTAGTAAATTAATTTTTATTGATGCGATAAATATTTTTTTGATTTATCATTTCAAAAGTGTCCCAAAACTTTTTTGAAATCTGTTTGAGGTTGTATAATATTTAAAAGCTAAGAACGAACTGGAATTGTAATATATTTAAGATATTCCTTGATACAATGTTTACCAAATGTTAAATCATTTCATTTTTAATGTTGTTTCGGTGTTAATGTTATTAATAATTTTATAAATATCTTAAGGTTTGATACTTGTCAAGTGTCCCAAAACTTTTTTGAAATCTGTTTGAAGTTGTATAATATTTAAAAGCTAAGAACGAACTGGAATTGTAATATATTTAAGATATTCCTTGATATAATGTTTACCAAATGTTAAATCATTTCATTTTTAATGTTGTTTTGGTGTTAATGTTATTAATAATTTTATAAATAGCTTAAGGTTTGATACTTGTCAAGTGTCCCAATACCTTTTGGAATGACTGTATATTTTAAAGCAAAAGCATCTCCGTGAATAATGCGAACGTGATATCGACGGTGGCAACTAACTGAACAATCTATTTATTTTTATCACAATTTCTTTTAAACTTCTAATCATCTCACATTTAAATTTGTATACTGTTGAATTGAAAAAAAAAATATATATATAAAAAACTTGATTTTCGCTGTAAAATTGATACTAAAATATTTCCATGTTTCTGATCAGTGTATATTTTAATAAAATCGATATTAACACTAAAACGACAGGAAATTTTACTCGAGTTTTATGAAAATGTTTTACACCAGAATTTTTGTTTTAAAACTATTTAACTTCTTTATTGAACTTATTTTTGTGTAGTTTGTATTTTACTTATTTTATGAAAAAAAGTACATTGAATGACTTTCTATTTGGTATTCCAAGATAAAATTTTCTAATGATTGAAAATATGTAAAAATTAGGTTTTCGTATGGAATATTTGACAGTTTGTTACTTACAATATGAAGACGGTGCTCTAAGCATATTTTCTTAAACCTAACTCAAAGAGGATATTTTATTTTCGCAATTGAATGACTATTTTGGTTTTCTCTGCAACATTTTTGATGAATAATATAAATCGGGTATTTTCTTTTCTTTTGCCATCCTGAACTGTGCTTTCTTTTGTAGAAAGTAAAATGTTACAAGTTTTTCCCAAAATAAGTGAGTGTGTATTTCTTATGTTTGCATTTTTAGGGTTTCGGTCATGTCACGAAACCCTATTCGTCCCACTTTTCTGTCTGTCCGTGACAGAGCCGGTTCTCAGAAACTGTATAACTTGCATACTTGAAATTTTGTGTACTTACAGCTGAGTACCTACTGTCACGCTGAAAATCATAAAATTTTGAAAAAAAAAACGTATTATTTTAATACAGAGATATAAAAAACCAAAAATCAAACAGCCTTTTCGTATTAAATTTAAATATTTTTCGTTATAGCAGTTGCCAACAGTTAAAAAACCATAATAAAAATCTTTCTACACTAATTAATTTTCTATTGAATTATTTCCACATGAAAAATGAAAATGAACTAAAAAGTTTTACCAATTGAAAAAAAAATATTAATATGATGTCATATTTATGCTAAAACAGAAATTTTCAAATATTTCTCAATAATACAAGGAGTACGAGTATGTGTAACTACAGAAGGCAGGTTAATATGACGTCATTAGAGAAGTAAAAAAAAATAATAATATGACGTTATATTGGAAGTTTAACGGACTTTTTTCAAATGTTTGAGAACAATACAAAGAGAGTATCAATATAAGTAATAGAACGCAAGTAGATATGACGACAGCTCGTCATATGTGTTTGAGGAACGTATTGAATCACGATAAAAACCCGATTATGGAAATATTGGCATATTTTAACATTTCGAAGGTCTCTTATACAACATGTTTAATTTTAAAATTGATTTTTTTAAATATCGTATTTAGTCACCATAACAGATATTATTATGAGAGAGTATAATAGCGTGCTTCGCCCGCTATCGGGCCTCTTCAGATATTCGAAAAAACGAGAAAAATATACCGGGAAATTTTTACTTTATAAAAAACATATTTTTTTAATGAAATTTCTTTGGATTTGTTAAAGAAAAGATAAAGTGTTTTGAAAGGACTATTCAACGAAACCCTTTGTGCGATCTTCGATCACACTTACCCATTTCTTTTAACTTGTGACGATACAAATGTACTTTAAATTGTATCTTATGTCGTTCCTACATATTTTATTTTCGTAATTTTTATTGTGTTTGTGAACCCCCATTTAACCTTCTTTTTGACACGTCCATGTTAATTACGTTCACTAAGCTCCAGCTTTCACTGAAATACAAGCATTAAATTAATATAGTTCTGCGGATATAATGTAGTTTTTATACTTTGAATAGCGATTAATACTCTCAAGGATTACACATATATAGATTTTTAAAATCACAAAAATAAAAGAAGTTCAGTTCACAAGTGTACTAATTGTTTAAAGGTACTAAAATCAATTTAATGTTGTCCAGATATTAAAAACACACACACACACTCCGAACGTTTTTAGCCTACACTGGGCCATTCGCAGGGATAATGCCGTCATTTCTTCTTGATCTTGCACGATCTCCAGCCCTGGAGAGACCATTAATGTTCAAGGGTGGTACGGAAACTAAAGGGTGGGGGTTCTTCAAAGATTTTTTTTTAAATTTCAACAAACTTTTATCTATTTTCTAACAATTCACTCCAAATTCCTAAGATGTCATTTGACAACCTATCATTACAAACTGTTTCACTTGTATAAATTATCGCAAGAGATTATCTTATATTGACTTCTTGGTATTTTTTTGTACGGAATATAACTTTGGATTTATTAAATCCACCTTTTATACTTTAACATTTAATTATCAAGAAACCACTGTAAGAGAATCTTATGAGATAATTTCTAGAAATAAAACACTTGTAATGTTATTTTATCGCGTAACATCCATGGAATTTTGAGTGAATTAATAGAAAATAGATGAAAGGTTTTTTTAAATATTTTTTTTCTTTCCGCCCTCCACATTTTTTTTCCGTATCACCCTTTCCCTTCCGTACTACCCTTGAAGATTAATGGTCTCTCCCGTGCTGGAGCTTGAGCAAGATCGAGGGGAAATGCCAGCATTATCCCTGAAGATGGCCAAGTGTCGGCTGAAAACGTTTGGAGTATAGTGTTTTAGTGTTTTTAATATCTAGACAACAATAAATTGATTTTAGCACCTTTAGGCAATGAGTACATTTGTGAATTGTATTTCTTTTTGTGATTTTAAAATTATTTATTCAAGGTGAATTTTACACTAAAGTTTATATCTTACTAGCAAGCTACGCCCGCTACGCTGGTCAATTTCTCTTAACGAACCTTTAATCAAACAAAATATTGACATTTCATAATTCACTTTTATATTTTAACATAATAATAAGGATACTATAATTTGTGACTCGTGCTATAGCCAATATACACGTCAGGACACGTCGCCCTTATCATTATCTTTTTACGCGTGAAGGTTTCGCTATGGTACTCTATGGTGAAATTTGGTAATTTTAGAAATTCAATAGTTGAAAAATCGCAGAATCATTAGATCATTTTTCTTTAGAATTTGTTCTTAGAGCGCATTTAGATCTTATAAATAACAATCATGCCGAACTTCAAGTTTCTAGCTCCTTCAGCATCGCAAAAATCGCAATTTTAGAACGTTTTTCGCTTCTGCACCCCCCTCGGGGTAGTGGCACCGACATAAAATATAGCCTATGTTGGAGCAGGGATTGTCACCATCCATTTGCCACCATCACTTTTGGAATCGCTTTAGTAGTTCCAGAGATTCCATAGAAATTGTAATTTAGAATGTTTTTAGAAAATTTTTTGCTTATTTCAGCCTTTTAAATTTCGAATTTTTTTAGACTTTGTTCTTATAGAGCATTTAAATCTTGTAAGTAACGACCATACAAAATGTCAAGTTCCTAACTCCTTCAGTATTGAAAATATCATAATTTTGGAACGTTTTTCGCTCCTGCACCCTCTGCGGGTAGTAGCACTGACATAAAATTTAGCATATGTTGGAGTAGGGACTGTCACCATCCATTTGCCACCATCACTTTTGAAATCGGTTCTGTAGTTTCAGAGATTCCATAGAAATTGTAATTTAGAATGTTTTTAGAACGCTTCTTCCTCATCTCACCCTTTTAAATTTCGAATGTTTTTATAATTTGTCCTTAGAGAGCATTTACATGTTATAAGTAAATACCATACCAAATTTGATGCTTCTATCTCCTTCAGTATACAAAAAATCGAAATTTTAGAACGTTTTTCGCTCCTGCACACCCCTGGGGGTGGTGGCACCGACATAAAATATAGCCTATGTTGGAGCAGGGATTGTCACAATTAATTTGCCACCATCACTTTTAAAATCGCTTCAGTGGTTCCAGAGATTACCCTCTACAAACAAACAAACAAACAAACAAACAATCTTTACTACTTTATATATTAGTATAGATAAGGGGGAATTAGCCCCTTGTTCCCCACTTCATACTTAACCAATCAATCCCGAAAACTAATCAGGGAGCGCCTTAACACAGTGAACCTAGAAATGAAATTTGAAGGAAATGGGATAATTCTGCATGAAAAACCCATTTACATAAATTAAGGGGGTATTAGCCCCCGTTCCCCCCCTTTATACTTAGTCAATCAATCCCGAAAACTAATCAGGGAAGCGTCTTAACCCAATGAACCTATAAAGAAATTTTGAAGCAAATAGAATAATTCTGCATGAAAAACTCATTTATATAAATTAAGGGGAGATTATCCCCCCGTTCCCCACCCTTTATACTTAACCAATCAATCCCGAAAAGTAATCAGGGAAGCGTATTAACGCAATGAACCTATAAACAAAATTTGAAGGAAAACGGAATAATTCTGCATGAAAAACCCATTTATATAAATTAAGGGGGGGGGGGGTTAGCCCTCCGATCTCCCCCCTTTATACCTAACTAATCAATCCCGAAAACAAATCAGGGAAGCGCCTTAACTCAGTGAACCTATAAACAAAATTTGAAGGAAAACGGAATAATTCTGCATGAAAAACCCATTTATATAAATTAAGGGGGGGGGGAAATTAGCCCTCGATCCCCCCTTTATACTTTACTAATCAATCCCGAAAACTAATCAGGGAAGCGCCTTAACTCAGTGAACCTAAAACAAAATTTGAAGGAAAACGGAATAATTCTGCATGAAAAACCCATTAATATAAATTAAGGGGGGGATTATCCCCCCCCCCTCATTCCCCCCTTTATACACAGCCAATCAATCCCGAAAATTATCATGCAAGCGCCTTAACACAGTGAAACTATAAACAAAATTTGAAGGAAAACGGAATAATTCTGCATGAAAAACACATTTATATAAATTAAGGGGGGGGGGGGAATTAGCCCCTTGTTCCCCCCCTTTATACTTAAATAATCAATCCCGAAAAGTAATCAGGGAAGCGTCTTAACCCAATGAACCTATAAACAAAATTTGAAGGAAAACGGAATAATTCTGCATGAAAAACCCATTTATATAAATTAAGGCGGGGGGAATTAGACCCTTGTTCCCCCCCTTTATACTTGACCAATCAATCCCGAAAACTAATCAGGGAAGCGCCTTAACTCAGTGAACCTATAAACAAAATTTGAAGGAAAACGGAATAATTCTGCACGAAAAACCCATTTATATAAATTAAGGGGGGGGGGAATTAACCCCTTGTTCCCCCCCCCCTTTTATACTTAACCAATCAATCCCGAAAACTAATCAGGGAAGCACCTTAACACAGTGAACCTATAAACAAAATTTGAAGGAAAACGGATATTTCTATGAAGAGTTATCGCATTACGTCGTACATACATACATACAGAACCGGCTGCTAAGCTCTCAAGGCTTGACAGCCAGTGTGATAACTGAAAAATCGCAATTTTAGAACGTTTTTTGCTCCTGCACCCCCTGGGGTTAGTGGCACCGACATAAAATATAGCCTATGTTGGAGCAGGGGTTGTCACCATCAATTTGCCACCATCACTTTTGAAATCGGTTCGGTAGTTCCAGAGATTATCCCCTACAAACAAACAAACAAGAATTACTCCTTTATAATATTAGTATAGATATATATATATGTCACGATTTAACTTGTATCGCCATAATTTTTGTAGAATCATTATCCAGGCAAGGGCTTCCTCCGAGGAATTTGCAGTCGGGCACCGAGAATTCACTTCATAGTATGCGTACAGAATGCAAAAAAGAGACAGTCCGTTTCAGTTCACTTTTTATTCGAAGTAAAAGAAAATGGCCATGCTTTACTAATTACGAAGCTAAATCCATACATGATGATTTTAATATCGTGAAGAAATTTGGTGGTTTAATTTAATAATTAAGAAGACATTTTTTGTTCTTAAAGGCAGTTGTTTTTTCTATCTATCGCAGCCAAGGATATTATTCCATGATCGGGAAGTACGGGGTTACATGTACAACCGATTCCAGGAGCAATTTGACGTTGACGCGGGAAACTCCACGTATATCTATTATTGAACGCCCCAGAATACATTTTCATTAAACAGTCTTTCGACCAATCAGCGCTATAGGACTAATTTCTCCGGCGCTATGATTTCGAAGCTATAAGACCGTAACCTGAAAAAAAAACGCGGGAAAACAATACTTCTAGAACATTGCCGAAAAATCTAATTCCTTCGAATAAATAAGAAGAGAAGAAAGATAAAAGAATACGTAGGTTTTATGGAGCATGGGCAAGATGCCAAGATAATATTTTACATTGAGACTGAAGTTATCTTTCATAAGTTTGAGAAAGAATATTGTTTTGTCAGAATACATAGGGAAATAAAAATAAAATAAATAAAAAGACATAGGTTGTTATTTCAAGAGAGTTAAAATATTTTTAGCTGGAGATTGATGTTTAAAATAATTAAATTCTAGGATGCATTTATTTAATGAAACAAAAGTGCGTAATTTTATTAGAACAGCGCGATCTGAGCCATTTTTTTTAGAGAATGAATTTAGAATAAAGTATTTTAGCACGGTGGAATTTTGACAGTCGAAATACTAGAACGAGAAAATAATTTAGAATAATGAGATTTACACAGAATTATAGTTTTGATGAGGCCGCAACGGCGAAATTTTTTTTTAATTTGTTTCATATCCCCCCCCCCCCTCATAAAAAAACAAGCTTATCTGAACAGCAGTTCCCTAACAGCAGTTCAGATAAGTGACAAAAAAAATTGAGAATTTTCCTAAGTTATAAACAATTCTAAAAATTTTTAAATTTTTAATTAACCAAGAATCACGAACGAAGCAATTGCCTTAAAATTTTGGAAGAATAGAGATTAGAAAATTTTTTAGAGTAAAGCATAACCTAAAATACATAAATTTTACAACAACACTTACTTTGTGCAAGTGTAAATAAATGAGAATACATCAAGATAAACTAAGAAATAACTAACATAATGAATAATATTAATGACATAATATATAAATAATTGAATATAATAAATAATAAAGCTGGAAATTAATTACATTGAAAAACTGAATAATACTAATACTATACATACTAATTGAAAAACTGAATTACATTGATACTGAAGAATACTAATACTATACATAATAATTGAAAAACTGAACTCTGAAGCTTCCGTAGTCTTAAACAGTCTCAAAACAGTTCTCACTAAATTTCAGTCTTTTTTGTCTCTATTGTGGTTTGGGATTGAACCCATCTATGGTGCCACTCTTTTTGTGGTCACACTAGAGATCAGAGATAATTTATTCCATGAGTGGAATATTTGCGATAGCTATCTTTTGTCACAATCAGTAACTTTTTTGTATTTACCTTATTTAGGTTCATATTGCACTTCATGGTATATACACTACTTAGGTATATCACAACCTTGGTACCAAAATTCATCAACATTTTATAACTACAATTCATTGTAAGCAGTTTAATCAATTTGTCAACAATTTGTAAATAGAATTCTATTTTAACTTACTAATAACATCTCTCAACATTTTTCTAATATATTCTCTTAATAAATAATAACATTAATAAATTTCTTCAAATAATAAATAATATCATCAAACTTCAATAACTACTCTAGTAATATATCACAGTAAATATTACATTCCGTATAAAATTCTTGGTTGAGGAAAAAAAATACACAGCAAAATCTGTGTGTTTCCTTACTTGAAAAGATAAGGGAATAATTTTTTGCTAGCCGAATTGTGCATAAAAAAAAATTAACAATACATTATTTTTCCAATACTAAATAAATTAGATGCCCAAATATTTAAATAGGATTCACTGAACCAACAATTGTGAACAATAATATCCCTTTCTGATACTCTTCTTTTAACTACTAAAATCTATGACATAATCGGGTATAGCTAATTACCAAAATTTAAGTGTAGAATCATATGCTTCTTTTTACACTTTTTTAAGTAATAAGCAAAATAATAATAATAATAATAGTTGTTAGATAGATAGATGACAGAGAATTGGAATATAAACTATTATATTTACACTATTGCAATCCTTATTTTTCAATTAATCTCTTCAAAACATTTCACTACAATATCACAATATCAACTTTTAGACTGATACTGAATATCAGCATTCAAGAAGAATTCAAAACCTTTATTCTATTAAACAAAATAAATATAGCTACTGCGAATACATTAAATAATATAAATAATATTTATTAAAAACTGTAATTATATAGAATATTTAATTTAAATTTGATAGACTCAACAAAAATAAGTACCAAAACTAGTTGATCAGGCTAGAAGACACCTAGTACTGTTGAGAAGTTATTGTTTATATTTAAAGTTAATTGAATTACACAAGTAGTATCCCTGTGTCGACCCAAGAATATACCTGGTAAAAAGAATTTATTTTTAATTTTAGAAAGTTTTTTTTCAGTTATTGTAAATAAAAACTTTTGGAAGAAATAATATATTGTTTTTACTAATGTTTGGTGTTGTGAACCTGTATGTGAAGTTGTTTGTGTTGGTTTTTGTGTATTTTCATGAAATAATTTGAAATCATCTGGAAAATAATATTGTCTTAATTTAGAAACATGTACAATTACTGAATTGGCTTTAGTTTCATAATTAAATCTGTCTATTTCATAAGTCACTTCTGAAAGTTTGTTTATGATTTTGTATGGACCTGAAAAAGTGGGTTCCAATTTCCTAGTATTGGGATATTTAAATTCTTCATAAATTACAAAATCATTTACTTTTAAAGGACATTCAACAAATTTCCTATCATATAACCTTTTATTTTTGAAATGAAATTCCTTAGTACGCTTTTTTGCAATTTTTAGTGCTGCTTGAACAGGTGGATAATAATTTTGATTTAAAGGAGAGTTATAAGGTAATTTGCCATAAAATAGATATGCTGGTGGGAAATTAGTTATGGAGTGAGGAGTATTATTGTATTCTTGAATGACTTGATCTAATAACCGAGTCCATGGAATTTTAGATGAGATTGAGTTTACTTTACATTTTAATCTAGTGACTATTGTCTGGTTAACCCTTTCATACTTCCCATTCGTTTCTGGATGATGTGAAGAGGTAAATCTTTGTTTAATGTTATGTGTCTTGAGAAATTTTTTGAATTGAGGTGACCGGAATACCATGTGCCTATCACTGAGTATTGTTTGGGGAACCTGACTATTGAAAATTTGTTTTAAGCAATTAATATATGTGGCTGATGTAACATTTTTAGATGGAAAAGCCCAGACATATCTTGTGGCATAATCTATTATTATGTGAAAAAATTTCTTTGTTGAGTTATAATAATTAAATCCACCCACAGTATCAATAGAGAGGCACTCAAAAGGTTGATCTGTGGCTGGTAAAGCTTGTAATAAGCCAAATTTTTTTGCTTTGGGTTTTTATTTTTTTGACAAGTGTCACATTGTTTTACATACTGGATTACATCTATTGTCATATTAGGCCAATAATAGTTTGGAGAAATTAAATTTTGCATTTTTTGTATACCCAAATGTCCATAATTCTCATGTGCAATATGTAATAATTTTTTTCTTAAAGCCATTGGTACTACCACTTTTCGAAATCCATGTTTTTTAAGTATGATTATTCCATTCTCTGATCGATATTTCCTATCATTTACATTTTCCTTATTCTGCATCTCTATTATTTCACCTTTATCTAACAATAAATTAATATGCTGGTTGGAAAAAGTTACAGGGTTTCTGGACAACATGTCGGCCTCGACATTTGTTGAATCTTTTTCATACTTGATTTCATACCCAAACATGCTTAATTTTAAAGACCACCTGAATAATCTTCCTCTAGGATTCTTAACATTTTTTAACCAAACTAGAGATGCATGGTCAGTATGGATGGTAAATCTGACTCCATGGAAGTAATGATAAAATTTATCTAGAGTGTCAATAATTGCTAAACACTCTAACTGTGTAATGAAGTAATTCCGTTCATAACTCTTCAAATTCATTGAATGGTAAGCAATTGGATGCAGAAACCCCTCTTTATCTGGTTGTTTAAGCACTGCACCTACTGCCATCTGTGAGGCGTCAACAAACATATGAAGCGGTAATTTTGCAACATAAATTTTAAGAATAGGTTTTTGGATTAAAGCATCTTTCAATTTATTAAAAGAATTTTTACATTCTGGAGTCCAATTCCATATTGTATTTTTTCTAAGTAATTTATTAAGAGGTTGTCGAATTTGAGCATATTTATCTATAAATTTATGATAAACATTTATTGATCCTAGGAAACTTTGCAATTGTTTAATATTTGTTGGGGGTTTTAATTTCTTTATAGTTTCAATATTTGTATTTGCAGGAGTTAGAATTCCATCATAAATTTCGTATCCTAAAAAGTTAATCTTAGTCTGAGCCAATTTACATGTGGATAATTTGAGTTTAATGTTTTCTAATTGACAAATTTTGAATATTTGATTTAAATGATCAAGATGTTCTTTTAGAGAGGAGGAGAAAATTATAATATCATCGAAATAGTGGCAAGCAAAATCTATTTTGTATTTATTTAGGATTCTTCTAATAGTTCTATTGAAAATGGGGGGCCCTGTTTTTATACCGAATGGGAGGGCTAACCATTCGAATAACCCAGAGCAAGTTTTTCAGTATCTGCGGGATGTATGGGTATGTGCCAGTAGCCGGAGGCCATGTCCAAAGTTGAAAAATACTGAACACCACTCAATTTATCCAAGATCCCATCGATACGAGGTAATGGCTCGGCATCATTTTTCATTATTGCATTTAATTTTCGATAATCAATACATAATCTAGTATTTTTGCCTTCCTCTCTCTTCATAGCCAAAGTGACAGGAGCCGAATAAGGACTATTACTCTCTTTAATTAATCCTGCTTCTAACAATCCTTGAATTTGATTTTGAATTTCTTTTTCCTCAGCTGGTGAAGTTCTATAAGGCCTCAAAGATATTGGTAGGTCAGATTTAAGATAAGCGCGTTGCGGTTCAATATTAATTATACCCACATCATATTTATGTTTATCAAAAATATCCATGTAATTTTGAATTAATTACCTTAAATCCCCATTTTGAATCAAATTTATCTCCCCCATTAGTTCACAATTAGAATGATTAACTTCGCGAGAAATTTGATTAATTTCCATAAACAGTTTTGCCTGACCAATAATAGTGCTCTTCATTATTTTCAAAATTGTTATTTATTCGATAAAAATTAAACTTGTTATAATGATCATACTTATTTTCAAAATTACTACTATCATTTTCAAATTTTATACTTTCATTATTCACTTGTTGTACTTTATTAACATCAATAATATGAAAATGGAGAGCTTTCTCATTTTGTATGGCGACACCTCTATTTACAATTCTTCTCCCCTGTTTGACAGTACAATGTTTACAATTAATTGTTAAATCAAATTTTGAACACTCTTTTAACCCCAATATTGCATAATTTAGATCTGTATTACATACTAAACAATCTACCCATTTACTAATTTTCCCAACCCTGATGAGCACTCTACACTTCTGATTAATTTCCATAAACAGTTTTGCCTGACCAATAATAGTAGTAGGTATTTTCTCAATTTTAGCATTAAGTTTTACTACAAATTTCAATGGTAAAATGGCAATTGTAAAACCACTATCCACAATACAAGGTAAATTATAACTAGGGGTGTACCCATACACTATTAATTGTCACTCATTACCAGGATTACAAGCAAAAGAAGAAGCATTAGGAGTATCAGAGGGAGTAGTATTACTTATAAAAACACACTCTCTTTCCCAATGGTATGCATTTCTGACCCCCTTATTGGTGCAAATTCTACACGGTCTGCTTGGATAAAGGTTTTGAAAATGATTGTTTTGTACAGGATTCCTATAATTAGGAGATCTCTGATTAAATTGTCGTGTTGTTGCCAATTCCGAGGAGCATATTCTTGCCTAAGTGGTCGGAAAGACTGATAATTTTGCCGAAAAGATTGCATTGAGAAACGGGGAGCAGAAAAATTTGGCTGACGATACGATTGATTGATTGGTTGTCGGGTATTGAGCGATGGAGAAACTTTAACAAATTGTTTCACAATCCTATACCAGTCAGTGGTATTTTCAGGATGATTTACATTGATGGAATTTTGATATTCTTGTCGTAATCCATCAGTTAATCCTTGTAACAGAATGGTTTCACATAATTTTAACTGCCTACCTATCTCTAACTTTTTTCTAAAATAATTTTCTAAGTCACTCAATTTATCCAGTTTAAGTGTAGAAAAACCAGAAAATTTTGGGCATTTTAAGTCAATAAACCTCTCTATTAAAATATTTACAACTTGTTCATAATCATCAAAATTTAAACAATCATTAACATACACTTTAAGAGCTTCCCCTTTAAGATATTGAGATATATGATTAAATTTCCATCCTCATTCTTATTTTCTCTTCTACAAATATGGTTGAAATATTCCAGCCACTGCTGAATCCCCATTCCCGAATCAGGGTCAAATACAATCATCTTAATTTCATCCATTTTCCTATTACTTTTATCAATATGAATATAAGATGGTACACTATTTTCTTTACAAAGCCCCGATCTTAATAACATTTAAATAACAATAGAATTTAAATAATCATTAACAATAAAATAAAAACACATAAAAATATTCAAACAGCATAAAATCACAAAATAAAAATATCAACCATAAAAACATAACTTACACTGCCGTGTCTTCTTTTTACTTGGCTGCATGTCCATGTCATACAATAAAGTTTTTCAATCAGCACCAAAACAGTAAATCATCAAAGTACGTTTCCATTTAATTCTATCCGATGGTTAAACACTCCAAATCAGCGACACAAACATATTTCGATCTAAATTACCACACCGTCGTGACAGCTGATGTCCATTCACCGGCACCTGGTTGAACAAAAGCACCTTTATCTGGCATATCCGCGTTGACTTTAAAAAGATATCTAGTACATCCTCGTCGACTTTAAAAAGAATAATGTCACGATTTAACTTGTATCGCCATAATTTTTGTAGAATCATTATCCAGGCAAGGGCTTCCTCCGAGGAATTTGCAGTCGGGCACCGAGAATTCACTTCATAGTATGCGTACAGAATGCAAAAAAGAGACAGTCCGTTCCAGTTCACTTTTTATTCGAATAAAAGAAAATGGCCATGCTTTACTAATTACGAAGCTAAATCCATACATGATGATTTTAATATCGTGAAGAAACTTGGTGGCTTAATTTAATAATTAAGAAGACATTTTTTGTTCTTAAAGGCAGTTGTTTTTTCTATCTATCAGCAACCAAGGATATTATTCCATGATCGTGAAGTACGCGCCGGGGTTACATGTACAACCGGATCCAGGAGCAATCTGACGTTGACGCGGGAAACTCCACGTATATCTATTATTGAACGCCCCAGAATACATTTTCATTAAACAGTCTTTCGACCAATCAGCGCTATAGGACTAATTTCTCCGGCGCTCTGATTTCGAAGCTATAAGACCGTAATCTGAAAAAAAAACGCGGGACAACAATACTTCTAGAACATATCCGAAAAATCTAATTCCTTCGAATAAATAAGAAGAGAAGAAAGAAAAAAATACGTAGGCTTTATCGAGCATGGGCAAGATGCCAAGATAATATTAATAAAATAAATAAAAATACATAGGTTGTTATTTCAAGAGATTTAATATATTTTTAGCTGGGAGATTGATGTTTAAAAGAATTAAATTCTAGGATGTATTTATTTAATGAAACAAAAGTGCGTAATTTTAATAGGACAGCGCGATCAGAGACATTTTTTTAAGAGAATGAATTTAGAATAAAGTATTTTAGCACGGTGGAATTTTGACAGTCGAAATACTAGAACGAGAAAATAATTTAGAATAATGGGATTTACACAGAATTATAGTTTTGATGAGGCCAACGGCGAAAGTTTTTTTAAAATTTGTTTCATATATATATGTAGATTTACTTATAGAGATAGTTATAAAAAAAAAAATTTAAATTTTAGAATAATCATCTTTTTTTAGTATTTAAAATAAAATACAATGAAAACAACATTACAATTTTGCCCTTTCGCTGGACAGTCAGAGGGTTTTAAAAAATCCACGAGACACCACTGCCTGGATGACAATTGACATTATGTTAGATTGTCTCCTTCCACCGAATCAAAAAGTTATCAGGGAAACCGAAAAACTTTATTTTTCATGTACAATGCAGCTTCGTACCCGCAAGATTTAAAATAAAATGTTGTGAAAGTATTGTTTTTGCCACCAAACACCACAAACATACTACAACTTATAAACCAGAGTATCATTAAAAACTTCAAAATCTCATTTCAAAAAATTATACTCCGCCACATACTTGCTAGAAGCTATTGGAAAATTGCTGATGAATTTTCAAAATGGGTGAATGTTTTGAATGCAATACAATGGGTAAGAGAAGCCGTTAACGCTATTCCTCGGAGTTGTGTTGAAAGGGTGCTTTAGAATGTCAGGTTTCAAGATACCAAATGATAAGGAATTAGCATGTGATATTTGAGGAAATGATCATGGAATGAGGATTGCATCAACTTGTTAGAGACACTGACAATGCTCTTACTGCAAATGAATACACGTGTCGCTTGATGAACAGCTATGTACAGAAAATACAAGTGACGACGTTACACAGTTTATCCCAAGTACTTCAGCGTATTTAAAGACGACGTAGAAGAAAATGCTGAAGAGGAAACAGATGACGAGGTAAAATGTTACGTTTAGAACGAAAGTGATGCATTAAAATATGGTACAGAACAGCATTCTTTTAAACGTAATTATTTTAAGCGTAAGAGAAAGTCAAGAGAACGGGATTTAATTAATAACCTTAATGTTCATATGAAAAAAAAATGCATGTCAATTGGAAAACAGGAAGCAAGCGACTCTAACTGATTACTTTAAATAGTAAGTACCTAATGCATTCTCTAACACTTCTGTATTTATAACATACCATACTATTAATATATTCGCTTATTACTTAAAACATATTCATGTACAAATTTCTGTGTTTTCAAAAATATGCCTCTGAATGAATGCACCTCTCAATAAGGTACATTTATATTTAAGGGACAAAACTTCTGTTCCGAAGAGGTGTCCTTTAGATGAGGTACTAATGTCTATTATTTTTAGTATTTTCTGTATGTGAGGATTTATTTTTTTAATTTAAAACTATTCTCTCTACTTGAAAAAAGTGCATATTTCACAATAAATGACTTAAAACGGAACAAACATATCATAAAAACAGTGTTTAGCGACAAAATTAGAAAATTCTTACAAAAAAATTTTATTTAGCAAAATACATTTTGGTATATTTTCATTTTTTTGCGATTTTAACTTGTTTTCATTTCTTAACATGCAGTTTCTACCTGCTATTAATTTCAGCTGTCTCTGACTGCTGTATCTCCATGACGTAATTTACTATGTTGTTCTAACAGTTGTTACCTCCAGACCTGGTTCCTTTTACTATTGAAAGTGTAATTTTTTGAATTCGGTATCATTTAAATCTTCAGTCGCCATGCCTTATGCAACGTCATTTAGTACATGGTAATAATTATTTTTTGTAATTCAAAGGTATTCACAGAATATTATCATATTATGTGCTTAAGATAATGGTTATTATTAAAAATATGTTTTTATGTTTATTATCAATAACTCCAGATTAATTCAAATTTGTGCCTTATTTATTACCTTCGTTTTAGTTATATTAAATTAATCGTAATTTTTTGGTATAAAGTAAGCTGCGCCGCAGGCGCCCATGAGGGAGCTCACCACGCGTAGACGACCACCTAACCCAAGTCCTGAGAGACTTTTAAATAATGATAACTAAATTCCATTCCATATTACACGTCTTGCTGACATAAGAAACGGAAAAGTGAATGGGTCAGAACCTAAAAAGTTTGAAGTAGAATGAAAATCTTCTAGTATGTTTTCTTAATTAAAAGGAGAAAAAAACAGATAAATTCTTTTTTATGGATTAGAATATGTATCTAGTGAGAGTGTACATATATAAAAGTTCACTAGATAGATTATATTATTCATTAAGTGATGTAATTATTCTATTTTTCTTTTTCATTAAGAAAAAATGCCAGAAGACTGATTAATTTTACCTCAACATTTTCAGGTCGTGGAACCTGCAAACTGTAACGAGAAACAAGTCCTGAAATTTTCCCTTTTTTTACGATTTCATCCGAATGTGTTTGTAATTTTTCGGTTATTGTCGTTGGACTTTTGCAGGAATAAATTGTAGCTTTGTAGGAATAGATCGTTGGGCCTTTGTTGAAAAATGGTTCGTTGGCGAATGCTACGGCAAGGCAGACAGTTTCTTACAGTTGGCCCAACAATTTTGTGCTACTTGGGTTAGTTGATAAACCAGAAAGATTCGTTTCAATTTGAGAGAAAGTAAAACCGTTATCACCCATAAAATATTTGCCTAAAAATTCATATGCAGGTCCAATTGCACGTGTATAAGTTGGAATCATTTTAGTTAACTAGGTTACCGTCATGTTTTTTCACATGGAAGCATGTCTGCTTCTACATCCAAGCTTGATATTCATGATTATTTCATACATTGTTAGATCGGGGTAGTATGTGATGTAAGTTTAAGTTTACGTTGTTTAAAATTACTCCTTGTTCTCTACTTGAAACTCCTTGTTCTCCCTTCTGTACTACTCCTTGTTGTCTACTTGTTCTCTACTTGAAAATTTGATTCAGACCTCCTCAGAATTTTTAAAATTACTCCTTGAATTACTTCTTGAATTTATAAAATTACTCCTTGTTCTCTACTTGAATTACTCCTTGTTCTCTACTTGAATTACTCCTTGTTCTCTCTTCTCTACTACTCCTTGTTCTCTCTTCTCTACTACTCCTTGTTCTCTCCTTGTTCTCTACTTGAAAATTTGATTCAGACCTCCTCTGAATTTTTAAAATTACTCCTTGAATTTTTAAAATTACTCCTTGTTTTCTACTTGAATTACTCCTTGTTCTCTCTTCTCTATTTCTCCTTGTTCTCTACTTGTTCTCTACTTGAAAATTTGATTCAGACCTCCTCTGAATTTTCAAGTACTGATATAATTAATGCCAGCATGTTTTTTTTTTCCCTACCACATTAGAGGAATAGTGTATTAGGAGTATTATATTATTTTGACTGTTCAAGCCTTTTGTGTGTGTGTATGTGTTTGGTACTTTATATAATATGCCATAAATTACATATTGATAAATTTCTTCACATAAAACACACATTATTTTTCCATTGTACTCACTTATAAATTAATAGTTGAAACTTTTGAATTGTCCTTTCTTTTTATAGTCTGCTATTCAAATAAAAATGATGCAGACAAAAATGTTTTGAAACCAAAGCTTTCTTGTAAACTATTTAAATTATATGCATTTAAAAAATAAATATAAGAGATATTTCTAGTCAGTTTTTTCTAATAGTTTAAATCTTTATATATAAATAATATTTAACTTACTTAATATGAATAGGCTCGATTATAAAAATAAGACATTCTGATTTTGATTAAAAAAAATATTAATCAGTTTTTATGGGCATACAGATATCTTATTAGAATTTAAAAACCTGTACATTTATACAGACAATCAAATTATAATTGTAAAAAACACAAATATTTATTAAAAACAACATTATACGTTTCAGACATTTCCAGAAACCCCTAATAAGTAATGTAAAATTAAAAACATAAAATCATGAGAGATGATAATACAGCTTACAGAAAAGAGCATGTGTCAAAAACAGATAAGCAAATGGAGAAAAGTGGGACGGATGTCTGAATCTGTAAGTTGTATTATCATCTCTCGTGATTTTGGGTTTTTAATTTTACATTACTGATGAGGGGTTTCTGGAAAAGCCCGAAATGTATAATGTTGTTTTAATACGCATTTGTGCTTTTTACCTTTATAATTTAATTGTCTGTATAAATGTACTTGTTTTTAATCAATAATGAACAGACGTAATATCTTTGTAAACTTTAAATCTTATTAGAATTTAATAATGAAAATTAATGTGTTTCTCTATGTAAATATCTAATACTTTTAACATGCCTTTACTGTTAATATTTTTAACTGTAGTATATAAATGCTAAATATTTAATAGAATCGAATGGTACTATATTTAATGTGTCAGATTTTATTACGAAGGACATTCTTTTTCTATTTCCTTTGAAGATGGGTTTACGAAACCCATGGGAGCATATGTTATTACTTCTCAGGGAGTGATAAATTACTCCCTGAACTTTTTCGAGACAATTTCCCTTTTGCTTCTTGCATATTGAATTCATTTTACTTTCTAAAAATGATACAGATAAAATATTGCAGCACAAATGTGTTATTTTATCATTCGCCACACAAAAAGTTCAAGAAACATGCGAGAAATAATCTGACTTTCGGGGCTTATCTAAAGTAATTATATATGCATACTCATTTGCACCAATTGATTGGCACATTTTCATATTTAGTAATCATTTAAGTTATATGTAAAGGAAAATGTCAAAGAAAATTGTTTGTTAAAATTACATATGAATATTGAAGTCATTAACATCCTAATCATATTTGACAGAAATAAGAAAATTATATTCTCTTTCTGCTTTTTAATTTTGAGCTTCCTAAGAATAGTGGGTTTTCTCAATGAAAGAGTTTATTGATTGTTCGTCTCCATTCTTTTTTGTCTGTACTAATATCATAACATAATTTACATGAATGAAAAGTTTTTCTCTCATGTGTATTACACATCATCCTTGGTCTTCTGTGCTTCAGTCTCGACGTATCCACTACTCTCCTTCTAATTTTCTAAAAATCTTAAAGTAATAGGGAATACAAAAGCGTTTTGCTTTAAGCGATAGTTATCACCCCATCAATTGTTAACGTAAGAATTAGACCATGCAGATGGTTTTAAAGCAGTACTATAAAACATATAGAATAATAGATGCATTGTGTATGCGGTCCGTAAGGATAGAAGACCTGATTCGCAAATGTGAACAATGGATGGAGTGGTATTGCTGTGGTGCAGTACAAATGTATTCGTGAGTAGACGGATGAGAAATTCATAATCGGAAAAAAAGTGTTCGCCAAGTATCATTGACACCATCGTTTTGAAGCGCTTTAGAAGTGCACATAGTAACTTCATCACATAATTTTTATTAATTAAAAGTTTTTCCATTGTGCCTTCCACATCATTTTTTATCTGCTGCGCTTTCGTCTCGACGTATCTAGACTAAAGTCGGATGTTTGTCTTGATGTATCCTTCATCTAGTTTCGAGAAAGTAATCAGGTATCCAGGAGGCTCATTGTATACGCGAGTTATCTCAGCATCAATTGGTAACGTAAGTATTAGATCATGCAGATGGCCCTATGGCAGTACTATCAAGCACATAGGATATTAGGAGTATTCTGTGAACGGTCAGTATAGATTGAAGATCATATTTGCAATTCAGAACAATGGAGGGATTGGTAGTCTTGTGGTGCAGTATAAATGGATTTGTGATAAGACAAGTGAGAAATCCAAAATTGGTTCATAAAAGTGTTCTCCAAGTATCATTGACATCATCGTTTTAAAACACTTTGGCAATGCATATAGTAATCTCATTACATAAATTGTATTAATTAAATGTTTTCCCCTTGTGTTTTCCACATCATTCTATATCTGCTGCAGTTTTGTCTTTACGTATCTAGAAGATAGTCAGATGATCGTCTTAATGTATCCCTCTTCTAGTTTTCGAGAAAGTAATCAGGTATCCAAGAGGTCCGTTTTATGCGTGAGTTATCCTACTATCATTTTGTAACGTAATAATTTGATCGTTCAGATGGCTCTAGGGCAGTGCTAGCGAAAACGTAGTGTAATCGAAGCATTCTGTGTCCGGCACAAATGAACGAATGATAGTGCTATGGAGTAATTTAAATTAATTCGTGGAATTGTTGGTGAGAAATCTGTCATCGGGTCGTGAATGTGTACTCCAAGTGTCATTTGCATCCTCTTTTCTGATGTATCTTACAGTCTCAACCTACGCAAAACGACTTCGACCTCTTTTTGAACTTGAAGAAGGCTCGCAGAAGAAGATATATTGATAAAAAAATTGAAGGAAGGCATACGTGGAGCAAACCTTCTGTATACAGGACATGAACATTTTTTTAACAAAAGTGTAAAACTTTGGTTAGCGTTATATCAAACGCACAAAATAGCTGGGATAACGTTGGCTAATTGTTGGCTAATTGTCGTTCCATGTTGGCTTAACGAAAGAAATGTTGGCCTTGCCATACCATTAGACAACTAACCATTAGCCAAAAAAGGCCCAACAGTGGTCCAACCGTTTGCTGCTCAGAAGCATGGTCAGATACTCTGCAAATAACAAGGATCTCTGCATTTGCATGTCTGCCACTTCCAACCGTTTTCCATCCCTACCGGCTTCCACAAACTGTGCTACTTGTGTGTATATTGCAATAGAGCTTTATAAGATAAAATTAACTGTTTTAAAGGTTAATTATGCTTTTACTTTATTCAAGTAATTATTTTGATTTATAGCAAATATTAACAATAAATATAGTATCTTTAAGCTCCGGAATATAGAGAATGTTTTAATCACTTATTTTTTCTAAGTTCCTTTTCCTGTCTTTAGTTTTACATCTTCAAAGTACATTAATTTGAAACACATGCGCCTTTATAATTTATTTCAATTCCAAAACAACAAGTGAACACATAAGACAGTGTAACAAATGAACCAGTATTTATATTTCCCTTAACCTTTTAAATAATAAACATTTGTATTTCCTTCGTTTTTTAATTTATTCTTTAAATAAGTAAATATAATTAATTTATTTCGTTCGATATATTTTTCAGAAGCGTTTATTTTTATCAACATATAAGATGCAAACAGACAGCGGTCTAACTTGGCGCTCTCTCTGAAGTGGTAAAGCGGATCCTTTCATCTTTTATGATTTTCTTATCATGTCTAAAGTTCAGAGGTCAAGCAGGGGAGCAGGATGACAGGTCATCAACGCCAATTTTTTTGTTCAAAACCACAAAATCAATTGAAAAAAATGGGAAATCGTATTATTGATAGCTGTCTTAGATAGACTTGCAATTCTGCTATATAAACGCTGCCATAAAACAAGTTTCCATAATAAAAACGCAATATCTTTAATGGTTTCCTTTATTTTCTTTAAATGTTTAAGAGAAAACATTTTTACGACCTTTAAAAATCAGGTTTTAAAAGTTACATAAAAATGAATGAAATAATTTTTTTCAGCATTTTAAGATTTTTGTATGATTTAAAAATGTCACAAATATTGTGCATGAAATACAAATATATTAATTTTACAATCACAATTATCTAAAATATCAAATGGAGAGGGACAAAGAGTTGTTTGTATGGTAAACAATAAAAAATATATTGTATTAAAATGAGCGTCTATGGTGACGTTTGACCGTTTTAAAAATAACTTCGTATAAATTGTAATCCCAGATATGAAGAAACATTTTAGCTGCAAAATGTTATTATTGTAGCAGAAGGTAAGTCATTGATAATTCTTGACTATACTTTTATTCGAAGTGAACGTAGATATAAAATAACATTGAGGATAATGCCGGAGCATAAGCTATACTAATATAATAAAGTTTTTTTTTTCTCTCTCTCTCTTTCTGTGTGTGTGTGTGCCTATCTGTCTATCTATCTTTCTGCGATGGCAAGCGAAATCTGAATCTGTAAATTTGCGTGTGGATAGTCCAAGGCAGGTCCTAATGCACCTGAGGCTCAGATTATTATTTTTTTAGACTCGGGCCCTCTGGGACCATTTATGATTTCTGCCTTAAATGGTTAATAACTTGCCCCTTATTATCCGATTTTCTTTCTCCATTTAGTTATTCCCCCATTTCTATATTCCAGTTAAGGCCCTAGCCACTTGAAATTTTTGTTCTCTAAATTGATAATAAATTGACCCCTATGATCCGATATTCTTCGTTTTGGGGCCTTTTCTTCATTTAGTTATTCCACCCTTTCTATCTCCCAGTTAAGACACTGGCCCTCTGGTTCCTGGTCCGAGGTCTCTTGAACTTTTTGTGTGCCATGCATTTTTTACCCTCCTAATTGTATCACCCTTTCAATGCATAACTTTAAGTCATTAGTCTTAGACTCATCTCCCTGGGCCACCACTCTTTTAATTTTATTGGGAACTAGGACCCTCATTTCCCCACATTTTTGACACATTTCTTTAAAATTTATTCTAATGATTAATTTATACCCTATGCTTAATTTCGACTAATTGAAGATCTAAAGCGCTAAGTACTAGGAGCTTTTAACATGTTTTAATCTTAGGGCCCTACTCAAAACTATCAGTTGACCCCTTTCTAGCTGTTTCTTTGTAACAGCTTAATAAGTCCCCAGCTACTACATGAAAGGTAAAAAAGTTCTCGGTCATCAGCTACCTCGAATTTTGAATAATGATATTCTTCTTGGCACCCTTGGTGCAACTTCTTTAAAAATGATCCGATTCCCTTGCAATTTTCTTTAACATAGTTCTAGGGTCCTCCAGCTACTTTATTAACTGGAAAAAGTACCTTAGAACCCAGAGACCAACTTTTTGGAATATTAATCTTTTTTTTCGGCATGAATTTACGTTTACTCACAACAGCGGTAAATTAAAAATCGCGTTACTGTTAAAGGTAAATGGTTAAGTTTAGAGGTGGGGAGGGGGGGGGATTTCATCAGCAAATTAAATATCGAGTTAATGTTAAAGGTAATTCGTTAAATTTCCAGGCCCGGAATCTCCCACCACTCAGGGGCGCATTCTTTTTTCGGGTTCTATGGGTATGATTTCAACGAGAATTGGTTCATTCAACTTAGATTACGATTGTTTTATAGATTTTTGCTCCACCTTCCTCCACCAGGGGGCGCATTCTTATCTCTGATTGTATGAGCCTGATTACAACGAAGTTTGGCATATTCAACTTGGTTTTCGATTGTCACCGGTGCGTGCGAAACACTTCCCGTACACCCTGTCTCAGGCAGCGGTGACCCAGGTCATAAGTGTTTTCAGAAACAGGTTTGTTGGGAATACACTAGACGTCGCCGAAGACATAAAATCCCAGAAACTAAGATAATTTGAAACACTCTACGCTACCGAAGTCAGTTGGGCTTCCGAAACTAGATTCATTTGAAAGATTTTCCGAAGCTATAAAATCATACATATTTGGGTTTTGTTTAAGATTTTTATCGCGGTCTCGGACAAAGCCAGGCTGGTCTGCTAGTTATTAATAATATGAACAGTAATTAATATGTTTCGTCAGCCGAGAGCGCGTGGGCTCTCGCGACCGTAGCAACTACATTAATGAATATAATTTTCATAAGACAATATCGCCAACAAAAATGCGTTGGCATAAAATTAGATTCCCAACCCAACAGGAATGATATACGGGTAAAATGTTTGTTAGATTACACTGTTAAAAATTTGCAGCAAACTCTCCAGTCATTTGACCGTTTTTATAGAAAAGGGTTACATAACGGTAATTTAACTCTATTCTGACCATATTATTTATTGTCCAGATTATGGTCAGAATAGAGTTAAATTACGGTTGTATAATCATTTTCTATAAAAAGGGTCAAATGATTGTACAGTTTCCTGCAAATTTTTAACAGTGTAGAAGTAATGTGAAATATTTAATTGAGTGCGGTCAATCGCAATTCAATTATCGTTTTGGGTGAAAGTTGCGCGATATAATTGAAAACGTATGGGGGTGGCCAGAAAGTTGCTGAGTTATTGAATACCGGTGGTAAACTATATTCTTTTTGAAAAGAAAAGCGACGACCGAAATAAATATGACGGCTACCATAAAAAGAAGGATAAATTGTAATTGTGTTAACATTTTAGTCAATGGTAGAATGACAAAATAAAATTGAAAATAGATGACATTTTAAAACTAGAGTATTACACTGTTTTAATTATTTTAAACTTAAAAGTTAGCTCTAAATAATGACAAAAATTATTAAAATAAAAATGTTTATTCTTTATAATTACATTTCGAGAAACAAGCTGTAGAAATGGTATCTTTTGAAATATTTTAAAGCAAAATGACAAATAAAACATGTGTCAGCATCACAGCATCATTAGCAATTTTTATCCTATAAGCGTTTTCAAGGTTTGTTTTTCATGTATTTGAAGAATTAAAAGACTGATGCAATCTAATTATTATAGTTAGGGTGATTTGTTTCTATTGAAAATTAAAAGTAAAAATGCAAGTTTTCAAATAGGAATCTACATACTCGTGGCTACCATTTTATGAATCGTTAACAGATATGCAAAAATGTTTTCAAATTTTCAGGGAATTGAAATACTATTTTTTAATAAGCCAAATATTTAAAAATAGATAGAATTCAAATGTAAAATAATCCTCAAATCTTTCTTTAAAAAAGTTATTGTTACTTTTATTCTGAATATTAAGTACAGAAAATCAATATAAAAATCAACTTCAAAATATTCATAAATTGTCAGGGACAAAAAATGAGTCTACATTTGTGCATGCACTGACGTACGTCATGTACGTCTTTAAACATTTTCGCTTTTAATAATGGTCGAGGTAATTGTGACAAATATCCGTTTTTGCAATTGTATATGCCATAATATCACTGAAAAAAAATTCTTTGATGAAAACTTTATTTAAAGCGAGAAGTAATTTTCCAACTGGACGAAAAATGTTCGGGCCAGGATTCGAACCAGGGATCTCTTGGCTGAAGCTGCCATGCTCTACCAACTGAGCTATTCCGGTCGAAACTGGAGGGCATAATTCATCCAGTTAACCTTATTGATCATAGCATCTGGTCTGATAAATTTATCAGCTCAGCAGAAAAGATCGCAGTTAATGGAACTCCAGTAAACGTACGTACGTCACGTACTGGATACGTGATTACACTAGATTATTTTTAACACAATTATTCAAATTGGTAAAGATGATTGTATGATTTCTTTACCAATTTGAATAATTGTGTTAAAATCAATCTACTTTATTTAATGGTTTGTAGATAGGTGGAAATAAAAAAAAAATGTTTATAAAAAATTGTTAGTAAGCCTATCAAAATAATTTTAAATAGTTAGCGTATCTGGAGAAAAATAAGTAGTTTTTATATGCCAATTACAGTGAAACTCGTTTAAGATACGCCCGCTTAAGATACGATCCCGCTTAAGATAGGAATTTTCTTCGGTCCCTTGAAAAATGCCTATTAAACCTGTGTAAAATTACCCGCTTAATATACGTACGCATAAGATACGATCCCACTTAATATACGAAGAAAATTTGTCCCTTGATGTAAAAAAACCCGCTTAATATACGAAATGGTGCTTATATAATCCGTTTATCGCGTGTCTTTAGGACAGAATAGCTAAAAAGAGCAACTGAATTGTGCTCGAATCTTTCTCTTGGTGGTTTTACCGCCCCCCCCCCCCTACCCGTTTCTTCTTCCCCTTTTAAGTTCGAAGTCCCTATGGAAGGTTCGGGAAAGTTCTCTTTTACGTCATAATCACGTGATATGACGCAACTCCATACCGTGCCTTCGCAGCGTTTTCCGATCTAGGGGAAAATCCCTAGATCTAGGGAAACTCAAGCCTATTTAGGGAATTCCTTCTTATTTCTACGGAATTTTTAGAAGACTAGCAATATTTTCTCAAAATCTAATGGAAAAAAAGGATTTTTTTTAGACTTCTGTGTTTTTCTGGCAATGAACGTGATAGATGGAAGGGGCAGTAAAGGGATGGGCAGTGGGGAGAAATTGTCTTCAAGCAATTATTTCGCTAACAGAGGGTGGGGGGGGGGGTTGTTTTTCTATAACACAAACTGGTGCTCATGAATCTCGTATGTGATTCAGCCAAGTCGTTACAGCCAATCAAAATGCAGAATTTCTTCCATGTCACGTGACTTTAGAATCTAGGGAATTTTTATTCCGTAATCTAGGGAAAAATGTAAAATCTATCTGAGAACACTGTGCCTTCTAAACCTCTGTACCGGTAAAGCTGTCGAAAGGTCATTGCGTAAATCTAGTCTTTTGTTTATCCGCTGAATAGTAATAAGAGTAAATAATGGATGAGCAACTTAAAGTAAAAAGAAAAGCACTTTCTTTGACTGAAAAATTGGATGTCTTAAGGAAATACGACGCTGAGAATGTGATAAACAAGACAGTCTTTGCCAAATCTGTGGGAATCCACGAGTCAACTCTTCGAGCTCTGTTAAAAAATAGACAAAAACCGGAAAGCAGTGCATCAGCTGGTGGCTCTGGCAGAAAGAAAATTAATGTGGCAAAATTTGAAGAATTGGAGAAGATTTTATTTGAGTGGTTCACCAAAACCCGATCGATGAACATCCCAACTAATGGATCATTGATTAAGGAAAAGGCCTGCGAATTTGCTACACGTCTTGGAGTGGATTTCACGCCTAGCAACGGTTGGCTAGACCGCTTCAGACAAAGATACGGCATAGTTTATAGGAAGGTATGCGGAGAGTCGAGAGCTGTGAATGTAGATGATGTCAATTTTTGAAAAAATAACGTGTTCGCGCTGCTATTGACAAAGTACTCAAGATGCAATATTTACAATGTCGACGAGATGGCCCTTTTTTTAAAATTAATGCCTGATAAAACTATGGCGTTTAAGGGTGAGAAATGTTCTGTAGACAAACTTAGCAAAGAACGTATAACTGTTCTTGTTGGTTCAAATATGAGCGGAACGGATAAATTAAAACCCTTCGTCATCGGCAAGTCGCGGAATCCTTGCTGCTTTAAAAATGCTAGAAATCTGCCCTGCGATTATGAAAGTCAAACCAAAGCATGGATGACAGGCGATATATTCGTTAAGTGGATCCGCAAGTTCGATGAGCGAATGAAAAAAGAGTCCAGGAAAGTATTGTGTCTCGCCGACATCTGTTCCGCCTATCCCAAGGATATCCCCGGTTTACAAAACGTCGAACTAGTCTTTTTACCCCCTAATGCAACTAGCGTTGTTCAACCCATGGATCAGGGTATAATTCGTGTTCTCAAAATGAAATACAAAAGTCGTGTAGTTGTACGTCATCTACACCATATAGATCATCGTGAAAAGGATCTGTCCTTCCCAACCTGTAAGCATATTAACCTCTTGGACGCCATGCATTTCCTGAGAGCGTCCTGGGAAGACGTAACACCAACCACCATTGAGAACTGTTTCTGTAAAGCCTTTGACGTCGACAGCACTTTTCAAAACGTTGACATAGCAGAAGAGGGGCAGTATCAAGAAGAATGCGAAGATTGGGACTCATTTGTTAATATTGACGATCAGCTTGTAACAAGTGAAGTTCGTTCTATCCCGGATATAATCGTGGATGTCAAAAGTTCCGATGAACCAAGGCCTTCAGAAGAAGCAGAAGACGACGCGGATGAAGAAACGGATGTGCCAGCCATACCATCATTTGCATCTGTAATGAGCTCGCTCAGCTTAATTCGACAGTACGCCTCTTCGATAGATGCTGGTCCCTCCGTCGAAGATTTTTTCTACCACATCAACAAGGCAGAAAATTTCGTGATAAAATCTCGCCCTAAGTTGCACCAAACCAAGGTAAACGACTTTTTTTCAACAAATTAAAACTACTTCACGTACTTTAATTTAGATAATGTGACAATTATTGTTCCTGGCATACATTTAGTTTGTCTTTCTAAAAGTAATTATGCAAATTTATTATTTTTCCTGCTTAAGTATGTAGTGTATTTCACTTGTTGTTTTCTAAAGATTAACAAAAATTTCGTTTTATTGTCTTTTTTTAATTTGGCATTTTAATTTTGTTATTGTCCAAACGTGACTCAATAAAATTTTGGAGAAAAATAAAGTAATTCTTTATTTCAAAATCTTAAACTCAAATTTTCTATAATATCTAAAAATTGTTAGAAATGGGTAAAATGACACTTATAAATGGTTAAAATACGTTAATAACAACGTGCACTGTCTTTGTATGCATTATTACTCCAGGATCTATGAAATCCGGATAAGATACGATCCCGCTTAAGATACGAAATGCTCTCGGTCCCTTGATTCGTATCTTAAACGAGTTTCACTGTATATAATTGAAGTGTGGTATTTTATGTTCCAGTATAATAGTGTTTCTCTAATGAAATGTACTTGCTGAAATAATTAGCACTTTAGTAATCCTGGCTTGTTTTAGCAAACAAAATGGAGCAATTTTTTTTTTGTTTTTTCATGCTATTAAATAAGTAAGGATTATTTAAAACAGCGGTTCTGAACCAGTGCTTCCTGGAGCTCTAAGAATAACGAGTACACTTTGCAGAGACTCCGCATCGCTCCAGAAAAATGAATACAATTTGTATGAAATCAAAACTTACCAAGCGCAGGAATTTTTATGTACGAATTTTGTTGTTACAATAGTCGCCGTAAATTTAAAAATACTTAAATTTAAATTTCCGTTTGCATCACACCACTGGATACTTGTCCAGTATAGTGGCCTTGGCGAGATAGAGAAAATGGGTTTGGCGAGAGAAGGAAATTCTTCATGCATATTTTCTAGGCAACCTATTCACTGTTTCATATAACCAAGAAATTTTTTCAATATTTGTAAAATTTATTTAATATAAGCCAGCTGTTTATCTATTTTTATATACAAAGCAAAGTAAATTGTATATAAAAAAACAATAATAATATTGCTATCATATGATATCATTCATATCATATGCATATTATAAAGCAAGAGGCCCTAAAAGTGTGTGTTCGGGGTAATTTCAAAACTACCCGATGTATGTTTTTGCAGTTTACACCATCGGATAAAAAAAAGTCCCACAATCATTGTGATGTATAATAAATCAATATAGCCATGATTTTGTATAATAAAATTTAGTATTTTATTGTTATTGGTCATTTTGTTTGACGAAAATTATCGTTGGTGACAGAATTTAAATGAGTAGTGTGAAGATGGGGATTCTGGTGCAGGTGTGGGTGAAGCGGCCATTATCCCACAATTCCGGATCTGAGTGGCTCCGGACCAACCAAAACTTCATTTCAGCTGCGACAAATCCTATCCAGATCCCGGCGTTCCGGACCGCCTCCGAAATTTCTAGCCAGTGATCCGGCTCAGCGGTTTTAAGAACTCTGGAGCTCCAGCCCGCCGAGGTCAGTCTGAGCTCTAGCGCTCGGGTGTTAAGAATACAGGAGCATTCTGGATCCCAGAGCTTCCGGAGCTCCCCGAACCGCTACGAAAATCTCCAGCTTAGGAACAAAACGTAGTGGTCTTAAGAAATATGGAGTTCCGGTGTTAAAAATCGAAGAGCGTTCCGGATCCCAGTGTTCGAAAGATTACGCCCTGTTCTTAATAACTCTGGACCGACGAAACTTTTCCGGTCCAGGTACGGATAGCTGAAAGATTCCAGGACACTCGTCCGAGTATTTTAAGACCGTTAGGTCTTAATAAAATTATTGGAGAAGTAGCAGTTATGCCTGCGCGAACTCTAACAGATAAGCTGGGTGGAGCTTCCTCACGTCAGCGTCCCCTTATACAACAGAGTGTTTTCCACTTTGTTCAACTCTCGTAATATCTTCTTGGTCACTACCCGGTTGAATCTCTCCAGTCACAGGACCCACCCGAAGTACTCTAGCTCCCGGTGAACTTCCTCTCCGAACCGTGTCGCAGTCTTCTCGATCTCCGTGACCCGATATGGGTGTTCCAGCTGCAGATCGCTCAACTTTCGGAATCCGGAACTCTCCAAATTTCTGACCTCATTTAGATTTACGAACAACATCCTTGTGTCTATTACGGGGGAGAAAAAAAATCTACAATGCACTGGATATCCGGTCCAGGTCCGGAACATTCTCGCTATCTGAAAGATTCCAGGAGCCTCGTCCGAGTATTTTGTGACCCCTAGGTCTTAAAAAATTATTGGAGAAGTAGCAGTTATATCTTCCCAAACTCTAACAGATAAGCTGGGTGGAGCTTCCCCACGTCTTGTGTCCCCTTATGGAGCAGATTATTCAACTTTCGTAATACATCCTTGGTTACATCTCGATTAAGCCTCTCCGGTAACAGGCGCCAATTTTGGCCAACTTGGCGAAATATTGCCAGATAATCTTTTTTTTTGAAGTAACAAATAGCCAACTTGGCCATATCTGGCTAATTTGGCGAAATTCCCATTTAAATCCATTAATTTTCCATAATCTTCTTCCATTGGCATAGCTTACTATTTTCTATAAAGAGGCATAAGGCAAAAAAAAAGATCATTATACGTATTTCCAATCGTTTTCGCAATACCTGTATAACTAAGCAACATAAAATGATATGTTATATACTAAACTATCCCTGGAAAAAATATCTCACCCTGTCTCTTCCATCAAAAGTTTTTCAGTAGAATTTTTTTAAGAAGGTAAATTTTAATGTTGAATAACGTGCTATACACTAAAACCTTTCCAAAAACATTCACTAAGTAACAATGTAAATCCTATAAAAATATTATCCGATTGGAATGCGAATTTGCGTTATATATATATATATGTGTGTATAGCATATGATACACGTAATTTTCTATGATAGGATTCATCATGTAGCTTTCGCTTCGAACATAAATGATGCTTTGAACACTGTAGGTATAATGGCAATTTTCGAAGTATCCGATTACGGTAGATTAGCCGGAAATTCTATCAATCCGAATAAAATTGAAGATATGGCTGAAAACTGAAAACAAATAACGAAGTAATCTATAATAATAAACCGACTGTCGGAACTTTATTTCAGCTACAATATTTTATTAGAAAATCGTGATATTTATGGAAATAATAATAATACATAAATCTCCGTAAGAATAATCTTTAATCCCTAATTCATGAAGCAGTGACTGTTTGTATCCGTAAAAATGACACTATCTTATTTAAAATAAAACTTAAGCGATTTTGTAAAATAAAAATAAAATAAATAAATAAATAAATATGAAACCGAAAACTGACGTCATTGAGATTTTATCTAATCAAAATTTCAGTTAAATTTTTTTCTTTTTATCTATGCGCAAATGATAAATGGCCAAATATTGTTTCAACTACAATCTTTCCCAATGAAAACTTTTTAAAGCCTTACAAATATTGCTTTCATATTTAAATTACATGTTTTTTAATTAAAACATTTTTTTAAATTTTAAATAAAATCAGTAACCGAATTTTTTGAGCTGTTTGTATTTTTTTATAACTAATATAACTGTTTTATTCATTTAATCAAAATACTTAATTACCAAAAATATTTAACTTTAATTTCTTCCGTTGCTATAGTAACGGATGTATTTTCAGAAATTATCACTTGTAATGTTAGCAATGTTAAGGTTTTGACGGCAAAGACATAGACAAATTGAGAATGTTCAATATGTCACGATCTATTAGACATACAATAATTTACTTGGTGCTATTCGATTCTGCATTCAAAAATACATTAAAATATGTTATCATTTGACATATAACTATAATATCCGAGTTTCAATGAACATTTTTAAAAAATTGTTCCCCATTTTACCCCTTTAGGGGTGGAATTTTATAAAATCCTTTCTTAGTGCTCGCCTTCGTACTAAGAAGTATTATTTTCCTAATTTCATGTTTCTAGGTTCAGTACTTTGTGCTGTGCGTTGATGATGCCTCAGGTCAGGACTTTCTTTTATATGTATAGCTATTGCGTAAAGTTATGTGGCTTCAGCGTCGCCTGGTTTTCAATACGGTTGTTGAGATATTTCATATAATAAAAAGGAAGCATTAATAAGTATTTAAAATTATCGTGATGTAGATAATCTATATTATAAGGCTAAAAGCATGTCTGTGAGTAATACTGACGTCATATCGACGGCAGAATCGACGTAAGCAATCTATTTCCCTTGTTTTACAAATTGGATTACTTCTAAATATCGCATAATTTTAATTTTTACACTATCGAATTTGGGAATAAAATGTATTTTCAAATTTAATGTGCTTGTATATTTCAATTTACGGATAATTTATGGTTTTTTAAAATAGTTTTCAAACATGGTCTTTTAAAAAAAAAATCTATCTCTATCGTCTGCAACTCCATCACGAAAGATTAATCCATTTGGACTAAAAACTACATAAATAGTTCGCATTTGTTTCCAGCTAATATTCTTTAACGAAACTACCACTTCATCAATAAATATAAATACATAAATAAAAGAATATATAACAGATATGTAATCGAATTACGTGCTTAAACATAAAGGCTGCTTGCTGTAAGTACCAAAAATTTTTGCGATTTGTACCGGGCAGTATGTTCTGTAATATGGGAAGACCTGGTTTGATCCTCTGGTTTAATTAATGCGACTATTCTGTACAAAAATCTTAATGTTTCGTAAATAAATAAATATGATTAACAAGAAAGTAATCTTTGAGATAATTTAATATAACTCTTTTAAAATAATAATCTTGAATAAATCTTGTTTATTTAAGTTCTCTTCAGGACTACTATAATGTTTAGGAGTTTCAAAATGTTATCCTTTTATGTCACTATTTTATTTCGAACAATTTTTATTTAATATTGTTGAATATTTGGTGAAATATTTAAAAATAAATTGGATAAATGTAATATTTTCCGTTACGAGGTTTGTAAACGTTGTTTTTAATTATAACAAACTCTGTCGAGAAATAACGATTAATGTATTAAAAATAACTAACAGAGCATAAAATAATTAATAATTACTTAAATACTCCTCAAACACGTAAAAAATTCAAACGATATTTAATGAAGTTTTAATTAGTGATTCAGAAAGGGGGATATTCCCTGCTGAATTCTCAAAGTCTTTTAATCAATTTTGATGATACTTTTATATGATAAGACAATTTTCAAACTCTTTTACTAGTTAAGGTTAACATATCTCTAAATTAAAACTGTTTCTAAAATATTTTTACGCAAAAGTTTCCTTCATATGCATAAATTAACGAATGATTAAAAGTTTGGTTAAGATCACTAAGAATTTAATTGGACTATTTTAATTAAAGATTCTAATTTTATCAATATTTACATGCTTTTATTAAATACTAGCTGCACCCGCAAAATCTGGTAAAATGGAAAAGAAAAAGCGCACGTTTCTAATATGTTTAATTTCGCAATGCTTGTAAGTGTACAATATTTTTTTGTTGTTCTATTGTCTGTGCAAATATAGAGATTGTTTGGATTGCCGTCTCTAGAACAGGCAACATATAATAGTCCGTGTGAGAAGCAATACCTGTCTAGATCAAAACAGCACAATTCTAAACAATGGCCCTGAACTTTGTTGATAGTGATTGCAAACGCCCATTGAATTGAGAATTGCAATCCCTCAAATTGAAATGGCATCATAGGAATGCGAGTAATGAGGACATCTTCACCGTTGAAAGCTCCAGTAAATATTGTTGCTTCTACGACGTTGCTCATTAATTTTTATTGCAAACCGCGTGCCGTTGCAAAGTTTTGGCTGGTTGTATTGCGAAATATGATAACTGGCACGCCAATTTTCAATTGTAGTACGTGCGGTGAATCAGATCGAGCAAGATACCTGGCAGATCGAGTGAATTAAAAAATTATGTTGAATAATTAACAGCTTCATCTGCTTCCATAACAGTGCCGACGGACATGTATGTGACTGACTCGCTTTTACTGAATAATATTGTTAAGTTCATAGACGTCTTTGTTCTTGGCCGCAAGAATAGCTCGTTTACTCAGCCAATCTTGATTCTTGTAATTTTTTTTTGAATATTGGGAAATATATTTTCAACCAATTCGTCTTTTGACGTCACTAAATTGCAGAAGTTATGAGGCACTGAATTTAGTCCCGAGGTCAAATCAACCGGCACCTTTCCGTTCCCAATTTCCAGCAATTGATGTGAGAATATCTCAGCTGATCAATCGTTTTGTAGATAGACATGTATATTTGTAGTTAATTTTAACGTCTTTTTGTGTCGCCACAAATTACAGTATATCAGGCAGGCATTTATTTCGTCCGCTGGTGTCGATCGATGAATTACTGGTAATATTTGCCTGATATCCCTGGAAGCAATATTAATGCGTTCCGAAATAATCTGATGTTTCCACGCAAATCTTGCAATGATTGATCAAGAGCCTCGATCGATTTTTTGTGTGTCATTGTGCATTCATCCCAAACAATAAGTATCATTTCTTCAATACTTTGCCCACGCTGGTGTTTTGAAAATGTTGCACGTAGGAGTTTCAATGAATTGCATGTTCAATGGCAATTTCTAAGTGAAATGAGCGGTTCCTTCACCTGGTAGCAATAACTTGAGAAATATACATCGGATTGAGAAACAGAAAAATACATGTTCAATATTTTTGAAAAATCTATTTAGGTATATAAAAGTTGCCCCCCAACTCTGGCCTGTGGGATGAAAGGGATTCAACTTTGAAATCTTAAATCATAAACCTCCCCCCCTTTTTTTTATTGCTGATTCGGATTCTATGGGAAAAATACGAGGTGAGTGGCAACATTAATCATTACACAATCCAGAAATTTTGTTCAGTTTGCATTGTTTGTTTGTCTGTTACAAACCAAATAATATCACTTCTAATTATAAATATTATTTTTTTTAATGTTTCTCTAATCTTTTTCTATATTAAATGCAGGTTTTTAACTGAAAAATAACATTGTTTAACGAATTTTCTATAGCAATAATTAAAATGGGTGGCAGGAAAGACATTTTTCCAAGATATTCAGTTGTTCTTGAAAAATTCTAACTTGACCCAAGATGAAATTGCCAATATACTTTCTGTGTCTCAAACAACTGTAGTATGGATAATGTAAAACATCAATTTGTATGGAAATGGAACACCGAAGTTAGTTGGACGATGTGGAAGAAAACGGATTTCTTCACAACGTGATCATAGAGTTTTACCGAAATTGAGCAGAAATAGCAGAAAAAGTTCTTTAAGACAGTTGAAAGCTTCACTTGGTAACCAGGGGATTGCTTTGCACACAAGAACCATCCAGAGAAGACTTTTTGAGATTCGCTACAAGACCTATCGTCCAAGGAATAAACCGAAGCTGACTGACCAGGAGCCATGAGAAGGAACGACTGACGTGGTCCAAGTCATTTAAAAACTGGGTTTACCAAGGTTTTTTTTATTTATACATTTTATTGAATGTATACCTGATATAATAAAAATATATTTATCTTCTGCCAGTCATCAACTCTCCAGTTTTTAAACGATTTTGCTTACATCAGTCGTTCCCATCTCATGGCTTCGGTCAGCTTCGGTTTCTTCATTAGACGATAGGCCTTTTAGCCAGCCTCAAAAAAGTCTTCTGTGGATGATTGAGCACAAAGCAATGCTCAGGTCACCCAGTAAAGCTTTCAATTGTCCTGAAGAACTATTTCCGCTATTTCTGCTAAAAATCTGTAAAACACTCTCATCACGGTTTGAAGACATCCGTTTTTTTCCACATCGTCCAACTCTATTCGGTGTTCGATTTCCATTCACATTCGTGTTTTTTTTTTTCATTCTTACCAGATACAGAAATTTTATTGGCAATTTCAGCTTGTGTCAAGTTAGAATTTTGCAAGAGAACCTGAATCTGTCTACGTTTTCTTGTAAAAATCTCTTTCCAGCCACCCATTTTAATTACTGCTATAGAAAATTCCTTAAACAGTGTTATTTTCAGTTAAAAACCTGCATTGAATACAGTTAAAGATTAAAAAAAAACATTTAAAATACTAAAATTAAAAATTAGAAGTGATTTTATTTCGTTTGTAACAGGAAAGCAAACAATGTTAAACAGAACAAAATTTCTGGATTTTGTAATGATTAGTCTCCAACAGACAGACAGACAGACAGACACACACGCATAGAGCGAAACTTCCTTTTATTAGTATAGATAATACAGTGTTTATTTTTAATCAGATTATTTAAAATAAAACATATTTTACTAGGGGGCCCACCCCCTGCGAGCTACGCTCGCCAACCCCCGTTCAGACTTCGAGGCCTCTTAAAACATGACAGCGTGCTTTGTTTTAAAAATATTGGTAAATCTGTAATTGGGTTGCCATGCTTTTAACGTTTTAATGGGGCATTTTTTTATTATCATGGCCTCATACACAGCTGTTGCGACAACTGACGACTGTTTTCGGGATTGATAAGTAAAATCAATTACACCCTGAAAACCAGCTTGTATAAAATGGTTAGGTTTAAATTGTGGCTATCTCTCAGACTTCTATAACAACGATCTGTATTCTATTCTTCCTTTGCGTTTAAGGATGAGAAAAATTTCATCTGCTTGTGAATAACATTAAGAACCACGGTATTGAAAAGTACTATGTTATAGACATTTTCAGTAACAGGTTTTAATTTTCTCTCTATTTTAGTGCACCATCATGCATATTTTCATGTCATTTTAAATATGTAAATTATTTATTTTATTTAATATGTATATACAAATTTTCTAATAATTATTTATCATACAAAATTAATTAAATATTTTGTGCATGCATGCCTGCATTTATTCGGCATCAATTGATGGGATATTTAAACAAATTTGCTATCCGCGATAATTTTACGATAATTTATGTCACTTGAATATTGTACATAAGAAAATCGGGTACTTTTCCAGTATAGGATTCTTCGCTTTTAGGTTTGGCGTAATTCGAGCTTCAAAAAGGGATAGATTCGTTGATATACATATATTTGTTGCCAAAAGTTATGAAAACAAACCCAATGAACTTTTGGTGCTTTTCTATTATAGGGCTCTTGACGCTTTTTTAAAAAGCTTGGCGCAATTCGGGCATCAGAAAGTGAGATTTGGTGCCAAATGACATAAACAGCCATGGAAACAAATTCGACGATTTTTTTGTTTATATGCGTATTTTAATTATACGTATATTATTATTGTTTTTCTATACAAATTACTTCAATTATATATAAAATAGGATAAATGACATTCTACGCTAAACAAATTGTATAAATATTGAAAAAATGCTTCTGTATACGAAAAAGTGAATAGGTTGACAGAAAGTATGTTGTGCCAAATTTCTTTTTCCGCCAAGGCTATTTTCTCTGTTTCGTCAAGGCTCCATATACTGGAGAAACACCGAACTTTTATTCTTGTTTATACATGTATTTATATGTATATATACAATTTATTTATACTTGTCTTTCAATTTACCTCTTTTTGTATAGATAAATGGCTTCTTTATATTAAATAAATTGTATAAACATAAATGACGTATTTACATAAATGACGTCATTTGGACGAATTTATTCAAAATATTTTCAGTTTATAAATTAAATTAAATACTGACAGACAATTGAATCCTGACGATAGAAATGTGATTTTTTTTTTCAAATTTTCCTGAAAAACATAATTTAATCACAATCTTGTCTTCATTATCAATTGAAATAAAAGATAAATTCAATTTCAGTTTGAAAATGAGGAATAAAAAGAAATCATCCTATCGGGATCCTTTCCAATTTTTTTCCCTTTTTTTGTCACAAAAAAACTGAGTAATTAGTTGCCATCATTACAGAAATGTCATTAAAATTATAAAAAAAATTAATATCTCGAAAACTAATTCCAATTTCAAAATTCTATTACCAGTTTTGACATCCGCGGATTTTTATGGACAATTGGTATTAATTTCACCATCAAGCGTTTAATATTTTATTAAAAATAGCCCTGAAACATAATCAGTCGTTTAATCAGTCGTTTCATAAAATCGTTTCATAAAATCGTTTCATAAAATCGTTTCACAAATTCGTTTCATTAGGATTTTATATATATAGGGTAGATTAGAAAGTATTTTACTCATACATTGTTTATAATAACGTAGAGATTAACTAAAATATTTTTGCATAAGAAAGAAAGGTGAAATGCTATTTTGTATCCGATAAACATTCTAAAATTCGTGCGTTATGTTGTATTCGAAATATTCTAGTAATATAGTGACTCTGTTATTCAGTTTTTTAAAATAAAATATGCTTTATTAAACAAGGTTAATTCTGAAATATTTTATATTAAATTTCGTTTTAATGCAATGTGAACAACAAGTAAAGCTGTGAGAGTAATGTTTTAAGAAAATTTTATTTTGGTATTAAATGTATATTAAACTAATACAAAACATTAATATTATACAGATAAGAGGGATTTATGTGAAGGTGTGTTATTTCTCATCTCGTAGCTGATGTTTGAATATCCAGATTACATTAATACAAAAAAGAATTTTGAACATTATTTTATACTTTATAAATTGTACATTCTCTTTGTTTAGTTTGTCCTTTGATTTTTACAAACATAAGAAAAATATGTGATACGAAAATATTTGGGAAACGTACAATCCCATGCTATTTCATCATCCAACTGTCGTGGAGAGAAGCGAGAGGTACTGTTCGAATGTGGTTTGTGTCTATTTACAGAATATAATTTTTTTAAATAGGGGTCATTTACATTTTTATTGAAATAACTACATTGGAGAAAAAACAAAAACACACATTTCAATCACTAAGTAATCGCAGATAAACTTCAAAATAGTCATTCGATTAGGAATTATATAGCATTATAATACAAACTGGTCAGATGTGTCAATCCCAAAACTTTCTTCTATCTCACATACGCTAAAAAGAATCAGCACCAATTTACATCAAGGTCTAACTGAAACTCAAGTTTTATTAAATTCCGTGCATTAGTTCTTGAGATATGACTATCGCTAAAATCGTGTAAATCCTGCAAATTGCTGCATAGCAGCACCACCTGCTGGGCGAATTTTACCAAAAACTAATCAGCACCAATTTATATCAGAAACTAACTGAATACAAATTTTTATTAAATTCCGAGCATTAGCTCTTGAGATAGAGCTATTGCGTAAAGCGCGAAAAATGCTGCATAGCTGCGCCACCTGCTGGGCGATTTTTACCAAAAACTAATAAGCACCAATTTATATCAGAGACTATTTGAATATAAAGTTTTATTAAATTCCGAGCATTAGTTCTTGAGATAGAGCGCCCAAAAATTTATTGTCACAGACAGAAATTTTCTAAAAATATTCAAATCGTATTCAGGACCTTCTAAAATGTTTAAATCCGTCAAAAACCGGAAGTCGAAAATTTTCATGAATCCAATACTTTCTTCTTGCAAAGATAGAAGAAAGTAATAACATTAAAGGACTGGAGAGACATATCCATATTGAAAGTGTGGAAAAAAAATTAAAAATTTCGTTGGTAACATCAAAATTTGATTCCGATTCTAGACAAAAGTTTAACTTAGAATGCCTAACTAAAATCCATTCCATCAAGATGTTTAGGAGTTATAAAAATGTATAGTTTTAACATCCTAAAATTAAATTAATTGTTAATATTTTCAATCCTCACTAATGGTAGAAATTTCATGAAAGTTTATGTTTAGTCTAAAGTGTTGATTCGTAATCTGCTTTCAAAGTTAGGCGCGCCTAATTCGGAGTTTTAAAGATAGATACAATTTAAATAGGAAGCAGCTTTTTTTTAGCATAAAATTTTCAAACTAAACATCCTCCAAATCTTTCCTTAATAATTTGAGGAATATACAGGGTATTTTAAAATGGTGTGACTATTTTAAATACTTAATAGAAGTAAACGTTGACAGATGTAGAAGTTGTTCTAGAAGGAGAGTAATGCATGGTTAGGACTTTCTTTACGGTGCTAATTAGTAGCGCATAAACCTAAGGTTAGATGACACTATGCCATCTGCATAATTTCCGTCTCCACCGCCGATCGACGACTGGGATTTTTACGCTTTCTGATTATTTGTAAAAGCAAACACTCCTTAAGTCATTTCTGGTATTTTGGAGGATTATGAAGATATATAAGAAGATATAATATAAGAAATTAATATATATTATTAGCTTTTATGGAAATATTAGATTATATAGAAATTAGATTATATAGAAATTAATTAGATTATATTACATAATATTTATTATATTACAGTTATAAATTAATTAGATTATATAGAAATTAATAGATATTATACAAGAAACAAAGTTCAACCGGAAATGACTTAAGAAGCGCTCGGTTTAACAACTAATCAGAAAGCATGATAATCGCAATCGTCTATCCGCGGTGGACAGGGAAATTATGCGTACCATCTCTGCAGCTAGGTGCCAGATTGTTTTTTATAATGGTACTCTAGTGGACGAAACTTTTGACATTTTGCGTTCGATCCGGAATCCTAACATTTGTGTGTGAATGAACCCTATGCTCTCATTTCTTTAAGTTTTACGAAGTACGTATGTATCTCCGGAAATCTAGTTTTCGTGGTTATTTTTGTAATAATATGTTAATTAAGTAATCGTGGCTCTGTAATAGCTATATATATATGTATAGGAGACGATATGCGGTTGGAGATGAAATCAGTGGTTTTAAAACGCATATCGCCCATCTGGTTCATAAGTACTCTCGGGAAATTCGAGACACGTACTGACATCCACTGGAGTTTCCAACTAGCAGTTTTGATGGAGTTGTCGGTTATTTAGTGAGCTTTCTTCTATAAATAAAGATTCATCGGAACCCACGGGATTCCAGTTTAGAGGGATATTGTCTTTTTAAAGTGAGTTTCTGCGGTTGCTGACAAACGATATCTGAGATCATTTGGAGCCGAATTAAGTGAATTAAATCAAAATTTATTTTGGGAATGAATGCCTCCCTCTGTCAGCTTCTCTTAGAATTGAGCTTAATTTTTATCGTCTGCATTAAAATATACCGGCTCCTCTGCTAATTCGCTGTTTACTGTTATAAACGACTAAAATTTGTGCCACGTTTTTTTCCGTTGACAGCCCCGAAGGGTATGTCACATCTCAAACTTTCATATTTCTCAAAAATCGCTTTATGTTTAATAAAAAAAAATATTTTGTCGCTTCAATAGCTAAAAAGAATGCATGTTAAAAGCTAAGTGAATTTTGATCCATACATTACCACGTATAACCTTGAAGATATACGTGAGTGGGAGAACTCTAAGTCTCTTACGTAGCGCAGCGCCATCTATCTATGATATTTGGAAGCCTAGTAAAGCAATTATCAACTTCGTCCATTAATGTCCTGAAAGAATACACTAAATAAGTGTCGTGGTTTTCTTACTATTCAATTTTAAAAACGTTCATTTCGTTTTAGATCACCCTTTATACTTAATTTGTAAGATACAGGCAATTAAAATGTAAAATTCATGTTGTATGGGTTTATCTTCACACATGTATCCATGATTATACTAAAGAAGCAAAAATGTCAATAAAATTATAAGTTTGATTCTTATAAATAGATCTATTGTTTTTAAAATTTTTACATACGAAAATTTATTCCTCTTAAAAGATATTAAATATCGTTAGTTGAACACAACAGAACGCGGCTATAATGATAATTGCTTTTAACATTAAAACATATGTTTCGTACTTTTACTTTCTAACTCATCTTTATTTCTGACTACGACATCCCTCGAGCTAAAATCCATTGAGAAATTAAAAATCATTTGCTCTTTTAAAACTATTGCAATTTTAATGTATTAACGTTTCAATTCAAAACAGATTGGAATGTTATTATTTTTATGCTATCGTTAAAATCCTCAAAAAATCCCAAATGCACCGTAAAGCTCAACGAAATATTAAATTCATTCTCGAATATGTTTGCCATTTTAGTTCAGTTCAGATGTCTTCTTTGTAAAATCTTTTCTTTCTTTGAATAAAAGAATGCAATTATTTTTATTTGTGAAATGTTTTCTTTCAATGGTTTATAACTGCTCCCAATAAAAATTTATTTATTTATCTCATTTTTGTGTAAAATAGTTCTTTATGCGGCACAATAATTTGAAAATTCTTAATCTTCTCATTTTTAACTAAATTGAAAATATCTCATTTCTAATAGCTAAAAGTATTTTACTGCTATCTCCAGTAATATAAATTTTCTAACAAAATTAAATTTTTGTTTTATTAGGTTGGATCAAATAAAAATTTAATCCTTCTAAGTCGTTCCATATCAGGATAAATTCTAAATATTATGGAAAACATTTATTGGTTTATTTAAAATAATACTAATAATAACATTATTATTTTTATTGTATCCTATTGATCCTCAAAATTTAGTATTACGAAGAAAAATTACATATAATGAAATAAATTGAAAATGTAATAAAGTCACAAGGAAAGTTTTATAGTAAACAATTAAATAAGATTCAAGAGAAATAGACAAAAACGCGAAAATCATAGCACTATTCAAATCAAAAAAGAGAACTGAAAAGCAACATGTAATTTCCACTTTTTAATTTCTACTACTTTTGTAAAAGATAATCATGATTTGATGTGTTAACAATAACAATGTGATAAATAATGTAAAATACTTGAAAAGGATAGTTAATTTCTAATTCCTAATGTAAAATATATACATATATAAATTACATAGTCCACTAAATCTCAAAAGAATTTTATTTTGTACTAGCAAGCTTCGCCCTCTGCGCTGGTCAGTTTCTACAAATGAACCTTGAATCAAACGAAATATATCGTTTAATTTGACCTTGTATTTGAAGCAATCTGTATATTTACCTGGAATATCCTTCCACATTACTGAAAAATGACGTGATTGCGTTAATATATTTTCTAATGTGCAGTCAAAATTTTAGCTGTTAAGGACCAACTCTTTTATTTGGTCATTTACAGTTAGGGTTTGCTAAAGAAGGATAAAACTATATGCAATATACTAAAACCATCACTAAAAATTATCGAACTAACAATGCAAACAAATTAACTAACAAAATCCATTCAGTAGAAGTTTTTATAAAGGCTAATCTTTGATAATCGGGTTCATCTGATTATAGAACTTTTCAACATAATTCTAAAACTAACAGAACGATATAAAATATACTAAAACCATCCTTACAAATTATCTACTTAACAATGCAAGTCGCAAAAAATACGCCCAGTAAAAACTTTCAAAAAGGCTAATCTTTTGGAATCGGGTTCACCTGACTATATAAACTTCACACATAACTGTTTGACTAAGCAATGTAGAACAATATGAAGTACATTAAAACCATTCCTGAAATAGCATCTAACTAACAATACAATTCTCATCAAAATCCGTCCAGTAGAACTTTTTCAGAAGACTAATGTTTCATAATCGGAATCAAATATTGAAAAGGCTAATATTGGATAAAAAAAATGGCCACCCGATTTTCGAATTTCCCCCTATAATTCTAGAACTAAGCAACGTAGAATGATATGTTATATAATAAAACTTACCCTGGAAAATTATCTAACAGTGTAGGTTCCATCGAAATCCGTTCGGCAAAAAGGCTAATATTTCATGATCGGATTAATCTGATTATAGAACTTCCCAGAATAATTCTATAACTAAGCTACGTAGAACGATATGTTATACAATAAAACCTTCCCTGAAAAATTATCTTACAGTTTAAGTTCTGCGAAAATCCACTCAGCAGAACTCGAGTTATAAGCAGCCGGAACGAAATTTCATATATGTAGAAGTAAATAGAAGTATATTGCCATTAATATAGTTTGCATTTGAATAAAAGAAAAGGTACTTTTCGGTTAGCCGGTCGCCAGTGATATATCTACATATGTATATATATATATATATATTCATACATATAAGTGTTTATATATGTATGTATATACATGTATTTGTGTAGATATATGTGTATATATATATATACATATATCACTGGCTCCCGTCTAACCGAAAAGTACCAAAAAATATACGGCAAAAGTGCAGTTGTACACTTGAAAAAAACTCCTTTTGGCTTAAAATCTCTCATCAAAACTGTTATTCTTTTTTTCTTTCTTTTTTTTAAATAAAATTAGTAACAGTTTTTTCTCTTATTTTTCCAGATGTATAGCCATTTCAATTCTTTCTGGAACAAAAAAAGACACCTTTTGGCTTAAAATCAAATTGCTTGGGGTCAAAAATAAAATCAAAATCGCCAAAAACAAAAGATAAATCGCCAAATATTATTTCGATAGCAATCTTGCCCCTTGAATAATTTTTTAAGCATTACGAACATTCCCAATCATGTTTAAATTAAATATTTTCGTTTTATAATATTCTCTCATCAAAACTTTTTTTTCCGTCTCTTTCTTTTTTCTTTTTTCTTTCTTTTTTTTTTTTAAATAAAATTAGCAACAGTTTTTCTTTTATTTTTCGAGATGTATAGCCTTTTCATTTCTTTTTGCAACAGTAGTAATGATCGCCAAAAAATTAGCATTGGTAACCTTTTCGGCCAAAACAACACAACTTTCTATCATAATTCTATAACTAATATACGTAGAACGTTGTGTTGTATACTAAAACCTTCCCTGAAAAATTATCTGTCAAACAGTGTAAGTTCCATCAAAATCCATTCGGCAGAACTCGACTTATAAAAGAACGGAATGAAATTTCCGTTTGTGTTTTATATATATATAGTAGATATTACGAATTAAGTAGACTTTATTTTGTAATTTTTTGTAATTTATAAAATCTTACAATATTTCTGTCCTAAAATAAACAAGAAACTAATAAATATGCGTCACGCATAGACTATGAAACATTTATCAATACTTGCAGAATATCGTTTTCGAAACTTTATTTTTTAGGTACGAACAAAGAAGATATATAAATACAAATTTTGGAAAACGCATAAAACAGTCGAAATTCATATTTCAGTAACTAACCCCATACTTGGTTAGCTACTCGAATACTTTTCTGCAAACTTGTGTCAAAGTTTTCGCCAAATTGGCGGGGGAAAAAAATTGCTCCACTGTGGTGCGTATATGACATCTTTGCCGAATCGTCAACTGGCTCATTGCGAAAATTCTGCTCCACAAAATGACTGAAGACGACAAAAAGGGCCTGTTTCATGTTCTGGGATACAGAAGCTTGTCAGATGCTTCGCAGAAATGGGTCATTTAATATAAACCTAATTTGCGTACATCTGCTTCCTATTATGCATACCAGCGCCATCTATCGGTATTTTTTTAACCACAAGTTTTTTTTAACAATATAATAAATTATAACACCTTGCAATAATATATTTCTTTTAAATGCTAAAAGGTGTAAATTAACAACATAATACAAATTACAATAACTTTTATTAGGTTGTTTTACATGTCTCGACTCACTCCGAGTCATTTTCAAAAACAAAATGAGAATATTCCATAATTGCAAGGGGTTTGAAGTTATTATTTTCATGTACTTAAAAAAAAAAATACGCACGTTATCTTTCATCTACTACTTTTATAAACTACAGCCCTGGCAAGATTATATCAAGAAGAAACCATCCAAATAAATTTCAATGAATGTAAAATAATATTTCCCTCCAGTCTATACTATCCATCCATAATAAGAGAAACCATAGAGATACGAACACGCATAAATACTACATGTAACGATGCGACATCTTTTAATTTACCGAAACTGTGGCTCGAGTTACTCCATGGTAACATATATGAAAATAAACAACCTAGTAAAAATAAAAGATAACGTGCGTAATTTAAAAAAAAGTACATGAAAATAATAACTTCAAAGCCCGTGCAATTTTGGAATATTCTCATTTTGTTTTTGAAAATGACTCGTAGTGAGTCGAAACATGTAAAACAATCTAACAAAAGTTATTTTAATTTGTATTATGTTGTTAATTTGCACCTTTTAGCATTTAAAAGAAATACACAAGTTTCTTTGTTATAAAAAAAAATAGATATTCTTTAATACCATGCCTTCAATCCGCAATTTTTTAGCATCATTTGTTTATTTTTAATGACTTTTTTAATTTATAACGAACTTATAGCGCACCTGGTACATTTATTCAAATGTAATAATAATTTTTAAAAAATGCAGTAAATGATATTTTTGAAAATAATCTCAGTGAGTGCTGTGGATTAACCACTTTAAAAAAGAATAAAAAATATTTCTATTTAAAGATTTAAAAAAAAAATTGATAAGCGGGATGATATAAAACATAAAACGATAAAAAAAAATCTTTAATTAAAAAACGCTCTTTAAATAATAATAATAAAAAACCTTAAAATAAACTGCAGTGTAAATTTAGAAATATCATTTTTTTTTTCATTGTAGAAGAAAGAAAAAAAGAATTTTTTAAAAAAAATAGCAGACAAAATATCCCACGTAGATAATATATTGAAACACGCTTTGGAGAATGATAAAAATGTTTCTGTTTAAAAAAAAAAAGCTTTCGAAAGAGTAAGTTAAAAATAAACATATACCGTTTGAGTTTAAAATTAAGTTATTACAATAAGTATAAATTAAAAATAGTGTTTTAAAAAAACCCCTTTTCATTTGCATTCAAAGTTTATCATAAAAATCACGCTTAATTTTACGTCTGCAATTCGTTTTTTCAGAAATTTCTCGGTAGAATATGTTAATTTGGCGTTGGCCCCGATTATGGAAAATACTTCCTTTTGATTTACGCTTCGTAGAGACATGAACTAGTGAATTTATTTAAAAAAATATAATTCTTTGCCTGTTTCTTTTTCTTTCAATTTGGCAGCAAGAAATAAATAAAAGCATTATTGAAACTATTTACTCAGTATTTCTAAATTATTTTCGCTGCAGTTAAACAGCCAGTTGGAATATTACAGCGAGAGGAGATTTTGCGCAAATTTCGAATGTTGACATTCTTGTTGTAACTTGTAAGAAGTTGTAAACATAAAGACTGTCTAATGATTACAGCATTACAGCAGATCGATCTGCGTCCGGATAATAGAAAAATGCCTTAAATTAATTTATTAAATTATAATTACGCTCTAAAAATATTAAAATACAGTAATATCTCACTTATAGATTGGTGCAAGGGACTGGTTAAAAAGGACGCATAAACGAGAGAAACGGATAAATGAAATTGAAGTAAAAAATAAATTTTAAATAGATGTTAAGACAGTATTAATATTTAAATGATTAAATAACATGCAGAATAATAAAAACAAATACGATTTACTTAGATTGTTAAATATTTATTCATTTAAATCTAAAATATATGCATCTAAAAATTTTAATTACATATTCCTTATTTTTTTAAATACGTAGTCTAAAATTGTTTGCATATGAGTCTGTCTCTAAAAATAGCTTTTTTCAAATTCATTGAAGGATGAATAGGTTGAACCGAGTGAGGAGAGAAATGTTACATAAAAGAGGTTTCATATGCGCCTGCTTATCCAACAGACTTTGGTTGCTTCATTTTTCACAATGCAGCAAACTCTGTGTCTTTGAAAAAGAGAAAAGTGTTTCAATGACAGTGAAAATGAGAAATGTTTGGGAGTGTGAAATTGAAAAGTGTTTGAAAGAAAAACACTTTTTCTTTGAAAAATGTGTTTTGTAAATGTAACACATTTTTACCTTTTATCTGGCGTCGAATCTAATTCTAATTAAAATTAGAAACTTCTTTTTTTTTCAAAATTTCTGGTAGTAATTGAATTAAAAAAAAGTTGAAGTTTGACAGATATGCTTTCTGCGCATGCCCGAATAATTCATTCGAATAATCAAAATAATCGTTATGCCCATCACTAATTTTAATTCTAGCACATGAGAGTATGAGTAAAAAAGTTATTACAAACTTAACACCTTTACATACATGAACTATGTTAAGTTAAATAAAAGAGTGTAAAAAATTCACATTTTAATGCAGATAGTACGGAAACTGTGCTTCAATTATGGTTTTAAAAAATACTTTTCAAGCATGATTCTTTGCAAATATATCTCTATCGCATGCAGACTGATTACACAAGATTAACCTGTTTCCACTTAAAATATTTTGTGAACACCGTAAACACCGGTGAAGCATAAGGTGATTCACAATTTTTAATATATCAACAGTTGTTTCTGGCTAACCTTCCATAACGAAATTAAAAATTCATCAATCAATAAATAAAATAAAGTAACTAAAACATAATTTCAACTTTTTAATAAACTTCAATAAAGATGACCTGGAGGGACATCTATGCTGTACAGACTTGGTTCCTAGTCTTAACAGTCGTTCTTTGGCAGTAAAGTAAAGATGTAGTATAAAGTAAATAAAGATAAGAAAGATAAACTAAATGTATATAATCGAACTACGCACTTAAACATTGAAACAAACAGAATCAAAAACGCTGCTGTAAACAGAAAAATAGTTGTCGATTGCTTTGCCTATTAACGCCGGCTAATACGAAGTTACTCCTTTTTAGCACTTTCCAACCTAGTTGAAAAGTGCTTAAGACTTCGGTTTGTCTGGCCGTCTGCCGTCTGCCGTCTGCCGTCTGGCCGTGCTCTAACTCCCGTAAATATGCTCGGATTGCTCTGCAATTTTTATATGTTATTGTCGTTATCTATAGCATGTTCCCTATTTCAACGGAAGTGTGTAGCACTTATAGTTTTTTTACAGGAATACTCAAAAGAATTCCGTTACATTGCGGTCTATGGGGAAAAATCATTTGCGGTTTATTTAAATAATGTTTCACTATTTTAAACGCATTGAAATTTATATATATCACTAAGGTGCATTAGAAGAAGCTTAATATGGAATAGGGTGTGCAAAGCACTTATAGTTACTTTACAGGGACAGTCAAAAGAATTCCGTTACATTACGTCTATGGAGAAAAATCGTCTGCGGTTTATTTAAATAATGTTTCACTATTTTAAACGCATTGAAATTTATATATATCAGTAAGGTGCATTACAAGAGGCTTACTACAGAATAGTGTGTATATAGCAGTCATCGTTCAGTTACAGGGACACACAAAAGAATTCTCTACTGTCTGTTAACAATCATTCCTGGAAGTGCGTTTTAAGTTACTGAACGCGATTTTAATTTTAACTCGCTTTTTGTCTATTACGTGGTGGGTATAAATTCTGTAGATCCTATACAGGGCAGCACAAAAGTTCGAGAACACATTTCCGTTTAATGACAGAAACTCCAGAAGGATAATTTTAAACTGTGCTACGCGTTTCCTAACTACACTAAAATTTAGCATCTTATATAGTATATATACAAATCTATAGATCATATACAGGGCTGAATAAAAATATTTGAATATTTTTCCGGATATTGTATCTGTAGGAAATTCCTGAAATTATGAACGGTATGTTTTGTAAAATTATTTTGGAATCGTTGGAAAGTGCTACATAATCTATGCTTGACGCATGATATTTCTTTCTTGTTTTTTCTTAAATTACATTTTACTAGAATAGAAAATATTTCATATATTAAACGTATATTATAATAATTATTTCATATATTATTATTAAATTATTTCGTATATTTTCATATATTGAAAAATTTTTCATATATTAAACGCAATTTTTGGTGATGTTAGTGTGAAAATAAATAGTAAATGTGAATAGATGTAATAAAATTTGCGATTACAAATGTTCTGTTCACCGGACATTATGTTCTACCCGGAAAATCCAAGAATGATCGTTTGGTGTTGTAAAATAAACAACATAATCTTGTTTTCGAGGAACACGTTTTTTAGTTCTTTCCAAGGATATATCATATCACAACATCAACTATTTTAAAATGTTGCATAAAAAGTCAGAAAACAGGTGGGTAAGTGTGATCGAAGATCACACAAAGGGTTTGATTTAATATTTCTTTCAAAACACTTTATTCTTTAACTAATAAATCGAAATCACCAATTTTTAATTATTCAATCCTTATCCTTTAACAATACACTTTATCAATAAGATTTTAGATGACAGCATCATTAAATTTAATAATAAAATGATTAGAAGAGGATGCTATTAATAAAAAAAATCAAGTAAAAAATATTGAAGAACTGTTTTTTAGACAATTGTAATAGTATATGTTTGTGTATCTGAAAAGCATATTTAATTACATGTTTAATTTTAGTCAAAAAATTGTTTAAACGAAATTTAAAATTCCGAAATTTCAAAAATTTAACTGAAGTTTATACAAAATAAAAAAATTTACAATTTTTCAAAAAAAAAAAAAATTTGAATTAAAAAATTAATTGATAAAATATTTTTCACCAACTCTTCTTGAATTTAAAATGTCCAATTTTTTTTAATTGTAAAATTGAATTTATTAGATAATGAAATCTACAGTCTGAATTTCTCCAGATTCTCAAAATGCCCCCTAAAAAGTCAAAAGCCCCCCCCCCTCTGTGGGGCGTGCGCCGCCCGCTGGGAACCACTGCTCTAATTCCATGCCTGCAAACTGCACATTTTTAGCGTCATTTGTTTCTTTTTAATGAATCTTTAAAATTTTAACGAACTTATGGCGCACCAGATCTAACGAAATAAGCAAGCGAAAAATAATCGAATATTTTTATTCGAATAAGGGAAGAAATACCACTTTAAAAAATATAAATGCAGAACTAGAAACAATGATTTTTTTTTATCAAAGAGTTTAAAGTGTGTTTTAACAGAATAATGTGAAAATGAAGAATCAACAAGTTGGAAATTGTACATTAAACGTGGCAAATGAGGTGCGTTCTTACTATAACTAGTTTTACAATGTAAAAAGAAATCTTAGTTATTATTTCAGTGAAATAAATTATATCATTTGTTATGTTCGAAATGAGTATGCCTTTCTGTTGTCTTATTACATATTCCACGTTTACAGGTGCGATTTTTTTTCGACATCAGATAGCGCTGCAAAATTCCCCATGCAGATCTTGCTTTGCGAATGATTACCTCCATGGTTTAATATTTCTATGATTAACGACTCTTCACGATAAACGGTTAGATTGTGTTTATTTACTTTAATGGATATTGGGATAAATATTAGGCTGTTAACATAATTTTATTTCAGAATCTATACATTTTTTAATGTTACTCACCTCTCAAACAAACTATTTTTTGAACGATCTTTCTAAAAATGTAACTTTTATGCAATTTTATTCGAAAAAATAATTTTGAATAAAAATGGCCGCCTGGCATATGAAAAAAGAAATGTTCAGCTCATTTTCGTTTTCTTCGGTCACATGACTTGCGCTTATAATATATACTAGCTAACCCGCCCGGCGTTGCCTGAACCCGATATATTAATAATCTGTTCTATACGAATATGACTGAAATCTGTAAGACTATCGAAATCAAGTCGAATGAGGCAAACCCCGTCGTAATCGGGCTCATAAAATCCAAGGTCGGAAAGCTCATCCTGGCGGTCGAAAGTGCAACTAAAATATTTAGGGCTATATATATCAAGTCGAATGAGCCAAACCCCGTCGTAATCGAGCACATAGAACCAGGTATACACTTATAGTTCCACCTACCACCACCAGGGGGCGCAGTCTGTTCTGGAAGAGACCTATTCAGAACACTCGACCCTACGAAATTTCTTAGTTGAATTGAAATTTAACCACGGGTAAACATTGCCAAAATAGCGGAAATCGCGAAAGTGGGTTACGTAAACGATCGGTTTCGAAAGGGTTAATGTAGATATTTTTAAAAAACCAACGGTGCGTTTTACAGAAAATGAACGTGTCTATGATCTGGAGTCTACTGTTTGTCTGTACTCGCATTTCCCGGAGTCGATGCCGATTTTTTAACGTGGACCGAAAACCGAAAATCGCGTGAGTGAGTTTTGGAAAGGAAATTTTTCGGCGAGTTAAAATTAAAAATTTTCAAAACGGATACCAGATTTTAAAAAACAAAGGGATGTAGATTAGGTGCGATATTTTTAGTTTTTCATATCTTGTTTATAAACGCGAATTCGGAGTTTTAAAGATAGGAGAAGTAGTTAAAAAAGCGAAATGGACTTACGGTAAAAAACGTTTTCGAAAGGGTTAACGGGATTTTTTTTAAACTAAAGGTTTCTGCCTAAACTCGATAGAACGTAGATGTTTTTAGGTGTGTTTGTTTTTTGTATGGTTATTTTAGAGAGCCGATGACAGATTTTTATATATCGCAGAAAATCGGAATTCGCAAAACAGAGTCCTGCGCACGAATTTTTTTTGAAGGGTTAATATTCGTATTTTTCGAAAACAAATACAGATGTTGAAAAAGGAATAAATGTAGATATTGTCTGGTATTTTTAGTTTTTCGTATTTTTCTTTGAATCGCCGATGTAAATTTTTAAAATTGCTAAAATCACAAAAATCGCAAAACGGCATCCAGAAAATATACTTTTTTGAAAGGTTAATTTTTGTATTTTTTAAAACCAATGGTGACTTTGAAAAGGGCAAAGTCAGTTTTTTAATTTGGTGATCTTCGTTTTTTCGTATCTTTTGTATTCCGATGGATGCAAAGCTCGGAAAACGGCAGTAAATAAAAAACATGAATTCGATGCTTTTTGATTAATTTTTTAAAGGGTTAAATGTAAAATGTTTTCAAACCAACCAGATTGTTCGAGACTTAAAAGTATTTTCTTTCAGAATATGCAGGCGGTTTTTCCGTATTTCTAGCCGTTCGCCTATGGCGAATTTAGAAAAACTTAAAAAAAAGGGATGATTTGTGCTTTCTTTCTTCTATTCCCGACGATACGGATATTGGTTTCTGAGCATGTGCTAGCTATCTTCGGAAGAATGACTTTTATATTTGTGGTCTTTGATAAGTTTTTAATTAATAACTACTCTAATTTTCAAAATTTTAAAATTCTGAGGCTCAGGTATACCAGGAGAGGGTTTGGACTACCTAAATCTAAAATTTCAGGCTTCTAGGTGAGCTAGATTTTGCTAGCCATCGCCATCAGGCATACACACAGAGAGAGAGAGAGACACACAGAGCAAAACTTTATTTTATTAGTATAGGTATTATGTATGATAGGAGGTAATAGAAAGAAGAAAACTTTTATTAATATCTTTTAAATTCTGATTCGATTTTCATAAAATTTGAAATGAGTCGACAAAATTCCGCAACGATTATATATGTTAAATTTCAAACCATTCGGTTGGGTAGTTTTTGCGCTGTTGTATGCGGACAGACGAACGAACGGACCAGACGACGACTATAGGTGCTACATATTTATATAATTACGAGCGCACCTAAACAGGCTTAAACACGTTAATATTATTGTTATTTCGGAAGTAATCGGAAAAGGATTAACCGGTTGGAAAAACAATTGAAATAAAATGTGTTAAATTGTAGATTTCCTGAAAAGAAGATAAATAAAATAATAAGTGGACTAAATCGCCTGTAAACAATCATAATTGTGTAAGTTTTAAATTTGTCATCGCAGAAAATTCATCTTAATTTAATTTCTTCATCGCATAAAAGTTCTACTCCAGAATGAGAAAGGGAACGGAAAAATACCAACGAATGTTCTCCTTTAAGCAGTTATATATCGAAAAAGTTTTAACGATTTCTGTTTTGTTTTTGTAGAGTCGAATGTTTCAGAATAAATTTATGAAGACTTAAATTTGTCATATTATAATACATTAATTTATAATTTTTGAAAATATTGCAAGCGATAAAAGTTTTGATTTTAACCTTGAAATTCTGAGAAAAAAATGACACTTAAATATAAAAAAAATGTAAGAAAAGATGAAAAAGTAAATAAAATCAAAGTTACTGAAATTAGCAATCAAATATTGTATTGTTATACCAATTAAAATTGATACTTTATTAGTGACGTTCTCCATAATTGACGTATATGGTAATTAAATACGAGTTTTGTTTATTTTGTAATTGTTATATTTAGTTTTTATTAACTATTTAAGATTTTTGTATAACGCGCTTTTCAAAATATGCTAAAGTAATTCAGATTTCGTTTTATGCATTGTATTCTGCATTGAAAAGTATGGAATGCTTTTAACTGTACGTTGTCCAAATAGAATACACGTACAATAAATTAATCAGCGGCATACCAGATAATTGATTGTGAATTCTAATTTCCATATTTATCTTATCTGTCTCACTCTATAAATGGAATGTTTAATATCTATCATTTCGGGAAAGATTTAATACTATAATCAATAATAAAGGTAGAAATGAATTATAAATATAGCAAAGAGTGTTTTCAACATTATACAGAGAGTCTATAAAAGGTCTGACACATTTTAATGTTTAATAATTCATAAAATAATGAAGATAGATTTAAATTAATAACAGTAATGGTTAGATACATTCAAAAAGTTTTAAGAATTTCCACATGTGCATCAGTTTTAAATTCCACCCATATGTGTGTATATAAGTTTTGGTCCTGTTCATGCTTAACTTTTGTAAATGTGCATCGATTTTCATAATTCTTTTGGTTTGAAAGTGTAAGACCCATTGGGTGTCTTATTGGGTGTGCAATGGGTGGTCCTTTTTGATTTTCGTATAAATCTGATGAACCACTATTTCCGAACATTAACGTCGAATTCTTTCGGGTTCTATGGAACCGATTTCAATGGAAATTGGTTCCTTTAACTTAGCTTAAGATTCAGCTACTTTCCGCGTTATGAAAGTTTATCATAGACTTCAGTTACCATCATTTCCGAGCAGTAACGTCACATACTTTTATCGGGTTCTATGGGCCCGATTTCAACGGGAATTGGTTCATTCAACTTAGTTTACGATTCAGCTAAATTATGCATTATAAAAATTATACTTTAAAATAAAATATATGAGTTATTCCATGCATAGATGCTATAGGTTTGCTTATATCTTCATTATTTTATGAGCTATTAAACATTAAAATGTGTGAGACCTTTTATGGACACCCTGTATATTTTATCTCGATCGTATATTTCAGATGAAGCATGCTGTTGTAGAACCATTTTAATAAATAAATTCAATAATTTATTATAAACCTTTTCAAAATAAACCCAATTCCCGATTTCTCAGTTTGTTTGTTAGCCACTGACTGATACTGGTACGTAAAACATCGTTACAAGAAAAAAAAAGGGGGGGGCTGCATTTATTAAAACGGAAATAAATAAAATTATTAATATATATATGTTATATAAAAATTTTATTTCGCAATATTCCTTTAAATTATTCTAAATTCTGACCTATTTTTTATTTCCTTATTTCTTAATAATATTTATTCCTATTTAATGTCCTTTTAAAAGTAATAAGACGTATATTAATAATTATCTTATTCCAAATCTTAATATAAAACTTTAAGTTCATTCGCAATTTTTATCAAGTCCCCAATCTATAATATTCTGAGGGACGCTAGATTGTCATTTCGAATGTTTTTAAACCCCTTTTTTTTTAATTCCAAGGACTCGCTTCTAGCTGCGTTTTTTACTTCAAAATCAATGCGCCGCAGTGTTCAGGATTATTTCTTGTTAAAACTTCTCCATCGCACGTCATTCGCTTAGCTTAATTTCGCCTTTCACTGATTGGCTCGTGCACACGTGACGTCGCCTCTGTAACTTTCCATGCTTTTAACAATATCCGACTGCAAGCGTTCGGAGAGCAGATTTTTATCGTGTTTTGAAGTGCTGACCAAATTGTTATATGATGTTCTGCGACTCGAATTTCTCAACAGCTCCTTAAGATCAACTTAACGATGTTGTGATTTATAGTTAAGCCTCAGGGCTTTAGAACACATCTGTGTCCTGTGGAAATTGGGCCGTCTTATCTCCTCTTCCTGAATAAACTATTTATCTGGAAAACGGGCTGAGTATTATTGCAGAAATTCTCACTGTTTTCTTTCATCGCCTTAGTTCCTCGCCATGTTTCTTAATCGAGCGACTGAAATAATTCATCATCTTTAAACAGCTGCAAGTTTCTCGTGAAAAATTAAATCCTCGTAAAAATCTAACATATATATATATATATATATATATATGTGTGTGTGTGTGTGTGTGGCGTTTTGACGAAGATGAGATACCTCGAGATGTAATATAGCACGAGAAAATGGCAGTTTGTTAAAGATATAGAATGTTGCAGTCGATGTCAATAATCATGGCGAAGAGGTGAGGCAATAATGAGATTCCACAAGAGTTTCTCCAGTAATGACCAGCCAATTTCCAGACAAATAGTTTATTTATGAATAAGAGCGATGCAGTAACAGTTCCCACAGGTATAAACTTATAGCCCATCAGGCTTCACAATGGCTCACTACATCGTTTAATAGATGTTAAAGAGCTATATGAAAATTCTACGAGACTATAACACCAGATACCCATTTGTTTACACTTCCAAACACGTCAAATGTCCGCACTCCAAAGCATGCGCGCGAGTTTTGTTCACTCAGCGTAGTGATACAGAAATACGACGTCACGTCCGCACAAACCAATGAGTGAGAGGCGAGCTCCAGCCCAGCGAATGAGGCGAGAGGGAGGAGCTCTAACGCGAAAGAATTCCTCTCGAGCCGCGCATTAATTTTGAAGTGAAAAACCCCCAGCGCGCGAAACCGAGCATGGAATAATAATAATAAAAAAATGGCTTTTTAAAAATATTCGAAATGAGAAAGCGTCTCTCGGAATTTTATAGATTGGGGAGCTGATAAAAGTTACGAATGAACTTAAAATTTTAGATTAAGATTTGGAATAAGATAATTATTAATATACGGGTTAATATTTTTAAAAGCACATTAAATAAGAATAAATATTATTAAGAATTAAGGAAATACTGACTATGTCAGAAGTTAGATTAATTTAAAGGACTAATGCGAAATAAATGCGAAGGAAATAAATTTTTTTATATAACATTTCCCCCCCCCCCCCCCTAAAAATCCGAATGACTGGTAGATCCGATGATCTACAGGTTCATTAAGGCAAGCAAGAATTTGGATTACCAAATAGTTATCTGGTATTCTATTTAATGTAAAAAATTCTCTTATTTTATTAAATTCAATAGTTATTTTTGTAAACGCGAACCTGTGGGAATTGTTTAAATACAATTACAATATAAATATTTTAGTTGCAAATAATATTTTTTCACTCTTCAAACATAAATAGTGAAAAGGATGATGATAAAGTAAACAAAGCATTTATGTCTAAGCAGTGAAAAGTATAAATGTCTAATAGTCCTCTTAATCAGTAAAAGTCTGAGTCATAGACCTCTCATTTCCAATAAAAGTTTCTTGGTATGGATATGAAGGCACGGATATGTCAAGTATTAGCCATAAATACAGTTTATGCCAATACAGTGTATTGATTCTGTAGTAGGATAACTCCAGTTAATCATAAAGTTCAAATACCTAAGAAAGTTCCATCACTACTAAGTTCAAAAAACAATTAAAGTGCACTTATCAAGTAAAGTCAAGTCAGTTAATAAGTTTCAATCAATTAGATATGAGTATTAGATGTTTTGCTTGCAAGATGTGATTTTTTATCATCAACTAATTTAATATCAATTGTTCTCTTTTATCACAATTCTCAAGAATATTCTCTCTTATAATGTTGTATCACATAATAAATAACAAAAACAATTATAATAACAACATAATAATATCAACAATAACAAACAACTTCAAAATAATACTAAATCATTAATTCATCTGTATATAATTTAATTCCTCATTCTTTTTCAATGTCAGTGAGGAATGAAAATATACTTAATAAAAGGAAACAAAATAAATAAATAGTAAAATAAGAAATGTCTGTGGAAAATTATCAACATTCAGTAAGATAATGTGCTCATTCTGTTTTTCAGTCAAACAAGAGAAACATAAGCTCTTCAATGAAAATAAGACCTTGAAGTGAATGGTGGATAATAAGTTTAACTATTAGTATTAGTAGAGAATTTTATTCTATTATTATAATTTAATTTAATACAGTGAATTTTTATTCAATTTATTTTAATTTAATGTCTTATTCTAATCTAATTTGCTATTCTAATTTACTGTTCTAATTCAATTCAATCCAATATAAGCAATTCTTAACTCAAATCAACCAATTTACGCCTGCATAAAAAGTTAACTCAAGCAAAAATATCTGCAGTTATATTCTTGGGAATTCCTATATTCAAAAACACACTGTTATACAGAAGAGAATGAATTAGTCAATTATAATTTGATTTCATTAAATTTAGTTAATTTTTGACTTACTAAGTTTAATATTAAGCTATTGATTTAACATTAGTTTGTTGCTGCTCATGTGATAACTTTTGTTTGTCAGGAGGGTAATAAGGGCGTAAGTTTGATACATGGACTATTTCAGTAAATTTATTTTGAGTCTGTCTATTAATTTCAACATTTACATCAGATAATTATTTAAGGATTTGATAGGGACCACTAAAAACTTGTGAGAGCTTTCTGGTATTGGGATAATGGAATTCTGCATAGATAACAAGATCTCCTATCTCAAAATTTGGCTCCACATAATTTCTATCATTACATTTTAAAATTTTCCAGTAAAATTCATCAGTGCGTATTTTAGCAATGTTGAGGGCTACCTGGACAGGAGGGTAATAATTTTGCTTAAGGGGGGGGGGGAATCATAGGGTAATTTGCCAAAAAGTAAATAAGCAGGAGGGAATTTGGTTATGGAATGGGGTGTATTATTGTATTCATTAACTGCTTCAGTCAGAAGTTTGGTCCAAGGAATTTTGGAGGTAGTAGAATTAACTTTACACTTTAATCTTGTAACTATTGATTGATTCACTCTCTCACACTTGCCATTCGTTTGGGGGTGATGTGATGTGGTTAAACGTTGCTTAATATTGTGATTCCGCAAAAAAATTTAATCTAGGTGAAGTAAAGGCTGCATTACTATCACTTAATACCTTTTGAGGACCCTGTATATTGAAAATTTTGTTGAAACAGAATAATTGTTGAGGGAAAATTTAACATTTTTTTGGATACCAGGATGACCAAATTTCTCATGAGCAACAATAAGTATTTTTTTCCTTAAAGACATGGGGACTACTATTTTTCGAAATCCTTTCTTTTTAATTATCATAAGTCCATTTTCATTTAGATAATTTTTACCACATATATTATCTTTTTCCTGCCTCTCTATAATTTCTTTAACGTCCAGAAGAAAAGTAAGTGGTTGAATAAAATGTGAAACTGGGTTTCTCGACAACATGTCGGCTTCGACATTTGTGGATCCCTTTTCGTAAACTATATTATATTCAAACATACTCAACTTCAAAGACCATCTAAATAACCTGCCTTTCAGATGTTTAGAATTTTTAACCATACAAGAGATGCATGATCAGTATGAATGGTAAAATTTACACCATGAAAATAATGATAGAATTTGTCTAAGGTGTCAATGATGGCAAGACGCTCTAACTCGGTAATAAAATAATTCTTCTCATAACTTCTCAATCCTCTAGAGTATTAAGCAATTGGATGTGAAAAATTATTACTATCAGGTTGTTTTAAGACTGCCCCTACTGCCACCTGTGAGGCATCAACAAACATATGGAGGGGGAACTTAGGGTCATACATTTTAAAGATAGGTTTGGCTATTAAGGCATCTTTTAATTTTTGAAAAGAATCTTGACAATCTGTATTCCATTCCCATAATGTATTTTTCCTGAGTAATCTATTAAGAGGGCCTCGAATTTCGGCATATTTATCTATAAACTTGTGATAAACATTGATAGATCCTAAGAATCTCTGAAGTTCCTTTACATTTGAACGGGGTTTTAATTTTTTTATTACTTCAATATTAGCATTAGCAGGAGTTAATATACCATTCTGGATGGTATATCCTAAGAAGTTAATTTTATTTTGAACAAAATATCATTTAGATAATTTAAGTTTAATATTTTTAAATCTACATAATTCAAATAGTTTGTTTAAATGTTGCATGTGTTCTTATAATGAGGAAGAAAAAATAATGATATCATCAAAATAATGGCAAACAATTTCTATTTTGTATTTAGTAAGTATTCTTCTAAGGGTTCTATTAAATATTGGGGGGGCCTAATTTAATACCTAAGGGCAGAACTAACCATTCAAAGAGCCCAAAGTTGGTAGCAAAAGCCAATTTTTCAGTATGAGAGGGATGGATGGGTATGTGCCAATAGCCAGAGGCTAAATCTAAAGTTAAAAAAAACTGCGCACTACTCAGTTTATCTAAAATTCCATCGATACGAGGTAGGGGTTCTGCGTTATTTTTCATTATCGCATTTAGTTTTCTATAGTCAACACATAATCTAGTTTTTTTACCTTCTTCTCTTTTCATTACTAATGTAATAGGGGCAGAATAGGGACTATTGCTCTCTTTAATTAAACCAGCATCTAATAATGATTGAATTTGATTCGAAATTTCTTTTTCTTCTAAAGGGGAAGTTCTGTACGGCCTCAGAGATATTGGTAGTTCAGATTTAAGGAAAATACGTTGAGGTTCAATATTAATTCCCCCGACATCATATTTATTTTTAGAAAAATTGTCTAAATAATCCCTTATACTTTCCCTTAAAGTTTCATTTTCTATAGATTTTATTTCCCCAAGTAATTTAGAATTATCAACATTAGATTGAGCAAAGGATTGAGGAGATATGATCTTTCCATAATCGGGTTGCACTCTCTGATAATCATAGTTAACATTCAAATGAAGTCATCTTAAATTATCACTGGATATTCTCTTAGATTGATTTAAAACAAGGGCTCCTTGTAATACTCTATATATTTAGCACAATCAATAATTAAATTAAACTTACAACATTCTTGTAAACCTAATATAACATAATCTAATTTGGTATTACACATCAAAAATCTAATATTTTGTTGCACATTACCTAATTTAAGCAATAAATTACAAACTTTATCTATTACAACAGTACATTTGGCTTGGCCAATAATAACAGGTGGAATATTGATAACTTTAGCATTTATCAATTTAACAAATTTAAAAGGTAAAATAGTTATGGTTAAGCCAGAGTCAATCACACAAGGTAATTCCCTGTTATTTACATATCCAGATACAATCAATTGTCATATATTATCACTAGATAGTTGTGGTTGACTAAGAGGGGGTGCATAAGATTGCAGAGGGCTAACATTGAATACACAATTCCTCTCCCAGTGGTAAGCATTTTGGATACCTCTATTTAAACACATTCGACATAGTCTACTTGGGTATTTTCTCTGAAAATGGGTAGTAGGCAACCTAGGATTGATAAATCTAGAATTTGGAGTATTAAAATTGCTCTGTGAATGAAAATTGGTATTTGACACATGAAAATTTCGACTTGGGCGAACCCAATGTCTAGGTGCCTGATTATATTGTGGCAATGATCTATAATTCTGAAAATTACTCCTAGAATTACTATTGTTGACATGAGAAAAAAGAATCACTACTATCTGTTTAGCCATTAGGTACCAGTCTATTGTATTTTTTGGAGGATTACTAATCATATAATTCTGGTACTCGGGTTGGAGACCGTCTGTTAATCCCTGTACTATTATAGTTTCACATAAACAAAGTTGTCTACCTATTTCAACCTTTTGACGTAAGTACTTTTCCAAATCATTGAGATCATTTAATTTCATAGCAGCAAACTCTGCAAATCGAGGAACATGAACAGTAATAAATTTTTCAGTAAGAATATCAGTTATTTTATCAAGAGCATTACATTCTAAACATTCATTAATAAATACTTTTAGAGCCTCTCCTTTCAAATATTTCGCAATATTTTTAATCTTCCAAATTTCATATTTCTTATCAGAAAGGCATGTTTTGTCAAAATGGTTTAACCAAGACTGTATGTTTATTCCAGATTCGAAATCAAAATGAATTATGTTTATTTCGTTTTCACTCAATTTGTTATCACCAGGGACTTTTACAAAGCCAGATCGCAATAACATTAATATAAAAATGAAAGAGAATTAACACAACAAGATGTAAAATAAAATTTAAATTAAATAACAAATGTAAATACCTCCATCTCTAATAAATAATGATAATAATAATACAACAAATAAGAAAATCTGAGCGAAACTTAAATAACATAAAAATAAATAAAAGAATAAATAATACACACAATAATAAATCTTTCATAACTTACGCAACTCTTTTTGGTGCAGCAGTTTTCCTTTTGTAATTTTTAAGAAGACCGATAATTTTATTTATTTATTTTTATGATGATAATTTTTCGTCATTTTTTTTCTGTAAAAGAAATCGGTATAAAAAATTCCATCACTTTTTGAAAATATTCGATGCACATTTCGTGAGAATCAGACGCACACACCGCAGTGAAGATGTACAGCAGCATTCAGCAACATATTCGCAGCTCCTCCGTTTATCAGAAGAAGAAGATCAGAAGAATAAATATTCGCTGCACATTTCTTGAGAATTAGACGCACACACCGCAATGAAGATGTACAGCAGCATTCAGCAACATATTCGCTGCTCCTCTGTTTATCTGAATATTGGTATGGCTTGGCGTAAGTTCACAGCATTCTGATCGGCTTTTTGTGGCGTTTTGACGAAGATGAGATACCACGAGATGTAATATTCCACGAGAAAATGGCAGTTTGTTAAAGATGTAGAATGTTGCAGTCGATGTCAATAATCATGGCGAAGAGGTGAGGCAATAATGAGATTCCACAAGAGTTTCTTCAAGAAAGACCAGCCAATTTCCAGACAAATAGTTTATTTATGAATAAGAGCGATGCAGTAACAGTTCCCACAGGTATATAAACTTATAGCCCATCAGGCTTCACAATGGCTCACTACATCGTTTAATAGATGTTAAAGAGCTTTATGAAAATTCTACGAGACTACAACACCAGATACCCATTTGTTTACACTTCCAAACACGTCAAATGTCCGCACTCCAAAGCGTGCGAGCGAGTTTTGTTCACTCAGCGTAGTGATACGGAAATACGACGTCACGTGCGCACAAACCAATGAGTGAGAGGGGAGCTCCAGCCCAGCGAATGAGGCGAGAGGGAGAAGCTCTAACGCGAAAGAATTCCTCTGGAGCCACTCATTAATTTTGAAGTGAAAAACCCCTAGCGCGCGAAACCGAGCATGGAATAATAATAATTTTAAAAAATGGCTTTTTAAAAACATTCGAAATGAGAAAGCGTCTCTCGGAATTTTATAGATTGGGGAGCTGATAAAAGTTACGAATGAACTTAAAATTTTAGATTAAGATTTGGGTTGGGTTGGGTTGATTGTTGACGGCCAATTATCTACACTAGGGATATAGGCCCGGGGGGAGTGCCCTTCGTGGGGGTCTTTCTAAGGGAACCTAACCCGTATTTACGCATGGATAAATCCACGGCTCGAAGAAAACCACGAAAACTCCGAACGATTAGGCCGACGGGCGCGATTGGGATCGAACCCAGCACCTCCCGTCTACCAGCTTCGAGAGCACAACCTCTCAGCCACTGGTGGGGCGATTAAGATTTGGAATAAGATAATTATTAATATACGGGTTAATACTTTTAAAAGGACATTAAATAAGAATAAATATTATTAAGAATTAAGGAAATACTGACTATGTCAGAAGTTAGATTAATTTAAAGGACTAATGCGAAATAAATGCGAAGGAAATAATTTTTTTATATAACATATATATATATATATATATATATATGTATATATATATAAAGAATTCAACACTTCATTTTCGAAAATAAATTTTATCTAAATATCATATGTTTTGTAAAAGAAAATAAATCTCGGCTGTTGCCACCTAGACTAATGCTTTACTTCTATACGCCTACTCAACCGGCCTTAGATTCAGCTGAAAATTCCTCAAAACCAGTAATGCTACCATCTCTATATAATAACAAAATAATTAGCTGAATTGGTATAGTTTTCTATTTAATATAAGAAATTTTCTTTTTCCAGCAGGTAATTTGAGAATATATATAAAAATCGTACTTTCGTGTTATAGCGGCCCCCACAATTATGATTATACCAAGGTTACAGTTATGATTTCGCCAAGATCATCGCAAAGCTTATATATGCATCCTATATACGCATTTATATATTCCAAACACTCCTATATGTGCCATATACGTCATTATACACACATTATTTAAGTCTTATATGTCGTATATAAGGTAAAGACAGGAGAGATGACGCAGTCGGAGAGATTGCGCACAAAGGGGATCGGGGGGAAGGAATAGAGTGTTCGCGCAGCGACTTCAGCTAGTTGTACAACATCAGTAGTAGAGTATGTACGCAAATGTGTACGTGGATTGATTCGAGCGCTTACGATAAACATTGATATTTTGATTTATTTTCACAAGGTAAGTGCTTGAATTTTCAGAACTATTCATCAGAATTTATATAGTAAGTTAGTAGTACAAAATATTTTAAACCTAAACGATTTCTCATAAGCTACTAACTTAGACTAACGCTGCGAACATCAACGGTTCGTTTTAGAAGCGTCCATGTTTAAATAAAAGGTCGCGTAATCTCTCCTACCGAAATTGGAGAGTTTGCGCATCTGCTACTTAGGAGAGATGGCGCGTGGTTTCCATTAGGTTCTATGTTAGGAGAGATTATGTAGCTAATTGGTAAATTTGCATAAATTGCAGATTACATTTAAAACATATGAATGAATCAATTTTGAAATAATTTTTGAAAAACACCTAACTATCGAAACTAAATTTGGCAATATAATAATTTGCTAAAGAATACTTTTGCCGATAAAAAATTTTGTTAATAAATTAACAATACAGTTGATATTAAATTAATTTTATACAAATATTTTTGTTCATAAATTAATAATCCCTTTGTTAAAAAATAAACTACATATATAATGAAACGAATTGTAACGAAAAGGGCAGCAATTAAACGGTTTTCAACTAACATAAATAGTTTCATATAAAAATTAACTTATAAATACAGCTTACCATGTAATGTTTTTGATGAGTGGAAGTTCTGATTTTTAAGAAACTTAAAAAGAGAATATGTTAGAGATTGCGACGGTGTGTCTCAAGAGGATTAACTAAAGGAAGTTAACTAAATCCATTAAAGAACTTCAGAGTAAATTTATAATTACATACGTCGATAAGGCTAATTCAAGTTATTCATTAATCTGTAAAAAAATTATGATGAAATCTTAAATGAAAGTTATAATAACAGAGATAATTATGAACTATTGAAATCGAAAGTTCCAATAATGAAAAACAGGGTTAAGACATTATATGAAAAAGTTAAGCTGAAGCAGAAAAGTCAAAATTTCCCATATCTTGTTCTAGTGCCAAAGTTTCATAAAAAACCAGTGAAATTTAGAATTGTAACTTGTGGGTGTATGAGGGGAATAGAGTATTTAAACAGAGTCGTGGAATACCAGCGGGGGGGGAGAGAAGAGTTGCAGTTCAATTTCAACGTCTACTTACATACAAATGAGAATAACAATAATTTAAATAGAGAAATAGTGAGTTACAGGTACATTGATGATGTTTTAATAGTTGGACTAAATAATGCAAATGTAAACTTAGATTTTATATACTATCGCAATACTTTAAAGCTAAAACTCCCCTTCCGGGATATTAAAAACATAAATTATCTGGATGTAAATTTAAAATTTGAAAATGACAATTTGAATACAAGGGTTTATCGCAAACCAAAGGATTTCAATTTTAAAACTTTAAAGACCTTACATTTTGATTCAAACGTGCATATTTCAAATTTTAGAAATGTGTTTACGAATGGTATAGATCGTATCGAGAGATTGTGTTCAAGGTTTGGCGATGCCACTGGCGAATTTATGAAGTGGATTATAAAGGCATTGATGCAGTTTGTAAGGAGAAATATGATTAATTTTATAGGAAAGAGTAAATATCAAGTTAAACTTAATTCATTTTTAAATGCTAAAGGTGGTCTGGATCAGTTGTTCGTTGAGTTTAGCTAGGGATGGGTTCTGTTGCCTGTTGCTCTGTGTTTCGGTTAATTGTATAGTTTAATTTGGTCTCGGCAGGAGAAGGGGGGGGGGCGTTGCTTGTATAAATATTAGTTTTAAACCTGCTATTCATGCCGTTAGCCATAACCTCCTGCCTCTGGTTTATTTTTCTGGTATTGTTTTAATGTTAGTTATTTTGCATTTGGTTATATTCGAGTTATAGTTTTAATTGGTTATATTTTAGGGTTCAGTTGAATTATTGTTATTTGTTTTTCGTCTATGTGGTGCAGTTAGTGTGAATTTATAATTGAATTTGAGTATATATATATATATTTTAATTTATGAGCAATTAATTATTTGCTAATAAATTAATCTTCTTAACTACTTTAAGCTAAATTTCCTGATAAATGATTGTTTTATTTTTGTTAATATGTAACGCACGTTGGAACTTTTTAATACATTTTGCCATATTTTTTCAGGTTACAATGCCAAATACTTACAGAAGAAAAACGAACAAAGGATCATGGACCGAAGAAAATCTAAAATTAGCCGTAGAGGCAGTACAAAATGAATCACTCAAAATGCGTGCAGCAGGCAGGAAATTCAGTATTCCGGAATCCACCTTGAGACATAGGCTCAAGAAAAATGATTTTAAGAAGAGAAAGATGGGTCCAGGAAGCGGAGAAGGAATTAGCTGGTCACATACAAAAACTTCAGGTAGTTGGATTTGCACCTAAACAAAGTGATGTAAGAAAGTTAGCATACAATTTTGATGAAGCACTGGGGAAAAAACACACTTTCAATAAAGAAAAAAAAGTACCAGGAAAAGTTTGGTTTTCCTCGTTTATGCGAAGACATCCTGAGTTAAGTATTTGAAAAGCTCAAGGTATTAGCAGAACTAGAGCAGAAGGTATGAACCGTGAGGAAGTGAAAGCTTATTTTACTCTTCTCACATCCATATTGACAGATAATAATCTATTTTTGAAGCCTGGCTGTATTTGGAACTGTGATGAGATTGTAATTCAGCTGAACAATGACCCTGGTAAAGTGGTTGCTGCAAAAGGCAGTAAAGATGTTCACGTTGTCACTAGTGCCGAAAAGGGTGAAACGGTGACTATTTTAGCTTGCTGCAACGCAGAAGGGCAGTTTCTGCCACCTTTCTGCATTTTTAAAGGGGTCTACGCTAAACTTCAATACGCCAGAGATGCACCACCAGGAACTGCAATTAAGATGAGGAAAGAGAGCGCCTATATAAACAGTCAACTATTCATGGACTGGCTTACCAAGCATTTTATTCCACGAAAGCCTGCTGGTACACATTTGTTAATTCTAGATGGCCATGCGTCACACATGAATTGTCCAACCATGCTGCAAGTCGCCTTTGATAACGATATAATAATCTTGTGTCTACCTAGCCATACTACGCATTATTTACAGCCGTTGGATCGGGTAGTGTTCAAGCCCTTTAAAACTTATTTTAAAGACGCTTGCAGGAAAATGGTAACAACTCGCCGTGGGACTGGAAAAATATCGAGAGAGGACTTTGGTAGTCAGCCTGGTCTCACTGTGCTACTGTCCAACTTGCCACCTCTGCCTTTCGTGCAACCGGAATTTACCCATTAAATATTGAAGTGATTCCACAACACGCATATTTGCTAGGCTGTGATCGAAGCATGAATCAAACTGTTTCTGAAGCCGTTGCGTTACCCTCAGAATCCACTGATCACCAATTCGTTTCAACAACAGTACTAGTTACAACCACTGAAACTCAAACTTCTCCTGTTCGAGGCCTATCCTCGCTTCCCATTGCAGCAGATACATGTATTTGTCAACCCTCAACTTCTGAGGAGTCTAATGCTACTCTCAGAAATACACCTACGAAAGTTTTGGAAAAGCTTTCACCCATTCCAAGTAGTTTAATGCCATCAAAATCAAAGAGGAAGCAGAGTGCAACGAATGTTACTGATCCAGAAAATATACATGAAAAAAGACTTAAGAAGGAAGCAGCTACGAAAAAAAAGAAGCAAACAGGTAAAGATAAGATGCTCCCAGAAAAAGTGCGATCTAAAAAAACCGAAGGAAAGAAAATGAAGGGAAATGAGGATGAATGTACTGAATGTCTGGAAATGTACCAAGAGACAACTTCGACCAGTGATTGGATTCAATGTATTACTTGTGGCAGATGGTTGCATGAAAGCTGCACTATTTACAACAATAAGTGCATTGATTGTGGACGACAACAACTTCGGTCTGAAAACAAGAAAACATTGAAACTGTGTGAATAAAAATGGACTAATTGTAAGTTAAATATGTTATAAAGTAACTTAATGTTATATAGTAATCTCATCTGGGCTTTTTTTTTCTGATTCTTTAATTTTTTTTTCGTTAATTACAATTATTTAATTGTTCTCAAAATTATTTCCTTTTTCTGATTCTTTAACCATTAGGCTGAAATATTCACTCCTAATATAATAACGTTTGTTCACAAAAACCTTACAATAATATTATTTAAGTTTAATTATTATTGTTAACAATTTAATTGTAGTTATTATTAATAACAATCTCTCCTACCCATGTGCGCAATCACACCAACCCCGCAAGGACAGATTGCGCAAAATAGTTTTCTTGATTTTATTACAACTGCTCTATTAAATTACAGCATAACAACAAAATAGCAATGGAAATGCATAAAAAACAAATGAAGTCAAAGTTATCCCTGCATAGTTTAGCAAAAAATTAATATTTAGATTTTTTATTATCATTTTAATGAATTGTGCGCAGACTATCCTAGCTTTACCTTACATCATATACAAATGTCATATATATGCATCCTGTATGCATCATATATTCATCCTATATGCATCCTATATGACTATAACTTGGCCACATACGTCAAGAAATGTTATATATATATCATATATTATTATAATGCCATACATGTTTTATAATTTGGCGATAAATCTTGGTCGCTTGGCGTTTCATCCTTGCGGGCCGCTATAACACGAAAGTACCAAATTTCTATTCTATTTTTCATATCTGATAATTTGCATCTATTCTTTTTGTAACTTTAACATTTTTGTAACGATTTTATGCATTACAATAGCCTATTCAAAGATAAAGTCTTCTGAAGTTACAGAATTTCGTTAAAAACGCTTAAACAATTCTTCTAAAGTTACAGAATTTCGTTAAAAACGCTTAAACAATTCTTCTAAAGTTACAGAATTTCGTTAAAAACGGTTAAAATAGTAAAATGCGAACATTATTTGGTCCATTCTCGACCGAAAGCAACAACCATTCTCCCAATGGTTAAAAAAAAACTCAATTACCAATGAGACGTTCTAAAATTTTCCTAAAATATTGATGTTTCAGTGAATAAGAAAGAAAAGAAAGATTATATTTTGCACTATTTTATCAACCTATAATTTATGAAATATATTAAATAAATACATTTAAATGCCAATTTATTCTTTATATTAAACTACGTATATGCAATTAGCACTCCCCAACCAATGGATGGGAAAAATGGAGCTTCACAATTTCGCTATTCAAAGAATCTGTTCTCTTTGTTTATGCTTTCGTTAACCAAAAATTGATAATAAGAATACAGCGAGATCCTAAGTTGCAATATTTTTGCAACATTGCTATATTTATAAATCGGCAGTATGTACACAATTTTAGTGAGGTATGTTTAAAACAGGTAAAGTTTTTATGATCTACTAGCAAGCTACGCCCGCTACGCTGGTCAATTTCTTTTAACGAACCTTTAATCAAACAAAATATTGACATTTCATAAATAACTTTTATATTTTAACAGAATAATAAGGCTACTATAATTTGTGACTCTTGCTATAGCAAATATACACGTCAGGACACGTCGCCCTTATCATTATCTTTTTACGCATGAAGGTTTCGCTATGGTACTCCATTGGAAAATTTGGTAATTTTTGAAATTCAATATTTGAAAAACGGCATAATGTTAGATTTGAAATTTATATCAAGAAAAATACAATTTTTTACCTTTCAAACGCAGTTTGTCTAACAATTTTCTGACAAATATTTTTTGAGCTATCATTTTCTTCAGTAACTTCAAATGTTTAATTTTCCGAGATTAATCTGGTGCAACAATTAGCGAAAAACCCAGTCGTCAGCAACGCATAGTTTTTTATTAAAGAGGCTGTTGGAGCAGGGATTGTCACCACCAATTTGACACCATCACATTTGAAATCGGTTTCGTGGGTCCTGAGATTCCATATAGAAATTGTAATTTAGAATTTAAATTTCGATTTTTTTAAAATTTATTCTTAGAGAGCATTTAGATCTTATAAGTAACTACAATGCTAAATTTCAAATTTCTTGCCCCTTCAGTGTAAAAAAGTCGCAATTTTCGAACATTTTTCGATCCTGAACCCCATTGATGTTAGTGGCACCGACATAAATTTAGCCTATGTTGGAGTAGGGATTGTCCCCATCAATTTGCCACCATTACTTTTGAAATCGGTTCTGTAGTTCCAGAGATTTCATAGAAATTGTAATTTAGACTGTTTTTAGAACGCTTTTCGTTCATTTCACCCTTTTAAATTTCAATGTCTTTTTTATTTTGTTCTTAGAGAGCATTTACATCTTATAAGTAACTACAATGACAAATTTCAAATTTCTAGCTCCTTCAGTATAAAAAATAAAAATAAAACTGCCCAGTTAAACTGAGGGCATTGAGTTCACAGGCTATTCACACTAATTGATATTATACTCTTATTTCAAAGAATTTGAAATAAGCCCATCCAAACATAAAGAAATAAACAATATATTAAGGGGGGGTCATCCCCCCGTTACCCCCCCCCCCATAGTTAACTAATGAACCCCTTAAACTAATCAGGTAAATCTCTAATTACAATGAATATATATACAAAATTTGAAGAAAATCGGATATTTCTGGATGAAAAACCCATTTATATAAACTAAGGCGGGATTAGCCCCCGCCGTTCCCCCCCTTTATACTTAACCAATCAATCCGGAAAACTAATCAGGGAAGCGTCTTAACCCAATGAACCTATAAACAAATTTTGAAGCAAATGGGATAATTCTGCATGAAAAACCCATTTATATAAATTAAGGGGGGGATTAGCCCCCCGTTCCCCCCCTTTATAATTAACCAATCAATCCCGAAAACTAATCAGGGAAGTACCTTAAAACAGTGAACCTATAAACAAAATTTGAAGGAAAACGGAATAATTCTGCATGAAAAACCCATTTATATAAAATAAGGGGGGATTAGCCCACCGTTCCCCCCTTTATACTTAACCAATCAATCCCGAAAACTAATCAGGGATGCGCCTTAACACAGTGAACCTATAAATAAAATTTGAAGGAAATGGGATAATTCTGCATGAAAAACCCATTTATATAAATTAAGGGGGGTATCAGCCCCCCGTTCCTAACCTTTATACTTAATCAATCAATCCCGAAAACTAATCAGGGAAGCGTCTTAACCCAATGAACCTATAAACAAATTTTGAAGCAAATAGAATAATTCTGCATGAAAAACACATTTATATAAATTAAGGGGGAATTATCCCCCCGTTCCCCCCCTTTATACTTAACCAATCAATCCCGAAAAACTAATCAGGGAAGCGCCTTAACACTGTGAACCTATAAACAAAATTTCAAGGAAAACGGAATAATTCTGCATGAAAAACCCATTTATATAAAATAAGGGGGTATTAGCCCTCCGTTCCCCCCTTTATACTTAACCAATCAATCCCGAAAACTAATCAGGGAAGCGCCTTAACACAGTGAACCTATAAACAAAATTTGAAGGAAAACGGAATAATTCTGCATGAAAATCCAATTTATATAAAATAAGGGGGTATTAGCCCTCCGTTCCCCCCTTTATACTTAACCAATCAATCCCGAAAACTAATCAGGGATGCGCCTTAACACAGTGAACCTATAAATAAAATTTGAAGGAAATGGGATAATTCTGCATGAAAAACCCATTTATATAAATTAAGGGGGGTATTAGCCCCCCGTTCCCCCCTTTATACTTAATCAATCAATCCCGAAAACTAATCAGGGAAGCGTCTTAACCCAATGAGCCTATAAACAAATTTTGAAGCAAATAGAATAATTCTGCATGAAAAACCCATTTATATAAATTAAGGGGGGGATTATCCCCCCGTTGTTCCCCTTTATACTTAACCAATCAATCCCTAAAACTAATAAGGGAAGCGCCTTAACACAGTGAACCTATAAACAAAATTTGAAGGAAAACGGAATAATTCTGCATGAAAAACCCATTTATATAAATTAAGGGGGGGGAATTAGCCCCTTGTTCCTCCCCTTTATACTTAAGCAATCAATCCCAAAAACTAATCAGGGAAGCGCCTCAACACAGTGAACCTATAAACAAAATTTTAAGGAAAACGGAATAATTCTGCATGAAAAACCCATTTATATAAATTAAGGGGGGGGGGAATTAGCCCCTTGTCCCCCCCCCTTTATACTTAACCAATCAATCCCGAAAACTAATCAGGGAAGCGCCTTAACACAGTGAACCTATAAACAAAATTTGAAGGAAAACGGATATTTCTATGAAGAGTTATCGCATTACGTACGTACATACATACATACAGAACCGGCTGGCAAGCTCTCAGGGCTTGATAGCCAGTTTGATAGCTACAAAATCGCAATTTTTAACGTTTTTTGCTCCTGCATCCCCTGGGGTTAGTGGCACCAACATAAAATATAGCCTATGTTGGAGCAGGGGTTGTCAGCATCAATTTGCCACCATCACTTTTGAAATCGCTTCGGTAGTTCCAGAGATTACCCCCTACAAACAAACAAACAAACAATCTTTACTCCTTTATAATATTAGTATAGATGACTCATCATGAATTACATTCACTCGTCATCTATGAACAATTTATCTCATAAAAAACATTGATAAATATAATGATTTTTATATTTTAATTCAGTATTGGAATATATAGTAGGTAACTTACTTAGGTATAGTACTTTAAAGAAAATAAAAATAAAAATACTTTTTATCTAAAGTAATTTATCAAATTTCGTATAAGAAAATTTTGAAGTATAAAAACGCATTTCTATTTTTTAAATTTCTACGCAATGGATAAGTTTACAAATGCACTCCAATTTCTCAAATATGAAAAAAAAATAATGATTTTTATTATCGATTTATAATTTAGTCTTTAAAAATCCTGTTTAAAATATCGAAATACATAGCAAAAAATATCTTAAATTTGTTTTTAAAGATCTTTTTGCTATAATCGTTTTTTTATTTTACATTTTCACTTTCCCAATGAAGCAATTATTTTTTATTATGTTTGATTAGGAACAAGCGGGAAAATAGTAAATTTGCTTACATAGATTAATTGAAAATTATAGATTAAGTTTATTTAGATATTTATTTTTAAAAAAATGTGAAAATCTCTATATTAATTATGTACATTTCAGTAAACTTCAACAGAATAAGGACTTATTATTAAATTTTCTGTAAAATCTAATGTGATTTAATCATTTTTTTCATAGAAATTATACATGAAGAAACTATCAAATCTTTTAATGACAAACACTTCTGTTATTAATTTAAATTTCATACTTCAATTTTCTGCAATCATATGGAAATATAAAAGCATATTAAAATATTTTCTAAGATTTTGTATATTTGTATTAGAAAATGGGTTTTAAAAATGAGCGATATAAAAATTTCTATTTGCAGTTTTGACGATAAATTTAAAATTTTATGGAATGCGCTTCAGACACTTTACATTTTTTATTTGCAATCATATTAAGTAGAAGAAATATATAAATTTCTTTACGAATCTTATACTTTGCGTTTAACTATTCTAAACATCACAATCTTTGTTTCTTTCATAAAATTTATATTTTAGATTAAGAAAATTTTGTTTTATATACATGTATGCAATAATTAGATAGATACAAATACGTTATATTGCATTTAACACTATTTAAATACAGTGTTTATTTTCTGTAATTACATTGTTTCGATACAGCTGGGTCTCTTTCCGCCAGATTGTTCATATACATGTTTTTTAGGTGCGTTTGCAATTATATAAATACGTAGCACCTATAGTCGTCGTCTGGTCCGTCCGTCTGTCTGTCTGTCTGTCCGCATATAACAGCGCAAAAACTGCCCAACCGAATGGTTTGAAATTTAATATACATAATCGTTGCAGAACTTTGTCGAGTCATTTCAAATTTTATGAAAATCGAATCAAAACTTAAAAAGATATTAATAAAAGTTTTCTTTATTCTATTAAATCCTATCATACGTAATCTATATAATAAAAGCGCAAGTCATGTGACCGAAGAAAACAAATACGGGCTAACCACATCTTTTTTTCATAAGCAAAACGGTCATTTTTATTAAAAATTATTTTTTCGAATAAAATTGCATAAAAGTTACATTTTTAGAAAAATCGTTCACAAAAATTGTTTGCTTGAGAGGTGGGTTACATTAAAAAATGTATAGATTCTGAGATAACTTCAATAAAATTACGTTAATAACCAAATATCTCAATCCATTAAAGTAAATAAACAAAAGATTCATTCCCCGTGAGTCATAGAAATATTAACCATGGAGGTATTCATTCGCAAAGCAAGATCTGCATGGTGAATTTTGCAGCAGTGTCTGGTGTAGAAAAAAAAATCGCATCTGTAAACATGGCATACGTTATAATAAACAAGAACGAAAAATCATGCGTCAAGCATAGATTATGTAGCCCTTTCCAACGATTCTAAAATAATTTTACAAATCATTACCGTTTAATAAGCTGAAAGATGACATCTAAGTAAACAATTTGGAAAACGCATAACATATTTAAAAACGTAATTTCAGGAATTTTCAATATATACAATATTCGGAAAAATATCCGAATCTGGAGGCACGGCAGTGCCTCCGCCAAGTCGAGAGAGGACAGCCGTAAGCATACTTTTCTGGAAGCAACTCAGGGCACTTTTGACCCCCCCATATCTCCGCGCTGGAGTATCCCAAAAATTTTAAACTTCAATTATAGAGAGTATTTGGCCCACAGGACCAAAATTTAAAATTACAACTTTCTGTCTTTTCTAGTTCAGGCGATATATGAACTCAAACATTCGATTTTTTGTCACTTCTTACTCACTCGTTCACGCGTCATCAAAAAGATTGGGTAGATCCCGTAGCCCCAGAAACTTGACATTTGGAAAAAAGGTAGTGTTTAGGATACAAAGAAAAGAAAAATTATAAAATCCAGAAAATTCGAAAAAAAAACATTCGAAAATTCAACAAATTCCATCAAAATTGAAAATTGAAAATAATACGATATTGTAGTCTTGGAAACTTAAGATTTGGTGTGAAGGTAGTGTTTAACATCCAGAAAAAGAAAACATCAAAAACACCAAAAGAATCGAAAGCAAAATTGAAAAAATCGAAGAAATTGAAAAAAACCGAAAATTTGAATACAATCCGATTTTGTTGCGCTAGAAAATTCAAATTAGGAATAAAGGTAGTATTTAGGATACAGAAAAAGGAAAATTAAAAAAATCCAGAAAATTCGAAAAAAAAAATAAAAAAATTCGGAAAAAATTGAAAAAATGAAAATAATTTGATACGATAACGCTCGTATTTATAAATTAATTTGGATGAAACTAATTGTGTGTATTAAGCTCACCAATGCCTCGACCGAGATCGTTGGCCAGCTTGGTCCGCCATCTTGTTTCAAGATGGCGGCCACGGAAAATTTTAAAACTAAAATAAATATCCAAAAAAGTTAAAAAATCAAGTTTATTTTTTAATTAGGTGTTAGGACTCGATACAAGGATTCCAGAGCATTTTTTGTTTTACCTCTATCTTAAAAATTGGCTGAGATAGAGCAGTTTGAAATTCTAGGGTGGCTGACATTTTGAAACAAAACAGCACATTACAAAAAACCAACGATAAATTTATGGTCAATAATGGTCAAGCAGGTGCAATCCCGAATGAATACTCCGTGTTATTATAACTGTAACTTTGACTTCGAAATTTTCATACGTTGCATTTTCTATTTGTTGATATTTTTGAACTATGATTTACGCTAAGTGAAATGTTGTTGTTGAAGAGGGATTTTCCATGTAAATCCGAAACGTCCAATTTTAATATGTTTTTAATGTTTTATGAAAGTGTATTGTAATGTCTGTAATTTTAATGATTTTAATATAAATTTATAAGTTTTAGTGAACGCGATTTCTCGCAAATTATTTTCTTTCATTGTTGTAATCATTTTCCCAATCATACGCATAAAACTATATATTCATATCCATTAGCGCCAAATTCTCGCCAAACTTGGCGACAATTGGCGAAATCTCGCCAAATTTGGCGACAAAAATAAGTCTTCATAAATGAAGCCAACTTGGCTATAGCTCAATAATTTGGCGAATTTCTTATTCAAATTCAGTGTAAACGAATCTTTTGTAAACGGTTTCTTTGCATTTTAACTTGCTGTTTTCCAGTAACATTAGCTAAAATTTTAAAACGAAGATATAGGAAAGCTACCTTTTCCTGCCGGTACAGGCCGGCGGACTTTTTTATGAATTGTCGGATGCAATCTATGTTTTGCATTAAATAAAGTAAAACATTGAAAAACAAATCCCACAGGATGGGGATAGTTTGTTTTAGATCTGGAGGCACGGCAGTGCCTCCGCCAAGTCGAGAGAGGACAGCCGTAAGCATACTTTTCTGGAAGCAACTCAGGGCACTTTTGACCCCCTCATATCTCCGCTCTGGAGTATCCCAAAAATTTGAAACTTCGTTTTTCTAGAGTATTTGGCACACAGGACCAAAATTTAAAATTAAAACTTTCTATCTTTTCTAGTTCAGACGATATATGAACTCAAACATTCGATTTTTTGTCACTCACTCACTCACTCGTTCACGCGTCATCAAAAAGATTAGGTAGATCCCGTAGACCTAGAAACTTGACATTTGGAAAAAAGGTAGTGTCTAGGATACAAAGAAAGGAAAAATTATAAAATCCGGAAAATTCGAAAAAAAAAACATTCGAAAATTCAACAAATTCCATCAAAATTGAAAATTGAAAATAATACGATCTTGTAGTCTTAGGAACTTAAGGATCGGTGTGAAGGTAGTGTTTATCATCCAGAAAAAGAAAACATCAAAACACCAAAAAAATCGAAAGCAAAATTGAAAAAAATCGAAAATCGAAAAAAATCGAAAAATTTCAAATAATCCGATTTTGTTGCGCTAGAAACTTGGAATTCGGAATAAAGGTAGTATTTAGGATGCAAAATAAGGAAAAATTAAAAATTCCGGAAAATTCGAAAAAAAAATTCAAAAATTCGAAAAATTCGAAAAAAATTGAAGAAATTAAAATAATTTGATCTTTTAGCCTTAGAAACTTAAAATTCGCAGTAAAGATAGTGTTTAGGATTCAGAATAAGTTAAAATAAAAAACCAAATAAAATTCGAAAATAAAACAAAAAAATCGGAAAAATCGAAAAATAAGGAAAATTTGAAAATAATTCGATTTCATAGCGCTAGAAACTTGAAATTTGGAATAAAGGTAATATTTAAGATACTAAATAAGGAAAAATTCAAAAATGTGGATAATTCAAAAATACCCATAAATTAGTGCAGACGATATATGAACTCAAAGTTTCGATTTTTTGTCACACATACACTCACTCACTCTCGCGTCATCAAAAAGATTGGGTATATCCCACAGCCACAGAAACTGAAAATTTGGAATAAAGCTAGCATTTCGGATACAAAGAAAGGAAAAAATATAAAATCCGGAAAATTAAAAAAAAAAAAAACATTCGAAAATTCAAAAAAATCGAACAAAATTGAAATTTGAAAATAACACGATCTTGTAGTCTTAAAAACTTAAAATTTGGTGTGAAGGTAGTGTTTAGAATTCAGAAAAAGAAAACATCAAAAACACAAAAAAAAAAAATTGAAAATAAAATCGAAAAATCGAAAATTCGAAAAATTTCAAATAATCCAATTTTGTTGCGCTAGAAACTTGGAATTCGGAATAAAGGTAGTATTTAGGATGCAAAATAAGGAAAAATTAAAAAATCCGGAAAATTCGAAAAAAAAATTCAAAAATTCGAAAAAAATTGAAAAAATTAAAATAATTTGACCTTTTAGCCTTAGAAACTTAAAATTCGCAGTAAAGATAGTGTTTAGGATTAAGAATAAGTTAAAATAAAAAACCAAATAAAATTCGAAAATAAAACAAAAAAATCAAAAAAATCGGAAAAATCGAAAAATAAGGAAAATTTGAAAATAATTCGATTTCATAGCGCTAGAAACTTGAAATTTGGAATAAAGGTAATATTTAAGATACTAAATAAGGAAAAATTAAAAAATATGGATAATTCAAAAATACCCATAAATTAGTGCAGACGATATATGAACTCAAAGTTTCGATTTTTTGTCACTCACACACTCACTCACTCTCGCGTCATCAAAAAGATTGGGTATATCCCACAGCCACAGAAACTGAAAATTTGGAATAAAGCTAGCATTTCGGATACAAAGAAAGAAAAAAAATATAAAATCCGGAAAATTAAAAAAAAAAAAAAACATTCGAAAATTCAAAAAAATCGAACAAAATTGAAATTTGAAAATAACACGATCTTGTAGTCTTAAAAACTTAAAATTTGGTGTGAAGGTAGTGTTTAGAATTCAGAAAAAGAAAACATCAAAAACACACAAAAAAAATTTGAAAATAAAATCGAAAAATCGAAAAAAATCGAAAAATTTCAAATAATCCAATTTTGTTGCGCTAGAAACTTGGAATTCGGAATAAAGGTAGTATTTAGGATGCAAAATAAGGAAAAATTAAAAAATCCATAAAACTCGAAAAAAAAATCAAAAATTCGAAAAATTTTAAAAAATTTTAAATAATTTGATCTTTTGGCCTTAGAAACTTAAAATTCGCGGTAAAGATAGTGTTTGGGATTCAGAATAAGTTAAAATAAAAACGCAATAAAATTCGAAAATAAAATTAAAAAATCGAAAAAGATCGGAAATTTTAAAATAATTCGATTTTGTAGGTCTAGAAACTTAAAATTTGTAAGAAAGGATACAAAATAAGAAAAAATTATAAAATCTAGAAAATTATAAAAAAAAATGCGAAAAAATCAAAAATTGAAAATATTTTTATCTTGTAGTCTTAGAAACTTAAAACTTGGTGTAAAGGTCGTATTTACTATTCAATAAAAGGAACGATTAAAAAATTCGAAAATAAAATCGAAAAATTGAAATATGTTTAAGAAATCGAAAATTCGAAAACAATTTGATTTTGTACTGCTACAAACATTAGTTATAAGATAATTGTCCTATTAGCTAGTACAACGCCCCTAATTGTTTTATGTTATTTCCCCCGGATTATGGTTTTCTTTTCTTTCGTTTACGAATTTCGTTATAGAAAAGTTCCGCTATAGACTGGCTACGATATAGGCGATTTCTTTATAGACAGGTTTGTTTTCTTTCACATGTTGTACTCTATTTACTTCACATATGAAATATGGATTGTTAAATGATGTTAGCCCCACAAAAATTTTCACAGCTCCCCCTACCCTCCCGACATTACTGGCTGGTTATGGCTTGATAGTCCTTTCTAAATAAAATCATGGTGACTCGAAGATTCACTTGATTTATCTCTAAATTGAACCTAAATGATCCTAAGAAGACGGATCAAATAATTACTATATTAGCATGACAATCAGGTAACTTAGAATTAAAATCGAAAAATCAATAAATTCATAAAAAGTCGAAAATTTGAAAATAATTTGATTTTGTAGTCCTAGAAGATTGACATTTGGCAGAAAGGCAGGGTTTTGTACACAAAGTAAGGAAAAATTAAAAAACCCGTAAATAATAAAAAATAAGTTTTAAAAAAACGAAAAAAAAACCCATCGAAAAAAGGAATATAGTTTGATTTATTGGAAATTTCCGGAAATTTTAATTTTGGCTTTCTTTTTATACTAAAAAGTTCTTTTATGTTAAATATCAAGTATCTAGGACTGCGAGTTATATCTCAGATGCATAGCGCCTATCCTGGAAGCAATTGAGAGTACTTTTGATACTCCCCCTCCCATAATTTAGTGCTTGCCTAGGAACCTGAAATCTCTTTTTATCTACAGTACTTTGCAAACGAAACTAAAGCTTCAATTTTTTGATACCTGTAAATAATAGGGACAGAGTGTGGGCTTAGCGAAAATCAGTGGATGATCTCCAAAAAGAACCCAAAATCAAGAAAAGGAGGGTTACTTACAAAAAGAAGTGAAATCTCATCAAAAAGTCACCTGTAAAAAATGCAGCCAAGTCTCGTAACTCATTTACCGTAAAAAGTACTGAGATCGTATAAAGCCAAGTTTAACTATCTTATTAACTCTGAAATTTTCATTCACAAAATCACTCCTAGTCTCTACATCTTTAGTTAATTATTATTTTGTGACTTGGCAATTACGCAGCACAGGGAAGTTATTACACCTTACTATGTTATGGGATGGGATGGGATAATTTAACTAATTAATTTAACTACTATAATTTAACTAAAGCAAATTATATACGCACAGGGAAGTTATTACACCTTAATATGTTATAGTATTATTTGATTAAGACTAACTATATACATCACATTCTCGTGCTAAGTAATTGCCAAGTCACAAAATAATAATTAACTAAAGATGTAGAGACTAGGAGTGATTTGTGAATGAAAATTTCAGAGTTAATAAGATAGTTAAACTTGGCTTTATACGATCTCAGTACTTTTTACGGTAAATGAGTTACGAGACTTGGCTGCATTTTTTACAGGTGACTTTTTGATGAGATACTTTTATGTAGCCCTGTATAGGATCTATAGATTTGTATATATACATAGGATGCTAAATTTTAGTTTAGTTTGGAAACGTGTAGCACAGTTTAAATTCTCCTTCTGGAGTTTCTGTCAATAAACGGAAATGTGTTCGCGAACTTTTGTGCTGCCCTGTATAGGATCTACAGAATTTATACACACCACGTAATAGACAGAAAGCTAGTTAAGATTAAAATCGCGTTCAGTAATTTAAAACGCACTTCCAGGAATTATTGTTAACAGACAGTAGAGAATTCTTTTGTGTGTCCCTGTAAATAAACGATGACTGCTATACACACACTATTCTGTAGTAAGCCGCTTGTAATGCACCTTAGTAATATATATAAACTTCAATGCGTTTAAAATAGTGGAGCATTATTTAAATAAGCCACAGACGATTTTTCTCCATAGACGTAATGTAACGGAATTATTTTGACTGTCCCTGTAAATTAACTCTAAGTGCTATACACCTACTATTCCATATTAAGCTTCTTCTAATGCATCTTAGTGATCTATATAAATTTCAATGCGTTTACAATAGTGAAACATTTTTAAAATAAACCGCAAATGATTTTTCCTCATAGACCGCAATGTAACGGAATTCTTTTGAGTGTCCCTGTAAGAAAACTATAAGTGCTACACACTTCAGTTGAAATAGGGAACGTGCCATAGATAACGACAATAACATATAAAAATTGCAGAGCAATCCGAGCATATTTACGGGAGTTAGAGCACGGCCAGACGGCCAGACGGCCATCCGGCCAGACAAACCGAAGTCATAAGCACTTTTCAACTAGGTTGGAAAGTGCTAAAAAAGGCATCCTCATTTCGTTCATAGCAGACGATATAATTTATTTCACTGAAATAACCACAATTTTTTACATTGTAAAACTAGTTATAGCAGGAAACGAACGCAACTCTTTTGTCACGTTTAACGCACAATTTCCAACTTGGTTTTTCTTGTGAAGGTAAAAGGTGCTCTTTTATAATATTATAAATTTTTCGTAATTACATTGTTTCGATACTGTGGTTCTCTTTTTGCCAGATTGTTCGTATACATATTTTTATTTTCTTGTGAAGGTAAAAGGTGCTCCTTTAGAATATAAAATATTTAGGCAATCATATTAAACTTTTAAGTTTAAAAAAAAAAACTAGTAGTATATTTTGGCCATCATAAAACTTTCTTCTAAATAAATGAAATTTTCTGCAACGAAAATTAAATGACAATCGATGCTTTCTTGAGCTATAGCTATCGCGAAAATAGTGATAAACAAAACATAGCAGTGACACCTGTTCGGTGGAATACATCCAAACCTAATCAGCGTCTATTTATGTTAAGGTCTAACAGAATACAAAGTGCAATGAAATTCCGTGCATTAGTTTTGGAGTTATAGCTGTTGCGTAAATCGCGAAACTTACAACATAGCAGCTCGATCTGTTCGATGATTTAATCCAAAACGTTATCAGCGTCTATTTATGCCACGGACCAACAGAATATGAAGTTTGATGAAATTCCGTGTAAACGTTAAACTTTTACAGTTAAACAGAAAAGAAGTTTTAGAAGACTATAACCATTTTAAGGTTCTTTGCATATTTTAGTCCAGCGAAAATAAACGTCAGAGCAACAGATGAAAAAAATGATGAGTGAAACTATTTTTACATTATTGTGATATCCATAAAAATATAACGAATATATTATATAATTTTGTAGCTTCTATCACAATCTCCTTTAAAATGCAAATTTTAACGCATATTAAAATCATCACACATAGCTTATCAAGCAGGGCGGTCGCTCTGCCAAGCCAAGCTTAAAAAAAAAACGCCACACAAACAACGCCAAGAACTGGAATAAAGACCGCTAATGCTTATATACAGAAAGCAACTTCGCAATGTTAAATCGACAAAACATGCCACATTAAAATATCAGATATCAAACAAACCAAGCGTCGTAGAAAAAAAAAACGAAAACTAGAAGAATCTAAGGAAGAATTTCTTCAATTTAAGACCAAACTCATCTTCATAAGTGATTTATAAACAGAGATATAGCTTTTTTCAAAAAACGTCGAGTTACTTAAAATGATCACTATTTTCTTCGTCAAACTTTTTTTTTTCAAACAAGCTACAGGCCTTAATATTGGGCAGAATAAAAAAAGGATTGCATTTTTGGAGAAGTAATTACGTAATCTATGTGCTTTTATAAAATTCAGTGTAAAAAAAAATATTTTCTATCCTTAATTAGCAAAAAAACTGTTAATTAACTTGGCGATTAAAAAATTATGCCAACACAGAGATAAAACCCGCCAACGACCATGTACCATCTGTATTAAAATAGCACAAATCAGTTACTGGTTATAATATAACCACATCAAATTTCATCTACTAGTCAGCCATTTTCTTCTGAAGATATTTTTTTTAAAAATAAAACTTCACAATTATAAGAACACATATTTTATCAAATAATTAAATATGACTGCAAACTGTGGCAGATGATTGTTTCTAACATGAATAAGTATGAGAAATTGCCGGTTATGGATATGGATCTGGGTAGCTCAGTCGCAGAGCGTCGGCATCGTACGCATAAGGTCCCAGGTTCGAGTCCAGGCCCAGGTCCATTTTTCACTCATGTTTGTTTAGTGTATTTAATTGTCTGATAAAATGCGTGTTCTTATAAATATTGTAAAATAAAGTAATCAGACGCAGTGTTTATGCTTTAAAAATATTTTAAATATATAATTTACGTTTTTAGAAAGATCTTTAAAAATAAATTAGTTTTTGAGGGAAGATGTACCTTCTAAAATGTATACATTAAGAGTTATCGCCATGTAAAATTTCTTTCCAAACGTAAACAAAAATTTTGAAATGAATTAAATGTGATACATTTATTTCTAAAAATAAAAAAACACGGTAAAGGACAGGCATTTCGTTCGCAGGAATACCTTTCACGTCATTTTCCTATAAATTAATGAAATCCAGATGTTAAATTATTTTTGTTTTAGAAGTAAAGTTTCAATTTAAATTTATTGTAACAGTACAATGTTTAACTGAATAAAATAAGGTAAATCTAAGAAATTGCTAAGAAATTCCAAAGATGCACAGGGCAACGCAAAAAAAAAATAAAAATAATAATAAACAAAAAATAAAAAATAGATAAATAAATAAATAAATAAAAATCAGCTTTCAGAAATTCTAAAAATTGTTCCGCTATTCATATTATGTATCTTCGGGGTCCATCATCCCACTTTCAGCCCTCCCACCCAAAGGGGGCACTTTTCTAAATTTTGCCGACACCTCTCATGTGATATATCGTTGGAAAAGTCTGTGAACGCTTAATCATAATATGCAGGGGGGGGGGTATTTTCTAAATTTTGCACATACCCCTCATGTGATACATCGTTGGAAAGGTCTGTGATCGCTTAATCCTATTATGCATCTCCGGTGTTCATCCCCCCTTTTGCCCCCAAAGCGCGATTAGCTTTCACCACCAGGGGACGCTTTCCTATATCTGTTCCTACGAGTCGGAGCACGACGGGGTATGGCTCATTCGACTCAACATCAATAGAGCTTTCCGATTTTAGTTCGTTTTTTCACCACCAGGGGCACTTTTCTATATCTGGTTCTATGGGCTAGATCACGACGGGGTATAGCTCATTCGACTCGACATCTATAGCCTTAACGATTTCAGTGCCCGAGGTTCATACAGAACCGATTGCGCTACCTGGTGGTGGAAGATGGAACTTGAGCGTGCGCAGCACGACTGCTATACTGTGCCGAAGGCAGCGGGGACCCTTGTCGGAAGTTAGTTTGGTTAGAGGTTTATACTATTCGATGTACAAATTAAGGGATTATCCGGTGCCGAAGGCAGCGGAGAACCAGGTCGGAGGTTCGTTCGGTTCGAGGTTTATCTTATTCGAGATTTTACAAGATTCGAGGCCCCTATATAAATTAGGGGTCCGCTAGCGGGCGAAGCCAGCTAGTGCTAATAATAAAAGAGCGTGATATCACGTTTGATTTCAAATGCAGCGCTGACACGCTATGTACGTATTCCATTTTTATTCATTTCATCGATAAGTCAGTGATATTTTTTAACGGGGGATAACAAGTATTATAACAAGCCACATTTAGTATGTTGTTATTAGTTTAATTGAAAAATCTACTGGTATTTCTAGTTGACCTTTTAAACAATGACTGAAAGTAAAATGTAATTTTAAATTATTTCTCATGTTTAGATTATTTAAATTATGTTTATTCTGTTTTAAAAAAAAGAAATGATATCTACAAAAACAACTTTTCAAAAGTAAAAAAAAAGCCAAGCGTAAAAAAAAAAAGTTGTGACTAAAAAATGGTGTGATATCAAAATTCCAAGCTATTATATTAATTTTTTAACTTTTTTCCATTAAATACGTTATCGTATATATAAGTCGAGTGCCTACGTATATGTTAATAGAAATCGTTTTCTCCTGTACTAAATACATCCTAACGAGTTTCTGAAAATTCAATTTTTTTCAAATTATGCATCATGGGCTTGGCGGCCATCTTTTCATATTTCTAAGCACCCAAATTTCTAAAGTAAAAGCGTAATATGTTTGCAATGTAATATGTTTATAACAATTTCGAACTTCAGATTTTAACTACGGACAGATAAATTAGATAAGACTGATATTTTGAGAAATTGATTTTTACTAGTTTGAAATTATTAATTACTGTAAAAAATAAATCATAAGATGAATCTTTAAGATAAGTCATCATTATCTTAAGACACAATTCATACAAATCATACAAGATCATACAAATCTATAAATGAAACGCTTAAAATATTTGCTTAAATAACAATTTTGAACTTCGGATTTTAACTACGGATTTGGATGCTTAGAATTTTGTGAATAATATGCAAAGATGGCCGCCAAGCCCATCATGCATAATTTGAAAAAAATTGAATTTTCAGAAACTCGTTAGGATGTATTTAGTACAGGAGAAAACGATTTCTATTAACATATACGTAGGCACTCGACTTATATATACGATAACTTATTTAATGGAAAAAAGTTAAAAAATTAATATAATAGCTTGGAAATTTGATATCACACCATTTTTTAGCCACAACTTTTTTTTTTTTACGCTTGGCTTTTTTTTTTACTTTTGAAAAGTTGTTTTTGTAGATACATTACTATGTTAAATAAAATTTTCAAAAAGATTATTAACTTTATGATTTGTAAGATATTTCCTAAATAATAGTGTTTATAATTTTTGTCAGGTAATATGAAGTATAAAAATATCGGAATGAAATGTGATAAAAGAGATGAAACCGTAATTGAACAGAATATGCATTTTAATTTTTTAATAAGAATAATAAATGATATATACCGATTTAAAAAATTCAAATTTTTCCTTAATAGTAAATTAAGATTGGACGTTATTTAACCCATTAGGCTATATATTAGGCTCTTACTGCACTGGAATCTAATACTGCATTCATACGTTGTCAAAAAGTGCCTGTTAATTGAATAACATATGGCGCTTAAAAGACAGCGTCTTCGCTCATTTGTCTTATGCAAAACTTCAAGTATAGCCTCTAAAACAGAACAATATTCACTGAAAGTGTCCCCAAGTGTTTCTTTTAAGATGTGCGCCTCTAACTTGCCCCTATTCTTATCCCCTCGTCAGCCCAACAAGCACAAGACTTTCGGCTGCGTACTGCAAACGTTATGGCCAAAGAAATTTCTGGCAATTTGTATCCAACCATTAATGTATTTTAACTAATGCGCCAGTACACCCGCTGTCTATCGTCAAATCGATAATGGGCAAATGGGGAGAAAACGTAATGCATTTTCAGTGCCCAATAGCGAATTTAAATACGTTTCCGGCCAGGATATACAAATCTATCTTTGTTTAAAAGTCTTTGGCCCAGTATAATCCTCTCCAAATTTTTATTATAAGAAATAAAAAGTATTTTTACTTCACATTTTATAACATAATTTTCGTTATTTTAAACCGGGATTCATGTAAAAATATTAAATATGTTGTATGTTTTGTACAGGGTGTCCCTAAACTCATGGTACATACGCTAGAGGGTGATAGAACACATCAAGACGAGTAATAGTAAATAGGAAACCAAGGGTCCCAAACGTATTCCAAAGGAGATAGGCGCCATCAAAGTTTAGGATCCCAAATTGCAAATGATGATAAAAAAGGGAAAAATGGGTCGATTTATTGGCGGTTTTCGCTAAAATCATTCTTTAAATTAGTTTTTTCTTTAAAAAAAGTTTTAAAGAGAAAGTTATAAAAATGCCGGTAGAGGACGCTCTAGACTTTGGAATACCGAATAACTAATTTTTACCGTTTTTTTAACACTGTTAAATGTTTTCTAAAGCTTAGACCTTAACTTAAATTTTGTGTGCACAAGTGAAATCATCGGGAGTGGTTAAGTGGAGCAAATTTAACTGTGTTCAGGGGGTTGATTTTTGAACGATTGTATGTAATGAGCAAAATAATAAGTGATGAAGCAAACTTTAAGAGGTGATAATACACAACAAAACAAACAACATTCACTAAATAATGCATGATTTGAATTCAAACGCAAACGTGTTAGAGCATGTTCAAACTAGATACATTACAAGCGCTATAGCTACCATTATGCTGTAAGTTTCCGGAAGAAGAATATGAAAATGTGATATGGGGAAGAAGAAGAACGCGTATGCAAATTTTCGCTAACATAAAAGTTACTTATTCGAGTGCGTAATTGTAAAACTGGGAACTGTTCACAGCAGCTATCTTCATTTGCTCTGTGGATAGCCGATAATTTGGTTTCGTACTCTAACCAGGAGAAGGCCGAGATGCATTACATGTACGGAGCTGCACACGGCAATGCAACAAAAGCTCAAAGATTGTACCGAGAGCGTTTTCCAACCAGATATGTTCCTGATGCTAGGATATTTCAACGACTGCACCAACAACTGTGCGAAAGGGGTTCCTTTGCAAGTTGCATGCAGGATACCGGACGTTCCAAGAGTGCGCCATCCGTTACGGATAACATTTTAGATCGTATCAGCGAGAGGCCTGAATCTAGCACGCGAGAACTGTCCGAAGAAGTGAACGTTTCCCGTAATACGGTGTGGCGAGTTCTGCGAGATGAAGGAATGCATCCGTACCATGCGCAGAGAGTTCAAGGCCTAGAACCAGTAGATTACCAGGCACACGTCAATTTTAGCACGTGGTTGCTTCAACAAACGTCTGTGGACCCTGCTTTTTGTGCACATGTATTGTTCATGGACGAATGCACATTCACACGCGAGGGTATTTTGAATATCCACAATTATCATTTGTGGTCAAATGAAAACCCATACACAAAACGTCAACGTTCGTTCCAGCGACGTTTCGCGGTCAATATTTGGGCCAGAATCGTTGACGATTATCTAATTGGGCCATACTTACTGCCAAAGCGCCTGGATGGAGATTCATATCTTGTGTTTCTGCAAGATGTGTTGCCAGAACGGAACTTTTCCCCATTCAGATAGACATTCAAGGTTGGTCTCAAACAACAGTAAAGCAGGACCCCCAAGCAGCTTCTTGTGGGACCATATGAAGAGCCTGATATATGAAGATGGTCCCGTATATTCTGCTGAAGACCTTGTTTCCCGGATATCCGTTTCTTCGGCCACCATAAGAGAGATGCCTGGTGTTTTAGCCAATGTACGGCGGTCAATCCATCGACGGCTTCAAGCCTGCGTTCGTGTTGAAAGCCGCAATTTTGAACAATTCCTGTGATCGCTTCGTGTTGTTTATTTTCATTTGGTTGAATAAAGTGTTTTTCTTCCTTTTGTTGGTTTCTTTTCATTCCATCTCTGTCTGTCCTGTTTTCCATAATTTTGTTATTATTTTGCTCATCACATATGATAGTTCAAAAATCAACCTCCTGAACACAGTTAAATTTGCTCTACTTAACCACTCCCTATGATTTCACTTCTACACACAAAATTTAAGTTAAGGTCTAAGCTTTAGAAAACATTTAACAGTGTTAAAAAAAACGGTAAAAAGTAGTTATTCGGTACTCCAAAGTCTAGAGCGCCCTCTACCGCCATTTTTATAACTTTCTCTTTAAAACTTTTTTTTAAGAAAATACGAATTTAAAGAATGATTTTAGCGAAAACCGCAAATAAATCGACCCATTTTTCCCTTTTTTATCATCATTTGAAATTTGGGACCCTAAACTTTGATGGCGCTTATCTCCTTTGGAATACGTTTGAGACGTTTGAGATTAGATTTCCTATTTACTACTACTTGTCTTGATGTGTTCTATCACCCCATAGCGTATGTACCATGAGTTTAGGGACACCCTGTATTTTATGCAATAAAAAATATATTTAAAGTTCCCATTTTTATTCAATGGTTGGAGTATCATAGTTGAGATTTTTTCCAACAGAGCGAAAATATGCCGTGACCAGGACTCGAACCTGGGTACTTTGGTTCACCGTACCAACGCTCTCCCTACTGAGCTATCCGGACGATATCCTGGGCTGGCATATTTCACTCTTCGCCAAGGGTATCGTCGGGATAGCTCAGTAGGGAGAACGTTGGTACGGCAAACCAAAGTACCCAGGTTCGAGTCCTGGCCCCGGCCTATTTTCGCTCTGTTGGAAAAAAATCTCAACTATGATACTTCAACCATTGAATATAATTTACCTAGTTGAATATACTTTCCTCTGTTCATTATTCCCATTTTTAATTTAAATATTTTTTTATGAAAATAAATATTTCGTATAAAAGCTTCATGTTCTTGATTTTAAAATATTCATTAATGTCTTTAAATGACTATATATTTTGAATAAAAATAAATATAGTATTTAAGGGTTATTTTATGTAATTTTTAATTGCGGCGATAAGTAGATATATTACATATATATATATATATATATATATATATATATATGTATATATATATATATAACATATCCAAATGCTATGCTGATTTCAACAATATATAACAGTAAGCTGTCTTATTTAGACATACATCTACTATCTACTATATATATAAAACACAAACGGAAATTTCGTTCCGTTCCTTTATAACTCGAGTTCTGCTGAATGGAAATTGATGGAACTTGCACTGTTGGATAGATAATTTTTCAGGGAAGGTTTTAGCATATAACATATAGTTCTACGTAGATTAGTTATAGAATTATGATGGAAAGTTCTTTTATTTTGGACGATAAGGTTACCATAGATCATTTGTTTGGCGACATAATTGAAACACAAATAAATGCAAACACATAGAAAATAAAAGAAAAATTCTGTTATTAATTTTATTTAACCCCCCCCCCCCCCCCCCCGCAATAATAAAATTGAAAAAGACAGAAAAAAATCTGTTTTACTGAGGGATAATATTATAAAGCGAAACTATTTAATTTAAACCTCAAAGGAATGTTTGTAATGCTTAAAAATATTGGAAATGCATGAGATTAGAATTAAGTCAATATTTGGTGATTTATCGTTAACAAAAATACACCTAATAATTTGATTAGGTAAAATATGAGTGACATTTTTTTCTTTCTGTTAATTTTTAGGGTTTCGTTCGTCTCACGAAACCCGATTGCTCCCACTCCGTTGTCTGTCTGTCACAGAGCCATTCTCGAAAACTATGTAACTTATAGACTTGAAACTTCGTGTATAAATCAGAATATCAGCTGTGAAGAGCTGAAAATATTAAAATTTGAAAAATTCGTCTTATTTTAACACATAGAGATAAAAAACCAAAATTCTAACAGCCTTTTTCTATTAAATTTAAACATTTTTCGTTATAGCAGATGCCAAAAATTTAAAATCCACAATGAAATTCTTTCTACAATAATTAATTTTCTATCAGAAGACTTTCACGTGAAAAATGAAATAAAAAGTTTCACCAATTGAAAAAAAGATAAATATGAAATAAAATTGATTGACGTCATAGTGGTAAATAAAACGGAAAATGTTAAGATTTCTCAATAATACAAGGAGTATGAGTATGTGGATGTACACAAAGCAGATTAATATCACGTCATTAGAGAATTAAAAAGAAAATCTGACGTCCTATTGGAAGTTTAACGAATTTTTCAGATGTTTGAGAATAATACAAAGCGAGTATCAATATGAATAATAGAGAATAGTAAATATATGAGTTTGAGGAATGTATTGAATCATGATAAAAACCCGATTATGGAAATATTCGTCTATTTTAACATTTTGAAGACGTCCAACATGTTTAATTTTGAAATTATATATTTTTTAAATATCGCATTTAGTTCGTATGACAGATATTATTATGACAGAATATAATAGCGGGTTTAGCTCGCTATCCGGCTGGTTTAGATTTTCGAAAAAGCGGAAAAATAGACCGGGGAATTTTTACTTTATAAAAAGCATGACTTTTTTTTGTTGTTGTTGCTAAATTATATTTATTTGAATTTATTAAAGAAAGGATAAAGTGTTTTGAAAGGAATATTAAACGAAACCCTTTGTGCGATCTTCGATCACACTTACCCACTTGTTTTATATAATTGTTTTATATATCATGTGACTTACATGAGGAACTAGCGTATGTAATTGTAAAAATGACTGCATTTATGAGATATATGTTATTTGTTTATTTGCCATTTTGATTTTACTTTTGTCGCCAAACAATGGTATTTTAAGCCAAAAATGCATCAGCGTGACATCAGCTTGAGTGATACTAGCAATAATACTGCTTTTTCGTGTTTACAAGATCTTTTTTGAAGTAAATATTTATATTCACATGCAAATTATATAAATAGCAGCTATTGTTATAAATATGGGAACAAATTTTTAAATTTTAGTGAATGTCTGCCACTCAAAAACATATTGTAAAATAATTGAATTTTAGACATTTAAAAATTTTCTACGGAAACATGCCGGTTTGTTTTCACCAAACATATGATTTTTATAGCCTCGAACACAGATCAGCGAATATTGTCTATTCTTTTATTTATTTTTTTATTTTTTTAATATATCGCCAATTTTACTTATAGAAATATACACTGCGTCAAAAGTTAGGAACTAAAGAATATTCTTAAGGAGGTGTGTGCAATTATGCGTTATTACTGTCACAAAAGGTGACATTTTGCAATAAAAATTGCTTACTGAAATAAATTTTCCACGCTCTTTTTGATTCGTCATTTATTTTTAGTTTTTTCTGCATATCTCCCCTTTTTTCAGGAAGGTTTTTAAAAGATATAGGACTAATCGTCCGTATTCCGGCCACCTGGCAGTTGGCATTTTTACCATATATTGTTGGATGTTTTGTTTGTGTTTGAAGGTTGCTCTGGACCACGATTCAGATTACAGACGGTTAGACGACTTTTGCAATTAGCGATTGCTAATTTTTTTTTCATTATAAGGCAAAATTTTACCAAAAAAGCGATTCTTCTAATGTACAGTAAAACTTTTTAATGACAATGTTGGTGAATGGAATAAATAATATTTGTCGATTTATCATTTCAGCCTGGATAAGAAACACGAGAACCTGAAATTTTGAATAGATAACTTTTCGATCATTATAAAGCATTTTCGACTTACATACAGACGTAGTAGCTAAACATAGTGACAAATGAATTTATTTCTGCGTGTTATTATACTCTATCCAGAAATGCAAAGAAAATCTTCGGTTTAAGTATTCACCAAAAAGACTATGATTAAACATTTTGCATAACTAACTTTATCATTGTCAGTTTTATTTAAGGTATGGAATTTTGTCAATGAAAGATCTATAATTGAATTAACAGCAATTTGACATTATTTAATGGAACATAGTTTGGCGCGTAAATAACTTCGTTTTGTAACTAACTATGGTACATTTGTAACCGTATCGTTTCCAGCACTTCTAATGTTTCACTTCAAACTTGAATATTGAAAAGATTATGGAAGATTAGGAAGATTTTATTGGATGTAAACTAGAGGTTTATTCTTCTACCAGAGTTAATCATTGTTTTTTTTTTTCAGGTTAATGGTTACACGAATGCAACTGTTCTAAAAAAGGAAATACAGTGAAAAGGGCGTCATTTTAATTTTATTCAAAATATTCAGCTTTAAAAATGCACTTTTTATGTTTCACCATTTTGTTTTAAATGTGAAAGTTAAACTAGTCGTTTATATAAAACATAAATTTAATAATAAAACGTTAACATAAAAAAGTCGTTTTTTATGTGCAAACAATTTATTACATTTTTGACTGTATTTACTCTGCCGGAATCGAAAGATGAAAAACCGTAGTAGACTTGCCAGAAGAAGACGTATATTACGAAATGTAACGTAACATAGAGTGAGATTGTACCTATGTTACCAGAACCTCACTTAGAGACAAGAAAGAGGGGCGGGGTTCAAGATCTTACAGATGAAAATGAATCACCCGAACATTACTTAAGTTCAATGGTCAATCTATGCAATAATTGTAATGCTCTCTTTTTTAGCAGTATGTTGACTAGAGAACATTTAGTTCCTGTTGTCATAATCTCATAATGGCCTCATTTCCCTACCAAACTCTAATATAAATAATCAACTAAATGAGTTGCTTCTTATTAGCCCAAAGTTTGTCAAATATATAATCTATACTAATATTATAAAGGAGTAAATCTTGTTTGTTTGTTTGTAGGGGGTAATCTCTGGAACTACCGAACCGATTTCAAAAGTGATGGTGGCAAATTGATGGTGACAACCCTTGCTCCAACATAGGCTATATTTTATGTCGGTGCCACTAACCCCAGGGGGTGCAGAAGCAGAAAACGTTCTGAAATTGCGATTTTTCAGTTCTCACACTGGCTGTCAAGCCCTGAGAGCTTGGCAGCCGGTTCTGTATGTATGTATGTACGTACGTAATGCGATAACTCTTCATAGAAATATCCGTTTTCCTTCAAATTTTGTTTATAGGTTCACTGTGTTAAGGCGCTTCCCTGATTAGTTTTCGGGATTGATTGGTTAAGTATAAAAGGGGGGGAACAAGGGGCTAATTCCCTCCCCCTTAATTTATATAAATGGGTTTTTCATGCAGAATTATTCCGTTTTCCTTCAAAATTTGTTTATAAGTTCACTGAGTTAAGGCGCTTCCCTGATTAGTTTTCGGGATTGATTGGTCAAGTATAAAGGGGGGGAACAAGAGTCTAATTCCCCCCCCTCTTAATTTATATAAATGGGTTTTTCATGCAGAATTATTCCGTTTCCCTTCAAATTTTGTTTATAGGTTCATTGGGTTAAGACGCTTCCCTGATTACTTTTCGGGATTGATTGGTTAAGTATAAAGGGGGGGAACAAGGGGATAATTCCCCCCCCCCCTTAATTTATATAAATGGGTTTTTCATGCAGAATTATTCCGTTTTCCTTCAAATTTTGTTTATAGGTTCACTGTGTTAAGGCGCTTCCCTGATTAGTTTTCTGGATTGATTGGTTGATATAAAGAGGGGGGGATCGGGGGGCTAATTTCCCCCTTAATTTATATAAATGGGTTTTTTATGCAGAATTATTCCGTTTTCCTTCAAATTTTGTTTATAAGTTCACTGAGTTAAGGCGCTTCCCTGATTAGTTTTCGGGATTGATTAGTTAAGTATAAAAGGGGGGGGATCGGGGGGCTTATCCCCCCTTAATTTATATAAATGGGTTTTTCAGGCATAATTATTCCGTTTTCCTTCAAATTTTGTTTATAGGTTCACTGTGTTAAGGCGCTTCCCTGATTAGTTTTCGGGATTGATTGGTTAAGCATAAAGGGGGGAACGGGGGGATAATCCCCCCCTTAATTTATATAAATGGGTTTTTCATGCAGAATTATTCTATTTGCTTCAAAATTTGTTTATAGATTCATTGGGTTAAGACGCTTCCCTGATTAGTTTTCGGGATTGATTGATTAAGTATAAAGGGGGAGAACGGGGAGCTAATACCCCCCTTAATTTATGTAAATGGGTTTTTCATGCAGAATTATCCCATTTCCTTCAAATTTTATTTATAGGTTCACTGTGTTAAGGCGCATCTCTGATTAGTTTTCGGGATTGATTGGTTAAGTATAAAGGGGGGGAACAAGGGGCTAATTCCCCCATATCTATACTAATATATAAAGTAGTAAAGATTGTTTGTTTGTTTGTAGGGGGTAATCTCTGGAACCACTGAAGCGATTTTAAAAGTGATAGTGGCAAATTAATGGTGACAATCCCTGCTCCAACATAGGCTATATTTTATGTCGGTGCCACCACCCCCAGGGGGGTGCAGGAGCGTAAAACGTTCTAAAATTTCGATTTTTTGTGTACTGAAGGAGATAGAAGTATCAAATTTGGTATGGTAGTTACTTATAAGATGTAAATGTTCTCTAAGAACAAATTATAAAAACATTCGCAATTTAAAAGGGTGAGATGAGGAAGAAGCGTTCTAAAAACATTCTAAATTACAATTTCTATGGAATCTCTGAAACTACAGAACCGATTTGAAAAGTGATGGTGGCAAATGGATGGTGACAGTCCCTGCTCCAACATATGCTAAATTTTTTGTCGGTGCCACTGCCCGCAGAGGGTGCAGGAGCGAAAAACGTTCCAAAATTATGATATTTTCAATAATGAAGGAGTTAGGAACTTGACATTTTGTATGGTCGTTACTTACAAGATTTAAATGCTCTATAAGAACAAAATCTAAAAAAATTCGAAATTTAAAAGTCTGAAATAAGCAAAAAATTGTCTAAAAACATTCTAAATTACAATTTGTATGGAATGTCTGGAACTACTAAAGCGATTTCAAAAGTGATGGTGGCAAATGTATGATGACAATCCCTGCTCCAACATAGGCTATATTTTATGTCGGTGCCACTACCCCGAGGGGGGTGCAGAAGCGAAAAACGTTCTAAAATTGCGATTTTTGCGATGCTGAAGGAGCTAGAAACTTCAAGTTCGGCATGATTGTTATTTATAAGATCTAAATGCGCTCTAAGAACAATTTCTAAAGAAAAATGATCTAATGATTCTGCGATTTTTCAACTATTGAATTTCTAAAATTACCAAATTTCACAATAGAGTACCATAGCGAAACCTTCACGCGTAAAAAGATAATGATAAGGGCGACGTGTCCTGACGTGTATATTGACTATAGCACAAGTCACAAATTATAGTATCCTTATTATTCTGTTAAAATATAAAAGTGAATTATGAAATTTCAATATTTTGTTTGATTAAAGGTTCGTTAAGAGAAATTGACCAGCGTAGCGGGCGTATCTTGCTAGTATAATATAAAGCAATGTCGTTCGCATCATTTACAGCAATATTGAAGGAAAAACCAGGTAAACGTCCCTATTGCTTTAAAATATATGCTCAAATCCATTGATATAATTCAATTGAATCAATTTTCGTTTGAATATTTTGACTAGGATAGCATCCGTAGGTGAAGATCCATATTCCTTTATAATACAAAGCCAATTCGTTTGATTTAAGGTACATTAAGGAAAATGGCCCAGCGCAGCGGGCGTGGCATGCTAGTATTATATAAACGCATTAAAAATGTAATGATGAATGTGAATTTATTCATACGTTTTACAAAAAAATGAATACTTTATTAGAACCATAGAGAATCGCCCTTACAAACCTGCCACTTAGGTCACCACCATCAGCTAACTCTATCCGATTCTGATGGTACTACGTTGAACATAACCGAAATAATAAAACAAATATTAGATAAAGGAAACATCTGAAAAAAAAATTAATTGTCGATTCGTAATTCAACTGTACATATATATATTTTTTATTTAGAATTATTATAACAGAGAGTCACGTTTGACACATATAACTCAGTAGCGCAATGTCTAAATCATAATTTTTCTCATAGTATAATTTTTAACTTATGTTAGAATCACACATGGATTATACAATACTATGTTAAATAGCATTTTCAAAAAGAATATTGATTTTATAATTTGTAAGACATTTCCTTAATAATAGTGTTTATTATTTTTGTTCCGTAATGTGAAGGATAAAAATCCCAGAATGAAATATGATAAATGAGATGAAAACATTATTTCTCAGAATACTCATTTTAATTTTTATAAGAAGAATAGACGATAGTTACGGATTAAAATAATCAAGTTTTTCATTAATAGTAAACGACAGTTGTCCAAATACTATTCCATAAATACTATTCGTTTTGCTGTTCAGATTATTAATGCATTTACTTTTCCCACAAAAAAACTACCCCAGATTTCTCCGAATTCCCCAATAGATGAAATGTATAAATATCTACGAATTATTTCCAGAGTCAATGCCCCTACAGTTTGCAAATGATTTGTATGGCAATTGCTGAGCAACAATGTTGGATATGATAATATTTTGCTGCATTATCTATACAATTATACAGGGTGTCCCAGGATTATTGGGACTAACTTTAAGAGGAGGTAGGGGACATCACAAGGATTCAGATTTGCATAGCAACCCATGGTCGGAAACGGCTTCGTTTGCCGTTAGGTGGTGTTGTTCACAATAGCATTGGAGCACCTCTAACATCGGCATATTATCGCATCTTTTTGTACCAAGCTTACTTGACACTATGCCACATCATGTCAGAAGCCATATGTGGTTTCAACATCATGGGACACCTCCCTATTATGGCAGATAGATGTGTTCGTGAACATTTGAATCAGGTGTTTGGTCACCGATGGATTGGCCGAGGTGGACCGGTTCCCTGGCCAGTTATATTGAAAATGTATTATGATACAAATCACAAACCTTTTTCTCCCAAAAATTATTCAGAACAAAAGGAATTCATTGCCAGTGCAATTAAAAAGAAAATAAACTGTTGAGATCTATGATTCCATATATCAGCCAAGATTCTCAAACTAGTGTCGCAAGAAATCGGCTGCGAATGTCATTATTCGGAATGGTACACTTTTCTGCGATGGAGAGTTTTTGAAGGAATCCTGGTTAACATGCGCTTTATCACTTTTTAACGATTTTGAAAATAAAGTTAAAATAATTTAACTAATTTAAGATACTCCTTTATCAAGAAATACAGTCAAAGATAGAATCTTAAAAATGGCAGAAAATGTAAGAGAGCAACCAAAGTCTGATATCGTATTCTCCTTTCACCTTATTTTGTCTTGATGAAAGTACAGATGTAACCAAATCTGCTCGTTTAGTTGTTTTTGTACGATATTTTGTTGAAAATGACATTAAGGAGGACTTATTCTCGTTAGTATCATTAGCAACTACTACCAGAGATGCAAATATTTGTTTAGCAGTTATAAATTCACTTACTGAAAAAGAAATAATTCTTTTTAAAAATAGTTTTTGTTACAGTTGAAGGGGGCACCAGTATAATGGGTAAAATAAATATTTTTTTCAGTTTATTTCTCACTCACATTGGACATATTATTCTTTTATATCACTGCATCATACATCAACAAGTCCTGGGTGCATAGGCTGGTTTTGAATCTCTTGGTGATATTATAGCTGTAGTCCCAAAATTAGTTAATCTCATATTGTCACAGGCTTCAAATAAACGAAAGTTTGACGCTTTGTTAGATCTACCTTATTATTTCCACAAACGATAGCTGCTCCATAGAAGAAACAAATATTTGTGACAATGAGAGTGATAACGAACTCGGTGAAGAGAAACTAACACCGAAATTCCAAGATGCTGTGGCTAAGTTACGTACCTTACGAAGTTATAAATTTTCTTCTGAAAAAAGTAGATTTTGCTGTAATGCATAAGAAATTAGAAAATAACATTCAATTAACAAAATCCAAAGCGAAAACAGATTTCTTAGGCAGAGTTTTTAGGTAATGTTTTTTTATATTTCCTAATTTCTTCTTATGCATTGTAATATATTTAAAAAATAATAATTTTCCATTTAATAGCAAGTGTAAAACAAATATTTTGCAGATATGATTCATAAATGATTTTTTTTCCAATGGTTTTTTTCTAATTGTCTATTTTAAAATAAAATTACCGCAATTATAAAGCCAATACTCTGCTTAAAATGTCAAAATCAACAGATCCCAAAGGGCAACATCATGTATTACCATAATTATTACATTCATTGTTTTTATAGGTTTTTTTAGGCGGGGGGGGGGGGGGTTCGTTGGCACGCGAAGATCTCTTGAAACATTTTTTTGACAAAAATTGGCACGCGGATGTGAAAAGGTTCGCCGACCCTGGTATAGAAGATTGAAAATAAAGTTTTTTCTGCTCACTGTGAGTTTAGAAATATGGTTTATTTGTTTTCTGAGGAAAAAAAAATATACATAGTAAGATTACGTTTATCACCTTTTTTAAAAAATATTTTCGAAGATCATAAATTTTAATTTGGAATGGTTACTAATGGCATAAATTTCTTATTTTGTAAAGTTATTATATACATTTTTTAAATTTACGCATGATTCACAAAGATTTAAAATGAAGTCATTTAATATATTTAAATCAACAGGCTTATGTGTCAAAAATTTCAAATTTTACTTGAAATAGTCTCCTAAATGCTCTCAGTATTTTTTGTGTAAATTTCTAATATTTTAACTTAAGTTTTAGTGAAACCTACTTCCATATTCTGGTATATTACTCGGGTATATATAAAAATAAATTACTTCTGAACATTCCAAGCCATAAAAGTGTGTTTTAAAACACTGTATATGTTTGGCAATCTATATATATATATAAAAAAGTCCTTTCTGACTAGATGATGAACGCACAGCCAAAACTACAGAACCTACAAAGACGAAACTTGCAGGAAAAATACTTCTTAGTATGTAGAGGCGCACTAAGACGGGATTTTCAAAAACTCCATCCCTAAGGGGTGTAAAAAAAGGGAACAAACTTTAAAAAAATTCCTTAAAAATCGGGTATTATAGTTACGTGACAAATGATAACATATTTTAATGTATTTTTGTATGCTGAATCGAATGGTATCAATTAAATACTCATAAGTCAAATACTTCGTGAGATATTGCACATTTTACTAATTTGGCGAAGTCTTTGACGTCAAAATCTAACAATTCTAACAATACAAGTGATAATTTCTAAAAATACGTCCGTTACTATAGCAATGGAAGAAATTCAAATTAAATATTTCTGTTATTTAATTCTTTTGTTTATTTTTACAGATAGAAACATTAACTGTTCAATTGGGAATGGAATATCATTCTTACGAATATTTATGTAATTGTGTATTATTATTAATTTTACAAACTCCATGATTTAAAATAAAACGTGATAGCTAAAATAAAGTTTCGAAGGTCTGTTTAGTATTATATATTGCTTCTTTATTTGTTTTCAGTCTTCAGCCATGTTTTCCGTTTTCTTTGGGTAGTTAGTTATTCAAACGATTTCGGGCTAATTTTCCGCAATCAGATACTTCGCAAATTGGCGTTTTAGCTACCATGTTGTGTACTTCTCTGTTATCCCGTCGACCACTTTTCATAACAAAAAACTATTGCCAAACTCTAACGCCAAATAAACGGGAGAACGTTGCCATTGGAATATCAAAATAAATAAATAAATAAATTATAAGAATGTAAGGACACAATTATTATTTTAATTAATGAATAAATCAGTAAAACATAATGAAAAATACACGCAAATGTCGAATTAAAAACCACTTGATGACGTAACAAACACGTATAATGCTTCTGACATCAAGTAAATGGGGCTCATTTTTTGCGTTTAATCTTACAATTTGGCGATAGTTTTTTCTTATGAAAAGTGGTCGACGGGATAATAGAGAAGTATCCAATGAAGAAAATCATCGTTTATGTTTGAAGCGAAACATTCATGATGAATCCTATTACAGAAAATCATATCATCATCTACTATGAGTATAAACCTCATATTCATATTTTAATCCGATTATTCATGATATTTTGTTAGGTTTTACACTGTTAGTTAAGTAATGTTTTTTGAAAGGTTTTAGAGTACAGCTATTCTACGTTACTCTGTTATAGAGATACAGAGGAAAGCTCTAAAATTAAGTGAACCCGATTATTAAATATTACCTTTACAAAAAAAGTCTACTGAACAAATTTTGATGGAAGTGCATTTTCAGGTATGGTTAATGACCCTATAATATATCATTCTATGTTGCTTAGTGATAGAGCTAATGGGAAAGTGATTGGGAAAGGTGGGTGCAATTATGAAATATATATTTACTATATATATATAATGCAAATTCGTATTTCATTCCGACCGTTTATAATTTGAGTTCTACTAGACGGACTTTGGTGGGATTTACACTGTTAGTTAGGTAATTTTGTGGGGATGGTTGGTACTTCTCTGGAGCAAAGTTTCGTCTGCGTTGTGTTTTCTGAAGCGAAAAATTGACAACGAATCCGATTACAGAAATCATATCATAATCATCTACAATATTTACAAAACGCAAATTCGTATTCCATTCCGATCGGTTAAAACTCAGGTTCTACCGAACAGATTTTTATATGTTTTCACTGTTAGTTAGGTAATTTGTTTTAGAAACGTTTTACAATAAAGCACATTGTTGTACATTGCTTATTTATAGAGCTACGGGAGGAAGTTATAGATAAAATTAGGTGAACCCGATTATGAAAGATTACCTTTTTTTAAATTCTACTGATTTTAACGACAGTTTCACAGTGTGATAATATTTCAGGAAGTGATTTCCGACATTGTTTAGTTAAGGAGCTATCGGAGAAAGTTGTCAGTGGTGTAGTGTGCAAAAACAGTGCATATACTCTATAGACAGAGGATATATACTAGATAGTATATATTATAGCTACGGACGGTGTACGGAATTTTGTCTTAAAAATTCCAGAAGGTTGACGGCGTATACCAGCATATACTCTCTACAAAATTCCTGAGAGTTCTATCAACAGGTGAAAATGATTATGAAAGATACATTTATCTGTCTACTGTATATGTATAATGCAAGGGGAATTTCGATCCTGCCACTTATACCTTGAATTCTGCTGAATGAATTTTGCTGGAACTTGCACTGTTAGTTAGCTAAATTTTGAGGGGAAGTTTTACTGCATAACATATCGTTCTATGTTGCTTAGTTATAGAATTAGGAGGGCATTTCTATAATCAGTTGAACCCAATTATGAAACATAAGACTTTTTTAAAAATTCTGCTCAATGGATTTCGATGGAACTTGCATTGTTAATTTTCCAGGGATAGTTTTAGTATATTGTATAGCGTTATATCGTTCTTCAGAAAATCCTACTGTAAATGACTAAATAAACGAGTTGGTCTTTAACAGCCTAAATTTCGTGTAATACATTAGAAAATATAACAGCGTAATTGCTTTCGTATCGTTTTACAGCAATGCGGAAGGACATGCAAGGTAAAAGTTCATGTTTCTTTAAAACACAAGATCAAATTCACCTATATATTTCGTTTGATTCAAGTTTTGTTTGGAGAAACCAACCAGCGTAGTGAGCAAAGCCTGCTAAGTAATAACAATGGTTAATTTTATCTATATATAAAATTCTATATACAAAAAATAAAGTCCTGACTGGGTAGATCATCAACGCACAGTCCAAACTACAGAAGCTACAAACACGAAAATTGCGGGGAAAATACTTTTTAGGATGTAGAGGCGCAATAAGAAAGTTTTTCTAAAATTCCATCCCTAAAGAGGTTAAAATGGGAACGAACAGTAACAAAATTTCTTAAAAATTGGGTTTTATATTTATTTGTCAAATGATAACATATTTCAATGTATTTTTGCATGCTGAATCGAATGGTACCAAATAAAAATATTCTAACTCCAACAATTCGTGAGATATTGCACATTTTCGAATTTTTGAGTTGCCTTTGGCGACAAAACCTTAAAATTTATTGCATTGTTCGCCAAGTGATATTTTCTAAAATACATTCGTCATTGTTAAAGATCAAACAATATTTGGCGATTTATGAGATACTGGATGAGAAAAAAATCACATGATATTTTGATTAGATGAAATCTCAATAATGGCAGTTTTCGGGCTCTTTTTTTTAATCTCTTTTTTTTGCTTCGGGAATTTGGAATTGCATATTATTCGGTATTTTAATGTTAGCTGGGTGCCAGTGATCGCCAAAATTTTGTTGAATCTCGTCAATCCTTTTTTCCTTTTTTTTTTTTTTTTTTTTTGCTAATCTTTTAACGTTAGCTAATAACAACTAGCCATTATTTTAACACTGCGATATAATATCTTAAAAACTTACTTAAAATAACTAAAATATAATCATAATAAAATACATAAACACAAACATATCAATATAAATAAAATGTCACGCAAAATGTTTCAATTCAAATGATGCCAATTGAAAGAAGATTTGGTGAGTTTTTACTGGCGCCCAGCAATATAAAAGTATCTATTATTCTTACGGATATTTATGTAATTGTGATTTTGAAATAAAATATGCTTGCTGAAGTAAAGTTTCGACGGTATCTACGGTTTCGATATAGCACATTTTCTATAATTTGGTGATGCCTTTAGCGCCAACTCATGAATATTTCTAACGTTACAAGTTATAATTTCTAAAAATACATCCATTACTATATCTTCTTTACTACCGCCACTGCAACATATCAAGGGAGTCTCATCCTGCCGCTTCAAGGCACGGCACGAGGTGTAGGGTAACTGAGATCCGAGATCAACAGCCTTATTCCTGGAATAATTAATATGAGGATCATAATTGACGCCAGAGAAATACTTAGTAGTCCAAGGCAATAATTTGATATGCGATCTCTTTTCATAACCTGTAGCTGTCTTAACGACATTGCTGGATGCATGCAATTCACCGGTATATGTAGTTTGATTCAAAATTTGTTTGGAGGAAACCAACCAGCGTAGCGGGCGAAGCTTGCTAGTCATTTTATAAAGTAACTGAAACGATCTTTAGTCACAATTATTTAGTTTCAACTAACTTCACTTTAGTACAATGTATACTAATACTATATAGAAGAAACATTTGTTTGTGTATTTCTTTGTAAGGGGTAATCACGGGAACAACCGAACCGATTTCCAAAGTTATGGTGGCAAAACGATAGTGACAGAGTCTCTACTCCACTATAGGCTGTATTACCCATGATACGTAGTATATGGTAAGTCTTGTAATCGTTTTAAAAATCGAATAACATTTTTTGACGGATTTACACGTTTCAGACACTGGAGATTCCAAAAAACATATTTTTAGAAGAAAAATTTTGCCGTCCTTCTTTGTGTCTGTGTGTCTGTCTGTATGTCTGTGAGTATGTGTGTCTGTAAACGCTCTATCTCCCGAACAAATTGAGATAGAGACTTGAAATTTGGTATGTACTTAGTATGTAATAATGGGAAGAGGATTATTGAATTTCAGTAACCTCGATTATCCGGAACTATTTTTTTCGGACTCTTGAAATATTCGTTCTGATAAAAGGTACATAAAAATTTTCGAAATTGTTTATTTTACGGAGTGAATATTAAAGAAAATAAAAAACAGAAATTTTGTATAAAAAATGAAGTCGATCGGATAATGAGTTGCCGAGATATTTGTAATTGTATTTTCCACACGCTTCGATTTTTCATGACCCTGTATTTCATTCAAATTTCAATTTAAAGATGTATTTTAATTGGAAATGAGACGCTTAATCCTACGCAGTAAACCGTTAGTTAATAAGATTATCAATGTTGGAGTTATAGTGATGTTTCTTTTATGCAATTCGGTAATAGAGCATTTAAAGTTTATGACGTCATCAAGCCACGATTTTATTCGAATTGCAATGCATTTTATAAATAGTTTACACATGCTTTATTTTCATATTTTATATTATGCATATCCATGATGGGTAAGTATTACGGTGGTCCCCAACGACTAGTTTTATGTCTCTATCAAAACCCCAAGCGGTTTCAAGAGCAAAAATATTCTAATATTGCGATATTTGTGATACAGAAAGGGCTAGAAACTAGAAATTTGGTTACTCATTGTGGTTACTCTTAAAACGTAAATGTTCGTTTCTAAAAAAAAAAAATTAAAAACTAACTACTGTATGCTTGCTAAATATTTCATTCATTTTCCCTAATTGCTCGCGTTCTCTGAAAGGTTGCTGAAACGTCAATAGAAACGGGATTTTTATTGTTATTCAATATCTACTGTAAACGATCTTATCTTTACAAAAGATATATTAGCGTCTTATATTTTCAAAACATCTAGAGATTCTTCAGGAAAAACTGTGCGGGTATATTCTTGTTAAACGTGTATTAGCTTTTGCAGTCATTAATAACAAATTACTGCATAATACCATGAAATTCAATTAAAAGAAATAACGTTGGCTGTCTGTCTGTTAAATTGGAGAAAAAGGTTTCAGAAAAAATACTTGAGGTTATTGTGATCTATAGTACTTATTTTAAAATGCAAATTGTTAATTATTTAACAACCTTTCATGGGCCCAATGGATGGGTAGCCAAGTCGATTAGCACAATAACAGTAAATTAATTTCAATAAGGTAGTTAAAGTAAAATTCAGAATAAGTTCAGTTTAAAATGTTACTAACATTCTTCTCTTCCAGGTTCCCCTTGCAGTTCCTCGTACTGCCGGTTGGGACGGGCCAATGGCCGGCCCCAACTGGTAGCACAAGGGTTTTTTTAGCAGCAGTTTTTTTTTCATTTTATTTTTGACTGTTCGCCTCTTTATTAGGTGCAAATGGACACTGTCCGTACAAGCTACCGGACTCGCTCCAATGGGACAGCACACGGAGCCAGTTTTTATCAGGTGGGGTACGGTAGAAAGGCGCAGTCCCGTCAGCCCCCGCAGCGTTTTCGTCTGCCTTGCTATTCGGCCCAAAATTTTCCTTGCTGGTAGGACTTAGCTATTGGCAAAAAAAAATTGTTAATTTCAGTGGTTTTAATTGTCTTCCCTCAAAATTCTCCCCCCTTTTTCAAGCTAAATTGAGTACCAAAGTTTCGGCACTAACCCATTCCAACTATCATGACAAGTATGCGGCGTGCGGCAACAGATCTCAGAATACTAAAACCTAGGAGTGACAACCCAGTAAAATCCGGACTTTATTTGTCAGCCGACCTGGGTACTTGTCATTGTGGATCGCCCCATGAGACGATCAGGCGAATTTCGCCCCACTTTTCAGGCACTCAAACCCGTCAAACTGGGTCGAATCCCGGTAGGTAGGGGTCCGGTCAGCGGTCTCCGAGGTTATTGTGATCGAAGATCTATAGCAAGCTGTAAAGTTCATAATGAAAACTAGTATTTCCGAAACACTAGCAGACTAATCTGTTACAGTACATAAAGTGATTCAAAACATCCTAAGAAGATATCCCCAATACATTGTATTTCTTCAACAACAATTCTATTGCGATTAACGTTTAAAATAAAGACTTTTAAGTTTCCTCTTTGCCATATTATTATTTGTGAATGGCTATCGATTTGTCCATTGAGATGGATATCGAAATTTCCAGGAACAAACAAATTTTCACATTTTATTTCTCAAAGCGCACATATCTTAGTTCAAAACATCCTAAGAAGATATCCCCAATACATTGTATTTCTTCAACAACAATTCTATTCCGATTAACGTTTAAAATAAAGACTTTTAAGTTTCCTCTTTGCCATATTATTATTTATGAATGGCTATCGATTTGTCCATTGAGATGGATATCGAAATTTCCAGGAACAAACAAATTTTCACATTTTATTTCTCAAAGCGCACATATCTTAATTCAAAACATCCTAAGAAGATATCCCAATACATTGTATTTCTTCAACAACAATTCTATTCCTATTAACGTTTAAAATAAAGACTTTTAAGTTTCCTCTTTGCCATATTATTATTTATGAATGGCTATCGATTTGTCCATTGAGATGGATATCGAAATTTCCAGGAACAAACAAATTTTCACATTTTATTTCTCAAAGCGCACATATCTTAATTCAAAACATCCTAAGAAGATATCCCCAATACATTGTATTTCTTCAACAACAATTCTATTCCGATTAACGTTTAAAATAAAGACTTTTAAGTTTCCTCTTTGCCATATTATTATTTGTGAATGGCTATCGATTTGTCCATTGAGATGGATATCGAAATTTCCAGGAACAATCAAATTTTCCCATTTTATTTCTCAAAGCACACATATCTTAATTCAATTCCTACCTAACAAGAAGACCAGCAGGGCAGCTGGTAATTCATACTATATTTCATATATTATGTCGCTTTCATAAACGGTAGCAGCATTCACAAACCGTTTAGCGCTTTCACAAATAGTAGGTGTCTCACTTCAATTATTTTTTGTCAGATTTAAAGAATTAACTCCGCAATATGAGACATGATACATCACTTTACAACTACATGTACGTCTCTTCCAAAACTTCAAGAATAATTTTAGTGCTCTTTAAAGATATTTCACGTATCATCAAATATGCTAAAACAAACATTCCGTTACTTTTGTGATATACTTTTGCCAAGTACTGCGTCCAGACTTTCATTTGAGTGTCTTTTTTGCACTGACGAAAGCTGAATCATTTTGGAAATCATCATACATGGAATCATTAAAATGCCTCAATGGATTTCGTGTGTTTTTCGCATGCTCTCATCCTCCTTTAAGAGTATTGGAATATGTATACCATAATATTAAATTTAATTTTCTTTTAAAAGCAAAATTGAACAAACTAGTTGACTTTAATTATCGATATCTTAAGATTATTTTCGAAAAAAAAAAGCCTTTCAACTAACTTTATTAACAAATGCGAAATTATATACTTTTATATTCGCACAAGTTTCGAAGTTTATTTCAGAATTCTGTTATCCTGATGGTTCAAATAATGTCAGAAATGCCATTTAACTAAAACAAAATATATTACGCCACTTTAATACTTATTTGTGCTGACCTAAATTACGTTATTTCCACTTACATAGACAAAAAATATTATCTATGCATTATAAAAAATATCCAGTTCTTCCACATTACTTTTTATATTTCAATGCTTTCACTAAACTACTTAAGTGAAAATGTCAAGTGTTGAATACAAAATGTACAAAAGAAATAGAAATGATGTCATGACACATATATTTTGTCTAGAGATTTGAGTGTTGCTTTATTTATATTATGAGCACATATTCACCAATATTTTTAACATGAAATATTATTTGCCATTTTATTTCACAGTCTTATCACTTTATCAATGTTTTAAAAATAAGAGCTACAATGCATATTAAAAAAATAATAAATGTACAGGGTGTTTCACAAAGACCCCTAACTTTAAAAATCAATAACCCGGAAAGGTATAAATGTTTGTAGTGGGTCGAATTTCTCTTTAAACGGAGGTCCCTGTCTTTTTAGCCCTTGTGAGCAAAAGATGATTGTAGCAACGGCGACAACCACAATATTACTCTTGAGTATTTAGAATATTGGTTTTTTTAAGACTTTGATTTTTTCGAGATGGTTATGCCAAAAGAATGTGATATTCATGGATTTTTTTCCCCCTTGTGTCCAATTGACTGTTTTGGATTCATTTTAATAAATATTTTAATTTTTTTTTAATTTGAATAATATTTCAATCTAAAATATCAAATAATATCCCAAACAAGTCTGTGTCTTGAAACAATGTAACGAGTTTATATATTAAAAAAATACGTATAACAAATAGTTATTAATACAGGGTGTATCACAAAGGACCCCTAACTTTAAAAATCAATAACCCGGAAACGGTGATAGATAGAAACATGAAACCAGTGGTATGTTTATTTAAAAAATCGTAAGAATCTTATACGCAAATCTCAAAATTTAGTTAAAAATAGCACCGATAGATGGCGCTGAGAGCGTTAAGAATCCTTCTAAAGAGCGTTCAGAAGCATAGAAAGACTAGTCGTCGAAGATTTCGTTATTGAAATCTGGCCGCTGTTAGCGTATAGTGAAAATAATTCCGAAAGTGGCGTATACCGTGAAGGAACGTGTGTTGGTTGTGTCGGAGTACCACCGATTAAATTAGAGTCCTACTGCCACAAGGAGTAGTTTTCAAACGCGATTTCAAGTCGCAAAAGGCCCAGATGGAAAAACAATTCGTGATCTTTTCAACAAAATTCAACAGACAGGCAACGTGGCCGATGCGAATTATTTTCACTATACGAAAATAGCGGTCTGATTTCAATGGCGAAATCTTCAACGGCTAGTCTTTCTATGCTTCTGAACTCTCTTTAGAAGAAGCATGCGCTGTGCAATATACAATCCTTTTTTTTTTTTTAATTTGACTAACTTTTTCAGTTCTTTTTTATTTTTTATTCAAAATTTTATTATTTCAATAGAGATTTATTTCATACTATGAGGTTACGACCACTTCGCTGGTCGATTTTTCCATACGAACCTCGAATGGTAGCCAGAAAATGCTCACTTTGTGTGGGTTTTTTTTTTCTGCTTTACACCGAGTTATCATTGAATTGGCGGTATGTGGTTTTAATGTTGGGATAGTGTGAAATTGTGTGTTTTAACGTTGTAAAGCTTTAGCTCATGTCTCTGAAACTCGAATGATTAAAACATCTTTTAGTTCAACCTTCCACCGCATGATTTGACTGCTACATACATACATAATTGTAACGTAAAAGAAAGCATGTAATAAAAACTCGTAATGTAGAAAATAGAAAAAAAAACGATAAAAATAGCATAAAAAATTACTTTTAATCAAATCTGATCAAAAATTTAAAAATCGGACTTTGAGGAGCATTACTTCAGATATAGAGGAAATTAATTTCAAAATTTTGTAGCTCTGCGAACAGTGGTCTCTTCAGAACACAGCACACACATACAAACACAGACAGACAAACTTCTTTCCTTATTATTATAGATTTCAAAAAAAATATTTTTTTTTAACCACAGCTAAATTTTTAAAAAGTGCAAATAACAATATTTTCATTCAATTAAAATATGTATTTGCGCGTTAATATGAAAAATAGAAAGGAAACTTTAAAATAATAATTAAATGAACACGTAAAGCAGTAAATGGGAAAAAAATACATCAAAAATTTTTATTTACACGTGAATGTTTAAAAGGGTAAAACATTCTTTAAAATAAAATTTAAATTATTACGCGTTAAAAGCAGAAATTAGGAAAAATTACTTCGTATATAAAATGTCCAAATAATACCATTTCCAAACAGTTTTATTTTTAAAAATATATTTCCACGAGAGGTTTATTTCATATTTCGAAAAGTTGTTTTTACCTATTGTTGTCAAATTTAAACAGCTCAAATAATATTTCCTTTCAATTAAAAAATGTATTTTTTACATAAATATTAAAAAGAGAAAGAAAACTTTGGTGAAAACTACGTTATATTTAAAACGATACATTTAAAATGTCATATTTAAAACAATTTTTTGTAGCATAGTTATAAAATTTCAGAAGTCAGCAGCATTGTTTACTTAGCCAATTTATACAAGCTGATTTTCAAATGTTTAATTGATATTATTTAATCAATTTCGAAAACAGCCGGTAATTGTCGCAGCAGCGGATGATTCCGCCTTAAGAACAGAAAAATCCCTTAATCAAAGGATAATGAATCGCAACCCGATTACAGTCACTGGTCTTTTAATTATAATTCAAACTTCCGTAATATGTTTTAAAAAGAGCAAATTCATGTGTTTTTATGGCCTGTGGTGTTCGACAGGGATTTGCTGAGCGTAGCTCGTAGAAGGCAGAACCCCTTATTTATTGTGAAAATACATATATTTGTCCAATGAAAAAATCATTTGTATTGCATATTCATGATGGTATCACATACAAAACATTTCCAAATGTTAATCGCATTTTTTCATTTAAATATCAGTTTGTAACGCAGAAAGCCCCTTCCAGGAAAAAATAGACTTTCCCAGCACCACGCATCACGTGATCTAGAAAAAGACTTGATCAGTTACGCGTGAGATTGGCCGAAATAAGTTCGTTTTCGTAGAACTGTAATGTAAATAGGAAAATTCTTGTGTCGTGTTGTTTTGTTATGCAAGAATGTAAAGTCGAATTGCTAGCCTTATATATATGTGTGTAATGTGACGTTTTTGTGATGTGTTTTTGTGTCAACAAGTAATACATTTATGAAAATGCCAGCCAAGTATTGTTTCTGGTGTTCTAAAGACATATTCTTTTCGCCCCGAGATCAAATATGTATGATTATTCGACTGTACTGACACAAGTTTATATTCGCACTATTATTTTGAAAATTTCTGAAAGACAGATTTTTGAATAGTTAAAACTGATGGTTCCTACAAATGTTCAAATCTGAAGTATTAAGCATCTGATAACTCAAATACGAATTGCGTTTTCATGTAGTATCAAAAAAGCCACTTCAAGAAAATTTAAAAGTAAATTTGCATTATATATAAAATTCAACATCATCACAACCCTGATATAAATTATTAATAAATCAGCAGATACTATGAAAAGTTATTTATTGTAATAATCTATCCTAATATTACAAGGAAGCAACGTTTGTATGTTCGTTGGTTTGTTTATAGGGGATAATCTCTGGAACTTCTGAAGCGATTTCAAAAGTAATTGTGGCGAATTGATGGTGACAGTCACCGCTCGAACCTATTTTATGGCTGTGCCACTTTCCCAGGGGGGGGGGGGTAGAAAGAGCAAAAAACATTCTAAAATTGATATATTTGTGATACTGAAGGGGCTAAAATGTGGAAATTTGGCATTGTAGTTACTTATAAGATGTCAATGATCTCTAAGAACAGTTTCTAAATAATTCGAAATTTAAAAGGGTGAAATACGCGAAAAGCGTTCTAAACCACGATTTCTAAAGAAATGGGATAGAAACTTGGAAATTGACATGTCTGCTCCTTTTGCAAATGCACTCTCAGGAATTTGAAAAGGTGCAGGAGAAAAATATGTTCTAAATTACGATTTTGTGATACTGAAAGGACTAAAAACGCGAAAATTTTATGATACAAATTCTCGCTAAGAATGAATTATAAAAAAATCGAAAGTTAAAAGCGGAAAGCGTTCTAAAAACTTTCTAAAATACGATTTCTATTGAATTGTTTGTGAAAGAAACTTGAAATTTGACATGGCTATTACTTTTAAAACACACAGGTTTTACAGAACAGTTTAAAAGAAAATAAAAATTTAAAAGTGTGAAATACTCATACAGCGTTCTGGAAACAAACCACAGAACAGTTTAGAAAAAATCGAAATTTAAAAGAATGAAATGCGCGAAAAGCGTTCTAAAAGCATTCTAAATAACGATTTTTATGGAATTATTAAGGATAGAAAATTGAAATTTGTCATGGGTGTTAATTTAAAGACGCAAATGCACGCCCAAAACTTTTTTTTAGCTCACAGGCTATCAAAGCCTGAGAGCTTATGTGCCCGCCGGCTCTGTAGGTATGTACGTGCGTATGTATGTACGTACGTATGTATGTACGTAACGCGATAACTCTTCATAGAAATATCCGTTTTCCTTCAAATTTTGTTTATAGGTTCACTGTGTTAAGGCGCTTCCCTGATTAGTTTTCGGGATTGATTGGTTAAGTATAAAGGGGGGAACGGGGGGGGGGCTAATCCCCCCCTAAATTATCTAAATGGGTTTTTCATGCAGAATTATCCCGTTTTCCTTCAAATTTTGTTTATAGGTTTATTGTGTTAAGGCGCTTCCCTGATTAGTTTTCGGGATTGATTGGTTAAGTATAAAGGGGGGGAACGGGGGACTAATCCCCCCCTTAATTTATATAAATGGGTTTTTCAGGCAGAATTATCCGATTTTCTTCAAATTTTGTATATAGGCTCATTGTGAAAAGGCACTTCCCTGATTAGTTTTGGGGGTTCATTGGATAAGTATAAAGGGGGGAAAAGGGGGGACCCCCCCTTAATTTAGATAAATGGGTTTTTCATGCAGAATTATCCGATTTTCTGTAAACTTTGTATGTAGGCTCATTGTGATAAGGAACTTCCCTAATTAGTTTTGGGTGTTCATTGGGTAAGTAAAAAAGGGGGTAAACGGGGGGCTAATCCCCCCCTAATTTAGATAAATGGATTTTTCATGCAGAATTATCCGATTTTCTTCAAATTTTGTATATAGATTCATTGTGGTAAGGCGCTTGCCTGATTAGTTTTGGGTTTTCATTTGTTAAGTATAAAGGGGGGAACGGGGAAAGGGCTCACCTTCCTTAATTTAGATAAATGGGTTTTTCAAGCAAAATTATCCAATTTTTTTCGATTTTTGTGTATACATTCATTGTGGTAAGGCGCTTGCCTGATTAGATTTTGGGGGTTTAGTATAGGTTAAGTATAAAGGGTGGGAACGTGTGCTTATCCCCCCCCTTAATATATTGTCGATTTCTTTCTTTTTCGAGTGGCATTATTCTTTGAAAAAATAGCATAATATACAATGAGTGTGAATAGTCTGTGAGCTCAATGCCCTCAGTTTAACTGGGCAGTTTTTTAGCTCACAGGCTATCAAAGCCTGAGAGCTTATGTGCCCGCCGGCTCTGTATGTATGTACGTACGTATGTATGTACGTAACGCGATAACTCTTCATAGATATATCCGTTTTCCTTCAAAGTTTGTTTATAGGTTCACTGTGTTAAGGCGTTTCCCTGATTAGTTTTCGGGATTGATTGGTTAAGTATAAAGGGGAGAACGGGGGTGCTAATCCCCCCTAATTTATATAAATGCGTTTTTCATACAGAATTATTCCGTTTTCCTTCAAATTTTGTTTATAGGTTTATTGTGTTAAGGGGCTTCCCTGATTTGTTTTCGGGATTGATTGGTTAAGTATAAAGGGGGGAACGGGAGGCTAATCCCCCCTGTTAATTTATATAAATGGGTTTTTCAGACAGAATTATCCGATTTTCTTCAAATTTTGTATATAGGCTCATTGTGATAAGGTACTTCCCTAATTAGTTTTGGGTGTTCATTGGGTAAGTAAAAAGGGGGGTAAACGGGTGGCCAATCCCCCCCCTAATTTAGATAAATGGGTTTTTCATGCAGAATTATCCGATTTTCTTCAAATTTTGTATATAGATTCATTGTGGAAAGGCACTTGCCTGATTAGTTTTGGGTTTTCATTTGTTAAGTATTAAGTATAAAGGGGGGAACGGGGGGGGGCTCACCTTTCTTAATTTAGATAAATGGGTTTTTCAATCAAAATTATCCAATTTTTTTCAATTTTTGTGTATACATTCATTGTTGTAAGGCGCTTGCCTGATTAGATTTTGGGGGTTTAGTATAGGTTAAGTATAAAGGGTGGGAACGTGTGCTTATCCCCCCCCCCTTAATATATTGTCGATTTCTTTCTTTTTCGAGTGGCATTATTCTTTGAAAAAATAGCATAATATACAATGAGTGTGAATAGTCTGTGAGCTCAATGCCCTCAGTTTAACTGGGCAGTTTTTTAGCTCACAGGCTATCAAAGCCTGAGAGCTTATGTGCCCGCCGGCTCTGTATGTATGTACGTACGTATGTATGTACGTAACGCGATAACTCTTCATAGATATATCCGTTTTCCTTCAAAGTTTGTTTATAGGTTCACTGTGTTAAGGCGTTTCCCTGATTAGTTTTCGGGATTGATTTGTTAAGTATAAAGGGGAGAACGGGGGGGCTAATCCCCCCTAATTTATATAAATGCGTTTTTCATACAGAATTATTCCGTTTTCCTTCAAATTTTGTTTATAGGTTTATTGTGTTAAGGGGCTTCCCTGATTAGTTTTCGGGATTGATTGGTTAAGTATAAAGGGGGAAACGGGAGGCTAATCCCCCCTGTTAATTTATATAAATGGGTTTTTCAGACAGAATTATCCGATTTTCTTCAAATTTTGTATATAGGCTCATTGTGATAAGGTACTTCCCTAATTAGTTTTGGGTGTTCATTGGGTAAGTAAAAAGGGGGGTAAACGGGTGGCCAATCCCCCCTCCCTAATTTAGATAAATGTGTTTTTCATGCAGAATTATCCGATTTTCTTCAAATTTTGTATATAGATTCATTGTGGAAAGGCACTTGCCTGATTAGTTTTGGGTTTTCATTTGTTAAGTATTAAGTATAAAGGGGGGAACGGGGGGGGGGCTCACCTTTCTTAATTTAGATAAATGGGTTTTTCAATCAAAATTATCCAATTTTTTTCAATTTTTGTGTATACATTCATTGTGGTAAGGCGCTTGCCTGATTAGATTTTGGGGGTTTAGCATTTGTTAAGTATAAAGGGTGGGAACGAGTGCTTATCCCCCCCTTAATATATTGTCGATTTCTTTCTTTTTCGAGTGGCTTTATTCTTTGAAAAAATAGCATAATATACAATGAGTGTGAATAGCCTGTGAGCTCAATGCCCTCAGTTTAACTGGGCATTTTTCTTTTTTTATTATTATTTCGATTAAATGGTGCACGGCACAGTGGTCAAAAGTCGAAAAAAGCTGGCCGAAAATCAAAAAAGATTGTAGATCCTTCTAAAAGTTTTTACATATTGGTTTTTGAGGTCGCTGATTACGATTTTGATATCGAAATTCAAAAATTCAAAATGGTGGATCCAATCTGGCGGACTTTTTTTTTTTTTAAATTGTTTTTTTTTTCTGTAAAAGTTTCTTTAAGGGGTTTTTTGAGGTCGCTGATTACGTATTTGATATTAAAATTCAAAAATTCAAAATAGCAAATCCAATATGGCGGACATTTTTATAATTTTTTTTTCTGTAAAAGTTTGTTTAAGGGGATTCTGGAGGTTACTTTGTACTAATTTGATATTATAATGAAAACAAAATACATTAGCGCATTCAATATGGTAAGCAAATAAATGAAAAGAGCTTATATTTTGTGAAATATAAATGTTTTGTATTATTAATAATAAAAATACAGTGCATTATTTCATATAAGCAGTTTGAAATTGTTAAACTTAAAAACAACTATACTTCGAAGAATGCAAACCAATGCAGCTGGTTTTTTGATATTTCATAAAAAACATCATCAGAAATTACGTAAATATAGTGAGAACTCTGGATAACGCAAGATAAAAAGTATTTCGTTAATTAACTTTTACTTTGTGCATCAATACGTGATTTTTTCGTGTGTCTTTTCTTTTCACTTTTAAGACATAATTTATAATGAATTACATAAAATAAATATGTGCAAATATTCTTCTTACCTTCCGGAAGATCACACATTTTGCAGAATGTAATTTGCACACGTACAACAAAAGTTATTCACTGTAGAACGCGCGCAACATTTACCGCGTAAGAGCACGTGCGAACGAGCTTTACAGAGCAGCTGACTTAGACCTTCGATGCATAAGCAGGTATAAAATATACCTCTTACTCTATGCCGGGTAAGGCGCATATGCTCCCTCTGAACGTAAAAAGGAGATACTGAAATGAATTAAGAAACATTCATTTTTCGACTCTCGGCTAGCTTTTTTCGATTTTTGACCAGAGTGCACGGGGGAAAACGTTCAAACTTACGATTTTTGTGATACTAAAGAGACCAGAAACTTGAAATTTGACTTGGCAGTTAATTTTAAGATACAAATGGTCGCTAAGAATAGTTCTAAAAATAAGGGAATTTAAAAGGGTGAAATGAGCGAAAATTGCTCTGCTTTACGATTTCTATGGGATTTTACATAACAGTTATTAAATCCACACCCATTTCAAATTTAGCTGACATATTTGCAATTCTGACTAGAAATCACTAGCAGAACCATGTATGTGTTATTCCAATATTACTGTCTTCATTATTAAAAAAAATGGTTTATTTATTAAATTTTAACTAAAATGTCTTTAAAGCTAACTAAAAAACACCTAAAAATGTGAAATTTATAATCAAAATGCTTCACTATTTAAAAGCCAATTTTTTTTTTTAAAAGGTAAATTTTGGGAAAAGAAAAGAAAAAAAAGAAAAGAAAAGAAAAAAGAAAAGAAAAGAAAAAAAAGAAAAGAAAAGAAAAGAAAGAAAAGAAAAAAAGAAAGAAAAGAAAAAAAAAAGGCTGGTTAAAATCAATGAAAGCCACCTGTGTGGCTTGTTTTAATTTTAGCCAACTTTTTTACATACATGCAATAGAATAATTTTTTTCCTCTGCTATTTATTATTTTTTTATTATTATTTATTTGATTTTTTTATCTCAGGCCCAGACAACGTCAGATGGGTCAGCTATTTGAAAATAAATTCTAACATCACTAAAAGAACATAAATATTTCAAAGATTGAATATTCTAATGCTTACTATATAATTCTTTATCCGAATAGCATACATTTCATTCGCTAAACTTTCGTTTAAATTTATTTTTTCATATTTTCTTCGAGGCTGTCTTACAAATAATATTCTTGTAAACAAAATCTCAGAAATTGGGAAATAAAAAATAAAAAATAGTAAATAGACGAATTGTTTATTTTTCATTTTTTAACAGTTTTTGAGATAAAGAAAAAAAAAATTTCTATTCAAAAGTTTCAACTCGAGATTTTTTTTATTCAGATATATAAGGAAAAGAGGTCACAGGAAAAAACATCTTAGAAAGAAAAATAATCTCTTATGCAATGTTTTATGTATAAACGTGATGTGAATGCCTAATCCTATTCTGTACTGCAAGAAAATTAAAATACACGGGTAAAAACTCCATTGCATTGATTTAGAACACCTTTTTTGTTATCTGTAGTTAGCAAAATTCTTTTCAAGAAATAAATTAAATTACGTAACATTTTGTTGTTAATTAAATAAAGGATTCACAATAAAAGCATTAAAAAACTAAAAACAAAAAAACAAAAAAAAAACCTGCGATTTCGAGTAGTATATGGAAAATTTTCCACGAAACTTTAAATTTAATAAAACCTTCATATAGAATTATTTATGTCTGTCCTTATTTTCTGATAATTGTGATAAATAATGTAAACATTCATTTATCTTCTAAACAATATTTTACAAGAAAAGTAAAATGGTTGAAAGCACAATATTTGATGTTTTCATGTGTATCATTTTTATCTTGAAAAGATTTATTTATTCTGTGCGTTGAAATTGATGATGATTTTGTACTAATTTATATTTTACCTTTATATTAGTTCGTATTAGCAGTTTTAATGAAAAAAAAAATACGTTTCAGATTGTCTTGTTTGTGGAATAATGTTTTTTTAGAGACACTCGTACCCGATATACACATGAGACAAGCTCAGCCGGAGAAATAGCCCGGGCAGGAAATGGTCTCGGTCTTGATTTTTAATTTTTATTTAGGGTTTCGTTCATCTCACGAAATTCTATTAGTCCCGCTTCGTTCTCTGTCCGTCGCAGAGACGGTTCTCAGAAACTATATAACACACATACGTGAAATTTTTTGTACTTATAGCTGAATAAATACTATGAAGCTCAAAATCATAAAATTTGAAAAATCGTATTATTTTAATATATAGAGATAAAAAACCAAAAATCTAACAGTTTTTTCCTATTAAATTTAAACATTTTTCGTTAAAGCAGTTGCCAACAATTAAAAATCCGCAATGAAATTCTTTCTACAATAATCAATTTTTTATTGAAGAATTTCCACAAGAAAAATGAAAATGAATTAAAAAGTTTCACCAGTTGAAAAAAAGATTAATATGACGTCATATTGGTAAGAAAAAGGAAATTTTCAAACATTTCTCAATAATACAAGGAGTGTGAGTTTGTGTATGTACAGAAAGCAGCTTAATATGACGTCATTAGAGAATTAAAAAGAAAATTAATCTGACGTCTAACATTTTGAAGGTTTCTTCTGTACAACATGTTAAATTTTGAAATTGATTTTTTTTTTTAAATATCGCATTTAGTCCACATGACAGAGTATAATAGCGGGGTTTTGCCCGCTATCAGACCGGTACAGATTTTTGAAAAATAGACCGGTAAATTTTTACTTTATAAAAAACATGACTTTTTTTTTTTTTTTTTGAAAATTAAATTTATTTGGATTTATTAAAGAAAGGATAAAGTGTTTTGAAAGGAATATTAAACGAAACCCTTTGTGCGATCTTCGATCACACTTACCCACTTTTTTTAACCAGACCTCAGGCTCGTGCTCAAAGTGAAATTTTTGTTTGTTCACAAATTGAAACTAGTATGATGTGGCCAACACAGAACTTTCTTCTATATAAAGCAAATCGTTTGTAACATAAATTAAGTGACAATCTATACGTTTTTCAGATACATCTACAGCAGAAACCGCAAAAATAGATAATGGCAGAGAGACCTGTTGTGTGGTATACGCCCAAACGTAATAAGAATCTATTTTTGCAAAGATTTAAAAAAAAAATGAAGTTTGGTGTAGTTCGTGCATTAGGCTCTTGATATATAGGCATTGCGGAAATCGTAAAAAATTCACCAGAGCAGCGCCACCTGTTGGGCGATTTACACCAAAACCTAATCAGCGTCGATTTATGTCAAAGTCTAAAAGAATATGAAGTATGATGAAATTATGTGCATGAGTTCTTGAGATATAACTATCGTAAAAATCATAAAAAATGCAGCATAGCAGCGCCACCTGTTACGTAATTTACCCCCAAAACCTTATCAGCAACAATTTATGTTAATGTCGAAATGAATATGAAGTTTTATAAAAATCCGTGCATTAGTTCTTGAGGTATAGGTATGGCGGAAAATGTGAAAAATGCAGCAGAGTAGCATCACCTGTCGGGCGATTTACACCAAACACCAATCAGCAGCAATTAATATCAAGGTTTAACTGAATCTAAAGTTTTATTAAATTTCGTGCGTTAGTTCTTGAGATAGAGCGCCCAAAAATGTTTCTCACATACATACATAGAGACAGAGTCATAGACAGACATTTTCTAAAAAACTGTGAAATCGTGTTCCTTTTAAAACGTATAAATCTATCAAAAACCAGAAGTCGAAATTTTTCATGAATCTAATACTTTCTTCTTGGAAAGATATAAGAAAGTAAAAAATTTAAAAAAAAATTGCTATTTTATAAACAAGAATGTAGTCCCAGTTTCTTAAATTGTTTTACAACCCTTTAAAATTCAGTTTGAAGCAGAATTGAATTGTTACTGATGGGATAATGGTGGATAATATTCTATGAATTACTGAAGAACTTGCAAGGTCAGTGTTAGTAACATAGTAAAGTCGTGAGGTATTCCTCGTCTCTTCACTGTCTCTGTTTCAAGTCCCCTTACAGAGTTACTGGAAAACAGAACACGTGTCTTACTGCCATAATTGCACAATGGTATTTTAAAAGAATAACAGTTGTGTGTTTTGCGGATTTCAGCCAGTGGTTGTCTATAAGAGACAAATTTGCTATTTTAAACAACGTCTCAGCCGAATTAAACGAATCATGACTCCCAGACCCCAAAATCACCCTCTGTTCAAATGTTCCTTTCTCTCTCTCTCTCTCTCTCTCTCTCTCTATATATATATATATATATATATATATATATATATATATATGATCTATGTCATACGATAGGACTCGTATTTATGAACCGATTTGGATGCAACACAGTGTGTGTATTAAGCTCACAAATGTCTCGACCCAGTTCGTTGGTCAGCTTGGTCTGCCATCTTGTTTCAAAATGGCGGCCATTAAAAGATTTAAAACAAATAAATATACAAAAAATTTGAAAATCAAATTTATTTTTTGTTTAAGTGTTAGGCCTTGATACATTGATTCTGGAGCATTTTTTGTTTTTCCTCTATCTTAAAAAAGGGCTGAGATAGATCAGTTTGAAATTCTAGGGTGGCTGACATTTTGAAACAAGACAGCAGATTAAAACAAAACTCGAAATAATTTATGAGCTTTAGTGAGCGTGAATTCTCACAAATTAGCTGTTATTGTTGTAATCATTTTCCCAAACATATGCATAAAATTATCCGTTATTGTCAAATTTTCATCAAACTTGGCGACACTAGGCGAAATATCACCAAATTTGGCGACCAAAAATAAGTCTCCATAAATTAAGCGAACTTGGCTATAACTGACAAAATTCGAGAATTTCTTATTCAAAGTCAGTATTAACGAACTCTGTACTCGGTTTCCTTGCATTTTGGCTTGCTGTTTTCGCATAACAATAGCTAAAATCTTAAAACGAAGATATAGGAAAGCTACGTTTTTCTACCGGTACAGGCCGGAAGGACTGTTTTAATGAGGAAATTATAACTTTTTTCGGATCTTATTAAAATACGGTTAATAAAAGAAAATATTTTGAATAAAAGTTCAGAAATTTTAAGAACTTAAATTTTTAATCGATTTTTGTGATTATATGATCTAGAAATAAACCGGAGCCGCTAGAAATTTGACGCATGTGATTAAATTCGTGCAGTAGGTGGAAGCGTTTCTCCGACTTCAGCTTTTAAGTATCATCAGTTAAACAGGATTTTTTTAGTTAATGCTGGGTTAATATTTGTTTAAGTAAACTTATTAAATATAAATTTCTCTCGGATTACTTTTTATTTTTATTTTTACTTTGTAATTTTTTTTTCTATTATGATACAGTAAAGAGAGAACGGCACTTCTCTATTATCCCGTCGACCACTTTTCATAACAAAAAACTATCGCCAAACCGTAACTTTTAATAAACGGGAGAACATGCCATTGAAATAACAAAATAAAATATAAGAATTTAAGGACACAATTGTTATTTTAATTAGTGAAATAACTAATAAATCAGTAAAACATAATGAAAAATACACGCAAATGTCGATTTAAAAACCACTTGATGAAATAAGAAACACGTATAATGCTTCTGACATCAAGTAAATAGGATTGCATTTTTGGCGTTTAATTTTACAGTTTGACGATAGTTTTTTGTTATGAAAAGTGGTCGACGGGATAATAGATAAGCACCCAGAGAAATCCTGACTGACTGACTGACTCAGCAATGCAGAGACGAAACGACCCAGGTGAGGATCACGAAATTTGAATAGTCGATTGCTGCTATGACCTAGGCAAGCAATAAGAAAGCATTTTTGAAATTTCATCCCCTGAGGGGGTGAAAGGGGCATCGAAATTTTTTAATTCATTTCACCATATCCCAGTAGCAGTTTAAGGTTGGAGTGTAAAATGCAGCATAACAAATATTAAAAAAATAGTTACACTATACTAGTTACAGTTATAATATAATAACACTTATTTCAGCGATATTAGAAATTCAAACACTAAGAGGATTAGATGGTTATGTTGAAAGTTTTAAGTCATACCAGATAAAGTAGAAGTGGCATACTTGACGGGAAAACACCAAAAAACAGATATCATTGCGCCGGATCTATCAACACAAGGGAGAGAAAAGGGTTGCTCGTTGTTGCTGTTGTTGTTGCTGCTGTTGCCGTGTCAGAGAAAGTGCCATGGCTCTTCTCTGAAAGAAGGGGTGCCAGAGCTTTAAGAGAGGTTAGACTTCTAGAGCTGGTCTCCTAATTTTTTAACTAATTCCAGATGAGAGACTTGCAGTGCTCATGGATTGGCACTCCCAAAGGTATCGTTTTCAAATTTGGAGGACATTGCAGCCACGAACAGATTTTACGGGACATTAACGTACTTCCATTACTGTACATGGTTCCACAACAGCCGCAGTCGAAAAAGGTTGTCACCCTCCCAAGTACATAGCATGATCGATGCTGCTTCACTTTCGGTGATCTTGACGGAAACCAAGCCTTATCGTCTGCGCTACTGCGGGACAAGGAGTGCTAGTGATGTAATAAAACAAAAACAGCTACATATAATTTTTATCAAACTAGACCTGTACATACATATAGTAATTTTTTTAGATATTTCATAACTTAATAAATTAATCGAAATATTAAAATAACTTTATATGAGTAAACCACTGTTCTAAGATTGGGAATTGGAAAACATTTCACAAATCTTAAGAATGTTTTCATTATTCATTATTTAATAATTTGATAAAACTGGCAGCAATTAGAAATTAAAAATGTTTATAATTTAAACATAGAGATTCAATCCATATTACTTAATGTTTTTCAAGGTTAAAATTTTAATTTTCGTATTTTTCCTACCTAATTGCTTGTTACAACGTAACTCCCTACATTCCTCCCCCCCTACCTACATGCGTGCACCTGTTATTCTGAAAATACAACTGATACGTATACATTTGTGCATTTACAGTTTAAATAGTTACAAATATATTTTCAATGTTTGTCCTGATAATTGCTCTTCTTCCTTCGGCTTTGTGCAGTTATTCTTTGCCTGAACCCATTACATTTCTTCAACATATTTATTCAACATATGTTACAATCATGATGATAATAAAATGACCGTGATGACAAGATTATGACAAACCGTTGTAGTTTTCGCACATTGCCTCATAAATCAATCCTAACGCAAAAGCTAGAATATATTTCATTTGTGTTGCATTGAGACCCTATTATTGGGATGATAAATGAGCAATTCCAGTGCTAAAAGTAATATTTCTGTGTGTAAGCAAGGGATGGGGGAAGAGAATTGTATTGGTCGCCAGTATCAACAATTTCATTTACAGCTACAGGGCCAATCCTATAGAAAAACATCGGCTTAGTAATTAGACAGAATAACTTTTCAAAGGTAATAATTTAATTTTTTAATTCAAGCTTCTGCCACGTATCAGTACAGTCTGTATTAAATGTTCAGGCACATATTAAAATATGATAATAAAATTGATAGGAGATAGAATAATTTCAAATATATTCTCAAAATTTAATTGAATTATAACATAGTCGATTTATTATACTTGTTACATTGAAAAGTTATGCTTCTAAAATTATACTTGAAAAATACATTGTCTTTTTCTTTGTTAAAAATCATCGTTTCAAACTCTTAGGCACATTATGGAATACTTAATAAATGCTGGATGGGTGAAAAACAACAGACCGTTTTCAATAAGCAGTTTAACAGTGAATATTCAATTTCCGTTGATTATTTAAGATACTTAAGATATTTTGGAATTCCCAAAAGAGGAAATTTTAAGGGGTTTTAATTTAAAATCGAAAGGTAAGCCCGTATTAAAATTTCTAAGAAATTTAAACCATTCAAAGTAAAGTATATATCTAGTATTTGCCATAACTAATAATTTCGACCAGAAAACAAACTGTGCATCATGTGTTAAAACTGATTGATTAATTGTACGAGGGTTATTCAGAAAGTAAGGTCCGATTTCTTATGAAATATAAACCATCACAGATTTTTTCACAAAACTTTTTTATGTTATTCCTTACATGTTTCCCAATTTTCTACATAGTTTCCATATTTCATTAAACATTTGACATAACATTCTAACAAGCGTTTGAATGCGTAATTCATAGACATCTGCCGCCTGTGAGGATAACCAGTTGTTCTACCCACATTCGGAAATTCCAATGCTAAAGTTGAAATTGTGAATCACCGGTCCTCAAAATCTTTTCGTCCACGGCATTGACAAAATCTTCTGGGATCACTGATAGTCGGCCTTATCGCGGTTCATAATGGAGAATTTTCCCGTCCGTCTTTGAAATCTCTTACACACTTATACATTTTGCCGCCATTCATCGTATTCATCGTATTATACACTGCATTTATCTGTCGATGAATTTCCGCTGCTGAAACGTTCCTTGCTGTCAAAAATCGAATCACTGACCGTATTTTACAGTCCGCGGGCTGATCAATTGTTTTAAACATTTTGAACTGGCACTGTAAACAGCACACTGCAACAATACTAATTCAAGTAGCGTCGTTTGACTAGCAAGTCATGCCGGGAGTCGGTGGTGCGCATGCGCGTTTCAATGTTCGCGCGACATTCTATTACCTACGGCGATTCGGTCCTTAGTTTCCGAATAACCTTATTATTAACGGTGTCGAAACAAAATATGTCCATAATGCAAATAAAAATAACGTTGGCATCAGTATCACCAAGGGCACATTACATAGATGCATAAGAGAATGCAAGAACATTGTTTTAGAAAAACAAATGTCTTCTAAACGTCACGCGTCGCCCAAAATCACACCATGAACAAGAGAGAACCCCCCCCCCCCACAAAAAAATAAATAAATAAATAAATAAATAATAAAAAATAAATAAATAAATAAATAAATAAAATAAAAATAAATAAAAATAAATAAATAAACCGAAATCAGAAAGAATACATAGTATCTAAATTGCTATCTCTGTTTTTTAATGCTTTTCTTGTATTCATACCTTTAGAAATGTCATCAAGTAAGATTTTGATTGTTATGTTCTTTCGTTGATCGCCTGTAGTGTTTTTTCTTCACCATATTTCTTTCTACTAGGATTAGAGGCTTAAACAAAAAATAATAATCCCCAAATGTGTATAATCGTCAGATTGAATTGCTGTTTATTTTGACATTTTCGCAAAATACATAATGTATATTAACTTATTTCATTTTCCGTTATGAAAAATTGTTTCGTAGAAGATTTTAGTGGAAGTTAATTTTTCTTTCTGTAACTATGTACGTATTTTTGGCTTGAAAATCCTTTTCTGAGAAGAGGAAAGCCTAGCGGATGTCGGGAGGGGGGGGGGGTATTTTTGAGAAAATTATCCTTTCATCATTGTCATCAGAAAAATAAATCATTTTCATACGAATTTGTTTTGAGATTGGTAATTTTTAAGGTTTCGTTCATCTCACGAAACCCTACTACTCCCGCTCCGTTGTCTGTCCGTCACAGAGCCATTCTCAGAAACTATGTAACTTACAGAGTTGAAACTTTGCGCATATATAGCTGAATACCAGCTATGAAGATCAAAATATTAAAATTTGAAAAAATCCTATTATTTTAATAAAAAGACATAAAAAACCAAAATTCTAACAGCCTTTTCTTATTAAATTTAAACATGTTTCGTTATAGCAGTTGCCAAAAATTAAAAATCCACAATGAAATTCTTTCTGCAATAATTAATTTTCTATTGTACGATTTCCACGTGGAAAGTGAAAATGAAAGAAAAAATTTCACCCATTGAAAAAAAGATAAATATGAAATAAAATTGATTGACGTCATAGTGGTAATAAAAAGGGAAATTTCTAAGATTTCCCAATAATACAAGGAGTATGACTATGTATATGTACACAAAGCAGATTAATATCACGTTATTAGAGAATTAAAAAAAAAGTCTGACGTCATATTGGAAGTTTAACGAATTTTTCAAATGTTTGAGAATAATACAAAGCGATAATACAATATGAGTAATACAGAATAGTAATAAATATATGAGTTTGAGAAACATATTGAATCGTGATAAAAATCCGATTATGGAAATTTTCGCATATTTTAACATTTTGAAGGTGTACAACAGTTTAGTCCGCATGACAGATATTATTATGACAGAATAGAATAGAGGGATTCGCCCGCTGTCGAACTGGTTTAGATATTAAAAAAAGACGAAAAAATAGACCGGTAACTTTTTACTCTAAAAAAAAAAACATGAGGTTTTTTTTTTTTTTTTTTTGCTAAATGAAATTTATTTGGATTTATTAAAGAAAGATAAAGTGTTGTGAAAGGAATATTAAACGAAACCCTTTGAGCGATCGTCGATCACACTTACCCACTTGTTGATTTTTATTTACTGTACTAAGAAATGTGACAATTGTTATCAGTTTTGTTTCATAAACTTAATTTCAAATAGTTTCATAGGGCTTATTCTCTTAATTTAATCTTGAATACTAGAATCGCATTTAGTTATAATGTAAATTATGCTATAATTTGTTTGTTTTTTCCAATGTATTTATATGTTAACTTAGAAATATAGAGAGTTTTATGCTAATGCAAAACTCTTTGTAAATTTAACTAATTATAATTACCTAATATTGCAATTATGTGTATGAGAAAATTAGTTTTCATATACAAATAATGCAAAAAAATAATAATTTTATGTATTTCAATATTAAAATTTTGATTTTAATATCAAAATATTTCATCGAAAATAAAAATTAAAGGAAGTTTCTCAAAATATTTAAAACACAATATGTTTAAACAATCAGATATTTTATTATTCGATACTTCTTTGTAATAGTGGCACCCGAGGATAGATCGGCAAGTGACAGAGATATATTGCCAAGTTAGGTTAATAAATCTCGACAAATGGTCTGCAGTCATAATGAAACAGCACATTTTATCTTCATATTACTTTTACTTGGTGTAGCAGAACATATACTACATTTTTTTTATTTAATTTCCTGTTATATTATTTTTTTTAAATCACCTGTATTTATTTTTATAAATATGGGAACAATCTTCGATTTTCATGGTACTAACATGGATGTAATCTCATTTTACTCAACAACCAACTGTGCGAAATTGACCATGATATGAAACTGTATATTACTAATAATGAAACTATAATGATGAAACTATACGGAGATGTAACGAAAAAGTTTAGAAAAAAGAGGCTTGTGTTTTTGAAATTGGTATAGTGTTTTGAGAATACCGTTCGTAATTGTTTTAGGGTTTATGTACAGTTGGGAATAGGAATTAACATCCATAAAATGGTTTAAGAAACAACTGAATATGGGTGAAAATGCGACAATTGGTTGATATAATTAGGGTGAAAACACCAATAACTGACAGTTTAAGGATTTTTTCTTCTTCAAATCACTATAAAAAAAGTTTTAAATCTATTTTATATTTATCTTTGTTTTTGAAAGTATAGTAAAGATACATAAAAAATATTATTGTTGAAACATTTTGAAAAAATATACTTTTTATTACTAAAAATTAATTATTATCATAAATATCGTCAATATCTGCAGTAACTGACACCATCCCTTTATTGAAAAACCAATAGCTGAATATAAGTTATAACAGTTAAGACAAATAAGTTACCACTAGATCATATCATTTTGCGAAATTTACAAGAAAATGTTTATTTGAGTTAGATTTGCTCAAGTGTCAGTTATTGGTTAGGTGTCAGTAACTGGGGGTTTCACCCTACGTGAGAGAAGTGTGTTCTTAATATGAAAACAAAGATTTAATGGTTTAAATGGTGGTACCAATAAAATTGCTAATAGCTGCAAAAGTTTAATCTTACGTCAAAAAAACAATAATGGCATGGTTCTCCAAAAACAGAGGATTTTTAAAGACATATGCCGGGAAATTGACGAACGCTTTATCGTTCAAATCTCAAATAGAGATGTCAGAGTACTCATGGAAAACAATTGTCAATTCAGGCAAAAATTGTTATCCATCGTAAAGGATCAACAATATACACTGGTTTCTAAAAAAATATCATTCAGAGGAGCATTAAAAAGCTGTTAACAAGCACTTCACTGCGAACCACAATTAGAATTTTTCTTATCCAACAACGGGTATTCAAACGCAAAATGTTGAAAGAGTATTGTTATTCTGCTAAGTGGCGCAATAAAAAGCAACGAGGCACAGCTCGCGATCACCTCGAATCATAACTTACAGAATTTATGTAGATAAAATAACTAGGGGGAAAATATTTTTGATGAATTATGAGAGCAGTTTCGGAAATATAACATATCATGTAAGGCGTAATAACGAAAAGTTGTTAATCTTGTGTAGCATTGTAAGAAGTTATCATGAAACATTGGTATAAATTTGTTATGAAAGATTGGTATACATTCGTTATGAAATATTGTAATACACTCTTACTAACATTTATTCTAATATTATTTAATGCTATTATATTTATTTTTAAATCTTTACTGTACGTACGTGCTGCGTTCGCCCTTCCTGAGCCTTGGCGACCTTGTAAGACCTTGGTGAAATTGGCTAAAATTTGGCAAAATCGTAGTTGTGGGAACCGCTATAACAAAAAAGTACCAATTATTATTTAAATAAAACTAGGTAATCGAACTCGGGCTTCCCGGGTTACAGAACATAGGGATTGCTGTATTTAGTGATTATTTTTTGTTTGTTTGTTTGCTTTTCTTGTGCGTGAATCACTCTTACAAGCGGTACTATCCTTCCAGATATTTTTTTTTACTAAGCGTTCATACATGCGATATAGTGATCGCGACATTAACGAATTTCATTTTTTTGGTATTCCCAATACAGCGAGATCGCTGCATCCAGTGATGATTTCTTCGTTTTTCATTCGTTATATTTATTATTATTCCTCTTATGCGTGCGATATAGGGATTGAGATATTAACGAATTTCATGTATATTCGTTTTTTGTAACATTTGTTTTTGTAATATTGAAAAATGTGAATTAAAACGTTGTTTTTTATTGCTCACATTAACTTTTTTACATGCATCTTATCAATTATGTGAAAAAAATTATATTTTATTCATAAATGCAAATCGAAAAAATATCTTCTGTTTATATTATCTGTTAAAATATCCGATGTTTGTTTATGGTCTAATTAAATAATTCTTCATTTAAATTGTTAAATTATTACAAAGCATGCCTTTTGTCGAAAATCGTCTGAACGAATCAAATATGTGTCCGGTATATCGCGGCTCTCATATAAAGACTCCCTATTCTTGTGACGTATTTATCTCAAAATTCATCACTTTTACTATCCGTAATTATTTAAAATTTTATAATGGCAAAATTCTTACATTTGATTTTTGGGCGTTGACAAATAGTTTCTTTAATGGTCCACGGATAATGGAGAAGAACAACGAAATTTAATCTTCGATACAATGTATCAAAAATTACATAAATAAATATGGTCATAACGAAAAAAGGAGAAAGAGTTAAACGTTTTCGTTTTGTAATTTTCTGCTGTCAGGGAGACAAACAACAAAAAATAAATTAAAAAATCGTCTGCTCTGGTAAATTTAGTGAAAATTACTTAAATAAACATCTTCCATTTTCTTTAGCGTTATTAATATTGAACACAATTTTTTTTAAAAATAGGTGGATTTAACTTTGTGCCGTTATACTAAAAATAAATGATCAACGTAAAATAGCGCAAATAAAAATATATAAAATGGCAAACAGCTGTCTCGGAGCCCCTAAAGCTCTATCACCAGTGCCAAATTCAAAGGATTCAAAACCGATTCAAAAGTTAAGCCATGTAAATATGCTTGCGTCTCCCGCACGCGCCCAAGATTAAAGGCGGTGAGTTTTTTCAAAAACAACAGCGAAGTCAAGAAACACATGTGACGTAGGAGAGTAATAGAAGCGCCCGGCCAGACTGAACGAGTTTAAGTACGGAGTACAATCCAATGGACAGATTTCCACATTGAGGAATTTATAAGATATCTTGCGAGTGTGATAGAATGTGCATAAGTCAAACTAAGCGCCCCCTTAAGGTCCGCTTGGGGGAACATACAAACTATGTTAAAACTTGTGACACTGAACGATCTGCGATTGCTAACCATTGTTCATGTAAAAATTACAGTTTTAATTTCTCAGAGGGTTCTATAATTCAGAAATGCTCATCGATTTACGACCTTGATTTTTGAGAAGTTAATCATATATGGAAGAATTCAGGCAACTTCGTTAATGATATGTCCAGTACACCAAATTTTTCAAATCTCTGGTTACCTTTCATATAATTCAGTCTCTTCGTTCCCCCTTTTTTCCACTCCGTACTTAAACTCGTCCAGTCTGACCGGGCGCTTCTAAGTCTAGGCGCTTCTATTGGTGTCTTCTAACGCGATTTCATTCAATTATACTCTTCAACTGCTTCTTGTTTGAATTCTTTCGAATAAAAATGTAGACCTCTTGAAAGAGACACTCAACAGAGTACTTATTTTATCATTTTAAAACTTTTTATTAATATTTTGTAATCGGGAAAGCCACAAGGAATGGGTTTTTTAATAATATTTTTTTCTGAATCGTTATGAACTCGCTAGACAACTGGTAAAGTAAAAGAGAAAAAAAATACTTATGATAACAAAAATATAAATTTGGAAAGTTCAAATGCTTTATATATTTTGAATAGATGCACAAATTTCCATCAAGAAATACGTAGATAATATGGAATGTGTGACAAACTTATCGAAAAAATTACGAACTAATCGGAGTAATTTAAGATCCCCATCAAGGAATTTTAGCATCTATAATTCAACATTTAAATCACTTATCCATATGCCCCTTATACCTTTCAAAGAATTGTAATATTTGGAAATTCTCTGAAATCCCATAAAAAACATTATAGCGTAAAATAAAATGTTCTTTATTTTTCGAACAAATGAACCAAATTTAACAAAAAACTGTACAGCTAATTACGGGTATCTTACCAACATACCAACCTAATTACAAATTAATCAGATGTTTTTTACGGCAGTTTTGCGAGACATACACGCAGACACCAAAACGTTTTCGGGTGTCCACAATAAGCATTCACTTGATGCTCCGGGAATAAAATAAAAGTCTATTTTATTTCAGATGCTTTAAACTATGTTTATTACTCAAATTACAAAAATACCCTGGCTAACACAGACGTGCATGATATCGAAACGGGAAAAATATTTTTATCTATGATTTTTAAGTATTAAATTGTGTAATAAACAGACTTACTGAATAATTTTGATATTTAGAACCAAAAATAACAACGCATTATTCTCATTTGTACTTCAGAAGCTAACAAACGGAATGCACTTCAAATGAATCATCTAGTTAATCACTTTTTTTTAGTGAAATAAAAGCAGCCTTTTTAGTACTTAAGAAAACGTTAAATATTTATAAATTTTAATGCTCTTTTGTATTATCATAAATGTGAAGTATGGAAAGTGTTTCTTTAGTTTGTTAATTTCTGAGTATATTCTCTATTTATTATTGCATTTCAGTATTTTACCCACATCCATAATATTTAAACGAAAAGGTCTTTTTGCATTAACTTTAAAATGACTCTGGTGAATAATTGTATTTTTAATCGTCTTTTTAAAAATTGTTTTCTATTATATTTCCGTTATGTTTCATTTTTCATTTCCTATTAGTACCTACGAGCTGTCTTAAGACTTACTGTAAGTAATTGTAATCGTTAATAAAATTTATTGTATTGGTAAGTTCGTTTAGTTTCCGATAAGGTTGGTAAAAATATAAAGATTAAAAAAAGATTACCTAAAGACAGAAAAATAATAATTAAAGCAAAAACACTTGGACGAGAATCTTCGATTATCACAACATCCTAATTCATCTATAATCATTAGCTCTGGTGTAAATTTTGATTCACAAAATTAGATACAATAATGATCAATAAATATAAAACATGTTTTGAATGTTTTTATTATTTTTTTCTTAAATATTACCTTCATATAAAACCTATTAATAAACATAATAATCTGACATTTCTGATTAAATATTTCGATGATCTTGAATACCTTTCTTTTTTGGTTCAAAATAGATTAATAATAGAAAACAAAAAAAAGGTTAAAAATACAATTATACACCAGAGTAACATACTTGCATTAATAAAGAATATACTCAGAAATGAGACACTTTCCATACTTCACATTTATGATAATATAAAAGAGCTTTAAAACTTATAAATATTTAATGTTCTTAAGTACTAAAAAGGCTGCTTTTATTTCACTAAAAAAAAGGGATTAACTAGATGATTCATTTGAAGTGCTTTCCGCTGGGTAGCTTCTGAAGTACATAATGAGAATAATGCATTGTTATTTTATTCAGAAAGACTTTATTATACAATTTAATATTTTAAAATCATGGATAAAAATAATTTTTCGTTTCGATATCATGCACGTCTGTTGTGAGCACAGGTATTTTTGTAGAATTTCAATTTAGGTTGATTAAAATATAAATTGTCTCATTGCAATCACTTCGTTTAAATATGTATTTATACCAGATAACTTGAAATAGAGAGTTTGGCGATTATCTCTAAACCGGTGATGATAAAAACATCTCACAATTACAAAAGAGTTACAAATAAAGTAGAAATTTCTGTTATGACATCTATTCAGCACGATAATGTATACTTTAAGATTCTAAAGATGCACTAATTAACATATATACAATTAATAATGAGATTTAATAAACTCTCAAATGATTCATGTATTCATGATAGAAAATAGAACTACATCAGTTACAGGTTACAGTTAGTCATTTCTAATATAATTCAAATGTAAACATGCCATCTAGTGAGCAGCAGAGTAAGGCAAGCTACGCTGCCGAAGGCAGACGTACTTCACCGCCGATTCCAAATTCTGGTGAATCCATACGAGGTCACGACCAAGAAGGGGCCGGTTTACCCGGACACCTCCAAGGTATCATAACTTCGGCCGAGGGGAGAAGCGGGGGCGTGAGCCTACTGCGCTTCGTCACCCTTTCGCAAATGAATTGACGACAGAGGTCACTGCGATGATACGGTGGAGACGAAACTCAGAGGACAGCACTACAACACACTACATCCCATAAGGGAAACTGGGTCCTCGGCCAGTGTCGAACACTTCCACGACCCATTAATGTAACCACATGTTCCGATTATCAAATCCTAGGGAGGGAGGAAGCGACTAGTTCATCGGACGTTGCGAAAGCAGCAGGGTAAATAATATTTAAAACAAACATTTTCAAACATGTCGTTTTACAAGATTTAAATCAAAAATCTATTACTATTCAAATGTTATCTTTAACAATTTACATAGACAAAAGTTTCAAATAAAATTAACTGGAACCAAACATAACAACTTTTGTAATTTAAGGTATTTTTATTGTAGCCTTAGCGAAGAGGTTTGACAATCTTTTTCCTGTGATTTTCCTTTTCAAGTACACAATGTTGACTGACATCTACTGATACCGACTGATATCTACTGGTACATATAACATATGATTAACATCACTTAGAAGTTTATAAACTTCAGTAGATTTACAGTTATCACTCGTGTAACTATTTCCAACTGTTCTTGACCACTCATGTCCTCTAACCATTAACCTCCAATCTTAACCTTTTGTTAAATACGAGTGAGACTGAGGGCCTATATATATTATGATACCTTGTTTCCAAGGCAGGCCCTTTCTTTTTTAGTTTAAATCCCAATCTTGTACTGTCATGTAATTCTGGAAAGATAATTGCATCCTTATAAGCATACTTATTTTGAGAGATTTGTCTCTTATCAAAGCTACTGTTGTATCTTTAGCAGTACATTTGGCTTCAACGGCTCTGGATGTGACAGCAGGAATGATCTCAATATTCGACCCATTAGTAATTTAGCTGGGGATGTCATATCCTTTGCTGGTTTGATTCTGTTGCCTAAGGACACAACATATAAATCTTTATCTTCTTAAGCAGATTCATGAATAGAATTGTTTATTGTCTTCATCATTTTCTCAATTTGTACACGTGCTCTTGGAAAGTGAAGTGATGTAAAATTATGCTTAACACATCATTTTGTTTTTAAATATACCGTATCAAATCAGAGTTAAGGAGGTCCTCTATCACTTATAATATCTTCTGATATTGCATGTGTTGTGTAGATAGACTTAAATACTGCAATGACAGTTAGCGTTTTAATATTGTTAAGCGGCTTCAGTTCAACATATTTAGATAAATAATCTAACATTAATAAATGTTGCAATTCTTTTAAATAGAATAAATCACTTGCAACTTTTCCATGGTCTATCAAAAATGTCTGGATTGATTATAATTTCTTTTTGGAAGTCGTTTTGGTATTTTTGGACGAAACGTGCATTTTGAAAGAAAATTTTCAACATTTCCATTTACATTGGGGGAAAAAATTTATTATTTGGCTTTCATTTTGGCGGGAACTACATCTACAGCTCTTCATTGCAGTATCACTTTTCTTGTGCAGCTGTTCTTCCTTTCTTTTTCTCATACCACTCATTTTTAATGTTAAAAACACATCTCATTGTCAGTTGCTGTTAATCTTGAGTCAAAAGCTTTATCTTAACAGTTCTATCTGACATTATTCATCATCATCTTGGGTTCACAGAAAGATTTTCATTTATTGTTGATGTTTTATCTTTAATGTTCTCAGCAGTTATGCATTCACTATATACCTTTGACAATTTTTTGGGTTTATTGACAGTTTTCCTTATTAATTTCTTTTGAATTGCTTTATCATTCAAAACCTTGTGTAATTTTTTTCACGCAGCGTACGATCTTCAGATTCACAAAAGCTGCTCCAGAACGAAGTCTAGAAAAATAATCAGCAAACTTTTCTCCCTGCTCTTGTTTAATTAAAAGAAGCAAAATTCTCATTTTCATAACCTAGAAAATTCTTATCAAATTCATTCAAAACTTTCTTGAGAGCTACAATAGCGCTAACGCCATTAGGCATAAGATCAAGTGTTCTTAACTGTTTCTTGAGTTCTTCTCCACATGCATATCTAAAAAGTGAACTTTGAGTTTTTTCATATTCACTGCGCTGTATTTCATAACCCCTAAATGATCTTCAAATCTTGTTTCCAATGTCTCAAAGATTCTGATGGGTTCGACGAAGCATGTAAAAGTGCAATTTTATGTAGGTTATATGCCATGAAGATAACTTTATTTTTAATGTAGGTAAAATGCAAAACTATCAAACCAATCCTTAGTAAATATGCGATTTCGTATAACTTCGATACCATTTACGAGTATAATGCCTAGAATACACTTATTAACACATAAACAATTCAAAAGAGTTTATTATTTAATAAACTCTCAAAAACATAATACTTCATGTATTCATTATAGAAAATAGAATTACAACAGTTACAGATTACAGTTAGTCATTTCCAGTATACATCATTCATATATGTTTTTTATGTGTGCTCGGGGTCCTTTCAGTTATTTTTAGAAATATTTTTTCAATGTTTGGACAAGTAAAAAAAATAGATTATTCTATTCCTCTGTGAAGAAATCTTACTGAGTTATGATACTTTTAAGTTTATGAAATTTCTGAGCTTTCTTGCTCTAAAAACAAAAATTATTTTAGTCTCTGAAAGCTCCGGAATTTCAAACATTATTTCATTCCTAGCTCGTTTTTGCCGTAGAAGGAAGAAATTGTTACTGTTGTACTTCTCAGAGTATGGTGATATGTCTTGATATGTTTCAAAATATCACTTAGAGGACTGTGAGACCGGATAAAAAAAATAAATTTCGTATTTAAATATGCATACATATATACACCAAAATCCAACGTTTAACACGCAATATCGCTGTAGCGCAATAAACAGACGTACGTTTCTTGAGTAACTTGGACTCACATCCTCAGTATCAGTTAAAATAAAAATTATTTCCCCCCAAAGACATGAAACAGAATCCAAAAACCCAAATGACAAACAACAACACACCGAAAGCCCATCACGCTCAAGCAACCAATAAGATTAAGCCGGAAGTGATGCACTATGACACAGTAAACCAACCCAGAAAGGTGAGATGTAAGGTACGCTTGAAAAATCGTTGACCTGGGAGTTACCAAATTTATGAATATAAACTGCTTCAAAAAAGACTAAATCTAAAGGAATATTGCATTTCTTAATAATAGTGGCTGAATCAAAGTTGAAATTGTGTCCCTCACACCAACAATGACAAGTAATAGAGGATTTTTGTAATTGCTTTTTCATACATATCCTTATGCAGAATAAATACCATATCTAAAAGCTGTACTTTATTTGTATACTTTATGTAATCAGGAGTAATTCCTATCAAATATAATTTTTATCAATGATAAGTAGTTTCTATCATCCCTAGTTTAAGCGATAATAACCATAACCTCTATTTTGAATTACCCCGTACGTATAAGGGAAATTTGTTCAAAATGGGGACGCTAACGTATTTTGGCCTACCGAAAAAAAAATATATATCTGAAAAAAATCGGGCAAGCTATTTTACTTTTAGAGTAATGTCTAGACCGTCAGAACCCAAGGCTGTTTGCTAGAAAAAGTCATTAGTTTAGACAGGAACAGGGTTGCCAGTTTGGCCTTTTTTTTAATTACGAATTTCAAAATTCACACCTGTAATTTCGAAAGAAGAATTATTACTCTGAGAAGTCCGAACAGTTGCCGAACAGTTGATGTCGGTTAAGAGGCTTCCGAGTTGCAGACAACTTTACGCCCACTCTATTAGTGAGTATAGTGTGTCTCTTATTAAATAAAATACAATTTACCCCTATTAATTTCTGGTGTGAATTTAAAATTCTGAATTTTTAAAAATGCCAACGTGGGAATCCTGGACAGATAACATATTTTTATGGAAAATGTGTTTTGGACGACGGGTTGGGTGAAAAGGGGTACTCATAAGAAATAACATAAAATTTAAGCCTAATGCGAAATTTTATTAAACAAGTTTATTTGGACAGCAAAAAATGAAGTTATGAATCCAGAAAAAGTATACAAACCAAAGTATCATTGTTATTATTGTTTAAAAAAAATTAATCGTTCACAAAAGCCCCACATGAAATTATCATCCCTTTCTTCAGCATTTGAACAGGCTTTATGTGCCCCACCTCTACATCTGCTACACTGAATCCACCCTTCTTTGTCCTATGAATTTACATACAGTTCTTTACAGAAGATGCAAGCATCATCGTTATCATTTCCTTCCACATTAGATGATATCACTGATTCTTCAATTTCCTTTTCTTCAGTTTTTAAGTGTTAGGAGTTGTGGGATCAGAATTATTGGATTTATTGAATAATGCATTTTTTTCTTATTATTTTTTTCATTTTTCTCCTGCTCTATAGTTTCCAGTTTTGCTTTAAATGGAGATACGTTCCATACGTTCTAAAGTACACTGTAAAGAAATTTCGTAAAATTTCAGTAGATGTACCGTAAATTAACGGTACTTGTACCGTTTTCACTTTTTACGGTATGAGTACCATACTTCCAAAGTATATAAAGCGTAAAAAACCGTATATGTGTCATTTCGATTATAAACGGTATTTATAACGTAAAATGATTGTTTTTCAGTAAAAAATCTCTATTTATACCGTAAAAAGTTATTTTTCAGTAAGGAAAAAGCTGGTAGCCCCGCCGCGGTGTACGGCAACAACTGAAGTGATGCTCTTGTACTTGTTACGTAATGCTTGCAGGCCTGAGGAGAGGGGGGAGTGGAGCCGGTACATATACATTAAATATTTTATGGTATATATACTGGTTACAAAGTTGCCAGTATATGTACCGTAATTGTTGATAAAAAAAATTTACAGTGTAGCATGTCCAATAAAAGTATATTTACAAAATATAATTTATATGCACATTTTTAAAAATAAAATCAAATTAGGAAAAGTATTTAAACAATAATGTGCAAATATTTATTTTGTGATGCCATTTTATTTTAACTTTTTATTTCTCAAATAGTTTCATTTAAAATGCATACAACGTCTTCTTTAAAAAGAAAACGTATCATAAAAAATAGTATTTTATGGGGTTATTTTCAGCTACAATATTATTAATAAGTAATCACATTATGTTTTTTTCGTTTTAATAGTTTTATTCATTTTTATCCATATTTGAAAACAAATAAATTAAATTATGCCCTGAAGCTATCTCTCTAAGCATTTTAAGAATACTCTTGTTCCATTTAATGTTCTATGTAATATATATATATATATATATATATATATATATATATATATATATATATATATATATAAAGGTCTTTTAAGTTTTATTTGCATTTAATTTAATAAAAGAACGTAACAGCTTTTTAATTGTTAAATTTAATATAAGTTTTTAAATAAATATTTAACCGGAAGTTATTGAGTCGATTAATTCCCTAGTATAGCAATTTAAAGATATTATAAAAATACTTGTTATTTTTGAAAGACCTTTTCACTAAGGGAACGGAATGCAAATATTGTATTAACACATATTTTTATGAAAAATATGTTTAATAATTAGATAATATAAAAATAATTGAAAAATTTGTAAAAATATTAACCTTTTCTTAGCAAATATTTTGACAATCAATAACCTTCTTTTAACAGAAATTCATTTAAATATATTTTTTAAACTACATAAAATTTTCTATTGTTTTTACCAGAATAAAAACCATTTTTAGTGCTATTATAATAAAAAAAAATTAAACGACCAGTATTTTCTTGGAAAATAAGGAAATTTTATAAATTAAGTGATCTATAAAATGACAAATGGCATTTTGTAATTTACCATTTTGGGCAATCCTTCAGAAATATACATTTTCAAAGTCCCTATTATTTACGTACCAGCTGTATTAAAAGTGATCTACTAAGATAAGCCGATTAAACGCTTTTAATTATTAGTATGTCTAAAATTTAATTCTTATCAGATATTTATTTGATAATCATGAGATAATCGGTAATCATTTGATAATCGGTAGTTTCTCGAGTGACGCAGCAAAAACCGAAAACCGAAAGCCCAAAACCGAAGATTTCCGTCACTCTATATATACAGCTAGTTTGAGTTCAAAGGAAAAGCGAAAAGCCGACATTTAATATCTCAGCAAATATGAGGCACATCATTTTGATTTTTTGACAGCTGTCTTATATCTCCGGTCTAACTCTATCCTGAAATTTATAGATTTCTACATGCAGTAGATTTTAAGATATGGAAATCCATTTTAAAGTAAAATGGGAAGTTTTTCGCTCTGCATGTAATGGTGTCATGGTGTAAAGGCGCTTATCTCGAAATCCGCCCGAAGGATTTTTTTAAAATTAATATATGATACTAATCGGTTTTAGATGAAGAGAATACCCCTATCCACTTAAATAGGAAAACTCTAGTTTTTTTATATAATCCGATTTAAAAATGGGACTATTTTCTTAAGCCAAGCTGTACAAATGCAATGGAGTGTTCACTCCCTTCTTCCGCGGGGCATTACAGTTAAAAATTGATGTATGGTTGCCGTTATCAATAAAGCTTCTGACCGGGCTAATTATTTAGATTTTTTTTAATGCAAAAACAATGAATTATATACTCTAAACATGTAAAACATATGTATTAAATTCAATTGGGGTTTATATGTTTTCTCTTTTTGTTACAAAGAAATAATTTCAGATTTTAAACATGCCTATATTCGAGAAATTATTTCGATTCCTTTTTCAAAATGAGGAAATATTTTTTAATTACATGTATTCAATTTTACTGCTATTTATAATAAATCTTTCATTTTCTAATGATAAAATATTTTTCATTTCTTTGTTTCTTTCGCAACGAAGACAACCAACCAACTATTATCGTATCAATGCGCGAAGCACAAATTAGCGAGAGCGAGAGTATACAACATGGAGATTGAGCAATTGGGGAAAAGATAGGCACAGAAAATCAAAGATATTATACTTACTATTAGGTATTTCGTTTATTTATTCATTGTTTTTTATTTTATATGACTTGATGGTTCTTTTAAAAATTTTCGTTTTGGTAAGGTGCTTAGGTAGTTTTTGTCAGAACAACTGCCAGTTACATGTTTTTATGACTTTAAAATATTACTTTTATGTTATTTTGTAAAAGAAAATGCAGAAAGTTAGTTTTGAATTAAGTGTTTTATGTTATACAATGGATAAATAAGTTCTTAATTACTTTTGAATCCAGAGTTTGAAAAGTAAACAAATAGCTTTTTTTTTTCTTCTCATTGCATTACCTTATTGCATTCATATTGCCAGTATTGTTATCATTTTTTTTCTCATTGCATTTACAAACAGTTGTGTGACAAACTTCTATCTTCATGAATGTTTTGCATTTACTTTATATTAATTTTTCACATTCATTTTTTAATAAGCTTGTTAAATAGTTTTCGAGCACTATATTGTTTTAATGTCAAATGTTACATTAAAAATTATTAAAAAATGCAGTAAAAAAATAAGAATATAAAACTTAAGAATAAAACTTAAGAATAAAACTTAAGAATATAATCATTTTAACCCACATAGGTTTTTTTAGCTCAAAAATATTACTATACAATGAATAAATAAGTTCTTATTTACTTTAAATTCAGAGTTTGAAAAGTAAACAAATAGCTATTTTATTTTTCAATTTTTCTATCATTTACCTGTGACTTTAAAAATCATTTAAAATTACTAATTTAGAGGTATGAAATACCTTATATGTGCTTAAATCACAGAAAAACTACAACTTTAGTAAGTATATTACAGGGCTCTGTTTAAGAAGAATTAAGAAGAGCTTTAAAGGATCCTTCACAATTTTTTTTAATCTTAAAACAGTATCCTTCACATTGTTTTTCATTTTAAAACAGGTTATTTCACATTTCTTTTCATATTAAAACAGGACACTTCATGAAAGTTTTTCCTACCAAAAATTAACTCTTCACAAATTTAATCATCTTAAACTTTTCCTAATTTTTGTATAAAATACTGTTTACTGTTGACTGCAATAAGTGTTTGTTCTTCAAAGTAAATTCTGAAAATTTATTAAATTTCAACTGCTGCTAATACATTTAATTTTTTGATTACAACTTACATAAATATCAATATTTTACATAGGGATTGTTTTTATACAATTTTGACACAATTGAAATTTTATTGCAGCCAAGCACGGTTTCTTGTACAGCGGTGTATTTTGAAAACATATAGAAGAAAGAAAAAAAATTTTTAAGAGAAAACCACTGTTAATTATTTCGCAATGTTTTTTAATAGTTAGATCTTATAAATAAAGTGTTGGTGAGTGCAAAGTTTGAAATTGTCTGAATATGTAGAAAACAACATAGGGCTCTAAAACTATTTACTTGCATAAGTTTATTAAAAATGAATTTGAAAAATTAATATACAGTAACAGCAAAACATGCATGAAGCTTCACAATATATACTATATATATTGTGTACACAATACATAGTAGTAGTATACACAATATACTACACACCATCAAAGTATCAAATTAAATGAAAATTTTGAAATGGAGAACCATCAATTCAAAATAAATAAAAAACAATAAATAAATAAACCAAATACCTGGGGGAGGGAGTATTTTATCTATTATAAATTGCAGCTTGTATTTTCAAACAATTTGGAAGGGCGGATAAAATTTTATCATTTAAAGTATTTAAAAAAAATAATACTTTCTAAACTAGAATTTTATTATCAATTTTATAGACGATTTTCTTTGGACGATTACTCTCTATGAGAGAAAATTTCTACTTTTCGCATTTGTTCGTCACAGTATATTTTGTTGTTTTTCAGCCAGTCTCTTATAACTTTTATTATAAAATTCTTTGCAGGAGTGCGGTTTTCAACAGGCATGTGATGTGGAGCATTGTCTATATATAGGGCACTATTCGGTTGCAAATTTGGAAGAAGTTTTTCCAACACCCATTTTTGGAAGTTTTCATAGTTCATTTGCACGGGATTGTCACCCCTTTTTGTCGACGCTTTATACAGTAGCTGAGCATCCGTAAGGAAACACGTTTCCTCATTTTTACGCTCCAGTTAAGACCTTGGCGTAGTACATGGCCGTTAAAGTTTTTTTTCCCATAAAGAGTTAATAACTTGACACTTTTAATGCGATGTTATTCATTTTTTGGTAAAGGTGAAAATAGGCACTCGGCGATAAAACTTGAAAAACTGGCGATTAAAAATACGGAGAAAACCCGACAAATGCAGGATTTTCTTTTTTTCCCATGTCCGTTTGACAAAATTCATGATTTTTCCTCGCCAGATCGACGGAACTACTGATTTTTCTGAACCTGATCGATGAAATTAATGATTTTACTGCACTAGATGGGCGAAATTCGTGATTTTTATGTGCCCGTTCAACAAAATTTCAGATTTTTACATGCCGATCAATAAATTTCTTGATTTTTATGTGCCCCGTTGACAAAATTTGTGATTTTTACATGCCTGATCGACTAAATTCATGATTTTTGCATGCCCGATGGTTGAAATTAATGATTTTTACATGCCGATCAACAAATTTCTTGATCTTTATGTGCCTGTTTGACAAAATTCATGAATTTTATGCACCGATAAACGAAATTCATGATTTTTACATCTGTGTTCGACAAAATTTATGATCTCCCCCTCCCTGATACACAAAATTCATGTTTTTGCTGTGCCTGATTAATAAAACTCATCATTTTTACACACCCGTTCGACAAAATTCCTGATTTTTACACACCGGCCAACAAAGTTCATGAATTTTACGCACTTGATCACCGAAATTCATGATTTTTTCGTACTCGATCGACGAAATTTCATTTTTCTGTACCCGATCGACAAAAATTATTGATTTTTATGCAAACGTTTGATGAAATTTGTGATTTTTATGCACCTATTTATTAAACTTGTAATTTTTAACCACCCACTTGTTGAATTCGTGATTTTTATGCGACTACTCTACGAACTGGTAATTTTTATGCGTCCGTTCTACAAAATTCATGATTTTTTCGTACGTAATCGACGAAATTCATAATTTTTACTCACCGATTGATAAATTTTATGTGCCCGATTCATGAATTTCTTGATTTTTATGCATCCGTTTGACGAAATTAATGATTTTAATGTGCCGATCGAAAAATTTCTTGGTTTTTATGTATCCATTTGATGAAATTCGCGATTTTTATGCGATCGATAAACAATTCATGATTTTTACATGCACATTTGACAAAATATATGATCCCACCTCCCCCGATTGACAAAAGTCATGTTTTTTAAACACACGATCAACGAAATTCATGATTTTTTCATGCCCGATTGACGAAATTAATGATAATGTCCATCCCCTGCTTTGCCCCCCCCCCTTTTAAGGGAGTTACTTTCCTAAATTTTGCTGATACCCCTCATGTGATATATTGTTGGAAAGTTCTGTGACCGTTTAATTCTATTACACATCTGCGGTGTCCATGCCCCCACTTTGACCCCCCAAGTGGATACTTTCTAAATTTTGCTAATACTCCTCATGTGATATATTGTTGGAAAGGTCTGTGACCACTTAATTAGATTATGCACCTCTGGTGTCCATCCCCCGACTTTGCCCCCTCCAGGGGGGCACTTTTTAAATTTTGCTGATACTCCTCCTGTGATATATTGTTGGAAAGGTCTGTGACAGCTTAGTCATTATGCATCTCTGGTGTCCATCCCCCTACTTTGCCCCCCCCTGAGGGGGTACCTTTAAAATTTTGCACACACCCTTTATGTTATATATTGTTTGAAAGGTCTGTGACTGTTTAATCATATTATGCATCTCCTGTGTCCATACCCCCACTTATCCCCCCCAAGGGGGTACTTTTTGAAATTTTGCACAGTCCCTCCTGTGATATATTGTTGGAAAGGTCTGTGACAGCTTAGTCATTATGCATCTCTGGTGTCCATCCCCCCAATTTTCCCCCCTCCTAGGCGGGTACTTTTTAAAATTTTGCACACACCCCTCATATGATATATCGTTAGAAAGGTCTGTGACCACTTAATCATATTATGCATCTCCGGTGTCCAAACCCCCACTTTGCCCCCCCAAGAGGGGTACTTTCTAAATTTTGCTGATACTCGTGTGATATATTGTTGGAAAGGTCTGTGACTGTTTAATCATATTATGAATCTTTTGTGTCCACACCCCCACTTTGCCCCCCCCAAGGTGGTACTTTTTGAAGTTTTGCACAACCCCTCATGTGATATATCGTTGGAAAGGTCTGTGACCGCTTAGTCATATTATGCATGTCTGGTGTCCATCCCCCCAGTTTACCCCCCTCCAAGGCGGGTACTTTTTAAAATTTTGCACACACCCTTCATGTGATATATTGTTGGAAATGTCTGTGACTGTTTAATCATATTATGCATCTCCTGTGTCCATACCCCCCACTTTGCCACCCCAAGGGGGTACTTTTTGAAAAGTTGCACAACCCCTCATGTGATATATCGTTGGAAAGGTCTGTGACCACTTAATTAGATTATGCACCTCTGGTGTCGATCCCCCCAATTTGCCCCCTCCGGGGGGCACTTTTTACATTTTGCTGATACTCCTCCTGCGATATATTGTTGGAAAGGTCTGTGATAGCTTAGTCATTATGCATCTCTGGTGTCCATCCCCCTACTTTGCCCCCCTCCTAGGCGGGTACTTTTTAAAATTTTGCACATCCCCTCATGTGATATATCGTTGGAAAAGTCTGTGACCGCTTAGTCATATTATGCATCTCTGGTGTCCATCCCCCCACTTTGCCCCCCCCCAAGGCGGGTACTTTTTAAAATTTTGCACACACCCTTCATGTGATATATTGTTGGAAAGATCTGTGAGTGTTTAATCATATTATGCATCCCCTGTGTCCATACCCCCACTTTGCTCCCCCAAGGGCGTACTTATTGAAATTTTGCACAACCTCTCATGTGATATATCGTTGGAAAGGTCTGTGACCACTTAATTAGATTATGCACCTCCGGTGTCCATCCGCCTCACTTTGCCCCCTCCAGGGGGGCACTTTTTAAATTTTGCTGACACTCCTCACGTGATATATTCTTGGAAAGGTCTGTCACCACTTAGTCATGTTATGCATCTCTAGTATCCATCTCCCCACTTTGCCCCTCCCACAAGGGGGGTACTTTTTGAATTTTTGCATAACCTCTCATGTGATATATCGTTGGAAAGGTCTGCGACCGCTTAGTCATAGTATGCATCTCTGGTGTCCATCCCCCAATTTGCCCCCCCAAGGGGGGTACTTTTAAAAATTTTGCAAACAGCTTTCATGTGATATATTGTTTGAAAGTTCTGAGACTGTTTAATCATATTATGCATCTTTTGTGTCCACATCTCCACTTTGCCCACCCCAAGGCGGTACTTTTTGAAATTTTGCAGAACCCCTCATGTGATATATCGTTGAAAAGTTCTGTGACCGCTTAGTCATATTATGCATCTCTGGTGTCCATCCCCCCACTTTGCCCCCCCAAGGCGGGTACTTTTTTAATTTTGCACACACCCTTCATGTGATATATTGTTGGAAAGGTCTGTGACTATTTAATCATATTATGCATCTCCTGTGTCCCTACCCCTGCTTTGCCCCCCCCCAAGGGGGTACTTTCTGAAATTTTGCACATCCCCTCATGTGATATATCGTTGGAAAGGTCTGTGACCGCTTAGACATGGTATGCATCTCTGGTGTCCATCCCCCCACTTTGCCCCCCCAAGGCGGGTACTTTTTAAAATTCTGCACACACCCTTCATGTGATATATTGTTGGAAATGTCTGTGACTGTTTAATCATATTATGCATCTCCTGTGTCCATACCCCCACTTTGCCCCCTCCAAGGGGGTACTTTTTGAAAATTTGCACAACCCCTCATGTGATATATCGTTGGAAAGGTCTGTGACCACTTAATTAGATTATGCACCTCTGGTGTCCATCCCCCCACTTTGTCCCCTCCAGGGGGGCACTTTTTAAATTTTGCTGATACTCCTCCTGTGATATATTGTTGGAAAGGTCTGTGACAGCTTAGTCATTATGCATCTCTGGTGTCCATCACCCTACTTTGCCCCCCTCCTAGGCGGTACTTTTTAAAATTTTGCACACACCCCTCATATGATATATCGTTAGAAAGGTCTGTGACCACTTAATCATATTATGCATCTCCGGTGTCCATCCCCCCACTTTGCCCCCCCAAGGGGGGTACTTTCTAAAGTTTGCTGATACTCGTGTGATTTATTGTTGAAAAGGTCTGTGACTGTTTAATCATATTATGCATCTCTGGTGTCCATCCCCCCACTTTGCCCCCCCCCCCAAGGCGGGTACTTTTAAAATTTTGCACACACCCTTCATGTGATATATTGTTGGAAAGGTCTGTGACTGTTTAATCATATTATGCATCTCCTGTGTCCATACCCCCACTGTACTTTTTGAAATTTTGCTCAACCCCTCATGTGATATATCGTTGGAAACGTGTGTGACCGCTTAGTCATAGTATGCATCTCTGGTGTCCATCCCCCCACTTTGCCCCCCCAAGGGGGTACTTATTGAAATTTTGCACAACGTCTCATGTGATATATCGTTGGAAAGGTCTGTGACCACTTAATTAGATTATGCACCTCCGGTGTCCATCACCCCACTTTGCGCCCTCCAGGGGGGCACTTTTTAAATTTTACTGATACTCCTCATGTGATATATTCTTCGAAAGGTCTGTCACCACTTAGTCATGTTATGCATCTCCAGTAACCATCCCCCACTTTGCCCCTCTCACAAGGGGGGTACTTTTTAAAATATTGCTCACACCCCTCATGTGATATATTGTTTAAAAGGTCTGTGACCACTTAATCGTATTATGCAGCACAGTAGCTATACGGTGCCGCAGGCAGCGGGGACCCGAGCCGGAGGTTCGTTCGGTTAGAGGTTTATACTATCCGATGTGCAAATTAAGTTATTATCCGGTGCATGCATAGCACGACCGGTATACGGTGCCGGAGGCAGCGGGGAACCGGGTTGGTGTTTCGTTCGGTTATAGGTTTATACTATTCCATGTGGAAATTAAGGGATTATCATACAAATGGAGAATTCAGTTAGATTCGAGTCCCTGATGTAAATTGAAGGCTCACTAGCGGGCGAAGCCACTAAGTTTTATTCTTATAAATTTATACCCTAATGCTTAATTTCGACTGAATGAATTTTCATCAATAACCGCTTAAAAGTAATGATATCAGTACAAAAACCCTTAACGGGTTAAAAGTTGTGACGCAACACTTTCTTTTGGCTCTAAGAATTTCAAATAGGGGTCTTAAAAGTAATGATATCAAATTTGAGTGACGCTATGTTAATTTTTTTTAAATCATCATTTTCTTTTTAGTTTATTTATATTCACAGGTGCAATTATTATCTTAACACGAAAATACATATAAAATTTATTCGCTAAAGCTTTTTCATTCAGATCTCTCAGGAATTCAAAATATGGGTTTTAAAAGTAATGATATCAAAATTTGAGTGACACCTTGACGTGAATTTAATAGGATTGTTTTAAATTTCAATTTAAATTATTTTTCGTTTCTCTTCTAAAGTATATTTACACATACAAACAATACTTTTCATTTTCCAATACACTGTTAAATATATTACTTTCACTGAGCCTATATTATGCATTGAAATGTATTTATTTCAATAAACTGATTTATGTTTTGTGCCACGCTATCCAAAATCATAAGTAAAATTTATGTAAATGATTATTTTGCGTCATAGTATCCAAACAAAGGAAAATGTATGCAAGTGGATACTATGACGCAAAATAATCATTTACATAAATTTTACTTATGATTTTGGATAGCGTGGCACAAAACATAAATCAGTTTATTGAAATAAATACATTTCAATACATAATATAGGCTCAGTGAAAGTAATATATTTAACAGTGTATTGAAAAATGAAAAGTATTGTTTGTATGTGTAAATATACTTTAGAAGAGAAACGAAAAATAATTTAAATTGAAATTTAAAACAATCCTATTAAATTCACGTCAAGGTGTCACTCAAATTTTGATATCATTTCTTTTAAAACCATATTTTGAATTCCTGAGAGATCTGAATGAAAAAGCTTTAGCGAATAAATTTTATATGTATTTTCATGTTAAGATAATAATTGCACCTGTGAATATAAATAAACTAAAAAGAAAATGATGATTTAAAAAAAATTAACATAGCGTCACTCAAATTTGATATCATTACTTTTAAGACCCATATTTGAAATTCTTAGAGCCAAAAGAAAGTGCTGCGTCACAACTTTTAACCCGTTAAGGGTTTTTGTACTGATTTAGTATACTTTAAGAATGTACGCAAATAACATTTTATTTAAAATCGTAAGATACGTAACTAAAAAAAATCTGAAACTTTACTAATGCTTTACTACTTACGCAATATTATATTTAGTTTTTGTGTGAATAAGATTCTTTGAAAACATTTGAAATTTTATTTTTTGAATCATTTTTTTCATACATATAATCTGTTTAAAATTTCTGTGTGGAGTGTTTTTCTAAAAAGGAGAAACGTAACTTTTTTCTGCCTCTTCTTAATTTTTCAATGTGTTTATTTATTTATTCTGCCATTACTTATTTGCTGTCAATTTAAAGTTTTTTGCTATGTAAAATAGTACCGCTTCAGTTTTTTAGGACTTTCTTCAATTAGGTCTGCGGCGGGTCATATCTATCACACTAAAGAGAAATTCATATTTAAGTAAAGATTAAAAATATACAGAAAAATCAATATTCAATACTTTTATATTCTAAATTAGTCTGTTTATCTGATAACAAGAACGAAAAATCATGCGTCAAGCGTAGATTATGTAACACTTTCCAACGCTTCCAAAATACCTTTACAAATCATTACTGTTTAATAAGCTGTAAGATAACATCTAAGTAAACAATTTGGAAAACGCATAACATATTTAAAAACGTAATTTCAGGAATTTCCAACATATACAATATTCGGAAAAATTTCCGAACACTTTTATTCAGCCCTATATATGATCTATAGATTTGTATATATACTACATAGGATGCTAAATTTCAGTTTAGTTAGGAAACGCGTAGCACAGTTTAAAATTCGACTTCTGGAGTTTCTATCAATAAACGAAAATGTGTTCTCAAACTTTTGTATATGATCTACTGCCCTGTATATGATGTACAGAATTTATACACACCAAGTAATAGACAAAAAGTGAGTTAAATTTAAAATCGCATTCAGCAACTGAAAACACACTTCCAGGAAATATTTTTAACAGACAGTAGAGAATCTTTTGTGTGTTCCTGTAAATGAGCGATGACTGCTATACACACAATATTCTGTAGTAAGTCTCTTGTAATGCACCTTAGTGATATATATATAAATTTCAATGCGTTTAAAATAGTGAAACATTATTTAATTAAACCGCAAAGGATTTTTCTGCATAGATGTAATGTAACGGAATTCTTTTGAGTGTCCCTGTAGAAAAACTATAAATGCTACACACTTCAGTTGAAATAGGGAACAGGCTATAGATAACGACAATAACATATAAAAATTGCAGGGCAATCCGAGCTTATATTTACGGGAGTTAGAGCACGGACAGACGGCAAACGGCAGACGGCCAGACGGCAGACGGCCATACGGCCAGACAAACCGAAGTCATAAACACTTTTCAACTAGGTTGGAAAGTGTTAAAAAGGGGAATTAAAATTAATTATATTTTATTAGCATAAATTTCTTATGTTTTGTATTCTGCTATTACTCTGCTATTATTACGATTAGTACAGGTGTTATGTACAAAATTGTTATTTAAAGATATCGAAGATGAGAGAAATTCGCAACAACATTAATATCAAAATAATTAGACCTTTTAACTGTCACATGTACTTGAATACAAATTGTATCAGTCTAGCATGTATGGCTGTTGTTTCGTATTAGTGAACTATACTCTCACCGTGTTACAGGTTATTTTACTGGTTGCAAACTTGCATTTATCTGCTCTAGGTACTGTAGGCTGCTGAATATCTTTGACGAGTAGAATGTGCTTCGAGAAAACTTGTGAAATTCGATTTAAGTATAAATTCATTTTTTCAATAAAGGATCTTTAAAGAATGAATATCTTTGGTCCTGTTTAAGAACATAGAAAATATCTTGTATGTGGTTGCTGTTTGCGAGTAGTTTATTCCTATACAGTCTGTTATAGCTTCACTTTGCTTTCGGCTCATACCTATTAGAAAAAGAGTGATTGCACTTGGTGCAAAATACTCTCGGGTGAAACATTTCGAATTTAATGAGCAATGTTCAAGTGGGTTCGCGTATTTCCGAACTCCATGAGTGCTGTGTAGACATGTATTTTAATTTCCATTTTCAATAGACTTGTTTAGCAGTGTTTTTGAGCGGGACTTTGTCAAACATACACTGTAAAAAATTTGCAGCAAAGTATCCGGTCATTCGAACTTTTTCTATAGAAAACGGTTGCATAACCGTAATTTAACGCTATTCTGACCATAATATTGCCTTTATTATGGTCAGAATACTGTTAAATTACGGTTATATAAACGTTTTCTATAAAAATTATCGAATACCCGGACACTTTGCTGCAATTTTTTACAGTGTAATGTATAAAATATCCATTGTCTCTTAAACGGATCTCGTGGCTACGATTTGGATGTCTGTAATTTTCTACGCAGATGAAAAAATTCGAATGTGTCTGTTGCGTGATGTACGCATCATTCATAAATGTTAAAATTCGAGCTCTTGTTAAGAAATAAATCTTTTCATTTAGTACTCTTGAAATTTTAAATTACATTATTGATGTATATTGACTGATTTTGTAACATATTGGTATATTATTTTTTATGTTCTTTCCCTCCCATCTCTATTTTAATTTTATATTGGTAATTTGAACTATACACTCCATATTTCTGAATGAAATTGACTGTTCATACGGTTTCACTTACCTAAAAGCTGTATACTTTGTACACTAAAATCTGTATACATTATGTTTCATGACATCTTATAACACTTATCTTAATTTCCACTTTTAAAAGACTTGTTTAGACGTGTTTTAACTCCTTAAGTCCATGTTGTACAATATATCAATTGTGTCTTAAACGGATCATATGGCTACATATTTATATATCTGACTTTCTAAGTATATGTGGCGAATCTAAAAACACTAATTTATTATCTTGATTCGGAGACGAAGCTAAAGACATCTCTCAGTGCGCCATGATGACAAGTTGTTTCTCTTTCAGCGTTGCATAAAGAGCGTTTTACTGTTGGCTAGAGATTGACGGGTTTTCGCCAAGAGCCAAAGATAAATGAAAATGCTGCAGATATACGTTCGTTCGCTTGCGGGCGCCATCGAGACTGGAGACGTTTCGAAATGCTGCTGGCCGGCATGGCACAAACTATTTAATATCTCTGTTTAATATTTTAATATGTTAAGCTTCTACTTACTTTGTTTAAGTTTCACATTGAACATGATTTCCGTTTTAATAAATAGTTGTACAGTGATAAATGGCATTAACGTTTCACAGAATGAATCTTTTTACTACATATACGAAAAGATTGAGCATTCCAATACTTCTCTTGTGTGATGTAAGCATCATTGATTAGTGTTAGAATTCTTGTTGAGAAACAGAAATTTTCATGGAACATTGTGGAAATTTTAAATTACGTTATTGATGTATAATGACTGTCTTTTTTTAAATATCGGTGTGTTATTTTTGATATCCTTACCTTTCCATCTCTCCTTTAAGTTCATGTTTTAATCCTCATGCTTCATTCATGCTTTAATCATCTCATTTAAGTCATACGTTAAGTTCATGTTTAAGTTTATGTCGCTGAATAATAAAAACATAAATACAGAGTGTCTCAAAAATCCTTGACACATTTTAAAATTCAATAAAAAATTAAGGAATTGGCGTACGATAGTGCGGTTTGGAGGAAAATGCTTCTTATGATCGAAAAGTTTCTTTAAAAATTAAAAAAATTAGTTCCAAAAATTTTTCATAGATTACTTCTGCAAAGCTACCGAAGATGTAGAATGCCTTTATACATAACAATGACGAAAGACGCACAGTGTGTATGCACCGTTTTTGTCCAATCTATGGTAATCCACATTCCAGGACTTAAAAATACTCGCCTTCATGAATTCGATTAGACGAGTGAGACAAGTCAACAAACATTAGTTTGGCGATAATAGGAAACTCGCCAAGATTTATAGGATGACTCTGTAAGAGAATAACGACATTCGGGACAAAACGATTCGATTGGTTGATACGATTTTGGAAAAATAAGAATCGCCAAGCAACCTGCCGAGCTTTCTATTATCGGTAAACTAATGTTTGTTGACTTGTCACACTCGTCTAATCGAACTCATGAAGGCGAGTATTGTTAAGTTCTGGAATGTGGATTGCCATAGTTTAGACAAAAACTGTGCGTCTTTCACAACTGTTATGTATGAAGGTATTCTACCTCTTCGGTAGCTTTGCAAAAATAACGCCAAGTATGAGAATTTTTTGGAACTATTTTTTTTAATTTTTTAAAGAAAATGTTCTATTATAAGAAGCATTTTCGTTGAAACCGCACTCTCGTTTGCAAATTGCTTAATTTTTTATTGAATTTTAAAATGTGTCAAGGACTTTTAAGTTACTCTGTATAGTAAAAGTTTTCTGCATTTATTTAGAATGTTTGGATAATTCTCTAAATATATATGTGAAATAGCTTTGAAAAGGATAGAGTAAAAGTGATTGCAGGCATTGATTAAAATTGTCCTAACATTAGTGCAGAAGAAAAAAAAAATAAGAAAAACTCAGTTCTACGTAAAGACTTGATAGTTTTAATGTTAACACAGTATCAGCATACAAAAACGATAAACCAGTAATATTATTGAAAAAGAAAACCAGCAAATACTTAAATTCCCTGAAGTAGATTCATAAATTTATAATAAATATTTCAGCATTAATCTAAGAGATGAAGGTTAGATAAATTGTTTGTGTATATGCGTACTGTAACGGAGCAATAGTACACTAACGTATATAAGGATTATCTTCTAATCGGATATAATTTTTTTAGGACTTACATAAATTGTATTTATATTTTATTATTTCATTATGCTAAGTTATTATGTTATTTATTAAAGTTTCAATATTTCTATAAGCTTTCAAAAAATCATGTACCAATATTGATTTATGTATTTAAGACATTTTTGAAACAGTAAAGTCTGAGGAAATGCTTTTATGTGAATTCACTTAATCTCTAATTCAATGATTCATTTTTTTTTAAAATAAATTTGGTTTTTTGTTTCAGTATTGGGGTCTTGGCAAGGTAAATGACTTTGGCGAGAGAAGAAAATTTGCCAACATACTTTTTGGCAACCTATTCACATAAATAATTTTATCATAAAACACACACAAAGATAAATTTATTATAAAACATACAATGTGTAATACACACGCAATCTGCTCTACCGGGCTGCTATACGAAGCAAAATTTCACCAAAATCGTCGGGTTGCATAGGCATAAAACCGCTCTGTTGGCGCTAAAAAAGATACCCCGGTGCGTCTGCGACATCTGTAACTGATTGAAATATACAAGCAGAAGTAAATTGTATATAAATAATATTGATACAGATGTCGCAGACGCACCGGGATATATTTTTGGTGAAAAAAGGGTGATTTTATGCATAGGCAACACGACGATTTTGGCAAGATTTTGCTTCGTATAGCAATACAGTATTGCTTGTGTTTTATATTAAATTAAACATTGCGTGTTTTATAATAAATTGATCATTGTGTGTGCTTTATGATAAAACAATCATTGAGTGTGTTTCATGCTAAAATTATTTGTGTGTATTTCATAATAATAATAATAATAAAATGGGTACTTACGTATTATACGGGCCAGATGAAATACAGTTTATGCGCCAATTAACTAATTGTAGTAACCGTTATTTTTCGATAAGTATGTAGTTTATTTATTTATGATAGTTTATACTTTATTTTTTTATTATAATTTATAGATTATTTATTTATTCTTTTAATTATACCTTATCTTTTTTTTTTTGTTATTGATTTAATATTGTTCATTAATTATATTTTATTTATTTATTTTATATTATTTACCATTTTTAACAATGTTATGCATTTAACCAGTTCACCCGTGTGAGGATTTCGCACTGCAGCCTAATAATTTCTAGCAATATCTAATATTGTTTAGATGCAGGTTTAAAATTCTACAGAAAGATTGAGCAGAAAAATATCTGCAAACAACATTAGTCAAACCAGAATATCGCTTCATTTATTCCTCATAATCAAATCCCATCGAAGATAGAAAAAGGCATTTGCGAGGGGAAAAAAATAACAATTGTATTTTAACTGCATTAGAGGATGACGTCATCTTCTTCTGGAAAAATACGGGACGAAGACAAATAAATTGAAATACACTTAAATTACAATTCAATCTAATATAACAAATCATACCTTTTATGCTACACGTGTAAAATACCACTGCTTCGATCAATCAATAATATTTAATTTCTTCTAAACGTTTCAATTTCAATTTTGGTTTTTAATCATAAATATAAAATAAAACCGTGAGAAAACGACACATTTTACGTCTTTTGTACTATTTATTATTTTTTAGCTCATTAGCTCACAGGCTATCAAAGCCTGAGAGCTTATGTGCCCGCCGGTTCTGTATGTACGTACGTATGTATGTACGTAACGCGATAACTCTTGATAGAACTAACCGTTTTACTTTAAATTTTGTTTATAGGTTCCTTGTGATAAGGCGCTTCCCTGATTAGTTTTGGAGGTTCATTGGTTAAGCATAAAGGGGGGAAACAGGGGGCTAACCCCCCATAATTTAGATAAATGGGTTTTTCATGCAGAATTATCCCATATTCTTCAAATTTTGTATATAGGTTCACTTTGATAATGTGCTTCTGTCAATGGTTTTGAGGGTTCATTGGTTAAGTATAAAGGGGGAAAGGGGGATACCCCCCCCCCTAATTTAGATAAATGAGTTTTTCATGCAGAATTATCCGATTTTCGTCAAATTTTGTATATAGGCTCATTTTGATAATGTGCTTCTATCAATGGTTTTGAGGGTTCATTGGTTAAGTATAAAGGGGGAAAGGGGGATAACCCCCCCTAATTTAGATAAATGAGTTTTTCATGCAGAATTATCCGATTTTCGTCAAATTTTGTATATAGGCTCATTTTGATAATGTGCTTCTGTCAATAGTTTTGGGGGTTCATTGGTTAAGTATAAAGGGGGAAAGGGGGGATAACCCCCCCCCCCCAAATTTAGATAAATGAGTTTTTCATGCAGAATTATCCGATTTTCTTCAAATTTTTTATATAGGTTCATTTTGATAATGCGCTTCTGTCAATAGTTTTGGGGGTTCATTGGTTAAGTATAAAGGGGGAAAGGGGGGATAATCCCCCCTTAATTTAGATAAATGGGTTTTTCATGCAGAATTATCCGATTTTCTTCAAATTTTGTATATATATTCATTGTAATTAGAGACTTCCCTGATTAGTTTAAGGGGTTCATTAGTTAACTATGAGGGGGGTAACGGGGGGATGACCCCCCCTTAATATATTTTTGATTTCTTTATTTTTCGAGGGGCATATTTCAAATTCTTTGAAATAAGAGTATAATATACAATTAGTGTGAATAGCCTGTGAGCTCAATGCCCTCAGTTTAACTGGGCAGTTTTCTTTTTATTATAATTATTGTTGAGCATCCTATAATGCGATATTTTATTTTTGTGGCAACATCGATTTGAGAAATGTTTTCATTTCATTTATGAAAAAACAATGCAGATCACATAGATATTTTTTTTTCTGTTGTCAACATCCCTTTTTCTATGCACATACAATACATACAACGATGAATGAGGTATCATTCGGAAAGTTTTTGAACATGCTTCTGACATAGTACACTGTTCGTTAAAATGCGTTGTTAGATTTAAAAAAAATCATTTAATTAAAAATTAATGCTAAAACGTACCAGGAAATAATCTCAAAGATTACAGTGCGAAAGCTTCGCACGGGTACTTCTGGTTCTGAGATAATTCAGATAATTAACTATTTTTATGTGCGTTCGTAATTATATTAGCACCTATAGTGGTTATCTGGTCCGTCGGTCCGCATGCAACAGCACAAAAACTACCCAACCGAATGATTTGAAATTTAATATATATAATCATTGCAGAATTTTTGTCGAGTCATTTCAAATTTTATGAAAATCGAATAAACACTTAGAAAGTTTTCTTTATTCTATTAAATCCTATCATACCTAATCTATATAATAAAAGCACAAGTCATGTGACTGAGGAAAACAAATACGGCCAAACCACATCTTTTTTCATATGCCAAGCGGACATTTTTATTAAAAAATATTTTTTCAATTAAAATTGCATAAGAGTTACATTTTTAGAAAGATCGTTCAAAAAAAATTGTTTGCTTCAGAGATGCATTACATTCAATAATGTATAGATTCTGAGATAACTTTAGTGGAAATTATGTTAACAGCTAAATATCTCAATTCATTAGGGTAAATAACACAGGAGATTTGTTCATTATGAGTCATAAAAATATTAAACCATGGAGGTAATCATCAGCAAAGAAGTATCTCGATGGTGAAAATCGCATTTGTAAACGTGGCATACGTAATAAGAAAAAACAAGTGGGTATGTATGATCGAAGATCACTCAAAGGGTTTCGTTTAATATTCCTTTCAAAACACTTTATCCTTTTTTTAATAAATCCAAATAAATTTCATTTAGCAACAGAAGAAAAAAGGTCATGTTTTTTATAAAGTAAAAATTTACCGGTCTATTTTTTCGTTTTTTTCGAATATTTAAACCAGCCCGCTATTATATTCTGTCATAATAATATCTGTCATGCGGACTAAATGCGATATTTTAAAAAATAATTTCAAAATTAAACATGTTGGCAAGTAGGCCTTCAAAATGTTAAAATTTGCGAATATTTCCATAATCGGATTTTTATCAAGATTCAATATGTTTCTCAAACTCATATATTTAGTATTCTCTATTACTCATATTGATACTTGCTTTGTATTATACTTAAACATTTGAAAAGTTCGTTAAACTTCCAATAGGACGTCAGATTTTCTTTTTAATTCTCTAATGACGTGATATTAATCTGCTTTGTGTACATACACATACTCATACTCCTTGTGTTATTGAGAAATCTTTCCGTTTTATTACCACTATGACGTCAATCATTTTTATTTCATATATCTTTTTTTCAATTGGTGAAACTTTTATTTCATTTTCATTTTTCACGTGGAAATCGTCTGATAGAAAATTAATTATTGTAGAAAGAATTTCATCGTGGATTTTTAATTTTTGGCATCTGCTCTAACGAAAAATGTTTAAATTTAATAGGGAAAGGCTGTTAGAATTTTGGTTTTTTATCTCTATTTATTAAAATAATACGAACTTTTTCAAATTTTTAATATTTTGAGCTCTTCATAGCCGACATTCAGCTATATACACAAATTTTCAACTCTGTAAGTTAGATAGTTTCTGAGAATAGCTGTGTGACAGACAGACAACGGAGCGGGAGTAATAGGGTTTCGTGAGATGAACGAAACCCTAAAAAAGGCATGCTCATTTCACTGTTAGCAGACGACATAATTCATTTCACTGAAATAATAAGGATGATTTTTTTTTTTTTACATTGTGAAACTACTTTTAAAACGAACGTACTTCATATGTCATGTTTAACGAACAATTTCCAACTTGTTTTTATTCTTTTAGTAATAACACTAATGAAAGAAATTATAATACGTTAAAAAAAGCTATTATTAATTACATATTTTATTTTGTTGACTGTAGTAATATCATATAAATTATCTAGAGATATTAAAAAAAGAAAACAAAAATTATGTCACGGTTTTTAAAATAATAAAAATAGAAAACTAAGAAAAACTATGATCTTATGTATTGTTTCGCCCGAAATACTTTATGGAAAAGTTTTTGTGTTTTATAGACGGAAAGACAAACAATTCTTTGGACGCAGGTGGTTAAGAATGTTTTTACAATAAATTGTAAGGCTTTAGTTTTTCTATCATTTTATCTACTATAAATATGCATGCCAAACTTCCTTTTTTTAGTTACTAACATATATTTGTGTTTTTCTTTATAAAATTCACTTTGATATTTTATATCAATAATGAAATAACAGGGATACAGTGCTATCAGAATATAAGATAAAAAGGAGAAAGGGGAGAGGTTACAAAAAAGATCACTATACAGTATGTCTAAAATATAGGACAAATGGAGAAGCTCAAAAGGACGTACACTGAAAATTCAAATACTAGAAAGATTCAGTTTTTTCTAAACACTGAACACACATACACACATACACGCACACACACACACACACACGCACGCACGCACACACACACACACACACACACAGATATATATATATATATATATGCGTAGAAATCGAGGTACTCTGAAATGAAAAAAAAAAATCTGGAGTTATTATTCGAAAAGACTGGTATGTACAACTCATAAGTTCACTTTACTATTATAGAGGGTGATTATTAAGTTAATTACAATGTTTGGAATCAGTTGCGTTGAAATTGGAAAGTTAGTTGCTTAGTTATAGAAACAGGGCATAGTTAGAGAAAAAACTTTTTAGTAGGGAGGGGGGGGCGGGGGAGATGAGACTGATTTTTGTCGCACAACTAATTAAAACTACCGGACTACTTGTTCACAAACATATCTATTTGCAATATATATAAATACATATATAGTTTTTATTTTTTTATCTATGAAAATTAAATTTAACAAATATTTTAATTGCTGCATTGCATTAATTTGATTGATACATAGTAGTAATACTATTAATTTATCAATTTTATAAATTTTGAGATATCTTAAATTGTTTATGTATTATTTAATTTGATATTTAAATCAATCTCTGAAATCTAAAATATATTTAGTAGTAGTAAAAATAAAACATTAATTATTTAAAAACAAGTCTAACATATATTTAAGTAGTAGTAAAAATAAAACATTAATTATTTAATAATAAGTCTATAATATATATCAGTGGATTAATACAGCTGGTAGCAAATAGCACTTTGTTTTAAAATAATCTCTTTTACATAATATACTCTCGTTAAGATTATCTAAAATGCTGTGCAGGATATATTAATACTGTGTAGATTTATTCATAGCGAAGGATTTTATTCGAATTTAATGTAAAACTACAAGATAGTATGTTTTTTTAAAGTTTATTTATATAATTAAATCTAATGAAGTGAATATGTAACTAATAAAGTGGATTTGTAACTACATATTAATTATGAATAATTATAATACCAACAGATGGCGACACTTTACCTGTCAGGTAGATGAGGATTATATTGTTAATATTATGTTTAATTTAACTATAGAGGGAGCTATTGCTTGTATATTAATTTTAATTTCAGGGTTTAAAATTGAATGTAGTAATTATATATTCACGGATATAATTTTGTTATAAGTGTATTATTACCAGAATAATTTTGTGTGATTTTGAATCATTTTGTGTTGGGATGTCATCGATGGGGTTGTGTTTAAAAAAGTGTGCTCTCAACTTGTCTTTCAAATCATTTCTCTCAACTCGACTAAATCAACATGTATGATGCGTGCCATGTGGACATGGATATTATGAAGAAGTTATGATATTTTAAGGATTCTAGATCATTATTGTGAGTTAAGTATTTTATCTACACTTTACGTGTTCTTATTTCCAATTTTAATATTTCAAAACTGTTATTAGGTGGTAATTTCGTGAAGTGATATAAAGTTTTTGAGATAATCGATGTGAGTAAAATATTTTATATATTCTTAATGGTTTTTTATTTCCAATTTAAATATTTCCAATTTTAATATTTCCAATTGTTGTCTGGTAATAGTTCATTATACCTGGATGATTCTACTGTTCTTAGCATTATGCCAGTAGAATTATGAAATACTGAACTATTTTTTAAAACACATGTGGGTGCATCCAGGCTGATGAGTACAACTACATGCATTTTTTCATATCCAATTCATATTTAATATCCAATTCATATTTAATTATCTTGTGGTCCAATTTTAAATTGTATAGGGTTCATATTTAATTTATTAATACATTTGTATTTACTTAATAGCAACTCCAATTTATAATTTTTTTCCCACCTTTCTCTCTTTTTCTTTTTAAATATTATTCAGGTATGAGTAAATTTGGCCTATTACCAATGAAGCACGAGCTATGGTAATATTATGATTGCACATGTTAAATATTAGATATGTGGTATTCTTTCTACACAATATCATTAATTATCTCTTTGGAGATTTAAGTAGAATGATAATAAAACTTGATATGTTTTTGAAATTCATAGATATTATAATTATTTAACATTCTATAAAATTATGCTGCATTGCGCAAATTGGTATGTAATGGTTTTTACATATTCTTTTGAATATTCTTTTCAATTATAGCTAGATGAAAATATTGATTTTTATATGATACCATAATTTAGCCTAATTGGCTCATAAATCACATTTATTAACTTCTGTTTGAAATACATAGTTATTATAGCTGCATTGCGCTTTTAATGGTGTATTTAATAATAATTTAATAATAATAATTTTAAAAAATTACTATTATTTCTTGGTATCATTTGTTTATCTATTGAATTTTCAAATGCATCTTTATAAAATCTTATTCAGGTTCTTTTGATTTTTTTTTTTTTTTTTTTTTTTTTTTTTTTTTTTTTTACCAACATTAATTTTGTATTGACTTATGACTGCTAGGAGATTTTATATTGTTGTCTTTTGAGGTTAGTTTGCTTAAAGGGACTTTATGTATATATGTAAATAGTTTTATTATATAGCTTTATATTTAATCAAGTATTAAACAGTCAATCTTATTTTTATTATTATTATTTTTTTATATGATATTCAAGTACTTTATAAAAATAAAGTTGTTTCAAACATTTTTTTTTTTCTAATTTATGTTATAAATATTTTTATATGTATCTCTTGCAATTTTTATTGCTTTCAAACAAAAATGACAGTTATTAGTAAAATGTTAGATACTGGCAATTTAGGCCTTGATGGATCCAGGACTAATGCTCGGTACAGGAAGATTATTATGGATCTACCTGGATCGTTATCAGATAACCTATTCTATTGTCCCAAGCCTGTACTATGTTTTCGAGTGTGTGAATCTAAGCGTTGCCTTACATGTCCATTAGCTGATAAGTCACATATTTCAAATAATAACAATCTTAATTTGGTAAAATTTTGCAAAGCATACAATGTAATCTATTCATTGAAATGCAATTCGTGTAGTATGGAATATATCGGACAGTCTTGTCAAAAATTACATAAGCGGCTAAATTTACATCGTTCTCATATTGATAAATATAAAAAATCTAAATTTCAAACAACTCATAATATTGAATATACTCATTTCAAAAATCATGATTTTAAAAATATTACTATTAAAATACTTAAAATACAAAAAAGTTTTACTGAACGTCTTTTTCTAGAATCTAAATATATAAGACATTTTAATACTACCTATCCTTATGGATTAAATCAATTAGTATACAAAAAATCACATCCTGTATTTTCAGATTTAACTAAATATGAAAATTATAAAAATCTTTATTCAGGATTAAAATTTTCAAACTTAAAAAAAACTTCAAGATCTGGTAGAGGTAAACATAATAACAAAAAATACACTGATTATTTTGTGATTCAACAAGAGCTTAATGATCTTGAGGAAAAATTTTGTAATGATTATTGTTGGCTTGCTATAAGAAAACATGTTTTTAGTATAAAAAATAAATATTTAAACCAATATTTCAAGGTATTTAAAAAGAATCACTATTCTCCACATTTTTGTGATATCTTTTATGATATTCTACATTATAGAGCAAACCTATTAAATGCAAGTCTTTCTAATAAACCTAAATATAAAACTAATAATACACAATTAATTATAAATTTTTCCAATCATGTATTCAATAATATCAATTTACACAATATAATCAACAACATTACTAATAATTTTCCAATAAAAAATTTTACCATTCACAAGACATATACATATAATCGCACACTTGGACGTAAAATTTTTAATTACAATTCTTTTGCAAAACAATTGGTCTCTTCAAATAATTACTCATGTTATTGTAATGACCCAAAATATAAAAAGTATATAAATACAACACATGGTCATATCATTACTGGTGATCTTAATATTTTAGAACAACCTATTTTACAAAACTTAATGAATAATGGAACAAAATTTCGCCTTCCATATAAGTGTAATATCAAATCCATAATATTGCAATTTATTCAAGATATTGATTTATTTATATATAAAATTGCTATTGATTACAATAAACCAATCGAGTATTTTAGTGAATGGAGATTTTCTGTAATAGAAAAATTAAAAAATGAAATTATAAAAAATTATCATCATATTACACATGCAGCTTTTAAAAATATAAATAAACATATATCAGAATTACAAAACAAATTTATAATTACTTATGTAGACAAATCTCCAAATAATTATGCTATCATATGTAAAGAATACTATAAAGTGTTAATTCACAATGCAATCAACACAAGTAATATTTTTAATAAAACTAAATTAAATATTGAAATAAATAATAGAAAATTATTAAATTATCACAAATTACGAAAAATCAAATGTAATAATTTAAATTATCCTTATCTTGTTATAATTCCAAAATTTCATAAAACTCCTATTAAATTTCGTACAGTTACCATCGGGTGTAACACATATAATAATAATGCAAGCAATTTACTACTTAATATTTTAAAGCAGGTATATGACATAACGTTAAAACATAATAACCAAAATTGCTTAAAAAACAGTTTTTAACTCATTAATAAAATACATAATATCAATCCGGTAAAATTCATAAAAACATTAGATTTTAATGATTTATTTAATAATATTGATATAAAATACTTACATAAAACAATGTGTATATTATTTAAATAATTTAAATCTCAACTAAAATTAAAAGAACATATTTCAGTAAATTTTTTTAAAACTTTACTCAATTTTACATTGCATAATAATTACATCATATATGACAATATTATTTATAAACAATGCCAGGGAATTCCGCAGGGCGGAACCGCATCTAGTATTCTCTCTGACATTTACTTACATTATTATGAAAGAAATATTAGTCCGAACAATGATTATGTATTTTATCGCTATATTGATGACATTATCATTTTTTATTTCAATGAAAAAAATTGCACATCACCACTCAATTTTTATCCTACTCAGCTTAAATTAAGCGAAAATGATTTAAATAATAATTATATAAACTTTCTTGACTTAAAAATTAATATTAATAATAATTATAAATTAATTTTTTACATTTATGATAAGAGATTGGGTTTTCCATTTAAAGTAAATATTTTTACCAATTTTGATTCATGTTTACATAAATCTGTTTATAAAAATATAATTATCAATTATCTACATCGTATAAAATACTTATGCTCGGATATAAATAAACACAAAAATATTAGATTTATTCGAGATCAAGCAAAAATATATGGTTATCCAATGTTTATGATAAATTCAATCATCAACTCTTTTAAATAACATTTATTATATCATTTAAATATAAACACGGTATGTAATAAATTATTGTTTTAGTGTGCGACAACATATAACAATAGATATAGAAAATTACAATTATAACATACATAATTACAATTATAACATATAAAGAAATTTAATATTTGATTGAACATTATATACACTTTGTATAGTATGTGATTGTGCGTTGCCGATCACCTCTGTTTAAGGTGTTATTGATGTGAAGTTTTCATACATTTATAAATTATCTTATACACTAACACATAGGATTATACATGGATAACATTGGTGATTATAACTCACAAACATATCTATTTGCAATATATATAAATACATATATAGTTTTTATTTTTTATCTAGGAAAATTAAATTTAACAAATATTTTAATTGCTGCATTGCATTAATTTGATTGATACATAGTAGTAATACTGTTAATTATCAATTTTATAAATTTTGAGATATCTTAAATTGTTTATGTATTATTTAATTTGATATTTAAATCAATCTCTGAAATCTAAAATATATTTAGTAGTAGTAAAAATAAAACATTAATTATTTAATAACAAGTCTAACATATATTTAAGTAGTAGTAAAAATAAAACATTAATTATTTAATAATAAGTCTATAATATATATCAGTGGATTAATACAGCTGGTAGCAAATAGCACTTTGTTTTAAAATAATCTCTTTTACATAATATACTCTCGTTAAGATTATCTAAAATGCTGTGCAGGATATATTAATACTGTGTAGATTTATTCATATCGAAGGATTTTATTCGAATTTAATGTAAAACTACAAGATAGTATGTTTTTTTTTAAGTTTATTTATATAATTAAATCTAATGAAGTGAACATGTAACTAATAAAGTGGATTTGTAACTACATATTAATTATGAATAATTATAACACCAACAGATGGCGACACTTTACCTGTCAGGTAGATGAGGATTATATTGTTAATATTATGTTTAAAAATATTGTTAATATTATGTCCAAAATTTGTTTTTTCAATCAGCTCTGAAATGTTATTTCCAGAGTAGGTCTATAGTTTGAAACTTCAAATAAACTGATATTTTCAATTGCGAATGTGACGTCATTTTTAAAGAAGTATTCAATTGGTAACTTCTATAAAGCGTTTAAATTGCAGAAAGACGGAATATATATTTCAGGAAAAATGACGTCATAGAAAAAAAACAATTGTTTTCCTCCAGAGATATTAAACCCATGGAAATATTTTCGGAAATGAAGATGAACGTATTGAATCATTTAAGATGCAGAAAAAAATGTGCAGTAAGAAGCATAGTTAAAAATGGAAATCGAAATCTTTTTGCGAAAACATTCATTCATGAATTGGAATTAAAGCACCAATTGAAATCATTGATATTTTTTCATTAATAGATTTTAGTTTAGCGCCAAGTGCCGTATTTTATAATTAATCGTCCGAAATCGGGTCTATACCAAATGGTGTATTTAAGAAAATGCGATTTGTTGTAAAATTTTTGGTTATAAGTTTTAGTGGTATTCACATTCATTTTAAAGAACATTGTAGGCAGGATGACAACGCTTGGAAATAAATCTTTACATCACCCAGCCATAAAATATATACATGAAATGAATATATGATTTTAAGTTTTAATAGCATGCAGCTGTTAATTCAAAGATTTAACCGGTTAATTTTAACCTTAAAAAAGATTTTAAGTCTAAAGGAATGTAATATTTTTTTTTCAGATTCAGGTAATTTTTTCATGTTAAAATCCATTTAACAAAAACTATGACATAATAACAAAAATTAAAATGCATTATCTTTTTATAAAACGTGTTATAAGAAAGATTCATTTAAGAAATTCTCGCTCAATGATTTTTTTTATAAACAAAAAAAATCAGCTTTAAATCTGCTTTCTCTTTAAGTGCAATAAAAAATTAAGGCAATTAAAATAAAAATCCATTAAGGGTTTTTGTTTCTTTTAACTGAACTTAAATACTTTTTTTTTGTAATGTAAATCAATGCTTTTCTAGAAACGTAAAAAAAAAAAAAAAAAAAAAAAAAAAAAAAAAACTGTTTATTTGTAATCGTTTTAAAAGACTTTTTTCTCAATAAAAAATTATATATATAAAATACATTTAAATTAAGCTTACGATAAGAAAGATAAGAGATTATGAAAGCGAATATATTTTTCACAATCACGATCACAAAAAAAGCTGGAGTAAAATTTCAGTTGTTATTGTTTGAAATTCTATCTTCTACACAAGCATTGTTTTTGTACAAAATAGCATTTTAAGAAAATTATAAATGCGGTATTATATATTATAAAAATTTATAATATAAAACATAATAAACAACTTTATATGTTTATATAATAAATGCATAGAGTATTTACTTGCTGAATTTTCTTTTAGTGCATGCTTAGCTATTCTTCATTTAATAATTAGGCCAATTGAGATTTTTCTATGAATTAACATATTCATATCCACATGAGTTGTGTGTGCGAATAAAAAGATATATTATATCAGAAATAATAAAGAAACACGATATTTGTGTATAAAATTCAGACATTGTTCCTTCATATACGTAATAATTCTAGGCTAATACACACTAAACAGACAAATATTACATAGGGCATACTTTTCAATGACAAATGTTTGACGAAGTAATATTAGTATTTTTGATACAATTTATGTCTAACGATAAAATACAAACACTGTTGAAATGCAGCATAGGAATAATACATGAACTGATATATTTAACTAGGGGGGCTCAGCCCCCTACTCGCTAACGCTCGCCAACCCCCGTGAATTGCGAAGCAATTCACATATAGACCGCCATGCGGTCCCAAGCAATTCTAGTTGGAATAAGTACTACCATAAATCATTTTAACATATGAAACTGACAAATTTTTTAAATGTAAAGAAAGTAATTGAAATCTTTGTTGAAAACACAATTAAAAATGCCTTTATATTGGTGCTACCAATGGGCATAAATCATTTAAATACTATGAAAAACGGATCTTGGAAAAACAATTAGTTTAAATCTCATTGCTCCTATAAAATTGTACAGCACGGCTTAAATCCATAAACAAGTGGGTAAGTGTGATCGAAGATCGTACAAAGGGTTTCGTTTAATATTCCTTTCAAAACACTTTATCCTTTCTTTAATAAATTCAAATAAATATAATTTAGCAACAACAACAAAAAAAAAGTCATGTTTTTTATAAAGTAAAAATTTACCGGTCTATTTTTCCTTTTTTTTGAAAATCTAAACCAGCCGGATAGCGGGCGAAACCCGCTATTATATTCTGTCATAATAATATCCGTCATACGGACTAAATGCGATATTTAAAATATATATAATTTCAAAATTAAACATGTTGGACGCCTTCAAAATGTTAAAATATGCGAATATTTCCATAATCGGGTTTTTATCATGATTCAATACATTCCTCAAACTTATATATTCACTATTCTCAATTATCCATATTGATACTCGCTTTGTATTATTCTCAAACATTTGAAAAATTCGTTAAACTTCCAATAGGGCGTCAGATTTTCTTTTTAATTCTCTAATGACGTGATATTAATCTGCTTTGTGCACATCCACATACTCATACTCCTTGTATTATTGAGAAATCTTAGACATTTTCCGTTTTATTTACCACTATGACGTCAATCAATTTTATTTCATATTTATCTTTTTTTCAATTGGCGAAACTTTTTATTTCATTTTCATTTTTCACGTGAAAATCGTCTGATAGAAAAGCAATTATTGTAGAAATAATTTCACTGTGGATTTTAAATTTTTTGGCATCTGCTATAACGAAAATGTTTAAATTTAATAGAAAAAGGCTATTAGAATTTGGGTTTTTTATCTCTATTTATTAAAATAATACGAATTTTTCAAATTTTAATATTTTCAGCTCTTCACAGCTGATATTCTGATTTATACACGAAGTTTCAACTCTCTAAGTTATATAGTTTTCGAGAATGGCTCTGTGACAGACAGACAACGGAGCGGGAGCAATAGGGTTTCGTGAGATGAACGAAACCCTAAAAAAAAAAAAAAACATTACGTGATAGGAAGATAGTTTATCTATATCATAAATCATTGTTTAAATTTCGTTCGACATATTACTGTTCTAATTGATTACAGATTTTTGAAAAAGAAATTATTTTGTATTTCATCAAGACAGCAACAGATGACAGCAGATGCAATCTAGACAGTTGATATTTTTATTCTTTCCGGCTGTCGTGTGAGTGAAATTCATAAATAATTTCTAAATAAGAGTTGAGAATTCATTTGGAATTAACGATATTACTCATAATTAAAATGAGGAATAATCTCAAAAGCTTTGGATTACGTACATGTTTTTTTATTTTTAATAATTGCTAGTTTTAGTTTCACTGCTCTCAGAATGGCCGCCATATTAGAGCTAGAAACTACGGTTGTTTCCAAACGATAATCTAGAAAGTCAGCCTTTTTTCGCGCCACGTAAAAGAAATATAGATATAGATTATTCAATTTTTTTAAATATTTATACATTTGTTTATGCGATTTTTTTCTATTTCAATAGTTTTGTCGTATTTAAACGTTTAATCAATGCAAGAAAAAAAATCAATGCATAGTTAAAAAGTAATTTTCGAAAATTCATCGAAATTTTCATTTGCTACTTTCGAAGCAATTAATAAATTTTCTATGAAAGTTACTTACCAATATAAAACAGATATTTATTTTATTTTTTTCAGACCTACTTGAATATGACAAAGGTTAAATAAAAGGAGAAATGCAGCTACAGTTATATGAAATTATTCGATTTTTTGTAAGGATAGTTTAGTTATAGTAATAGTTTTAAATTAAATTTAGTTTAAATTCTATTTAGGGAATCTTTGAATTTTCCTCCGTAATGGCTTTGTTTAAAAAGATAGCAATATTTATTCAAGTTTTTTTTTTCATTAATAGATGACTGTTTACAACTGTTTTCTTTTTTTAACTGAATATTTCTCTAAATTATTGTCGAAATTGAATTACTTTGTAAGAAATGTAAAATCTTTTGGAAATTGTTTAATTTTAAATGTTAAAGTTTGCTTTAAAACACGTTTTTTAAAATATGATTTTTTAAAGGAGTCTTTAAACAGATACTCGAAAGGTTTAGTTATTCTAAAAGTAAATTATTACTAAAAGTATATTACAAATACAAATATATGTAATAAAATTTGTTTTAGGCTTTTACAAGCATGAACACACACATATACACACACTCATTTCACGCATGTGTAGAATCTATAAAACACATTAATGTTGTTAAATAGTGAGGTAACCAAATTCAGAAAATAATTTATACTGATACAAAACGTATTTGAAGAAGTCCAAAATATTATTAGGTTAAAAAATGAAACAGCATCAAATGGTATTCTATATGACTTAATTATTTATAATAGTAATATATTCGAATATTACATGAAGATTAAAAGAGAAAATCCTAATAGAAATTTAAAAGTTAAGTTATAAAAATTACGGCACATAACCGGCAGTTTTTATGTAACGCTCTGAACTACCCAAAAGTTTATACAAGTTCAAAAATGCAAAAAGATATTTTATACGTAGACATAAGAATAATAATCTGCTTGTAAAATCATATAAATAAACATTTTTTTGTCTAACTGTCACAAGTAAGCTTACTATACTGTTGTTTCTTAACCATGTTAAATAGTTTCAAATGGTCAATTTCTTGCAACTAAATGAGAAAATAAATTTTCAATAACTATCTATAGATGACGCTAAACCGTCAAGGCTACCCAAAAATGCACAAAATATTTAAATTAACGGAACAATTGATCGCAGATGGCGTCAGTATTATTCTCACATTTAAATTTTAATTTTTGCATATTTCTTATTTAACATTTCCCATTAAATCAGTCAGCAAAATTGATAAACCGTTAACCAATAAAACATGTTTACATATGGTTTGTTTGTTGATTTATTTAAACTTTGATTGTTTTAAACTTTATATCATCAAATTACGTTTTTAAAAAATGTAACTCAATTTCGTCAAATTGAATTTAATTTTCTCCATTATAGTCTCAATTATTTCTCAATTATCAATAATAGTATTCTCAATTTATACCCCCCCCCCCCAAATAAATAACCTGATTCTTTTAGTATCGTCTTTTTAATATATTGCTTAATAAAATATTTTGACTTCTGAGAAACTATTTCAGCCTCTTCCTATCATTATGTAAGCAGAAAAAGCAAAACACTACAAATGAAGAACTTTTTTTTTTCTTACCTGCGCGAAATGTTCCTTTAGCCAAATTTTATATACTACTAAAAAACAAATGATTAAGTTACATGTTTCACAGCTCTTTCAAAAATAATATTATCGTATAAGAGAAAGAATTGCAGTAATATGAAGTTCTTAGAAATAAATTCTTACATAAAATGCAACTGTTCCTTTCCACTTAATTAAATTTCTGTCAGATATGAAATACAGATAAAATTTCTATTTATTATGTTTTTAATTTTCTCCGGCAGAAATAAAAAAAAAGTTCCCATTTATAACATCTATAAAACTTTATAAAAAAAATTGTTGTTTGTTTTAAATCTTTAAAAACATGGACGGTTTGCCAGTAACACAAAAACACGGGTGGCGTACTGTATGCTCGAAGGTATTTTAAAGCCAACCTATACTAAGAACTTTTAAAGATATTCGTATTTCATGAAATTCTCACTAACAATAGAAAAATACAAGCATGAAATTGATTTTTAAAAAAAGACTAATTTAATTAGAATTTAAAAGAACACGGACGGTTTGCAGTAACATAAAAACACGGGTGGCGTACTATATGCTCGAAGGTATTTTAAAGCCAACCTATACTAAGAACTTTTAAAGATATTCGTATTTCATGAAATGCTCACTAACAATAGAAAAATACAAGCCTGAAATTGATTTTTTTAAAAGACTAATTTAATAAAAGAACCTTATTTTTCCGATATTTGTCCTATAAAGGTTATCCAAAATCAATACACTTCACACGATATATTTACCATTTGTCCCATTAATTTCCTTGTTACAGCAACTGAATAGTCATTTGTTTTTCTAATCTTCAAAGTAACGCATGTAAATATATATATTGAATATATTTTTTTAAATGATAGTTGGGATGTTTTTCGAAAATAAAAAGCATTTAAGCATTTAACAAATTATTTTACATATGCAATAGAAGTAAATTACTTAATACAGTATAAATAATTCAAAATATTTAGTTTTTTTTAAGTTAAAATTTCAACACATGTAAATATATACTATATTGAATTATTATTATTTTTTAAATATTCGTTTGTATGTCGTTCAGAAATAAAAATAATTTAGACATTTAACGGATTATTTTACATATTTAATAAGAGTAAATTAATTAATGCAGTATAAGTAATTCAAATATTTAGTTTTTTTAACGTGAAATTTCGAAGTGGATGTTTCTAGTTATGATGATTTAACTTTTGAAAATGTGAATCAGCGAGAAAAGTCTTTCGAAGGAAACATGCACATTTTAGTGGAGTGTGTTTTACAAAGGATATAAATAAATATTTTACAGGATTCAGTTGTTCTCTACTGGTCTGATTTATGTTATTTTAATTATATATATCTGATAAGCGATTGTAGAAATTATAGGCATTATTATGTTATCTAAGGTTGCAATAAAAGCAATTTTAGTTAAAATAAAAAATATTGATCACTCTAAATATACCACTGACTACAGCATCTTGCGTACGCTAATTTTAGTGGAGTGAGGTTTACAGATGTTTAAAATAAATATTCGGAAGGGTTCAGTTGTTCTCTACTGGCGTGATTTGTGTTATTTTAATCATACTTATCTGATAAGAATTTGTAGAAATTATAGGCGTTATTATGTTATCTAAGGTTTCAATAAAAAACAGCTTCAGTTGGAGTAAAAAAATATCGATCACTCTAAATATACCACTATCCCCAGCATCCTGCACACACAAATGTTAGTGGAGTGTGATTTACAAAGGTTATAAATAAATATTTGACAGGATTCAGTTGTTTTCTACTGGCCTTATTTGTGATATTTTAATCATATTTATCTGTTACGAGTTTGTAGAAATTATGGGCATTATTATGTTCCCTAAGGTTTCAATAAAAAATAATTTCAGTTGGAATAAAATATATCAATCACCATATGCATATCACTGTGCCCAGCATCCTACATACACAAATAACTCAGTAAATTTTGAATTTGTGTTCGTACAAAACTTGCTACAAAATCATATGAATGCTACAAAAATACATGTTGATTTTCATGTTTTAAACATTTATATACATAATTAAATATCTTTAAAAATTTGAATAAAAAAGATTCGTCATTTGTAGAACTTCAATTGCGTTTTTGTGCAAGATCAATGACGTTCGGTATACATTCCGGTTTTAGTGTATTCAAAATAAATAGATAACGCATTATATTTCAGCTCTTTAAGTTGAGATCACAGCAATTTTGCATATAAATACAAAACTTTTTCAAAAATCGTATAAAACGGTGAATAATGAATATGGAAGGCCTGTATTTTGTATTGCCTGTATTGAAGGCCTGTATTAGTTACTTTTGTCGAAAATAAATTTTGAACTTAAATGTATTTGTTAAATTTTTATTCATGAGACATTTTTAATATTTAATTTATTTGATTTCCTTCTATTTACATTTAATATTCGGGTATCGTACATTGTTATTCATAAAGATTACTGAAAAGTATACATAGTTACAGGAATATTCTTTAGACATTAATTTTTTAAATAGCACATATTTATTTTAAAACACGCAATAATTTTATAATCAATTAAAAAATACCCCTTAAAAATCGATAAGATTTTTTAAATCAATTTCAGGCATCTGAAAATATAACAAGGTAAGTTTCATTATAGGAATAAATTTTTAGTTCTTAAATAAAAAGGAAAAGTGCCATGTTAAACTAATGGCATTCAGCTCACAGGCTATTCACACTAATCGTATATTATACTCTTATTTCAATGAATACTGCCCTCGGAAAATAAAGAATTCAACAATAAATTCAGGAATACTATTTAGACATTTCTTTTTTGAAGTATCATATATTTATTTGAAATACACAATAATTTTATAATCAATTAAAACATACCCCTTAATAAATCGTTAAGATTTTTAAATCAATTTCAGGCATCTGAAAATATAACAAGGTAAGTTTCATTAAAGGAATAAGTTTTTAGTTCCTAAATAAAAAAGAAAAGTGTCATGTTAAACAGATGGCATTCAGCTCACAGGCTATTCACACTAATTAGATATTATACTCTTATTTCAATGAGTACTGCCCTCGAAAAATAAAGAATTCGACATTAAGTTCAGAGGGAATTGAGTAACAAGGGGAACTGATTCAGGGAGGAACTCAAACTGTTTTAAATATACGTCGAGTGGGGTTTCGTTTACCATATATTCTTAAATTCTGAAACGAATGACATCATTCGAAAGTCGATACAACCACTTGTTACAAAGTTACTACAGGTTTTATAAATAGAAATTCCAAAATTATGCTTAAGAGAGAACATAACTTTAACGTCCAAAACATGTTCTTTATATCATATTGAATAGTATTAAACTTATTAAATGTCCTGAAAATAACACTAATTCAGGGTCATCTATGTGTTTTTCAAGGTCATCCATGTTCTGGACGTAAAATAAGTATAAGGTTTTGCTCTCTCAAAAATTTTAATTTTGATCTTTCTATTCATAAATCCTTCTGTAACTGTCTAACAAGTGATTGTATCAAATTCCGAATATTGTCAGTCAATTCAGATTTTAAAAATACATAGTAAACAACACCTTATTTGATCTATTTAAAAAAAGTTGAGTTCTTCCCCTGAGTTAAATGCCTCATTTTGCTCACCAAACCACAATAAAAGAACTTTATATTTGGGGACACAACGGATCTTTATATGTAGTACAAAACAAAGTTATTCCCAAATTTCTGTGAATGGTCACCAGTTGTTATTGTAAAACCATATTTAATCTATACTAAATTATAATTTTCAACTTTTATTCCTGAAACTTGCCGTAATATCGTAACAAATGAGCATATCGACTTGTGGATGGGGTTATTCAAATCAGAATTTAAAAAATATATAATAAGAGATACCTCAATTGGCCTACTTAAAGAAAGTTGAGTTGCTTTTGTTAAAATCCCCTCCCTCTACCCCGCCCTCCCCCCCCCAAAAAAAAAAAACAACATGATAAAATAACTTTTTTTTTTTTTGAGAACTTACCGGATCTTTATTTCTAGTGCCAATACGAAGTTCTTCCCAAATTTTGGTGAATGACCATCTGTTTTCTTTGAAAAACTATTTTGTTTAACAGTACTAATATCATACGGCGAACAGCTGTGCGTGCACATAGTTCTTGCAAGTAAATAAAGGCGGCTTTGCTTGCAGCAGGAGGAAATGTATTCTGGATGACCGTAATGTAGGCGTTTAAAGAAGGAATTTAGATTGTCATCGAAAATAGCATGTGGTCTTAAATGTTGTCACACACATCAAGTGTTCTTAAACGTTTCATGGTGCCTCTACAATTGCCGCATAACGTGTTAAATGCATATTTTAATCAAATTATGTAATCTACGCAATTCAAATCAGAATTCCATTGAAATAATAAATGTATTATGTGGAAAATACATTCACGAAAACTAGCATTAACTGTCTGTTTTTTCGTTCATTTTAAAATCTCTTTCAAAGTGCGCAGTTTTTTTTTTAATATCTATTCTCAATATTATGTTCAATAGAATTTTTACCTTTTCTATACTTTTTTATTGAACTCATATATTATTGCAACTTAATTTTATCGAATACCTTATAAAATACATTCTTACATAAGTTTTGTATAATAGGATTAATGTACGAAACTTAATAGGAAACTCTTACAAACTATCAATCATAATGTTTATTTATGTAAAAAGAAACAGTTAATAATATATCAGTGTAAAATGAATATATATTTTAAAGAAATTTAATGGACGTTTACAGTGTTACAAATATTGCCAAAGCAATGCAGATTTCTTTTGTATATGTATTTGCTTATTTATTGTATATTTTATTCGTTATTTTTTTAATGTATTTTATATATTTCGTTCTTATTTTACAGAATACAGTACAAGCTTTCATGAAAATAATCACCCCCGATGTTTAAGAATATATAACTATAATATCGAATCAGTAAGGTAACATTAAAATAAAATTCTGGAACAAAATTACATGCACCTACTTTAAAGTCTTTCAAGAACTTCTTTTTCTCACAGCCATTGTTAATAATATCTATAAGCCCTGCTTAACAGTAAGTATTTGGAAAAGAAGCGCTTGCGAGATTTTTGATCATTACCGTCTCTTACCACCTGGTCGATATTTAAACCACTCGTCCAGATAATATTAACACAGTATTTAATGATTCTTTTAATATTACTAAATATTAGTAAACTAATATTTTAAATATCCTGGGTGCGATATTTATGGGAAGTATTTAAAATTATATACAGAATGTATTTAATTAGAAACAATCACTACATTCATTAAATCATGAAATGACACACACACACACACACACACAGATATATGTAATAATAAAAAAAATTCTCCATTTTTCCTTAATTAATTTATTCCAAATTCTTACAATTTTAATTTTTCCCTCTCTTTTAAAATATCTCTTAAATCTAATTTATATTTTATTCCATAGCTTAATCAAAATATTCTTTTAATTATCATTCTAAAAATCTTAATCTGTTGAAAGCTACACGTATTTGTAAAAAACTTATTCTATTAAATGCAACACTGCTTCTAAAAAGCACCTGTTTAATTTCTTCTTATTTTGAGATATTGAATTTTTATTCTTTTGGAACATTTTGTAATACCATTTTTTATTTCTATTTAATTTTATCATTCGGCATCCCATAATCCCTCGCGTCTTCCCGCTCAAGGCTTTTTACCTTTTTAATATACCGCGTCTAAAGAAAGAGTTTTGACAATACGTCAGGTACACACCCTCTTTGCCTCATATTTTCAACCATTAGCGAGAAAGCCCCGACTTTTCTATTCCCTTGTTTCCCACCGTAGATTGCTGTCGTTGGGCTAGCAATACGCGCTTCTGTAACCTTGAGCAAAGTATTGTAATATTTATACGATTGCACTGGCTTTGGAGAGAGACTTTTACACGAATTATTATTGTCAACTAGATGCTGTCGCTGGGATTGTCCAAAGTGGTCGTCGGTAGTTGTTCTTCAATAGATGTAAACGTGTTTCAAGTTTTAATGAAGTGAATTTACGTGGAGTTGATCTTAATATATGTTGTCGAATAAAACTATTACTCGTCAATCATGTCTTCCTCAATGCTTTTGGAGAAACTTTTCTGGAAATGATTGCCTCTACTCAGATCGATTACGATTGCACCTACACTACATTTTTCAAATGTGGCTTGTACTCAGAGACTTGTCTTCACCATTTAAGTAAATCTAAGTAATACCGTCTACAAATGTCATGAAATGGTTTTCGTTGACTTCGACTGTGTCAACATCTGTCTTCTCATCCGGTAAATTTCATGGGGTTCGGGGACTGAGATGTCGTCCTGAGTGACTGATAGAACGAACGTTTCATATATATATATATATATATATTTAGAAATAAAATCATATGTTTGAAATCATACGAAAATATATTGTAAAAATTAAACAATATAAAACGCAAATGTAAATATGAAAAACTATGAATATTTTAGGGATCGTTCAGAGGAGCTTCATAAGAATAATTATTAGTAAAGATATGTTATTTCGTCAAATGTTGTCAGCATTAAGCCTATATGTATGCACATATATCAAACTAAGATATATTCTAAAATTTGTACCTCTCCCACATACCAGTGTTTTTTCGATAAAATGAATTTTCTATGAATATTAAAATCCTATATTTCAAACTAATATGTATATATATATATATATAAGAATTTGAAGTTCGATGCTATCCATTAAGAGGCTACTTCACTCAGACGAAAACACCTACTCGCTAATGTTAATCCTATGGAGGAAATTTTTGAAGATCTCGTTCGCATTTCAATATTTTGAAATGATTATTTTTGCATTGGATAGCTGAGGTCAATCTCTATGCACGCTCCTTTCTACTTTTTCGATTTTTGTTGCAGTTTTTTTTATTGAGGGTACTTTCACTTCCAAAACCGGTTCCGAAAGTGAAAGTATCTTAATTAAAAAAACTTGTAATCAAAATTGAAAAAGTAGAAAGGAGCGTGCATATGATTGACCTCAGCTATCCAATGCAAAAAAATTCATTTAAAAATACTGAAATGCGAACGAGACATCTTCAAAAATTTCCTCCATTAGCGAGCAGATGTTTTCGTTTGAGTGAAGTAGCCTCTTAAAAGACATGTTAAATTGACTGTAATAATCTGACGACGAATCAAAAACACATATTTCAGTATCTTTAATAATTTTAGGTCAGATGATATTATTACTTAACAGTCTGGAACATTTCCAAAACATGAATTGTTAATATCTTATTTCTTTAATGACTTAAAAAGAACAGTTCACTACACGCACTGTAAAGATAGCAAGATGTGTTTCTTCTTAGTGATATTACATTGTATCATTGTAATCTTTATGCACTTGAACAATTACATTTTATCCGTTGAGTACAATTTTCAAAAACAATTATTTTAACAATCTGCAATATGAAAAGTAGTTTATATGTATATTTTGCGTGAAGGCAAACTGTTTTAATATATATTCAAACGAAAAAAATTGAAATTTTGTGTTAATTAACTTTTACATAGAAAAATCATTTCGGTAAATAATGCAACTAATAATTTAACTTAATTGTCACTTTTTAAGATACATTTGTACTTGTCAGTAGTGAATTTTCGGATTCAGCCAAAATCGCAGGAACGAGTTTAATATTCCATACGATTTCTTAAAAGCATACATTTGTATTACGGTGTTATTAAAAAAAATGTCAATTCATGTTTGTTCTCAAGAATTATGTATAATTATTAATATTCATTATGAAGTCGTGTTTGTTTTTCAACAGCGAAATTTCCTAGTGAATAGAATTTTGTCTGTCTGTCTGTTTTAATATATGTATCGTGCATCAATAAAGATAATAATTAAGACTTTTAAATTGTAAGCATAAAAAAAATTGAAAAAGTCTTTTAAATAAATATAACTTATTTCACATTTTTTAGCAATGGTGTAGCTATACATTTTGTGCGACAGAGAGCAAAGAACAATTATTAGATATTTTAAGTATATGTACACATGCTTATATTTATCATATCATGCACTTTCATTATATAGATCGACAAGTTTCGTACATCTTGCTGAAGGACTGGTTGTTTTTGCAGACTCTAAATCGGCCTTAGAGGCTATTGGAAACGGAGACACAAACATCACCTCTACTATAAATGACATACTCGATCAGCTGCATTGCAAGAGGACATTTTGTGTGCTGCAGTGGATACCTGCACATGTAAACATCGAGGGTAATGATTGTGCGGATGCTTTAGCCAAAGAGGCAAGAAATCTCGACCAACCTAGTTCCACCATCACTCTTGCAGATGCAAACGCTGTGGCCAGATGTAAACTTTTTAATCAGCCCTCTAGGAAGCCTTTAATCACTGACTTTGATTGCCCTAGAAATGTAGCAACTACACTGGCTAGATTAAGAACTAATCACTATAAAGGAATGAAGATCGTTCCTGATGGGACAAGAACCTATATTATTTGCAGGAATTGCCCGGATACTCAGCTCACACCGAGACACATCTTCGAGTGCCCAGCCATTACCGCAGATATCTTAAAACTCGGCTGGTTACCGCTAATGGATCCACTTCGGGAGATCCTTTACAGTCTTGAAGCACCAAGGCTGGCGGCAGTGGTCCTCCGGAACTTTGACCATATCTGAGCCTTTTTTTCGTTCTTTTTCCTTGACTTCTTTGCATATCCATGGACACGACAACAACACAACACATGGAAGTTTCATACGCTCAATCGTCAGCATTTCCAAGGTCAATAACGATAAATAAACTATTATCGGATTTTTTTAAAAAATGAACTTGATGAACATATACCACGAGATCACAAATAATAGTACTAATAATAATAATAATTATCATTATTATTTTCACTTTTACAGTTGACCTAATTTTAAGCATCTGACTTCATCATGCATGTGATCTCGTGGTTTATGTTTATCAAGTTCATTTTGAAATTTTTTTTCGAGAGTGGTTTATTTATCATTATTGTTCTTGAAAATGTCACCAATTGAGCGCTCTAAACCTGTCGATCTATACATTGAAAGGTATTTATAAGCTTTTATGTGTTGTTTATCAATTTAAGAAACTACATCGTTACTTCAAGATATTTTGCTTTACAAAAATTTTCTCTAATATCTCTATCTATTCATTACATTAATCTGGATTACTTTGAGATTTTATTTTAACTAGGGGGCTCTGCCCATTACCCCCTATATAAGCAAGCCGCCCTGCAGGTTACTGTACTTTGAAATGACGTATCTTAAGTAGTCCACACTATTCAGCATGGTTGCCATAGTTTACCGTTTATCCTTTTCCCCATAATGCATTTCACGTTAGCTTGGCTTTTTCTTGTTTCTTCTTTCGAAGGCGAAAAAGCATGTAGACACGTGTTGTTTTGGTTGTTGCTTGGCTTTTATTATTATAATGCGTTGTTATATTTCAATTTTACACAAAAATTGTAGTGTGTGAAGAATGCCTTACAGGTGTTGTGCTATAAATTGTAAAGGAAATTATAAAGATGGACGAAAAGTTCCCGTTTTTTCGTTTCCAAAAGATGGCGACTTACAGCGAAGATGGCTGCAAGCACTTTGCCGAATTGATTTCATAGTAGCTCCAAACTCACGAGTAAGTTGACTTCATTTGTAACTTATCTTTTTTTTTCTCTCTTTTATTAGCCACCCACAGGGAGGCTTATTCTTTCAATCTCTATCATTTTTCATGTTTATGAAAAGTCACAGCAATCCATCGTTGCCACAAATTAATCTCGGAAAATGAAACATTTGAAGTTACTGAAAAAAATAATAACTCGAAAAGTATTTGTCACAAAATTATTTTACAAACTGCGTTAGAAAGGAAAAAAATTGTATTTTTCTTGATATAAATTTCAAATCGAATGATTATGCCGTTTTTCAAATAATGAATTTCAAAAATTACCAAATTTTGCAATGAAGTACCATAACGAAACCTTCACGCGTAAAAAGATAATGATAACGGCTGTTGCTTTCGGTCGAGAATGGACCAAACGATGTCCGCATTTTACTATTTTTACCGTTTTTAACGAAATTCTGTAACTTTAGAAGAATTTTTCTTTGAATAGGCAATAGAAATGCATAAAATCGTTACAAAAATTTTAAAATTACAGAAAAGGATATATGCAAATTATCAGATATGAAAAATAAAGAAGAATTTTGGTACTTTCGCTCTTTCGTGTTATAGCAGCCACCAAGCATGAAATAGTTTTGTTTCTGTTTTCATTAATACAAGGGCATCCAACCCGGGCTTCCCGGGATTAGAGGATATAGGTAAAAACCATTTTTTTAAATTAAAAACTCTAATAGATTTTTTACATTTAATATATATATATATATATATATATATATATATATATATATATATATATATATATATATATATATATATATATATATATATATATATATATATATATATACAGTGGAACTTCCCTTTAACGAAGTCCCTATTTAACGAAGTTTTCTACTTAACGAAATTTTTTGCAGAACCTTGACTTTGAACATCATTAATATGTAAATTAATCTCCATATTGCGAAAAACTTATTCTATATAACGAAGTTTTTTCCACTTTCGTGCGTGTACAGCATTCAAACGGAGAGCTTGCTGTTGCGATGGGTGTATGAATTTATTTCAGCGGACTGTATGAAAATGAACACATTTGAATCATTTAATCAAAACACACATTTAATCACAAAAAGAAAAGGAACGCTTCGGTTTTTGCTTACTTCTCTTTGTTATGTGTTTTTTTAAATAATATTTTAATTAATTTATTCTAATATCTACATTGCATAAAAAAGGACTGCTCGAATTAAAATATATTTTTCAAATGTTTCTGTTTTATGTGTACTTTCCATTTTATGTGGGTTATGTGTTTACAAAAGATTCTGTGTATACAACTAATTGTTGTTTTCGTGCAAGAACTCTTCCTGCTTGGGTCGCCAATATCGAAGATCGAACTTTGACATATCACAAGACAAAACTTCCAAGCTAATGTTAACGTTCCTTGGGGCGTTTCTTTTCAAATTTCATCATTTTATGTGGGTTGTGTGTATAAAAGTTTCATAAATTTAAGCTGTTTTCTATTTAACGAATTTTCTTCATAACGAAGTGTTTAAGTGTAACGATGAGACTTCGTTAAATGGAAGTTTCACTGTATATTTAGATTGTCCCCTAACAACACCAAAGAGCATTTTTATATGAAATATGTCAATTATATATTTTGAAATTGTCGAAGAAATCGCTGAAAATTTCTTTATATACAACAGATTTTCTTATTCTGATCATTTCGGTGGTTTTAAGCGCTTATTTCGATTAGATGTTTGTTAAATTTGTATTTTATATGTAGTATTTTATTTATTGCTTAATGAAATTTTAACTTCGTTATGGAATATTAGATCAAAACAAATGCTGAACTATTTATATTATTTAAAGTGCAAACGGATTAATATTTTGTAATCGTCTGCAAGCGATAGAGTTTTAAAAAAAAATCGTGCTTGAAATTTAATTTAAATGCTATAATAAATGAGTAAATCGTGATACAGTTTTCAAACAAATTGCATTTGAATGTAGATTTTTTTCCCTATCTAACGGTGTAAAAATTAAAAATGTGCGATGTTTAGAAATAAAAAAAATTGCAGTAGCAAAAATCTCAAAGCCGAAATTTCATCGACAGCTGTTGCCATTCGCAAAATGACGTCAGCGTTACGCACGGACACGTTTGTCCTTTATAATATAGATATTGTAAATTTGGTACTTTCGTGTTATAGCGGCTTCCATGGATGAACTGCCAAGCGGTCAAGATTTATCGCCAAATTATAAAGCATGTATGACATTATAATAATATATGATATATATATAACATTTCTGTACGTATGTGGCCAAGTTATAGTCATATAGGATGCATATATGATGTATATATATGACATGTGTATATGATGTATATACGACATATAAGACATAAATAATATGTGTATAATGACGTATATGGCACATATAGGAGTGTTTGGAATATATATATATGCATATATAGGATGCCTATATAAGCTTTGCGGTGATCTTGGCGAAATCATAACTGCAACCTTGGTATAATCATAATTGTGGAAGCCGCTATAACACGAAAGTACGGTAATTTTTTTTTTTATAGCCACACACAGGGCTAACTCTTTCAGTTTATATTAAAATTCATGTTTATGAAAAGTCACAGCCACTCCATATATAAAGGAGGACACCCTTTATGCATAGCTATTCAAATGGTTGTTACTGACGATATTAAAAATCAAATTTTCTCTCTGTATTATGCCGACACTTCGGTTTGTATTTCCTTTCTCAGTACCTAATTGCCATACAGCGGGCGCAGACCCCATTTAAACAATAATATAAAGGATCCAACAAAGTTAAACCCGTCGTGGCGGACATTTCTTTCCCTATCTCCAATAGTAATGAAGTTACCTCTGGGGGGGGGGGGGTAAGTTCTTGTAAGTTCTTGGGGGGAAAGGTTCAGTAAGACCTTTTTGGTGTTCCTCCCTCAGGTAAACCCCTTCATGTAACATATCAATAATTGATAGATCTCGTCAAGCACTATGGTCTGGTCCTACTCTCCGCCTCTCACTCGCCCCCTCCCTTAAGAAGCATATTTCTCTGTTTCAACTCTTTCTAAATTTTAGTTTTTCCCATCTTTCTTAGCCACTTTAAGCCCCACAGAGGGCGTAGGCCTCTTCTAAAAGATCCAACGAAATTAAAATCGTCGAGGCCGACATTTCTAAGAGGGTCTCGAGGCCCTATATCCCATAGGACCGGAGTTACCCCTCCCCCCTCACGGTGGAGACATTCAAGGTGCTCAAAGCCCGTCATGTAACATATAAAAAGTTTGATCTCATCAAGCACTTTTGTCTGGTTTTACTCTCACCCTCCTTCCTGTCAGGAGCACTTTTCTTATTTATTTTTTTCAATTTTTAATATTTATTTTAGTTTTTCCCATTTTTCTCTGTTCCTATCGACTGGACAGCTCCAAAATTTTACCAAAATTAGCTGTAAACTGCCTAAAGGTATTCCCCCCCCCCTTCTTTTGGCGCCCTCGGTTTTCACGTATCTCTCGAGGGGGCCCGTCAGAGAGGCGAAAAGGGGGATCCCTTTTAAAGTCCTACCTCTCAATTTCAAGTGAGGATTCATTTTAAAGGTCTCGTAGAGCACTTGTGTTTTGTATAGCTCCCCCTCCCTTCCCCCCACCGCTCCCCAAGATCCCGTCAATTAATGCTAACTCATCATTTGTTAAACAACTCCTCTTAGCTTTATCCATCATAAAAGCTGCTATCATAGAACTTTTCATTATTTTTTTAGGTTATCTATTAAGTGCTAAAATGTCTTGAATGATTAAAAATAATTTAAAGGGTGTCATTAAGCCAGCACATTTGTAAACAACAACTACCTCGCCACGTCTCAGCCCATTGAAGCCACGTCTTTTTACTATTATAGTTATTAAAAATACTTCTAGTCACCGAATCCTTTTAAAACTTGGTGTGCTCGTGCCTAATATATTCCGCCAGCTCACAAAAAATCTTAGAGCGCTAACTAAATTCTAAAGTGGAGAAGCTGGCTTGTGTTAACAAACACTTTTTTGACGAGTTAGACTTGGCTGAAAAAATCTCAACGATAAAAGCCGTGGGTGGCCAATCTATATTCTGCCGTAAGGTGGAATTTTCCCCGCTTGTATTGATACCCGCTTTGTATTATTCTCAAACATTTGAAAAATTCGTTAAACTTCCCATATGACGTCATATTTTCGTCATAATTCTCTAATGACGTGATATTAATCTGCTTTGTGTACTTACACATACTCCTTGTGGTTCGTAATTGTTTATGCAAAATATATTTGGGACTATTCTAATCAAAAATGTGTCTTAAGTTACATTCCATAATTTATCGTATTTGTTTACTACCGGAATCTAACATTAAAAGCTGAACTATCCCAAATTCCAACAAAAAAATAATTTTTTATTCAATATTCACCAATCTCTTAAAATACATGAGTAAATTCTTTAATTTTCATACATTTAAGCAAATTAGTCATAAAATTAACCAAATACTATTTCAATTGTTAACCGCTTGGCGCTTTTTGTCGAAATTTCCTGTCTATTAAATGTTTGTTTACAATTACCAAGTTTATTGTTTTTCCTTGTTCAATATGTCTGTTGTTTTAAATTATGTTAAATTCTTTTTAAAATTGCAATTTTATTTAAATCATATTTTTAAAATTTAAATTTGACTTTTTAAATAATTTTTTTTATGCTATATGTGCAATTATATATTGCATATACATGCAGTGTAATTTATGTACACCGTTGCCCAGTTCTGCCACTTTCTCAGAACTTTCAAATTTACATTAATTGATTCTGCATTTTATAAAAGATTTCAGGATTTTAAAATAAATTTTAGAAATTTAAAAATCTTATATAAGTTCAGATAATATATAATTCTAGGTTTTTTTTTTCTTTTTTTTAAATCAATTGTATGTGAATTTTATTAACAATTCATAAAACTATGCTAGATTAGCTTTAAACCTTTTTTATATGCTTCTACTGATATACAAACTTGCCAGCTCTATTTTTTAAAGGGTGGGGGGGGGAATTACATGTAAGTTTCATACACTTCATTCAGCCATTCTTTTCTATTGTTACGCATGTATTTTTTTTTAATGAAATATTATTTTTAAACTTAGTTATCTGTTATGTAAGTCATGTTAATTCCCCCTTTTTTTCTGTTAAGTATTTTAAATTTTATTAGCTTCTAAGAAATGAATAATTTAAAACACAAGTTTTCAAAATTACATTTGTGCTCAAAAATTGACAATAACATTAATTTGTTTTACTGCATTAAGATTTATATATAGTGATTACTCCTTGGGTATTTTGTATTCTCTATATGCAATTATTTATTGCATATATACATTCTAATTTAGTTATAGTATTGCTCAGTTCTGTCACTTTCAAAACTTTCTATTTTATATTAATGTTATCCTCATTTTATAAACGATTTCAGAATTTCAAAATAAATTTAAAATTAAAAAATTTATATATAAGTTCAGATAATATATAATTCTAGGGTTTTATAAAAATTTTTATGTCAATTTTATTAACAACTCATAAAACTATGCTAGATCAGCTTTAAAATTGTTTTGTATGTTTCTACTGATATACAAACTTGCCAGATCTATTTTTTAAGGAGGGGGGGGGGAGGGTGCATTTTTCCTTTGAATAGAAATATTTTGCATAAACAATTACGAACCATAAAATAGAGAAAAAATATATATGTCACAAATGAGGTCAACTTACTCTTCAGTTTGGAGTTACTATGAAATCCTTTCGGCAAAGTGCTTACAATCATCTTCGCTGTAAGTCTCCATCTTTTGGAAACGAAAAAACGGGAACTTTTGGTCCATCTTTATAATTTCCTTTACAATTTATAGCACAATACCTGTAAGGCATTCTTCACACACTACAATTTTTGTGTAAAATTGAAATATAACAACGTATTTATTATATTAATAAAATTTTGTGCATTTTTTTTTCTTTACTTTTATCAGCATTTGTAATTGTTTAATTTTTTCAAATCTAAAAATCTGATTTTTTAAAATTTAAATCAGATTTTTGGATTAAAAAAATGAAAAAATGATCAAAATTTTATTTTAAAACTATACATTTTAAAATAAAATAACCTTTACTATATCGTTAAAATTAACAATTAGAAAAACTCATTTAAATGTATTTGAAATTTAAGAAAAATATAAACTCATTCACTTGGTCAATATGAAATTTTGTAATCATATAAACAATTAAATATATATACAGTTAAAAGAATGGAGCAATAGAAACAGCATTGGAGCAATATAATTTGAAAATGTATTCCTTTAAAAATCTATTCCAGATCATATTCAATATTCTGGAATACATACAATATTCAGTTAATGAATTTGGAGCATGTATCACATATACTTAAAATGATCATGATTTTTTGTTAGAGTTCCTAAGCAATTACAGAATTTAGAGTGAATTGAAGTTGGATTTATTTGATATAAAAAAAAAAAGTCTTTCAAAAAACCACATTGGAATATTGAACCATTTGATTTACATGTGCACAAGGAAATAATAATATCTCTACATAAATATCAACAAAAATACTTTTAAATGACCTATATATTTATTTATTCTAACATTTTCAATATCTTCATAAATTTCCAAGTTTCAGTATTATAAAAATTACATAAGATTTAGATATATTTTCAATAGATAATATAATCATTAATCTTTTAACATTTTTCAGCTGAGATTCTGTATTTTAAAATTGAGATTTTTATTCTAAAGTGGGATATTTGGTTTAAATAAAATTCAAAAAGCATGGATTTTGAGTTCTCAATCTTTATCACTCATTAAATTTACAACGTATTTTTGTTAAAACATAATATTTATTACGAAATATCTTGACCTTAAGTTTTTTCTTTTTTCAAAAAGTTTATTTAAATCAATGATTTTTTAAAAAAGAAATCATGATTTAAATCAATGAACCCTGGCTTCAGTCATAAGCAAAAAATCATCTATAGAGAAAAAAGAATCATCGGCGCAAATTCAGTGCTGACAACTACAATGGTCTACTTCAGCGACGTCACTGTTTCCGTGCGGAGGCTTGCTTATATAGGGGGTAATGCTCTGCCCCCTGTTCGCTACACTCACCAACCCCCGTTCTGATTTCACAGCCTCTTAAAACATGGTAATGTATCCTGTTTTTAAAAGATGATGATGATGATGATATCACGAACGGCGACTATCTTCTGTAATTAGGTTATAATGCTTTTTCATTTAACTGGTTATAATGCTTTTTCATTTAATTCATCTTTTTTATTTTTAATATTCATGTGTAAACACAATTTTTAGGACGTAATTTTCTTTATTTCCTGCTTTCATCACGTGATCATTTAATTATTATTTTAAACTTTCATTATTCTTTTTAATAGTCTCGCGCAAATACATTTTTTATTTGAGATAAAACGTAATCCTTTGCGCTTATTTAGAAATTGGCAACAATATAAAGAAATGACTTTTTCAATAAAAGAGTTTTTACTCGATTTTTAAGGATTTTTTGAGTTTTTATGGTCCGACCGTGATAATTTTTTTATTTTCTGAAAGCTTGTTTTATTTCACATCTGGTGGTATGATTTTCGAATCCGTAGGATGGCTATAAAAAAATAATAATGGCTCCTCAAAAAAGTCCCTAGTAAAAAAAGGATGAGAATAACCCGGAATATCTACGCAGAATTCGATTGGTCCATTTCTAAATCGTTCCAGATTACTTTTTTAGGGTTTCGTTCATCTCACGAAACCCTATTGCTCCCGCTCCGTTGTCTGTCTGTCACAAAGCCATTCTCGAAAACTATGCAACTTACAGAGTTGAAACTTTGTGTATAAATCAGAATATCAGCTGTGAAGAGCTGAAAATATTAAAATTTAAAAATTTCGTATTATTTTAATAAATAGAGATAAAAAACCAAAATTCTAACAGCCCTTTCCTTTTAAATTTAAACATTTTGCAATATAGCAGATGCCAAAACTTAAAAATTCACGATGAAAATCTTTCCACAATAATTAATTTTCTCTCAGACGATTTCCACGCGAAAAAGGAAAATGAAATAAAAAGTTTCACCAATTGAAAAAAAAAAGATAAATATGAAATAAAATTGATTGACGTCATAGTCGTAATAAAATGGAAAATGTCTAAGATTTCTCAATAATACAAGGAGTATGAGTATGAGTAAGTAAACAAAGCAGATTAATTACACGTCATTAGAGAATTAAAAAGAAAATCTGACGTCATATGGGAAGTTTAACTAATTTTTCAAATGTGTGAGAATAATACAAAGCTAGTATCAATATAAATAATAGAGAATGGTAAATATATGAGTTTGAGAAACATATTGAATCGTGATAAAAATCCGATTTTGGAAATATTCGCATATTTTAACATTTTGAAGGTATACATCAATTAGTTTAATTTTGAAATTATTTTTTTAAATATTGCATTTAGTCCGTATGACGGATATTATTATGACAGAATATAATAGCGGGATTGGCCCGCTATCTGGCTGGTTTAGATATTCGAAAAAAGGAAAAAATAGACCGGTAAATTTTTACTTTATAAAAAACATGACTTTTGTTGTTGTTGTTGTTGCTAAATGAAATTTGTTTGAATTTATTAAAGAAAGGATAAAGTGTTTTGAAAGGAATATTAAACGAAACCTTTTGAGCGATCTTCAATCACACTTACCCACTTGTTTTAATATAGAAGGATATTTTGTTGTGAAACGTACGACATATTTATATTAATAAAAGAAAAAATAATTTATTTGCCGTATCTTCTTATTGCAACGTCTCAACAGGACTGAAACGCGCTTATTTTTTGGCAATGTAAAACGCAAAAGGATTCAAAATAAGATAGGAATTATGTCCTACTGTTAATTTTCAAAAAGTTACAATTTTAAATTTATATATTCTCCCTGGTATGTATAAGTTTTATATCGAAGCATTTTCTCCATGTTCGGACAATTGCAAGATAAAAGAAACATTTTTCTAGGATTAAAATAAAACGAGTTGCGATTCTTTGAATTTTATGACATTTCCCAGCTTTCCAGCATTATAAAGAGACTAACGCGTTTTTAATGCGCGGAAGCTCCGAAATATCATAAAAATCAAAATATTGTAATGTTTATAGACAAATGTAAATTTTACTGCTTTATTTGTCATAGCATGGAGAAATGTTTTTAAATATACCTTTTATGCCCAAAACAAAGCTCACCGCCCGAAAATTTAAAAAGTGTATTTTAAAAAATAATGTCAGTACCATTTTATCAAAATAATTTTATTCCATATCTCTTTTTGAACCCTTTTGGAATTGACAATGCCCACATATCTCCAAAGGTGTTTGAAATATTAAACATGTTTAAAACATCTCTGGGTCATCCTGTTTATCCTTCCAGGATTGAATAACTGGTATTTTTAAGATGAAGTACATCTGCGAATGGATAACAGCAATTATTTGATTTTTTTAACCTGTATTAATGAACTTCTTTAATAACCCTGTTTCACAATTTTTACAATTACACTTACATAACTTCTGATTTTAACCCCTTGGACGGGCAGTGGTATATTTTTTGAACCCGTTCATTTTAATCAAAATTTTTGCCAGAACTGTATGTACAACATATGTATTTTTTTATTGCATTTCTTTATTTTCAAATGGATTTTTCTAAAACATCTGGTGGGATTTCAACATTAAAGCATCTCAATTACTAGCTACTTACTAAAATATTTAAAAAATATGCGACATGCATGCATTGATCGATCGATAAATATAATTCAATCGTTAACAATAAATAATGTTTTGTATTTGCAATTTCATTCATTTTTAAGAGAGTTTAAATTTACAAAAACAAGAAAGCAAAATCATCTGTTTAGCATAGATTATGAAACACTTTCCAACACTTCCAGAATTCTGCAACCTGCCCTCGCCGTTTAATAAGGTTAAAAATATGCTTAAGTAAACAGATTTGAAAACCAGATTAACATCCATAACTGTAAAAGTACTCCAATTCTTTTGTGAAGTCCTGTATTTAATCTCTAGACTTGTATAATTCTACATAGCATGCTAAAATTTAGATTAGTAAGAAAATACATAATAGGTTGAAAATTCACCTTCAGGAATTTCTACCAATAAACGGAAACGCACATGAATTCTTTTGTACAGCCCTGTAAATTACCAACAGATATTTTAAATCGCCACATGTTAACTTAAAATTTAATTCAGACTAAAATAGTCTTAAACTTACTCAAATGATACTTCCGGAAATTATCATCCGTATATAGTCATGTATCCTGTTCTTTGAGTGATCTGTACGTCATTTCATTTATATCCTACAAGCATCTCTTTGTATACTAAGTATAGTTTAGCTTGAAAATAAATAACTCCATTAAAAACCACCTTCTAGCAATTCACGCTCACACTCAATAATGCTTATGAATTATTTTGTGTAGCCTTGTATATGATCTATAATAGCATCTATACACACCACTTAGTATGAAAAAATTTAGTTAAACGAATACCATTACTCAAAACGTACTTCCAGCCATTATCGTTAGACACTACTTCGGATAAAGTACTGCATCCAAAATCTGTTGTGTGTCCGTGTAAATGAACAATAAATGCTATGCACCTCATTTTTACAGCAAGTGTCTTGTAGTAAACTTCACCAATGTTTATCAATTTCATTATATTTGAAGTAATGTAACAAAATTAAAATACATTGCAAACAGATTTTCTCTCGTAGAGTATTATATGACAACATTATTTTGTGTGGTCCTGCAAATAAATAATAAATGCTTTGCACCCCATATTCTACAGAATACGTTTTTAGTGCACTTCATAAATGCAAAACAGTTTGATTATGATTGAAATGATGTAACAGAATTAAAATACATTGCAAACAGTTTTTCTCTCGTAGAGTATTATATAACGGAATTATTTTGTGTGATCCTGCAAATAAATAATAAATGCTTTGCACCCCATATTCTACAGAATACGTTTTTAGTGCACTTCATAAATGCAAAACAGTTTGATTATGATTGAAATGATGTAACAGAATTAAAATACATTGCAAACAGTTTTTCTCTCGTAGAGTATTATATAACGGAATTATTTTGTGTGATCCTGCAAATAAATAATAAATGCTTTGCACCCCATATTCTACAGAATACGTTTTTAGTGCACTTCATAAATGCAAAACAGTTTGATTATGATTGAAATGATGTAACAGAATTAAAATACATTGCAAACAGTTTTTCTCTCGTAGAGTATTATATAACGGAATTATTTTGTGTGATCCTGCAAATAAATAATAAATGCTTTGCACCCCATATTCTACAGAATACGTTTTTAGTGCACTTCATAAATGCAAAACAGTTTGATTATGATTGAAATGATGTAACAGAATTAAAATACATTGCAAACAGTTTTTCTCTCGTAGAGTATTATATAACGGAATTATTTTGTGTGATCCTGCAAATAAATAATAAATGCTTTGCACCCCATATTCTACAGAATACGTTTTTAGTGCACTTCATAAATGCAAAACAGTTTGATTATGATTGAAATGATGTAACAGAATTAAAATACATTGCAAACAGTTTTTCTCTCGTAGAGTATTATATAACGGAATTATTTTGTGTGATCCTGCAAATAAATAATAAATTCTTTGCACCCCATATTCTACAGAATACGTTTTTAGTGCACTTCATAAATGCAAAACAGTTTGATTATGATTGAAATGATGTAACATAATTAAAATACATTGCAAACAGTTTTTCTCTCGTAGAGTATTATATAACGGAATTATTTTGTGTGATCCTGCAAATAAATAATAAATGCTTTACACCCGATATTCTACAGAATACGCTTTTAGTGCATTTCATAAATGCATAACAAATTGATTATGATTGAAATGATGTAACATAATTAAAATTCACTTGAAACGGAAGATTCCCATTCACCGTATTGTAATGGAATAATTTTGACTGTCCCTGTAAAAGCACTATAAATGCTACACACTTCATTTTCAATAAAGATCGTGTTATAGTAAACGTCATTAACATATAAAATTCACAGGGCAATCTGAGTATATTTACGAGAGTTAGAGCTCGTTAGTTTGGCCTCACGGCCAGGCAAACGCAAGTCTTAAACAATTTTCAAGTATATCGGAAAATATTAAAAATGAAACAACAGGTCTTTACCTATGCGTTACAGTTCCGAACATGCTGAGAATGGTTTCTGAAAAGATTCGTTAACAGAGATAAGAAAATTCTTAACACAAAAGTCAAATTACTGCTTTACAAAAAAATACATTCAATTAGTTAAGTGAACTACTTCGTACAGTTTCATTTAGAAACAAATTTCAACATTCACGTAATATAAGAACATGATAATAAAACGAATAGTAAACAAAGTATCGACTAAAGATTAATACTTCTAAATTAGTAATTCTCTCTGAGAAATCTTAACAATAAATAATTTATCTACCATTCCAAACCCTTTTGTAAATTAATAAATTTATATAATTTTATTATATAGCCATTGACTATTTTAGTTCTAAAATACAAATCAGTATTTATTTCCCTAATTTCACAGATCTTTTGAAAATGTAAACAAAGATGTTTTGTGTATGGAAAGAAATTTAAAGAACAGTTAAGTAGCTTAGTTAACTTCTTCTATTAAATAAAAATTTAAATGTGTTTCCTTTTTAAATCTTTTGTTTTAACTTCTGCTTTTAAATAAAAATTTACATGTGTTAATCTTTTATTTTAACTTAAACCTCTTAGAGCAATTTTATATTTGTTCTGTTATGCAGAAAAATAAATTATATATATCAATAAAATGTGTATAAAGGGAACATAAGCAAATACATTCACAATTTTAATCGAACGAAAAGAATAATCTGTAATACTATGTGTACTACTAAATCCAATTATTCTGAAGCTTAAACTGGGCGAGTTTTCTGTGCTAGGAAATTTAGCGATAGCAAGTTCGAAATAAACTTGCATTTGTTTCTGAAGAAATTTTATTCAGTTTTAAAGAAATAAATATCTTAAATATAAACGTGGAATAATTAATGCTCTTCATATGTATGGCATTGCTTAAACTAATGATTAAAAATACGTTGAATTTACAGAAAACTCTATATATTGAGTAAGTAACGCATAAAATATTAAAAAGGAACTGTTTACTTTGTTTTATAGAGCGACATTTATTAATATAATAAACAAAGTATTGCAGTTGAAACGTTCTATTTGCCAAACTTAAAAGGGGAAAAAGAAGTAGTGGGGAAGACGTAAAAAATCCGTATTTAAAGTACTGAAAAATGGAAATCATTAGGTTATCACAAATGTATAAAAAAAATAGTGTACAAAAACTAGGACATGTAAAATGAATGCTTGGTTTTATAATAGATAGAATTATTATCAATTTACAGAAATATCTAATAAATTTGAATTTTCTTTTAACTTCGTGCAGTTTCATTTAGGAAATGTTTACAACATTGAATTAAAATAAGAACACTATAATAAAACGAATATTAAAATGAAAATATCGATTAAAGATCAATACTTTTAGATTGGTAATTCTCCATGAGAAATCTTAAGAATAAATAATTTATTTACCATTGCAGACCGTTACGTAAATTAATAAATTTAGATAAATTTATTGTACAGTCATTGAATATTTTAGTTCTGAAATACAAACCTGTATCTATTTTTCTAATTTAACAGATGTTTTGAAGTGCTTATGTAAAGACATTTAAAGAAAAGTTGCCTAGCTTAGTTAAATTATATTTTTAAATAAATTTAATAGCTCAGTGGTTAGGTGATTGAATTCGGAATTAATTAGGGGAAAGCTGGAAATTGTTTTAATCCCTTTAGTTGATGGCTGTAATGAACATACTAAGTTTCACCCCTCGTACTAGTTGAGTTTTAACCGCTATGAACCGATTTATAATCGGAAAACACGTTTTATTACATTACTATAACAGCATCTCAAAACAACCAACTCTAGCAAATACATTGTCTATTCAAATGTTATAGAGCTTACAATTCTGAGTAAAATGAGTACCCTCTCTTAATATATTTGTTGAATATTAAGCTCACAACTCTATATCAAAATTTTGCTCAAATCGCTAATGAAGAGATTAAAGCGAGAACAGACAAAGTTATCAGTCCACCCTACCTCCAATTTTTATATATATGTTTTCTTTTAATTTATTTATTGAGGCCTTTATATATAAGAATATTTAAAAATGATTCATAACTGATGGGGAATATTGCTTTTTATTTTCGATGTTGTATTTGAAATATAGCAGTATTTAATATGACGTAGTATTATTATTTAGAGTGAAAAAACTACGTACGTGTTATAGTTAAGGAGGTTCAAAATAAGCAGTGGGCGAAAGAGCGAACAAATGAGAGTGCGGGAGTCTTGATTCTAGTGGGAATTTAAGGTGAACAAAAAACACGATTTTAAATTTCAGTATGTTACGAAAAGGGCTAAGATAGTTTTATGATTTTTATAGATGATAATACATAGGTATACGAGCAAATTCATAAAAGTTTAAAAGTTTCAGATTATTTAAGAAAAGTATGCATAATCTTTGTTCTTTTAAACCTAAGATTTGAGGATTGTGATAACAATTGCGAAATGACATGTAAAACAGCTGACATTCATGTATATTTTACTCGATAGCTACTGCAGAGATTTCCATACTTTTTGTAGTAGTTTTGGCATGAGCTATACTATAAATTCAAATGATCGTTTGAACAAAAATAAAAATAAAAATGAAATTGTTATGTTAATTTTAGAAGAAAAATCAATTTTTTTTACAAAGATATGAAGTGTTGGTACTCATTTATACTCAGAATTTTAATCTCTACACGATCTGTATACACAAATATTGGTTGTTTTCAGATACTGGTATGGTAATATAAAAAAGTGTGTTTTCCGATTATAAATCTGTAAATAGCGGCTAAAGCTCACCTAGTACAACATGCAAAACTTAGTACGTTCATTACAGACACCAAATTAAGAGATTAAAACAATTTCCAGCTTTCTCTTAATTAATTCCGAATTCAGCCTTTTTTTAGTCCCTAATCACTGGGATATAAAATAATTTGTTACATTTTTTAAATTTTTTATTTTAACATATATTTCTTACGCCATTTTATATTTGGTCTATAATGCATAAAAATAAGTTACTTATATCAATAAAATGTGTATGAATAGTACATGAGCAAATGCATTTACACTTTTAATTGAACGAAAATATTAATCTGTAAAACTACTAATCCAATTATTCTGAGGCTTATACTGAGCCATTTTTCTTTGTGAGGAAATTAAACGACAGCAATTTCGAAAAAAAAAACTGTAAATGAAATGAATATCTTAATGAAAATCTTAATGAAAATCAGAAATGAATATCATGAATGTTAACTTATGTTGAATATATTAATGTTAGTCATATGTATGGCAATGTTTAAACTAATGATTAAAAAGACGCTGAATTTAGACAAATCTCCATATATCCAGTAAGAACGTTTAAAATATCGAAAGGGAAACTTTTATTTTATTTATTATTAGAGCGACATTGAATAATATAATAAACAAAATATTGTGTTGGAAATTTCCATTTTGAGAAATTGAAACGGGTGAAAAAATTAGCGGCATAAACGTAAAAAAACAATACTTAAAGTATTGAACAGCGAAATTCATTAGTGTATCACAAATGCAGTGTATCACAAATTAGTGTATCATAAATTAGTGTATAAAATATTAGTGTCTCAAAACAGTAGTTTATAATAACTAGAACATGAAAAATGAATCCTTGGTTTTATCTATACTAATATTATAAAGTAGTAAAGATGTTTTTAGGGTTTCGTTCATCTGACGAAACCCTATTACTACTGCTCCGTTGTCTGTCCGTCACAGAGCCATTCTCAAAGACTATATAACTTACAGAGTTGAAACTTTGTGTATATAGATGAATACCAACTGTGAAGAGCTCAAAATATTAAAATTTGAAAAATTCGTATTATTTTAATAAATAGAGATAAAAAACAGAAATTCTAACAGCCTTTTCCTATTAAACTTAAACATTTTTCGTTATAGCAGATGCCAAAAATTTAAAATCCACAATGAAATTCTTTCTACAACAATTAATTTTCTATCAGACGATTTCCACGTGAAAAATAAAAATGAAATAAAAAGTTTCACCAATTGAAAAAAAGATAAATATGAAATAAAATTGATTGACGTCATAGTAGTAATAAAATGGAAAATGTCTAAGATTTCCCAATAATACAAGGAGTATGAGTATGTGTATGTATACAAAGCAGATTAATATCACGTCATTAGAGAATTATAAAGAAAATCTGACGTCATATTGGAAGTTTAACGAATTTTTCAGATGTTTGAGAATAATACAAAGCGAGTATCAATATGAGTAATAGAAAATAGTAAATATATGAGTTTGAGAAACATATTGAATCGTGATAAAAATCCGATTATGGAAATATTCGCATATTTAAAAATTTTGAAGGTGTACAATTTGTGGAATTTTGAATTTTTTTTTTTTAATATTGCATTTAGTCCGTATGACGGATATTATTATAACAGAATATAATAGCGGACTTCGCCCGCTATCCGGCTGGTTTAGATATTCGAAAAAACGAAAAAATAGACCGGCAAATTTTTACTTTAAAAAACATGACTATTTTTTTGTTGTTGTTGCTAAATGAAATTTATTCGAATTTATTAAAGAAAGGATAAAGTGTTTTGAAAGGAATATTAAACGAAATCCTTTGAGCAATCTTCGATCACACTTACCAGCTTGTTTTGTTTTTTTGTTTGTTGTTTGTAGGGGGTAATCTCTGGAACTGTTGAAGCGATTTCAAAAGTGATGGTGGCAAATTGATGGTGACAATCCCTGCTCCAACATAGGCTATATTTTATGTTGGTGCCACTACCCCCAGGGGGGTTCAGGAGCGAAAAACGTTCTAAAATATCGATTTTTTTATACTGAAGGAGCTAGAAACCTGAAATTTGGCATGGTAGTTACTTATAAGATGTAAATGCTCTCTAAGAACAAATTCTAAAAAAATTTGATATTTAAAAGCTTGAGATGAGCGAAAAGCGTTCTAAAAACATTCTAAATTACAATTTCTATGGAATCTCTGTAACTACAGAACCGTTTTCAAAAGTGATGGTGACAGTCCCTGCTAAAACGTAGGCTATATTTTATGTCGGTACCACTACTCCCAGGCGGGTGCAAGAGCGAAAAACGTTCTAAAATTTCGATTTTTTTTATACTGAAGGTGTTAGAAACATGCAATTTAGCATGGTAGTTATTTATAAGATGTAAATGCACTCTAAGAGCAAATTCCAAAAAAATTCGAAATTTAAAATGGTGAGATGAGCGAAAAACGTTCTAAAAACATTCTAAATTACAATTTCTATGGAATCTCTGGAACTACAGAACCATTTTCAGAAGTGATGGGGGCTAGTTGATGGTAACAGTCCCTGCTGTAACATAGACTATGTTTTATATCGGTGCCACTACCACAAGGGGAAGGAGTGCAAGAGCGAAAAACGTTATAAAATTTCGAGTTTTTTTAAAGGTGTTAGAAACATAAAATTTGACATGGTAGTTATTTATAAGCTGTAAATGCTCTCTAAGAACAAATTCTAAAAAAAATCGAAATTTAAAAGGGTGAGAAGAGCGAAAAGCGGTCTAAAAACATTCTAAATTACAATTTCTATGGAATCTCTGGAACTAACTTTTTTCAAAGGTGATGGTAAGAGCCCCTGCTGTAACATAGGCTATATTTATATCGTTAATACTAACACAGGTGGGTGGGGGGTGGGGGGGTGGGGAAAGAGCGAAAAACGTGCTAAAATTTCGATTTTTTTTCGACATTAGTGTGGCGTAATTAGTAATTTCTGAATTATATGTGGCAGTAAAATTTCCTCTAATGAAAATAGGCCAACGAATACCACTTGGCATTTTTCAAGAATTACGCGAGCAAAGCCGCAGATTTTGCCAGTTTTAAATATAATTATAATCAAATTACAGAAATAGTAATAAATTTGAAAGCAAAAATCTCAAGAGTGTGATGGCTAGCAACACGTAGAAGTCTGAGAATTTAAGGGAGGATAGTCCAAAACATTGCCTGGCGCACCTGAGAATCAGAATTTTAATATTTTGAAATTTAGCCTATATATTAATTAAAAACTCATAAAGAATCGCATAAAAAACTCATTGAAATGCACTTCGAAAATGTCTATTTCTATCGTAACATCAAAAGAAATTACCGTTTTGATAATTCCAGACAACGAAATATTCTCAGTTTCACTTATCCTCGAATATTAATAAAACTGTTAGAGGTATCGATTCGAAACTCACAGTATATACGTAGTTTATTTTTCTTATTCCAAAAATGCATATTTGTGAAAATCGGACTTTAACTTTTCTTTATTTCGGTCATAAACTGACGTGACTTGTGAATTAGACTCAGACAGAAAAGAGGGTTACTGAAAATGGGGGCTCACTGTTTTATGGACCTATTCAAATATATAAAACTATTACGTTTATCGATTTGATATTAGGTGTATAGACATAAAAAAAATCGTGATTTCAAAAAATCTATATTCATAAAAATCGATCAGTAACTTTTTGAAATATTAATTAAAAACTTATTAATGAAAATGGAAAAAGAATTTATTTCTATTTCAACAGAACAGGTGTACTGGCGTTGTACGCGTTTTGATAATTCCAGACTACGAAATATTCTCTTTTTCAAAATATAAAATTGCGGACTATTCACTTTTTCGCCTCTATACAGTTATTAAAACATCTATGCACAGAATGTAATGCTGACCACACAAATCAAATTTTCATAAAAAACAGATCATTGCAACCCTATATATTGACTAATATATTTCATTAAATTGATCGCAGAAAAAGAATGGATTTTAACATTTTACTTCACGCTCTGATTGAAGGGAGTAAAATGTAAAATGAAGAATTAAAAATTGAGTGAGATTATTATAATGTATATCAAATTATTAAAAAGTTTGAATTTTTGGATTGGGAAATTACGCATCCTTGCTTACCGGGCTGGGGACTAAGAATTTCTAAAAATTCAACTGAAAATCCGCTGGTAATTTTTCATCTTAGATAAAACCTGATTTTTGTATTGAAAAATAAATAAAACGCTAATGGACAATGATGTAAATAATAAAGAATCGTTAGCAAATGTGAATACGGATTATTAATATAGAAAGGAAGAGGGGAGCAGTAGTACTTTTTATTAAACTAGTCGATCCCGTACAGAGCATCTGCGCTCTAGTGTCTACTCTTTTAAATATAAGCATATTACAATACGAATTTCAGCATTATATGTATAAATACTACGCATAAAAACTTCTTCACTTAGGACTGGGTACTTTGAAATTAAAAAATACATACACATCATAAGATACGGACGCCATTTAGAAATATGAAAACAGAGGTACTTTTTCAGCATCATGCATATAAAAACCTTTGTATGCACACAATAGTTACTGGATACTCTTTAAAATTAGAAAAGTGTATACATATTATATTGAAAGTATCTACACCATTCACAATTATCAAAATATTTTTATCTTTTTTTTTTTTTTTTTTTTTTTTTTTAGCATCGAAAACTTCTTTATGCACACAATTGTAAATTTCAAAGCTCACATATACTACAGTAACTGAATCAAAAGATCTAACTCTTGAAAGACCAACATACAACTGACCATTAGCTAAAAACTGGATTTGACAAATCTAAGCAATTTCTTTCAAAAGTTTGACCCTGGGATTTATATATAATAATTGAAAAAGCTAATCGGATACTAAATTGTATACGCTTAAATGTAAAAGGCATATTATTCTCTGATGGAATAAGTGGTATTCGAGGGGTAAGAAAAGTTTCATTAATATTAAAATCAATTTATTTTGCTTCAATATCATTATTCTGTAAGTTACTAACTATAAGTCTTGCACAGACCTTTAGAAGGTACTAAATTTCTTGATAACATTATGATGGCCCCTGGCCTTCATTTCAGTTTATGAGGCGGCATTCCAATTGGTGTTAAACTGTTTAAAAATTCTCCAGTATATGCAAGTTGATCTTGTGGATCATAATTATGATCATGTCAATGCTTTCATAAACCCTTTCCGTTCCTAGCATACATTGTAAAACACGATTTTTAATTTCAAGTGACAAATTGTTTGTCGCTGTTAGTATGGCTCTTCCTTTAAGCTTTTGAGGTGTCACTGTCCTAAAACCGATGTCACTGAAAAGTTGATGCACTGAATCATTTATATCTGAACAGCAAATTGAGGGCAACTTAATAGTTTCCCCACCCTCTTTGACATACACCAAGCTGTAACAGCCACCTTGCTAACTCTCTCTCTGTTTTAAGGGTACGTATATTTTCTGTAAGTTTCAAATTTTAAAATTTAGAACAAAGTCTATGCACCTTTATGCAACGCTAAACTGTTAGCGATCTTGAATCTCTAAAACTGAGAGGTAGGACATGACGGAAATCTCCATTTTATAAGATTATTTTATTCATTTATTATTATCGACTCTATTTTATAAATCACAAATATGTGCATCAGTAACATTGACGTCATAAAGATGTGGACAACAATGAGGTTAAATTGCATAAGGTAAACAATGGAGCTAATGTTTAAATTGGTAACAAAATGGCGCGTTTTTTGGTTTGACTTCGCACTTTATTTTCTTCCCTTTTTAGAAAGTAGCTAGTTTTTTGCAAAAAATAAGAAAAAATACAGCCCCATTTTTCAAAAATCGCATGGATGCAGAAAATTCGATGCAGAAAATTTTTCTACATAATGTGTGATGAGTTTTAAATCGATACCTGAAATACTTTTCTTAATATTTGCAAATTAGTGAAAACAAAACACTTGTTGCCACCGTCAAAAAAGAAATAATCGCGATTTCTGTGCCACGTACGATAGCGTAATATATATATAGATATCCCATTTAGTCCACATGACAGATATTATTATGATAGAGCAGAATAGCGGGCTTCGCCCGCTGATGGGCCTCTAATTTACATCGAAGTTTCCTTTAACTGTTTATTTGTTATATTTGCGGGAATGGGAAGAGGAGAGAAATAACTTTCTATTAAACATCGCACTTATTGTACTTCACCGTGCACCCACGGCGGCTGTTTTTTCGTTATTTGACACATTTTTTAATATATACATATCTACGGCTCTTATTTCGACAAAATTAATCCCATTTAACAAATTTAACATTGTTAGTTTCATCTGTAGCGTTTAATTGATGTGATGTATAGATAATTACCACTATTTTCGAATAGTAACTTGAATCCACTGACCTTAGAAGGGAAGGCTGGGCATGGAGCAAATTGACATTTTAATTTTCACCTGTTCAGCCCTTGGTTACCACTATTTCAGATTATTAATCTCCAGGAAGGGTGGATTTATTTGCTCGGGTTTTATAGGCCCGATCACAACGGGGTTTGACTCATCGCCCATTCAACTTGATTTTCGATAGCCTTAGAGATTTTAGTTTCACGTTCTATCACCAGGGGAAGCATGCCTTTCTCGTGTTCTATGGGCCGATCACAACGAAGTTTGGCTCATTCGACTTGGTTTTCGATCGCATTACAGCCTTTAGTTCTTTCTTCCACTGCCAGAGATCACTTTCTTACCTCGGGTTCTATGGGTCCGATCACAACGGAATTTGGCTCATTCAACTTTTGGTTTTCGATTGTGTTACAGATTTTAATTTTACCTTCCACCGCCAAGGAGCGCATTTTTCCTATGATTTTATGGGCGAGGTATCGAGGGAAATTGGTTCATTCAACTCCCTTGATACAACAGGTACCCGTGTAGGATGTTCGTATTGAACAGATTGCGCCCCCTGGTGGTTGAAGATGGAACTAAAAGATTTTGTAGTGCGTGACCAGCACGCCAGCTATACGGTGCCGGATGTAGCGGGGACACGTGTCGGAGATTCGTTTGGAAGGTGGTTTGTTTAGTTCAGAGTGGTGCCCTTGGCGGCGGTAGGACGAACTAAATGATTTTGGAGCGCATGGCCAGCACACCTCCTATACGTTGCCGCAGGAAGCGTGGACACGTGTCGGAGGTTCGTCGGAGATCAAAAGGCGGTAAGTGTCAACGGAAGGTGGAAAAAAGGATTTTCCGGCGCATGCGCATCAATTTTAAAAATACTTTTCATAGAAAATCAGGTTAGAGATGTAAAATCATAAAAACTGGAGGTTTCTTTTAAATTATGAACACGGACCCGGGCAACGCCGGGCGTGTCAGCTATTATACAATAAATTTAATTTATGTAATTCTTTCAACAGTTTTTTTCTATGTACAGACGCATTCGATTTACATAATGTTGCATTTCTTCGTTACTAACAGCCTCATTGAAGCTTATCACGAACTTTTCCCTAATCTTAATAGGTACACATTAGCTTACATACAGGTTATTTGCTTAGATATAAACGGTTTTCTTTCAGTACAAAAACAAAATACAATAAATTAAATGACTTTTCTACACTTTTATAATATATTTTACGTAAATAATATACTATGTTCAAACAATTGTTTAACAATTATGATTTTATTAAATATGTATATGTATATATATATATAATTATTCTGTTGAATAGGCAAAAATGTTTTAAATATAAAAATGACATATGTATCTGACTTATTTTTTTTTAGATAAATTCATAGTAAAAATTAAAGAAATAAAAATAATTTTATAAAAGGGAAAATAAGTCATTTTGTATTCATATATGTATATTTACATATAATCTGACATAACGTATATATTTCACAAAAACATATACAATGAGAAACAATATTGAAAGTAATTGTCTTTTTCTAATGCATATGAATAACACAAGTGCGTTTATTTATTATCTTTTGTAGGAAATAACTAAATTATCATAACTCAATTTGCCAATTTATTACTTAAGTGCATTAACTAATATATATAATTGCAGAAAACTATTCCATTCCCCATATAATAGAAACTTCTTCTCGTATAGATATCTTTATTGTTTTTTATACGTAGACGCTCAGACATCATAATAAATACTAAGTGCACATCCAAGGATTTCTCCAACAAAAAAATAAAAATTATAACATAAAAAATAGAATGAAAAAATGCATCTCTTAATGCTAGTTTGTAATAGATTCGGAACATGAACCAGCGATTTATTATCTGTTTGAAAAATGTATGAGATCTTTCTTATACAGACATAAAACCAAAATGTAATTATAAAAACATGAACTTTTAATATTTTAAAGAAGACATTCTTTTTTGCTATAAACTGAGTTGTAATTAAACAGCGCTGTATTTTATTTCTTCAAATTGTAATGTATTTAATTTTGATTTAACCTATTTAAATATCCATGTATACATTATTGAGGAATTATAATCAATATATTTATGGTTAAATTCGCTGTCACAATAAATTTTAAATTTCTGGAAAAACATGAAGTATTGTTTTAGCATTTTACTGTATTTCTCCACCACTGAAATCGTAACTGTTAGTTATATAGTAACAGTTTATCGTATGTGAATACTCGTAGAATTATCAAGTCATCATTAAATCACTATTATAGAAGGTTTACCATTAGTTACGAGTATTTTCATCTGTTGAAAATGTGGTTATTATATTTATAGTTTGAAAATATGTGAATGTATAGTATATAGTATATATCACTATATGTAGAAAATATACTCCAATTTAGATGACGTAGCAACACCCTTACACTCTACAATGTTTGGTTAAGCCGAAATGAGCTCTGTTTAATCAGATTTTAAGACGACATAGTCATGAAGAAAATACAGCAGTTAAAACTTTTTACCCTCCCAGAGTGCTAATTCCATCACATAATATTCCAAGATGCTTGAGCAAAATCTCTCTCCTGCCAGTCAACAGTTTCGACATTCCGAGGAGTTTTCACAGAACCAAAATCAAATAAATCAGCCACTCAGAAATTTGAATGAGGTATTTTTATTTTAATGTCACTTCCAAATATACTTGGGATATTCTCTCTGCATATAGCATAATGTTCCACATGATTATTTCAAAGCTCAGAAAAAACTATTAATTTTCCATAAAGTATTGGCGCGCACAGTTTCATTGAAAATTTAGATCTTACATTAGATTCTGAGAGAATACTTACTAAAATTCAATGTAAATTAGCATACAAACACTCTTCTCTGATGTTGTACGGGTTGTTGAAACAGACGAAAACACACAAAATTCTGCACGCGAAGACGATCACTAGCTAATGTTAAACACCTATGGGCGGGTTCCTTTGATATTTCTCGTTTGCATTTGAATATTTTGAAAGGATTTTTTTTTTAATTTTTTTTTGCATTGCGTATCTGAAGTCGATGTCTAATATGGTCATTTTTTACTTTTTCGATATTGGTTGCAGATTGTCATAATAAAGGTACTTTCTTATTCGGAACCGGTTTCGAAAGTGAAAGTACTTTTATTAAAAAAGGCCCATAGCAGTTTTCCTAGAATAGCATTTGAACAAGTTAAAAGATTTACAGGGTGCTTCACATGGTATTAAAAAAGAAAACATTGAAAAACTTTTTAACGGAAAAATATTTTTATTTCAAAATTACAGGATTTACACATGAGGATAAGGAAAATTAAAATATGAGGTCCTCAAAATGCTGGCCATCTTAGGAAACAACGAAACGAAGACTTTGCTGGAAATTCATATAGTTGGTCTGTTGGAATAGCTCTTATCACAATTGTCATTGCTGATTTCAGCTCTTCTATAGTTTCTGAACGATCTCCGTAGACTTGATCTTTAACATACCCCCCATAAGAAGAAGTCTAGTGGTGATAATTCAAGGCTATAAGGGGGCCAAAAAAGTCCATAGCCAATGATATTCGTGAAGCCTTTTGACACTATGACACGATTGTCATAGTGACTTCTGAACACGTCCAGGACGTCTCTTGTTAAATGTGAAGGAGCTCCATCTTGCTGAAACCATGAGTCTTGGATCCATTGTGCGTGGTAAGCATCAGGAATTCGAGATAACGTGCAGAAGTCACTCTCTGGATAAAAAATACGGACCTAAAATGCCATCAGTACACAAACCACACCAGACAGTGACCTTTTCAGAATGAAGAGGCTAGACAACGACAAATCCTGGCTTCTTGCTGCACCAAATCCGATAATTTTGACGGTTGACACAACCATCCAACCAGCAATGTGCCTGATTTGAATAAACGATATCGCCACAGTTGAAACCAGTGTCGGTCATTTCGCACATGATGTTGGTGAACTCCAGTCTTTTTTCAATAGCATCTGGGCCGAGAGGTTGTCCTAACTAAATTTTGTAATTGAAAAACGCACGAAACCAATTCTAAAATTGTTTTCAGCGACACTGTTAGGGCGAGAAACGCAAAATGTGAAATGGTGGTTACAAATAAGACGTAAATGGTCACTGAGACCAGTTTTTTAAAATTTAAAACTTAAAAGTGTGAAATGAGCAACAAACGTTGTAACATAATTATTACTCTGAAATGATCGAACCAACTTCAGCATTTCTTCGACTGTAGAATAGATGGTGGACGGTATTCACAAAGAGACAACTTTTTATCCCATGGCCAACATTTTATCCCCATTTGCTGCATGGAAAATTTGCAAATCTGCTAGAATGAAGATTTTCTATTTTTAATAGTAGTTCGTTTAATAGTAATGGCAATGTAATTTCACTTCGTGTTAATGCGCACAAGCAGTACATTTTAACACTGTTTTCAACAGGTATGTTTTATTTTCACGAGCGAAAAGCTGCGGTCCTTGATAGTATTTTATAATCCTTTTATCTATGTCCTGTTGGTCCATCGTTTTACATGTTTAAATTTAAAAAGAGCATTCAAATTATTGTTACCATATATTTATTTAGCTATAATAATAATGTTATTGTTATTATATGCAGTATTAAGTTGAATTTTTGTTTTAATAATAGTACTGAATTTGAGAGAACATCATTGAACAATATTACAGAATAGTCAGAATTAGAGTTTTGTTACATTACATAAAAATTAAAATCTATTTCAAATTGTAAACTACTCTACGAAATTTTATGATATTTTGGAATATTGTTTCACACATCAAACATTTAAATCTTGTTTTGAGAAAATCAAAAATTGTGTAACATATTCATATTTCTTTAACTTTGTTCAATTTATCCACATTCTCAAAATGTAGGTGTGCACATACGATCGAAAAGTTTATGCATTTTTTAAGGGAAAATGTTTATCGGAATCCATGCGTGCCGTCAGATCAAGGTGCTGCACATTTTAAAAGACTTAATGTAAATTACTTTCCAATTGTTAAAGTATTATTTCTTTTTGATACAAATAATAAGAAATACAGTTTGTAATATAATTGTATTTTGTATTTGTGTTTGATCATCATTTTTCATGGAAAAATTAACCAATCTAATTATTCATTCTATAATAATACTTACTATTCAAAATAACGTAATCATTAAATATAACGTCTCAGAAGGAATGATATCAAAGAAAAAAAAACTTTATAGTCTAGAGATAGAAATAGAGTTTTATGACATCAGATGAAAGGGAAAACATTTATAAAAGTGCTGTTGCTTTCAAATCATAAATTTCTAAATCTAAATCTAAATTTATCATTTTCTAAATTCTTTTTATTAGTTTTGGTATTTTATCAAAATTTCATTTTAGTTTAAAAAAAATGTGAATTCTATTTTTTTTTAATCTTAATTTAATTTATTCATCTTTTCAAAATATAGACATTTGTTCAATATTGAAAATCTGCTACATTTTGTGATGGAAGCAAGCATATCGTAATTCATACATGATACGGTATTAAGCGTCTGATATTTTAATAATTTGCGAATTCTGCATTTTAATCAATACAATCTGACGCATATAAAAATCTAAACCTTTTTTTTTATTATTTTCTTTTCTAAAGAATATTATTTCGTTTTCATATAAATTTTACTTTTCATTCCTAGTTTTTTTTTTTTCTATTTCTATTCCAAAATATATTTTATAATTTGAGTTTTATTGCTGAGAGTTTATGTATTTTTGCTTAAAAAGTTATTAATGTAGCATAAAACTAAAAAAGCGAAATTAGCAGATATTTTCAATGTGTTATAAATTATTTTAATTATTTCTAATTATATTTGGTAACATATTATGCAAATTAAAACAAAATATCATTTTCTTCTTAAATACACTTCACAAATATATATTTTTTTTAATTTAAAAGTTACTCCCTATTCCATGTGACAACTTCTTTATCTTTAATAAAAATCTTTTAAACCCTTTAATAAGATAATACTATTTTATCTAGATATAAACAAAATTTAAAAAAATAGTACAAGAAATTAAATATGATTCTGTTTTTTTAAATTAATATAGATGATTATTTTATTAATTAATGCTAATGTTGTTTTGACAAGGAACTTATTTATTAATAACAAATATTTATTTAAAAACGAAATGCTTAAAAAGTTCACATGAACAAGAAAAGTTTAAATTTAATTTTCTGTTTGATTAAATATAATTAATGAGTGTAGTTATATAAAATAAAAAATATATGCTTATTTCCACCTTCTTTTAAATTGCAGTCCATATTTTAATTTAATTTATTTTTTTATGAAACAAAATCTTTATTTATTAATTCAGACATTCGTTCATTTTAAAGACATTGCAGAAAGATTTCTCGTGTGTTGGGGATGACTTATCCTCTTTAATAAAAAGCTAAGCTTTGCTCACGACTGGTCGTTTTCTCTAATCGTTACTACAGATTAATATAGGGAAATAAAACATTTGAAGTTGCTGAAAAAATTAATACCTCGAAAAGTATTTGTCAGAAAATTGTCAGACAAACTGCGTTAGAAAGGTAAACAATTGTATTTGTCTGGATATAAATTTCAAATCTAATGATTATGTCGTTTTTAGGTAGATTTCGTAAGAAATACTGCCTATTACATTCTCCCCTAAGTTGGAATTTTTGAAAAAAAATTGCAGCTCCACGACCATTATGACTCCCAGAACCCAAACCCATCCCCAGTTCAAAACTTTATCTATCTATCTATCTATCTATGTCACTTTTTTATGGACACGATAACTGCAATAATTCTGCACAGATCTCTTCCAAACTGATACATAAAATCAAGGGGCGTAAAATCTCGGTCAAGTACATTAATGGTCAAAATCGAACCAGGGGGAGATGGGGGGGGGGGCTTTTTGTGAAAACAGAAAAAAACCATAATTTCTTAATTATGATACCTATCGAATACGTTTGATGTTATTATTTCTTCTAGGAAAAGGGCCGAAAATTTATGTATGACAGATTTTTGATATCATTAAAAATGGCCCCAAGGGAGGGGGGAGGAAAGGGGGTTTTAGAAGAAAAAAATTCATAACTTCGTCAATTCTCAAGATATCAAATCCGCTTAAATTTATTATAAATCCTCTTAATATTATCTAAAACTTTTATGTTGACAAGTTTTTTATAGGACCAATTATCACATCTAATTTATTATCACATCTAATACAATGAGTTTTCTTGCATATATTTGGTTTTCTGTCGTATGAAGTTTGTTTTTACTTTTACACAATTCAAAAAATACTTAGAGGGATGAGTTGTAATTTTAGATTTGTACATTTCAAGCTTCTAGAAGTGGATTTCTTTTTAAAAAAAATCATAGTTAGAACTTGTATTTTCTTGAAAAATAATTTAGAAAATATATCATTTTAAAATTAACTTACATAAAACAAAATTGTAACATACGCATTTTTTATCAGAAATTCACTTTTAGAAGCTTGAAATATTTACAGCTCATACCGCTAAGTAGTTTTAAGTTTTGTTTTCATTCCGCCAAGTAATTTTAAGTTATGTTTTCATTCCGCCAAGCAGTTTTAAGTTATGCTTCCATTCCGCCAAGTAGTTTTAAGTTATGCTTCAAACACTACCCACATTGGAATCTAGGTACTTTTCCGGGATATGGGGCTTATTTTATTATGTACACTAGCGGCCCGTCCCGGCTTTGCACGGGTTAGACAATGTAATTAATTTATTACATTCGTTTTCCTGAATTTCGGGCTCCAAAATAAAACTGTTGCTGAGATATGGCGAAATGATCTAAAACTTTCGAATCCCCCTTTAACCACCTTCTAGGAGGGGGGGATTTCTAAATTCACTGAAATACGTGTTTAATCATTTGTTTAGTAGATTTATTTTCCTGAACTTCGCGCACCTACATAAAACAGCTGCTGAGATATGGCGAAATGTCCTACAATTTTCGAAACCACCCCTTTTAAAGCCCTTCGGTGGGGGGGGGGGGATTTCTACTCACTGAAATGCATGTTTATCCATTTTTTAGTAGATGTGTTTTCCTGAATTTCCCGCTCCTACATAAATCCGCTGCTAAGATATGGCGAAATGACCCGAAACTTTTGAATACCCCTTTAGCCACCTTCTGGGGGGAGTTTCCGAAATCGCCGAAATACGTGTTTAACCAATTTTTAGTAGATTGGTTTTAATTAATTTCGCCCTCCTATATAAAAGTTGAGATATGGCGAAATAACCTAAAAAATTCGAACCCCCCCCCATTTCCAAAATTGCTGAAATATGTGTTTTATTCATTTTTTAGTAGATTTGTTTTCCTGATTTTCGCACTCCTATCTAAAACTGCTGCAGAGATATGACGAAATGATCTAAAACATTCGACCACCACCCTTTAACCCCCTCCGGGAGGGGAAATCCTGAAATCCCCGAAACACATGTTTAGTCATGTTTTTAGTAGATTTGTTTTCCTAATTTTTGTGCTCTTAACTAAAATTGCTGCTGAGATACGGCAAAATGACCTAAAACATTCGACCCCCCCCCCTTAACCGCCTCCGGGAGGGGAATTTCTAAAACTGCTGAAATACATGTTTAATCATTTTTTAGTAGATCTGTTTTCCTGATTTTCGCACTCCTACCTATAACTGCTGCTGAGATATGACGAAATGACCTAAAACATTCGACCACCCCCCTTTAACCGCTTCGGGGGGATTTCTAAAATCGCTGAAATACATGTTTAATCATTTTTTTAGTAGATTTGTTTTCCTGATTTTCGCGCTTCTACCTATAACTGCTGCTGAGATATGGCGAAATGACCTAAAACATTCGACCATCCCCCTTTAACCCCCTTCTGGGTGGAATTTCTAAAATTGCTTAAATAGGTGTTTAATCATTTTTTTAGTAGATTTGTTTTCTGGAATTTCAAGCTCCCACCTATAACTGCTGCTGAGATATGGCGAAATGACCTAAAACATTCGACCGCCCCCCTTTACCCCCTTCTGGGTGGAATTTCTAAAATCGCTGAAATAGGTGTTTAATCAGTTTTTTAGTAGATTTGTTTTCTGGAATTTCAAGCTTCTACCTATAACTGCTGCTGAGATATGGCGAAATGACCTAAAACATTCGACTACCCCCTTTTAACCCCCTTCTGGGTGGAATTTCTAAAATCGCTGAAATAGGTGTTTAATCATATTTTTTAGTAGATTTGTTTTCTGGAATTTCAAGATCCTACCTATAATTGCTGCTGAGATATGGCGAAATGACGTGAAACATTTAACCCCTTCTGGGTGGAATTTCTAAAATCGCTGAAATAGGTATTTAATAATTTTTTTAGGAGATTTGTTTTCTGGAATTTCAAGCTCCTACCTATAACTGCTGCTGAGATATGGCAAAATGACCTAAAACATTCGACCACCCCCTTTAACCCCCTTCTGGGTGGAATTTCTAAAATCGCTGAAATAGGTGTTTAATCATTTTTTTAGTAGATTTGTTTTCTGGAATTTCAAGCTCCTACCTATAACTGCTGCTGAGATATGGCAAAATGACCTAAAACATTCGACCACCCCCTTTAACACCCTTCTGGGGGGAATTTCTAAAATCGCTGAAATGCATGTTTAATCATTTTTTAGTAGATTTTTTTTCCTGATTTTCGCGCTTCTACCTATAACTGCTGCTGAGATATGACGAAATGACCTAAAACATTCGACCACCCCCTTTAACCCCCTTATGGGTGGAATTTCTAAAATCCCTGAAATAGGTGTTTAATCATTTTTTTAGTAGATTTGTTTTCTGGAATTTCAAGCTCCTACCTATAACTGCTGCTGAGATATGGCGAAATGACCTAAAACATTCGACCACCCCCCTTTAACCCCCTTCTGGATGGAATTTCTAAAATCGTTGAAATAGGTTTTTAACCATTTTTTAGTAGATTTGTTTTCCTGATTTTCGCGTTCCTACCTATAACTGCTGCTGAGATATGGCGAAATGACCTAAAACAGTCGACCCCCCACCTTTAACCCCCTTCTGGGTGGAATTTATAAAATCGCTGAAATAAATGTTTAATAATTTTTTTAATATATTTGTTTTCTGGAATTTCAAGCTCCTACCTATAACTGATGCTGAGATATGGCAAAATGACCTCAAACATTCGATCACCCCCTTTAACCCCCTTCTGGGGGAATTTCTAAAATCGCTGAAATAGGTGTTTAATCATTTTTTTAGTAGATTTGTTTTCTGGAATTTCAAGCTCCTACCTAAAACTGCTGCTGAGATATGGCAAAATGACCTAAAACATTCGACCACCCCCTTTAACCCCCTTCTGGGGGGAATTTCTAAAATCGCTGAAATAGTTGTTTAATCATTTTTTTAGTAGATTTGTTTTCTGGAATTTCAAGTCCCTGCCTATAACTGCTGCTGAGATATGGCGAAATGACCTGAAACATTCGACCACCCCCATTTAACCCCCTTCTGGGGGGAATTTCTAAAATCGCTGAAATAGGTGTTTAATCATTTTTTCTGTAGATTTGTTTTCTGGAATTTCAAGCTCCTACCTATAACTGCTGCTGAGATATGGCGAAATGACCCGATACATTCGACCACCCCCATTTAACCCCCTTCTGGGGGGAATTTCTAAAATCGCTGAAATAGTTGTTTAATCATTTTTTTAGTAGATTTGTTTTCTGGAATTTCAAGTTCCTACCTATAACTGCTGCTGAGATATGGCGAAATGACCTGAACATTCGACCACCCCCATTTAACCCCCTTCTGGGGGGAATTTCTAAAATCGCTGAAATAGGTGTTTAATCATTTTTTCAGTAGATTTTTTTTCTGGAATTTCAAGCTCCTACCTATAACTGCTGCTGAGATATGGCAAAATGGCCTAAATCATTCGAACCCTCCTTTAACCCCCTACGGGGGGGGGGAATTTTCAAAAATCCTTTCTTATTGCAGTAATTTTACTGCAGTAATTTTACTGCAATTTTTTTAACAGTGTAGTGGGAGATAAATATGTGAATACTAATTTCTTCATAAAACTATCTTCGTACACAATGATAAAAGATTTTGAAACATTAGCAGCATGGTATTTCACAAATCAAATCTCCATATTTTTATCTTTAAAATGCAAATTATCATATATTAACAAAAATATAGTTAACATTTTAATTTTCCAGACTACGTGATCCTTAATGCCAATTCGATCTTAATATTATGAGTTGGGTTATTTAAAAATAAAATTTATGTGGGCTTTTAAACGATAATGAAAATGGGGGCCACCGTAATACTTACCCATCATGGATATTCATAATATAAAATATGAAAATAAAACATGTGTAAATTATTTATAAAATGCATTGCAATTCGAATAAAATCGTGGCATGATGACGTCATAAACTTTAAATGTTCTATTACTGAATTGCGTAAAAGAAACATCTTTATAACTCGAAAAATGATAATCCTATTAACTATCAGTTTACTGCGTTAGATTAAGCGTCTCATCTCCTGTTAAAATATATCTTTGAATTGAAATTTTAATGAAATACAGGGTCATGAAAAATCGAAGAGTGTGCAAAATAGGATTACAAATATCTCGGCAACTCATTATCCCATCGACTTAATTCTTTATGCAAAATTTATGTTGTTTTTATTGTATTTTATATTCACTCCTTAAAATAAACAATTTCGAAAATTTTTATATACCTTTTATCAGAACGAATATTTCGAGAGTCCGAAAAAAATAGTTCCGGATAATCGAGGTTACTGAAATTCAATAAGCTTCTTCCCATTATTACATACAAAGTACATAATCAATTTCAAGTCTCTATCTCAATTTTTTCGGCATATAGAGCGTTTAAAATCCTTATAACTCCAATATAAAAATCCTTATAACTCCAAAATTGATAATCCTATTAACTTACGGTTTACTGCGTCGGATTAAGCGTCTCATTTCCAATTAAAATATATCTTTGAATTCAAATTTGAATGAAATACAGAGTCCGAAAAAATAGTTCCGGAAAATCGAGGTTACTGAAATTCAATAAGCTTTTTCCCATTATTACATACTAAGAACATACCAAATTTCAAGTCTCCATCTCAATTTGTTCGGATAATAGAGCGTTTACAGTCATACAGACAGACGGACGGCAATTTAAAAAATATATACATATGATTTTTCGGAATCTTCTACTGTGTCTGAAACGTGTAAGTCCGTCATTTTTTTTTCGATTTTCAAATCGATTGCAAGACTTACCCTATACTACGTATGATGGGTAAGTAACAAACAAGGAAAAAATAAATTATTTATTAAAAGTTTTTGTTTTACTATTAACTCACAGCTCGTATCTAGAAGAATTAATATGTGAATAGTTTAAATTATAATTTGCTAACTTTTTTTTATTGATTTTCCAGTGTATTTCTATACACAAATCCTAAAATGCTTTACCTCATATCACTTGCGAAATATAAAATTCGTCTTCTATTTTAAATACTTCGTATTCCAAAATGCTGGTACCCTCTATTTTACTCATTTCCCAATACAAACAGTGTAGCAAATTTCAAAACATGACCTGCATAATTTCAAATCTATTTTCCGTATCTCATGTATTCCTCTTTCCCGATGTAAGCAATTTAAAATATTGGAAAAGAATATTTATCTTTGGCCCAATAACCAAATTGTATTTATGTTTTTAAATAGAAAAATGTTATAAAACAGAAGTAACTTATTTTTTATTGAATTTTCAAAATAAAGATAATGATGCGAAGTTTTCAGATAATGATAAAATGTATAAAACAAGAACGAAAAATCATGTGTCAAGCATAGATTATGGAACACTTTCCAACACAGCCAGAAAACTGTAACAAAACTTCACCGTTAAATAAGGTGAAAGAAGATATGTAAGTAAACAGTTTAGAAAACATATACCACATTTAAAAATACAGTTTTCGAAATTACCTTCCAGTGTCTAAAAAGTAGTCGAATTATTTTGTGTAACCCTGTATATGATCAATAGATGTGGATATATAGCATGATAAAATTTAGTTCAGTTAGAATATTCACATTTAGCAATTTTCTCCGACCGATGGAAATGCACTCGAAATCCTTTGTACAGCCCTGTATATTATCTTAAGACTTTTGTACACACCACATATTAAGCTAAAAGGCAACTTAAAACTCACTCGCAGCAATTACCAACCGTAAACGACAATGTATATATTTTTTGCGTAGCCCTGTATATGAATTTATTTATATTCCGCAAACTTCTATTAGTCTACTAAATATATTATATTTCAGCTAGAAAATGCGTAACACAATTAAAAACTATCCTTAAGCAATTCACTCCGATAGTCTGTAATAATTACGGATTCCCTTGTGTAGCCCTGTATATGAGCAACCGAGTTTATAAACACACACGTACTATGCAAAAATTTAGTTAAACTTAAAAGCGCAAACCAAAGTTGAAAATGCCCTTATCATACATAGACTGTAAATATCGCATATGTACTATAACCGATAACTTTTGTGTGTCCCTGTAAATAAACGCAATGCACACCACACTTTGAAAGAGTGGTGTGACCTCAGGTTTATAGTGAACCTCAATAATGCTTATAATTTTCATTATGTTTGAAATACCGAAATATCACTAAATTACACTGCAAACGATTTTCCCCATAGAAAAATGTGTAACAGAATTATTTTGTTTGACTCTGTAAATGAATAATTAATGCTTTGCACCCCACATTCTACAAAAAGCATGTTTTAATGCGCTTTATAATTATATATCAATTTCATCATGTTTTAAATGACCTAGCATCATCAAAATGCGCTTGAAACGATTATTTCCCATTGACTGTAATGTAATGGAATACTTTTGACTGTCCCTGTAAAAAACTGTAAGTGCTACACACTTCAGTTGAAATAGGGAACTTGCTACAGGAAACTACAATAACATACAAAAATTTCAGGGTGTTCCGAGCATTTTCACGTGAGTTAGAGCACGGATAGACTTTTCAGCTAGGTTGGAAAGTGTTAAAAATACTGAATAATATTTTTAAAAATAAATGTATACCATTTTGCTCGAGAACAAAATGCAAATAAACATAAATAATAAAAAAAAAAGAATGAGAAAAAAAGTCATGCATTACGAATAAATATTATAAGATTCCTTCCAACACAATTAGAATATTTTAAAATAAACTTTTTTTTTATAGAATGAAAGAATATAGATATAGTATAAAACCATTAAAATCAAAATAAAGAGTCTTAAATATGTCTTTAAAGAGAGCCTGAAAGAAGACGACTTAAAGATCTCCTTCTAATATGGTTTTAAGCTTTTAAAAGCCATATGTAACGATATATTTAGCACCTTTTTAGTAAAATAAAATCATTTATAATGAACAGAGGAAAGTATATTCAACTGGCTAAATTCTATTCAATGGTTGGAGTATCGCAGTTGAGATTTTTTCCAGCAGAGTGAAAATATGCCGGGACCAGGTTCGAGTCCTGGTCCCGGCATATTTTCACTCTGGAAAAAATCTCAACTGTGATACTCCAACCATTGAATAGAATAAAATCATTTATTTTGATTTTATATGGTTAACGTTTTCATACAAATTCAAGTTGGATACGACATTCCGAAAATATAGTATTAATCTATTTATTTTATTTAGGAGATATCTAAATGAAAAATTTAGAAAACACAACGTAACACATTTTCTGGGATTGACGCCAATAACAGTGTTGTCAGTTTGGAGAATTATTTATTCAAAATATGTACCACATTGGCTTTATTTTACATCCTGAAAATAAGCATTAATAATGTTTCTGTAATCCTGAAGCACATTCAAAGCATTTTGTAGGCGATTATGACCGATGTATTTGCAATACAAAAATAATAGCAAGGAAAATTTCGTTTTTAATTAAATTGTTACACTTTTAATTCATAATTAAACTCAATTATAAATTTCATCGCATAAACATTTTTAATGTAAGTAATAGTAGGATTAAAATTATTTTGCATAATTTAATTTTTTGTCAGCAGTGCTCTTAGAAGGATACGGAAACATAGGATTTTGTAACAGAGCACTTCAAAAATGAAAACATATTTTAATTGAAACATTAAATAAATGATCAACGCAAAAGTAGCACACATAAAATATATATAAAATAGCAAACAGCTGTTCCGGAGCCTCTAGTGTTCCATCATCATCGCGAAAGTTAAAAAGATTAAATCTGATGTAAAAGTTTAGGTCATGTAAGTAGGCTTGCGTCTCCGCTCGCGACCAAGATGGAATGGTGGTGAGTGTTTAAAAACAAAAGCGGAGTCAGGAGATACATGTGACATAGGAGACGAATCAGAAGCGCTCCGCCAGTCTGGATGAGTTTAAATACGGAGGAGAAAAGGGGGAGGACGAAGTGAAGAGAATGACTTAAATGAAAGGTAACCAGAAATTTGCAGTTATAAAACATCCAATTGACAAATTTTCACAATGGGGAATTTATGAGATATCTTGGGAGTGCGATAGAATGTACATATGTCAAACTAAGGGACCTCTTACGGTCCGCTGCTTAAGGAAATATAAAAACTATGTTAAAAATTGTGACATTAAACGCTCTGCGATTGCTAACCAATACTGGACTAACAATCACAGTTTTAATTTTTCAGAAAGTTCAATAATTCAGAAGTGCTAATCGATTTACGACCTTCATTTTTGGGGAGCCTATCATATATGGAAGAATTCAAGAAACTTAGCTAATGATATGTCCAGTACACCAAATTTTTCGAATGTTTGGCTACCTTTTATTTAATTCATTCTCTTCACTTCCCCCTTCCCCCTTCCCCCGTTTTCTCCTCCGTACTTAAACTTGTCCAGACTGGCGGAGTGCTTCTGATTAGTCTCCTACATCACATGGGACTCCTAACTCATCCGCTGTTGTTTTCAAACACTCACCGCCATTCTATCTTGGTTGCGAGCGAAGACGCAAGCATACTTACATAGCCTAAACCTTTAAATAATTTTTAATCTTTTTAACTTTGGCATTGATGATGGAGCTGTAGAGGCTCCGAAATAGCTGTTTGGTATTTTATATATTTTTTATCTGTGCTATTTTTGGTCATTTATTTTAATATAACGGCACAAAGTTAAATCCACCCACTTTAAATATTTTAATTGTTTTAACTTTTTTCATTTCATTGCATATGATCACCTTAATAGTTATAAATAATGGATCGTAACATTAAATTCGCCTTACCTCTTTCATTGTGCCGATATCGCACTTTTTAACTGTACTATGTACTGAGACGTGTACATATGTACTATGAAGTGAAAAGTTTGTAGGAATTAACTGGGTGTAAACAATTACACTAAGTAATCTTATTCATAATTTGCTTTGTTTTTTTTTAATTTGAAATTTCTGTAGAAACAATTATTACTAATTTAATTATTTGTTATCATGGGCTGTTGTTACAATACCTTCTATCGAGATAAAAAGCAAAAAATAAAGAAATGTGAATACATTTTTTTTTACAACAAAGGTTTAAGTTATTGCACTATTTCTTTTAAGCTACATTAAATGTTTAATTGTTCGTTATTATTTTACTTTTGTAACAAATTAAAGATCACATCCGGTTTCCGAGAATAGATAAAAGAAGGTTCAGACCCACAATGATGTAAAAATAATACTGTGAAACATTTTTTCATGTCATTTTTATAAAACAAACAAATACATACATTATTAAACATGTGTTTTATTTTATAAGATATACATTTAAAAATATAATTTTTCATAAGTATATTTTAAAAGCTCATTTCCATTATAGTACATGTCATTTTTTCTCGCTAAATCATTGGAAATTATATTTTTTTATGACTCAATGGACATATCATCGTGCTATTAAGCACATGCATTCTCTATTGGCATAAAAGCAATATATATTTTTACGAAAAAAAAAGAAGTTTCGTTTTTAAAATTTTAAAAAGGAGACTAAAATTTTCAAATCTGAGTTATACGGCCCAAATGTATCAAATTAAAGAACTGCATCACATATCAAATTAAAGAATGATAAAACTCAACAAAATGTCTTATAATTTATGAGACATAGGCTTTTGGAGTTTAGAAACATAATAAGTTTTGCACAATATTTAGATCTTCGAAATTGAATATCCCAAAAACTATTTCCTGAGAAAAACAGTTCAATTTTGCAATTTCAATAAATTATAACTAGTTGAAGTACCGGTGTTGTCCGAGATTTTAAGAATGTTTGGTTAGAAAAATCAATTTCAAAATTAAACAGGTAGTATAAAAAACACAATAAAAGAAATTAAATTTTAAATTTGCTCCTCGCTCATGTAAATAAACCTTTACTAAAATCTACGAACCCGATTTCTCATATTGATGCTCCTTGTATTATTTACAAATATTTTAAATGCCTGTTTTATTTCAAATATGACGTTATATTCACCTGTTGACGCCATATCCACTTGCTTTCTATTCCACTCTCCTTGTATGATTGTCAAATATTTGAAAAAGTCAATTAAACTTTAAATATGACTTCATAATCATTTTCTTTTTAATTCTTTTAATGACGTCATATTCACTTGTTCTCTGTACTTACTCATACTCATGCTACTTGTATTCTTGAGAAATGTTTTAAAATGTCCGTTATACTTCCAATATGACTTCATATTCATCTTCTTTTTAATTCTTGAACATTTTTATTTTATTTATTTTTCACGTGGAAATCTTTCATTTGAAAATTGCTGTGGAAAGAATTTTATTGAGAATTTTGAATTTTTGAATACTGACTGCAACAAAAAATAGTAAATTTTTGGCAACATATTATAATGAAAAATGGTTACATTTGATAGGAAATGGCTGTTAAATTGCTGTTTTTATTAATTAAAAATTAACTATCATTTACTTCAGTATTTTTATGTTAGCCGGGCGCCAGGGGTACTATATCATATATTCTAATACGAGCAAATATTGTGTGTGTGTGGTTATATATATATATATATATATATATATATATATATATATATATATATATATATATATATATTATATATATATGTATATATATATATACTGGTGTGCAAAAATTAAGGACGAGAGGGTTTTCGAATGTAACGTCACGCAGAAGATTCCACATCGACAAAATCATACCATGAGATCTACAATATGTGAGAATATGGAACAAGTGATAAAAACCATCTAAACAAAGAATCAAAAGGATATGAAAGCATTTTATTGAAAAGGTCACTTGGAGCACAAATGCAGAGAAGACAGAGATGTTCATCTTACAAGCACCTGGTAGGAAAAATTCAGTTTCTAATAGGGTATATGGTCACCCCCGACTGCGATGCAGGATTTAAAACGTCTGTCCATTAGGGCTGGATTATTTATCGATATATCGGTCAAATATTGATATTTTTTAATTATCGCAATACCGATACCTGAGCTTTGATTCTGACGATATATCCCAATAACGATAGCTAAGCTGAAACTCTACCGATATATCCCAATAACATTTTTTTCCCCGCAGCGCGACTTCGAAATCCTAGAAAAAGCACCGAAATTGCAGTAATAATATCGGAATAATCATTGTATCCCAATAACATTTTTTTCCCGCAGCGCGACTGTAATCCAATGTATCCCAATAACATTTTTTTCCCGCAGCGCGACTGTAATCCAATGTATCCCAATAACATTTTTTTCCCCGCAGCGCGACTTCGAAATCCTAGAAAAAGCACTCAAATTGCAGTACTAATATCGGAATAATCATTGTATCCCAATAAAAAAAAAAATTCCGCAGCGCGACTGTAATCCAATGTATCCCAATAACACTTTTTCCCCGCAGCGCGACTTCGAAATCCTAGAAAAAGCACCGAAATTGCAGTACTAATATCGGAATAATCATTTTCCACCATTCATTTATTCCTGCCTGCTTCATTCAAAGCCAAATATCCCTTCTAATGATTATCTCTTTTTCGTTGTTATTCCAATATATCCCGATACAATCTATGCTTTACTTTTATTTAAACAAACCGCATATTCCCCTGTTCGTTTGTTACTGAATAAAACAGTTATCGTCTGTGTCTCCGTCGCTGCTTAGACATATTGCAATATATCCCACATATTGATATGTCCAAATTCAAACGAATAAAGAAGCGCTTAAAATACGTACGAGTTAGTTGTGGAGTCGGAGAGCTTAGCAGCTGGAAAGCTCGGTTCGCGAGCAACCAATCAGAGTGCGAAATGGTAAAATTTCGCCTTTCGGCTACGTTGGTGAAGCTAAGCTTCCACATTCTTTCACTGTGATTCGTTTCTTTTGAGAGGAGCTTCCTAGCTATTAACTTCTAATATTGCGAGCGCTGAATAGCCAGCCAGTGTTTATTCTATTCCTATTTCGTCTGTTGTTTTATTGTTAGAGAGCGCGCGAATCGGATTGATTTTAATATATGCTGTCTTGATACTTTAGCTTAAAACGAAGTCAAAAAAGTACATTTTAATTAGTACAAAACTATTCCGAAATGTGATTTGAATATTTATATATCAAAAAAGATTTCAATGTTGTATTTATGTATAGTAAATAGATAGGAAGCTGTAAATACAGTGAAAAATTTTAAATTTTTTTCTATTAAGAATGCATTGATATCTAAGAGAAAGATTGAAAAATAACATTTCTGCAGCATCTGTAATCCATTGAAAGCAATTTAATGACAAGTATATTAGCACGACATGTAGCATTAAACTAATTTCAGTTTTTGCTGTTGATTTTTACTTATTTTAATAATATTAAAATCAGCAACGTCCTAAATTTAAAAACATTTTATTTAGTTTCTTTTTTTATAATATTCTTAGTTATACACGAGGATATTAAATAGTCAAAATAGTGCAAAAAATAGGAAGAATAGGGAGCATACTATTTTGAAAGAAAACCACTATCCAAGCAATGGTATAAGCCAAATATATATCGCACAGTGTGTCCATTTCCTAAAATATCTCTGTTTTGTATAAATATGAAACTATAATATTTAAAGGATGCTGTGTGAACAAATAGGTTAGGAGAGTTGATTCGTTGCTTTCTACACCTGTTTGTACTTAAATTGCTGCTACCATACCCTTTATCTTTGAAAATTAACATTTTTTCTATTCCCACACACTTTAAGGTAGTTATCGCGATATATCACCAATATCAATATTAATTCGTTGATATATTGCGATATTAAATTTCTGATATCGTCCAGCCCTACTGTCCATGCTGAGGACAAGGTTAACTAGTAGCTCTTGAGGAATAGAGTCCCATTCCTCTTGTAATGCCAATTTCAGCTCCGGAATCGTTGCTGGCGCCTGATCACGTGATGCCAACAGTCTCCCGAGAAGGTCCCACATGTGTTCTATGGGATTAAGGTCCGGGGACTTTTGCAGGCCAATCCATGCGTTGAATATCTTCACTATCCAGGAGCTCTTCGACAGCCACGCTGTACGATGAGTGGGGGCGTTGTCGTCTATAAGGAGGAAGTCCGGATCCACAGCACCTCTAAAATGACACACGTGAGGCAAGAGAATATCGGCGCAGTAGCGGGCACCAGCAACAGAACCTTCTTGGAAAACGTGAAAGTCGTACGGCTACCAAGCATGATACCACCCCAAACAAGAACTTCGGCACCTCCAAAACGGTCCCTTTCGATGATGTTGGAGGGGTGATTACGTGTTCCCTGCTCTCTCCAGATGTGTATACGTCCAGAATTGCTCGTCATACTAAATCAGTTATCATCCGCAAAGGCTACTCGACCCCACTCCTGTTGTTATTCTTATGTCCCATAATTCTTATGCTCCGGACACCACAGAAGCCTGCGTCTCCGATGAGCAGGCGTTAGTGGTACACACCGTACTGGCAGTCGTGCATACAGGCCAGGTTTGTGCAGCTTCCTAGCCACGGTAACACGTGATATCCGACGGCCAGTAGTCTGCTCCATCTGCCTTGCGAGTTCTCCAGTTGTCTGATACCTGTTTCTTTTTGCCTGTAGGACAATATAACTGTCCTCCGCTGTTGTTGTTGTGCGTGGGAGACAGCTTTGCTGCTCGGACGTTGAATGCTCGGACAGCTGTTCCCTTCGTTTGAAATGAACTCCAATCTCGTGAAACGATGCTATGAGCAATACTGAACTCTTGTGCCGCACTTGTCACACTTCGACCTTTTTCCAACTTCCCAATGATTCGACCTCGTGTAAGGTCATCCAGATGACATCTTCTGGATTGCCTCTTGGCCATATCACACAATAACAGCAAAAGAAACGTCGCTGAAATCACTTTACACAGTGCAATAGATTTCACCAAATTTCTGAACGGTCACCGCCTCTGTGCTTTTATCCCCTTAGCACCTCCTGCTTTTACGCCATATTCCATATATGGGCATGTCCTGCTGCATTTGTTTCAGGTCTATCCCCTGATCAGTATTTCATTTAGTTTTCTGTTGCCTTTTTTGGCTTTTATGCTAATTTATCAGCTCCGTCCTTCATTTTTGCACATTAGTATATATATATAAATATATATATATATGCAAATTTGATCTTAAAAACGGCTCTAACGATTTTGACGAAATTTTGTATCCTGCCGTTTTGGGCCACCAGAAAACCATTGGGCTAGGTTACATATTCGAAAAAATTCGATTGGTGGGTCATTTTGGATCGCCATTGGTCAGAGTCAAGCTAATTGTTTCAAAATAACGGTTCAAACAATTTTGACTAAATTTTCTGACCAACCATTTTCGGGCAAGAAAAGACTGTTCTGCTGGGTCACATGTTCGAGAACGTTAATTAGTGGGTCATTTTTGGGTCCACGCGGGTCAAGTTAATTTTACCTAAAAAATTGCTCTAACGATTTTGATTAAATTTTGTATCCTACGGGTTTCGGGCACGAGAAAATTATTGGGTTAGGTCACATGTCCAAGAAAATTCCATTAGCGGTTCATTTTTGGGTCACTGTGGGTATAGCAAATTTTATATAAAAAACGGCTCAGACTATTTTCACTAAATTTTGCATCGCATAGTTTTCGGGCACGAGAAGACTGTTGGGCCAAGTCACATGCTCGAGAAAATTGGATTAGTGATTCATTTTGGTCATGGGTCATTATGGGTAAAGCTATTTTTATCTTAAAAACGGCTCAGAGGATTTGAAGTAATTTATTAGCCTACAGTTTAAGGAAACGAGAAGACTATTGGGCAAACGGCATGTTCGAGAAATTTCGATTAGTGGGTCATTTTGGTCATGGGTCATTATTTGTCAAGCTATCTTAAAAAAGGCTCTGACGATTTGAACAAAATGTAGTATCCTACGGCTTTTAGGCACGAGAAAATCATTGGGCTAGGTCATATGCTCAAGAAAATCCGGTTTGTGGGTCATTTTTGAGTCACTGTGAGTTAAGCTAATTTGTTCTAAAAACGGCTCGAACTGTTTTGACTAAATTTTATATCCTATGGGTTTCGGGCACGAGAAGATAATTGGGCTTGGTCGCATGTTCAAGAAAATTTGATTAGTGGGTCATTTTGGCCATGGGTTCATATTTGGGGTCATATTTGAATGGGGTCATATTTGAACTCAAAGCTAATTTTGACCGAGCATAGCTCGGTCTTCCCTGCTCGTAATTTAATATAATAAAACACACACACACACACACGCCTGGCTAATAAAAAAGTACTTTTATTTTGATTCCGGATAATTTTAGTTGACTCGGCCGTGTTTTACTACACCTGTAAGTAAAATTTCAAAGTTTTTGCTTCTAAACTGTGGATTTGTTCAGAAATAACTATATTTTTTATATATTAGATTGTAGAACAAATGTGCAAAATTTTAACAATTTCTGTGGCTTCGAGGTCCAGCACATTGGTTGATTTCCCATGAAGGGACCCGTTTATATAGTAATACGTACTATAAATTTAAATCTTTAATCTAACTGGATCAAAATTAAGTTATGCATTTTACATACCATAACCCAACTTTATATTAAAAGCATGCCACGAAATACAAAATAATTTATAATTTAAACTTTGAAAAAAAAATTTAGCTTATAATTTTTTTATGTATCCAAAATATCTTCTGCAGACCAATATTTTATACTTAAAGTTATCATATCTGTAAATATCTGTGGCTTTATGTTCTTCTTTAAAGCGAATTTATGCATCAAATACTCATACAATAGATTCAAGCAATATATTTAAATTTAAAATTATACGGGTATAAGATATTTTCAATAGAAACAATTCATTTATTATATTATTTTAAAATGTTTACAATGATTATTTGAAAGGCATAAAGAAATTTGTAGGTTGAAATATTACATTTCTTTGGATATTATATTTTCAAATTACATTTCATTGTAAATAGAATTTATGATAAACTGAACTTTTTGTGTATAATTTAAATATTTTTCATTTATTTATTTTTATTTAGTTTGAGAATGAACTACTAAAAAGGAAGACTCTCTTTCAGCTGCATTTTTAGCGATATTTCTTTTAAAAATACTGTAATAATATCTCTGTATAAAATTTTTATAAAATTTTGTTGATAAAAACATGAAAATTGTTTACAACAAATTTATTTCTCCCAGATGGAACAGCTTTGGGCATTATATTAAACTTTTGTTATATATATGGTGTCACATATTTTATTTTTATGTTAAACAAATAAGAGGATATATTATAAAGTTTAAGATCACATGATTTTAAATTGCCTTTTCTAGTGAGTTTTTTAATGTATTTTACCGTTGAATTGCCTCTTTGAAAAATGGGTCATTTTCCTCATATTTTTCTTTAAAGATATGAACGAAATGAAGTGAAGAAATCACTTGCCCTACCTTTAAAAAAATTATTCCATAAATGTGATAATTATTGAAAAAAAAAACGATTTTCAGATGACGAACATGAAAATTTATTTACACCATAAATCATAGTAATAGATAAACAAGAACGAAAAATCATGCGTCAAGCATAGATTATGTAACGCTTTCCAACGCTTCCAAAATAATTTTACAAATCATACCGTTTAATAAGCTGAAAGATAACATCTAAGTAAACAATTTGGAAAACGCATAACAAATTTAAAAACGTAATTTCAGGAATTTCCAACATATACAATATTCGGAAAATTATCCGAATACTTTTATTCAGCCCTGTATATGATCTATAGATTTGTATATATACTACATAGGATGCTAAATTTTACTTTAATTAGGAAACGCGTAGCACAGTTTAAAATTCTCCTTCTGGAGTTTCTGCCAATAAACGGAAATGTGTTTACGAACTTTTGTGCTGCCCTGTATATGAAATACAGAATTTATACACACCAAGTAATAGAAAAAAAGTGAGTTAAATTTAAAATCGCGTTCAGCAACTTAAAACGCACTTCCAGGAATTTTTCAACAGACAGTAGAGCACTCTTTTGTGTGTCCCTGTAAATGAACGTTGACTGCTATAAACACAATATTCTGTAGTAAGCCTCTTGTAATGCACCTTAGTGATATATATCAATTACAATGTATTTGAAATTGCGTAACATCATTAACATAAACCGCAAATGATTTTTCCCCATAGACCATAATTTAACGGAATTCTTTTGAGTGTCCCTGTAAAAAAACTATGAGTGCTACTCACTTCAGTTGAAATAGGGAACAGGCTATAGATAACTACAATAACATATAAAAATTTCAGGGCAATTCGAGCATATTTACGGGAGTTAGAGCACGGACAGACGGCAGACGGCCAGACAAACCGAAGTCATAAACACTTTTCAACTAGGTTGGAAAGTGTTGAAAACAATCAGTAGAGCATAGTAGATATTATTCTTTGAGTATTTAACTAAATATCATACTGCTGGTAATTTATTAATTCGGGTTTGTACACCACAGGGGAAGGGAATACCAGTTTTATTATAGAGTAATACTTTTCTTATTTCATGAAGAAAATCTGTGTTTAAATTTGAGACGATTACTTTAAGGGAAAAAAGAAGTACGAAAATTCATGCGTCAAGCATAGATTATGTAACACTTTCCAACGCTTCCAAAATAGCTTTACAAATCATTACCGTTTGTAAGCTGAAAGACAACATCTAAGTAAACAATTTGGAAAACGCATAACATATTTAAAAACGTAATTTCAGGAATTTCCAACATATATTTCCAACATATACAATATTCGAAAAAATATCCGAATACTTTTATTCAGCCCTGTATAGGATCTATAGATTTGTATATATACTACATAGGATGCTAAATTTTAGTTTAGTTAGGAAACGCGTAGCACAGTTTAAAATTCTCCTTCTGGAGTTTCTGTCAATAAACGGAAATGTGTTCGCGAACTTTTGTGCTGCCCTGTATATAATCTACAGAATGAATACACACCAAGTAATAGACAAAAATTGAGTTGAATTTAAAATCGCGTTCAGCAACTTAAAGCGCACTTTCAGGAATTATTGTTAACAGACATTAGAGAATTCTTTTGTGTGTCCCTGTAAATAAAAATTGACTGCTATACACACAATATTCTATAGTAAGCCTCTTGTAATGCACCTTAGTGATATATATAAATTTCAATGCGTTTAAAATAGTGAAACATTATTTAATTAAACTGCAAACAATTTTTCTCCATAGACGTAATGTAAACGGAATTCTTTTGACTGTCCCTGTAAAGTAACTATAAGTGCTATGCACACCCTATTCCATATTAAGCTTCTTGTAATGTACCTTAGTGATATATATCAGTTACAATGTATTTGAAATTGTGTAACATCATTAAAATAAACCGTAAATGATTTCTCCCCATAGACCGTAATGTAACGGAATTCTTTTGAGTGTCCCTGTAAAAAAACTATAAGTGCTACACACTTCAGTTGAAATAGGGAACTTGCTATAGATAACGACAATAACATACAAAAAATGCAGATGGCAGATGGCCAGACAAACCGAAGTCATAAACGCTTTTCAACTAGGTTGGAAAGTGTTAAAAATGTTTAAAATCCTCTGAGGTGAACGAAACATGATTCAATGCATAGATCTTAACTTACGAAATTCCATTTTTAGCAGTCAGGTGCGTATCATCAACAACATTTAAAGGTTTAGTATTTCAATGCTGATCGGATTACATTGATTAAGACGCAATAAAGCATGCGCCAAGTATTATAGGCCTTAAATGAATCATTTATCTGAATTATTTATTTCAATATGAAACATAATTTAAAAATTGACGGTTAGGAAATATGCCAATTTGATAAAATATTTTAAATTGAAAGACAATCTTTATCATAAACGATTTTTTCATATTTTACACAATATAAAACAAAATGAGAGACAGGTTTTATTTCAATTTTATATTTTACATCTTTAATTTCTGAATATATCTACATATGATTGGTTGGTTTGTTCCTGATACAAATACACAATATTTGGCCGATTTCCACGCAACTTGATATAAATAAGTTTTAGAACAAAAGTAAAATTACTGTCAACTTTAAAAAAATTATCAGACCTCTCTTTACCCCTTTTTTCAACCATCTGTCACTGTATATCATAGTAGTTTTTTTTTCTAATGTAATTTTTTTTATTTGTTACCAAATACTAAAAAAAAAAAAAAAACGGTGCGAGAATTAAAAAAACGTTATAACACGTGCACTTTTTAACGCTTCCCAACATAGTTGAAAAGTATTTATGAATTCGGTTTGTCTGTCTGTCCGTGCTCTAACTCACGTAAATATACTCGGATCGTCAAGCACTTGATATATGTTATTGAGACTTACTGTGGCATGTTCGGTATTGAAAATGAAGTGTGCAGCCCTTATAGTTCTTTTACAGGGACACTCAAAATAATTCCGTTACATTGCGGTCTATGGGGAAAAATCATTTGCGGTTTATTTTAATAATGTTACACAATTTTAAACGTATTGAAATTTATATATATCACTGAGGTGCACTACAAGAGACTAATTATAGAATGTGGTGTTCATTGCACTTATAGTTTCTTTACAGGGATACTCAAAAAATGCGGTTACATTACGGTCTTGAAGAAAAATCGTTTGCAGTTTATTTTAATAATGTTTCACTTGAATTGAAATTGATTTATATCATTAACGTAGATTATAAGAGCCTTACTATAGAATACTGTGTGTATAGCTTTCATCGTTTATTTACAGGGATACACAACAGAATTTGGTTAAAGTACTGCTTATTGATAATAATTGCTGGGAATGTTTTTTCAGTTGCTGAACGCGTTTAACTCATTTTTGTGTATTACTTGGTGTGTATAAATTGTATAGGTTGTATACAGGGCAGCACAAAAGTTCTCGAGTACATTTCGATTTATTGTCAGAAATTGCAGAAGGGAAATTTTAAACGATTGATAGCGTTTCCTAACTGAACTATGTATTTAGTATATATACAAATCTATAGATCATATACAGGGCTGTACAAAAGAGCTCGGATATTTTTCCGAATATTGGTGGTAATTCTTGAAATGGGAATTTTAAATATGTTATGCGTTTTCAAAATTGTTTAGTTAGATATTGTCTTACACGTTACGTAAAGATTTGCAAAACTATTTTGGAAGTGTTGGAAAGTGTTATATAATCTATGCTTGACGCATGATTTTTCGTTCTTGTTTTTTTATAAGCCCATAAAAATTCAGACTCACGCGCTATACTTTAGCATCCAAAATTGACGACGTTCTGATCGCATTTTTCATTCATAAAATAAAATATTTGAAGTTTTAAGTGTGTTAAAATGACGTTAGTATCTACATTAAAATGTATCTGAAGTTAAAACATCTGCTATAATACAGAAATTTTATTTTAAAAAAATTCACTATAAAAAGAGTGATTTTTTCTTCTAAATATAACACCACTTTTTGTGAGACTATTTTAGTGTGACGTCAAACTGATTGTAAACAAAAGGTTTTTATTTTTTATTTCCTACTTCATTTGTATACTATAGCTATATCCTATAGATATATTTTAAATAAAAGAGATCAAATACTTTAGATGAAGTAGAAATTTTTTTTTTTTTACAATTTATTTTAAATAGGAAATGAAACATACACTCTCAGAAAAAACTGTAAATTTTTGAGCGTTTGCCCATCAATTTTCACGGGCAACAGCCTTATTTGATGAAAAACGGTATGATACATTAAATAAGCGGCCTTATCGCTTAGATTCCTAGAAAATTAAGAGAAATCCATATATTCTTACAGTTCTAGCCCATATGTTAGCAAAAATACAGTACGACCCCATACATTGTCCTCCGCTAGGGTATAACCCTTCATTTTACTCACGTTTCGAAAATTTTAACCCGCCAAAAAAGCGATTCTGTGATGATTATCTAACGTGCTACGTGCTACGGAGCAGTAAGTAAAGTGTTATTGTGTTTTAAAGTGCATTATATCCTGTGCATTATAATGCTGTATTACTTTGCCCCGTAAAATTACGGGCTGAACAAAATGATGGGCTTGGATTGTTTTTTTTTTACGGGGTATGACTGGAATCTCTGCTGCTGGCCCCTGCCCGTAATTTTACTGCAATTTTTTTTTTTACAGTGTAGCAACCGTTTTTTTTTTTAATCGGTTCTTTCTCTTTTCAATCAAAATTTCAGGATTGACCTTAAGATTGAAAGTGTCCAGAAAATAATGTCATTCTCATGCAATTAATCTAGATTTAGTTTTGATGAATGAAAATGTAAGTTTCTGTTTTGAAACAATGCCATGCGAAATGGAATTTAATAAATAGGTTGGATAATTTTGCATTTTTTCCCGTATTGTCAGAAAGATATTTTTTTCGTTACATGCGTAAAAAATTAAAAAATAAACCGAAATATCCAAATATGATGCCAACGTCAGGTGTTAGCATTGAAATTTTTAAAGTTTGGTACAATTTTTATTTGTAGACCATCCCCTAAGCAAAATTTAAGTATCGCTTTAACTTTTGTTTAGATTGATGTCTGAGCTAAAGGTATTTTGAGGAAATTAAAGTTGAAAACCACTGTTTTTGCTTTATAAGACGATTTCTCATCCGACGTCAATTTTTGAATTCGGCTTTTTTTCATATCTCATAATTTGCATCTATCCTTTTTATAACTTTAACATTTTTGTAACGATTTTATACATTTCTATTGCCTATTCAAAGAAAAATTCCTCTAAAGTTACAGAATTTCGTTAAAAATTCTTCTAAAGTTACAGAATTTCGTTAAAAACGCTTAAAATTAAAGTGACGACGTCGAGAGGTTCATTCTCGACCGAAAACAAAAACTATTTTCCCAATGGTTTAAAAAAAAAAAAAGAACTTACAATATCATTTATAAAACTGAGAGATTTTACTATGGTTTCATTAAAGTTACGCCATACTTTACTCTTTTATTTAACTTAACTTGGTACATATATGTAAAGATAGAGTTTTGTAATCGATTTTCCATTTACCGGATATGCTAGAATTATAAAAATTATGAGTGTTTGCGATGACAATGTACAATACATATATTTTTAGAAATTAATTACAAATTAATAAATTGATATTAAGACATTTTTCGACAAGTCACCAAGTATTCTTTATGATTTCAACTGTGTACAGATTGTAATAGCAAAAGAGTTAATTATGAGTCAAATGACGCTCGCTAAAATACGCCGATTGCCTATAAAACTGCAACTCTAAAATATTTCAAGACTAAAAAGTTTCTAAAAATTTAACTAAAAGTTTTCTTATTTATGCATCTGACGCCTTACTGTTGTCTAAATAAAGCCGAAATTCCTCATTTATTTTCATGTATTTGAAGCATCATGAAAATTTACATCGCATCGCATAACTTTGAATTTCACGGATAATAAAAAAATGTATATAAACAGAAACGAAAAATCACGTGTTACGCACAGATTATGAAACACTTTCCAACACTTCCAGAATCTTCTTTATTATTAATGTTCGGAAACGTCTGTGTGTCTGTGTGTGTGTGTGTGTGTGCGTGTGTGTGTCTGTACGTGGAAAAACTCTGCAACCGTAGCGAGTAGCGAAGCGCTTTTTGTTTCAAAAAATTCGGAAAAATCCCGGGATTGGTGATACTCAGTATCGAAGAAATCGGCCCCTAATTAAGAACGTTATTAATTAAAAACCTCATCAAAATTAGCAAAACAAGAAGCAGTTTTATCGAAACCCGAAAAGAAAATTTCCGTTTTGATAATCGCAGACATCCAAATTGTCGCTTTTTAACGCATCATCGTATTAAAAAAAATCTACCGGTGGTATCGATCCGAAAATCGAGGTACACACGCGGCCGATTTTTGTCGTTCCAAAAAGTCAAATATTTTGAAATTTGGACCGTAACTTTTCTTTATTTCGGCCAAAAACTGACCAGACATCCAACATTGACACCAGACGGGAAAAAGGTTGCTGTAAAGAATGCCGGGTTGACACATCGGAGATCAAATCGCTCCATTCCTTTTTGAAACAAGTGGAAATAATGACTCTACATTCACGAAAATTTGCAAACATGTCTAAAAAAATCGCAAATTTAACAAAAAAAAATCATAAAAATCGACCAATAACTTTTAAAGATATCAATTAAAACTCATTAATGAAAATGAAAAATGAATTAATTTCTATTTCAACTGGGTAGAAGTAAAATATTTGCAGGTGTTGTCATCAGACATTTGGACGCCTTTCTGCCAAAAGAGATAAATTGATAAAAAGATGCATTTTAAAATGATACCATTTTTTATGGGCAATATATATTTTTTTTTTAAATATCGGATTTTCGAATCTGAAAAATATGAATCCTTGCTCTGAGTGATCTGGCATTTCAGGGATTCAAAAAATTTTCGAATTCCGACCATAATTTTTGATTTTAGCAAAATCCCGATTTTTGTATAGGGAAAAAAAAAGAAGCTAAGGAATTAGCTATTTCTTTTCAAAATATCTCCCGTCGTATGAGTCCCATCGCGAAGCGGTATGGCTCATTGGACTCGACATCAATAGCGCTTACATATTTTAGTTTCCAGTTCCACCACCAGGGAGCGCTTCCGTAAATCTGGTTTTATGTGCCCGATTACGACGGGGTTTGGCTCTTTCGACTGGAATTTCAATAGCTTTACAGATTTGGGTTATGTTCGCATAGAACAGATTGCCCCCTGGTGGTGGTAGGTGTATTTTAAGAATTTTGCCGTTAACTCGGGTTCTATGGGTCACATCACGACGCGGTTTGGTTCATTCAACTCGGCATCGATAGAGCTTATCGATTTCAGTTCGTTTTTTCACCACCAGGTGGCGCTTTCCTATCTCCGGTTCAATGGGCACGAAGACGACGGGGTACGGCTCATTCGACTCGACATCGAAAGCCTTAACGATTTCAGTTATGATAGTATAAACAGATTGCGCCACCTGGTGGTGGAAGGTGGAACTAACGTATACTGCAGTGCGTGCGCAGCACGACTGCTATACGGTGCCGCAGGCAGCGGGGACCCGAGCCGGAGGTTCGTTCAGTTAGAGGTTTATACTATTCGATGTGCAATTTAAGGTATTATCCGGTGCGTGCGTAGCACGACCGGTACCGAACGATACGGTGCCGATAGCAGCGGGGACCGAAATCACCCACTCGTGGACAGCCACCCGTGAGGTATAGGAACAATAAGTCCACGAGAGGAAAAATAAACGCTACCCGACACCGATAGCACCCATCCGTTCCAACCCCCACCGCAGGAGGCGCCTGTTTATTAGATTTGAAACAATGAATATAATTATATAACAATAATAAAATATAAAAGGTAAAAAATAACAATTTTTTGCAAATTGAAAGTTAAATATAAAATATTTTCGAAGTACTATAAGTTCATGATGTCCTAAGTTTATGGTATTTTAGTTCAAAAAGTCAATGGTCAGTTCAATCAATCTTTTTTAAAATTCTTTCGTAATGAAAAAGAAATTTTTATTGAGAATATTATAATTCTCTTTTAACTTTTGAGAATTTGAAGGATTGAAAATGATATTACGAAGGTTATATCTGAGAGTTTCGTTCTTATCAAAAGGGAAGTGATGGATCATAAGAGGGCAGCATCCGAATATGTAGTGAACTGCATCTCCTTCTGCTTTATCGCATGGACATCTAGGTGAGGCTCTTTTTCTTATTTTATGTAAGTATTGCGGGAAACTGCCATGGTTACTCAGATAATACGGCAGTGTTGGCTGTTTGCAGAGATAATTTGGATCGACTTTATTTATAATTTTATAGGTATCTCTGCCCTTATTACATGAGTCCCAAATGGCTTGCCAGTCAGAGATGGTTTTCTTTTTAAAATACAATTTTGCTATTGAAATGGGGAACAACAGATATTTTCTTGATTGATATTGGTCTTGTAAGATGGCTTGCTTTGCTAGGAGATCAGCTCTTTCGTTGCCAGTATCACCCACATGAGATTTAGTCCATGTTATTATAATGGATTTATCAGGAATTTGAAGTAATTGATTGTAAATGTTTTTGATAAAACAGTTTCTAGGAAAAGCAACTTTTAATACTTCCATAGAAGAGTAACTATCTGTAATAATTAGTAGTTTATTGTAGTCGGAGGTAGAGAACCACTTTATTGCTTTATAAATTGCCATTAATTCTGCTTGATATATGTTATTCAGTGGATGATGTCGTATTGCTTCATCATGAATATTATTTCCATCTTTATATATGGTGAAAGCACTGGCTACACCCCCTGGCATGACAGAACCATCTGTGTAGGCTTCCACATCGTATTCTTTTGGATGGATGGATTTTCTAGGGTCGGAGGTTCGTTCGGTTAGAGGTTTGTACTATTCAATGTGCAAATTAAGGGATTATCCGGTGCGTGCGTAGCACGACCGGTATACGGTGCCGAAGGCAGCGGGGACACGGTTCGGAGGTTCGTTCGGTTCGAGGTGGATGCGAGCCAGAGGGTCGTTTGTTTCGATGTTTTATAAAAAAAAAGGGAGTTTTCAATATATTCGAGGCACCGAAGTAAATTAGCGGCCCGCTAGCGGGCGAAGCCCTCTTTTACTTACTAAGGTGAAAGATTATGTCCAAATAAACAATTTCAAAAACGCATAACACATTTGAAAACCAAATTTCGGAATTACCATCAGTTGTCAGAAAAATATCCAAATTTTACTGTGCAATATTGTATATGATCTATAGATTTGTATATATTATATACAACATAATATGCTAACATTTAGTTTAGTTAGGAAACGCATAGCACAGTTGTAAATTACCCTTCAGCAATTTCCGTTAATTAACGAAAATGCATCCAAGATTTTTTCTGCTACCCCGTATAGCATCTAGAGAATTTATCTACTCCAAGTAAGCAGCAAAAATTAGTTTAATTTAAAATACGTGCCACAACATGCACCTTCTGCAATTATTGTTTCTAGAGAGTACTGTAAGCGAATTCTTTTGTGTGTCCCTGTAAATGAATGTCATTCATTCCATATTTTATAGTAAGTCTCTTGTACTGCATCTCAGAGATATATATGATTTTAAATATGAATGAAATAGTGTAACATTATTAAAATGCACCGCAAACGATTTTTCTCCATAGATCGTAATGTAACGGAATCCTTTTGAGTGTCTCTGTAAATGAAGTATAAATGCTATATACTTAATTTCAAATACCAAACATGCCATAGTAAACTTTATTATCATTAATATATATCAATTGCATGACAATAACTCTATATTCAGGCGAGTTAGAGCACGGCCAGACAGACAGACAAACCAAATTCATAAACCCTTTTCAGATATGTTGGAACGTGTTAAAAAAGCTTATTAATGTAAAATTTATCATTTGTACATATATAACATTGCAAAATTTCAGAAATATAATTTTACGAGATACAGCTTTGATAATTTAATAAATGTATGTAGAGGATTATACCTAGAAAATTAGAATTTAAGATTAATGATTTGTGAATGATTTATATTATTCATTAGAAATTATGAGTTTATAAATAATTATTTTTTTCTTTTTATAAATTTTTTTCAGCTTACTAAAACAGAAAATATTCAGATTTATATTAATTATACTTATTAATAATCACCGTTTTTTATGTTTTAAAAATCCGGGTGTACATAATTAAAATTCCCCTACGCAGAGCCGTCTGTTGGCGAAACTATTTATCAGAAAAATATCAAATTTGGAATGTGAGGGGATGCGAAAGATATTTAGCATAAATAAAAATTTATTATAAAAATGGTCACCAGAAGACGTATTATTTATAGTTTCAATAGTCTAGCAATGTACAATCTTATATACATTGTAGGATTGATTTATTAAGACAAGTACTATTCGGTGTGTTGACCATTATTGACTAGTACTGTTTCAAATCACAAAACAGCATGTTCAACCGTCACGCGAAGCTAATTCTTGGAAATGTTGAAGGCGTGACGGGAAACACTGCCCTTAATTTCTAGCAATCGTCTTACGTATAAAGGGAGCGAAAGGGGCTAATCCCCCCCCCCTTAATTGAGATAAATGGGTTTTTCATGCCGAATTATCCGATTTGCTTCAAATTTTGTATATAGATTTTTTCTGATAAGGGGCTACCCTGATTAGTTTTGAGGGTTCAATGGGTAAGTATAAAGGGTGGGAACGGGGCAGGGGGAGCTAATCCGCCATTAATTGAGATAAATGGTTTTTTCATGCAGAATTATCCGATTTGTTTCAAATTTTGTATATAGGTTCATTGTGGCAGGACACTTTCCTGAATAGTTTTGGGGGTTCATTCGTCATGTATAAAGGGCGAACGGGGGGGGCTATCCCCCCTTAATTTGTTCTCGATTTCTTTATTTTTCGAAGGGCATTATTATTTGAAATAAGAATATAATATACAATTAGTGTGAATCGCCTGTGAGCTGAATGCCATCAATTTATCTGGGGACTTTTCTTTTTATTTACTTCCTGACAACACGTTTTGGCAATAATTCAACTACTTTTTGTATGTTTTTGTTCAGTGCCAGGAAGCCATATTGGCTACCTGCTGGAAACAATTTTCATCCAAAAATCCTCGAAAAAAATTGTTTTGGGTCTGTAAGATCTTTTATTGACCAGGACCATTCGTTCCAGTGGAAGATGTGATAAGTAAATATCTATTCTCCATAGAGAAGTTGTTCCACTCTTACGAAAATTGTTCCGAGCCGGCACACAGTGGGGCGTTTTGAGGATCTAGGTGGACAAAATTATTGCGTTGAAGTTTAATTAGGTTTTGCTGGGTTTTCGAATGTATCAGTAATAAAATATTCAAACAGTGATAAATATTTGACTTATTTAATTATTTATATTATTATTATTATTATTATTATTATTATTATATTATTACTTATATTATTATTTTTTTTAAATTATAATATTGTATGGTCATTGAAACTACACATGTATTCAAAGTTTCAGCTCAATCGGATAATTAAAAGTGGTGAAAATTGACTCGCAAGATTTGAATTAAACACTCTGACGCACACTTCAAGTTAATATAACTTAATGATTCGCAAACTTTCGCAGGAACTGTCTTAAGTTTTCAATACTTTAGTAATGGCACTTTCATTTAAATAAATGCTTATTGCTTAATAATGCTTAATACTGTGTTAAAAGTCAAGATGAAGTTTGAAAACAAAATGACGCTTATTTTCAAACAACAATTGGTTAAATCGTGTGACAAACATGTGACATATGTCCAGTAAACTCCTGCTTTCGAATAAAACAGAAAAGTCACGACTTGCTTTCGAACTTACAGAAAAATAATGCAACTGTTGAAAGTCTCTCAAATCAACTGCCTTCTTTACGGTCGTAGTTAATCGACACATCGGGTTTTTTCGACAAAACTCGTACGGATCTCGCAAAAGAGACATTCAGCTACCAGTATACGCGGTCTTGTTAAATTCCGAGATAATCGGAAAAATGAATTTTGTCCACCTAGATCATCAAAACGCCCCACTGTGCGGCAACGGAATTTTCCAGTGAGATCATGCATCTTTCCATACATCTAAACAGTGTAAAAACGCCTTCGCTCAAATTGGTATAAATTCTCTTCAATGGCTTTGTAATTCACCGGACTTAAACTCAATCCAAAAATGTCTGGTTGATTAGTAAGCAAAAGCTTCCAAAGAAGACTGTACAACGAAAACGTCTATGATTTCCTCACTAATCAAAATAACATTTCATGATGATGAAGTGAAAAAAACATGAGAAAAAGTTGTTGAATCAATGCATAAACGTTGTCAGGAGGTCATAAAGAAAAAAGGAGGATATAACAACTATATTTAAAAAAAATAATTACTATTTATAATAAAATCTGTTTTAAGAGAAATTTGCTGTTTTTCATTGAGTGTTCCAATTACTTTGAGCGGTACTCTAAGATATCTATATTATAAAGGACACACACACACACACACACACACGTGTCCGTGCGTAACGCTGACGTCATTTTGCGAATGGCAACAGTTGAGGAAAAAATTTTCGTTTTGCGATATTTGCTACTACATTTTTTTTTTCTCAAGAATCGCACATTTTTAGTTTTTATACCATTATATAGGGGGGGGGGGAATCTAATTTCAAATGCAATTTGCTGGAAAACTGTATCTTAATTTACTGATTTATTCTAGCATTTAAATTAAATTTCAAGATTAATTTCAATATATTTTTTTTAAATCTCTCTAAATTGCTTGCAGACGATTACAAAATATTAATCCGTTTGCACTTTAAACAGTATAAAAAGTTCAGCATTTGTTTCCAGCTAATATGCAAGAACGAAATTAAAACTTCATTAAACAATAAATAAAACAGTATAAATAAAACACGAATGTAACAGACATGTAATTGAAATAAGCGCTTAAAACCGCTGAAATTATCGTAAAAAAAATAAATAAATAACTGCTCTATATAACGAAATTTTTAACGATTTCTTCGGCTATTAACTTCTGGCACGGGGCCAATACGAAATTATCGCTTTTAAATAAATTTCAAAATTTTATTTGAATATATAACTGACATACTTCACATAAAAATGCTCTTTGGTGTTGTTAGGAGGCAATCTACAACTAATTATTAAATGTAAAAAATCTATTAGTGTTTTCAATAAATATATAAAAAAAATAAATAAAGTTTTTCTCATATATTCTGTATCCCGGGAAGCCCGGGTTGGATGCCCTAGTTCATTTAAGATTATAAACAGTTAAGCTTGCTCTACATGATTGTTTACTCGCAAAAACGTAATTGAACTGTATAGCATAGATTACAAAAATTGTAAAGCTTTTAAAATTTAAAATTTTCAAATAATTTACAATAAATATATAAACGAGTTAACGTATTAAATTACAATACCAAAGAAAATTAACATAAGTAAAATATTTATAAAGTTAATTGATATGGATTAAATCTAACAATTAGTTAGCTATCTAATATATTTTTAAACGAATGAAGTAACTATTATTTAATACAACATAACGCAACAAGTTTACATTTGCATGATTAAGAACAGATTTTTTAAACACGTTAATTATAATATTTGTAGTTTGACACCGATGAATTCAAAAATAGAATTCTTCTCTTACAAGATATTCTTTGTTAAAACAAGTATAAACTATGTTAATGGTTCGACAAAAGATCGCCGTCATAGAAATTGGTTTGTTATGTTTCAATATTCACAGAGGTTTAAAGGATATTTGAATGTTTCCAGATAATAATAATAATAAATTATCTTATCTCTTTTCTATCATACACATGAAAAATTTGTTTTACATTAAAAATACGATTTTCCACCGAATTTACTAATCACAATAAAGATAATGTACTGTATAAAGTTTAGGGGTTTCTTCCAGATGACGGAAAACTGTTTAAAAAATGTTTGAGCCAAAGATTTTTATAATCAACAAATTTCAAACTTACAGATATAAAATTCAAATTTTGAAGAATGAATATTTAAATTGATGTGTTTGATAATCACTATATAAGTAAGGCATTACGCTGCCCATTTCTGTTTGTCTTCAAGATACATGGAAAGAAACTGATGAATCTGTATAATCATTTGAAATAAACAAGTTTTATCGACGTTATAAATATGATAAACTGTATTATCATGAGTAATACTGAGTATAAAATTTTTATTGGCGCCATTCTAGATTTCGATCGACATGATTACATACGATGTGTTACATTAATTAATTATTAAAAATTTATCGGATTCGGTCGATTTGTTACGGATTATAATTGAGTCAATTTTTCGAAAATGACCATTGATAAAGAATATAACAGGAAAATGTTCCGTTTGATATTTGAATGTTGTAATTTAGAGGAATTTCAAATTTAATAACAATAAAAATAAGTATAAATACATACATTTATAATTTGGTTGTTTTCAAGCTTTTATTTTTTCAGAAAAATCGCGTATATTTGTATTTGGAGTAAATTTGAACAATCGTTTTCTTTTGGTATATATGTACACAACTTATGATAGAATATACAAAAAATTATCAAAATGCTATTTTATAGATATTATTATTATTATTATTATTATTATTATTATTATTATTACTAGCTGGCTTCGCCCGCTAGCGAGCCCCTAATTTACATCGGTGCCTCGAATATTTTGAAAACTCCTTATTTTATAAAACATCGAAACGAACGACCCTCTGGCTCTTATCCACCTCGAACCGAACGAACCTCCGAACCGGGTCCTCGCTGCCTTCGGCACCGGATAATCCCTTAATTTGCCCATTGAATAGTACAAACCTCTAACCGAACGAACCTCCGACCCTGTTCCCCGCTGACTTCGGCACCGTATACCGGTCGTGCTAGGCACGCACCGGATAATCCCTTAAATTGCATATCGAATAGTATAAACCTCAAACTGAACGAACTTCCGGCTCGGGTCCCCGCTGCCTTCGGCACCGTATAGTAGTCGTGCTGTGCACGCGCTGCAGTATACGTTAGTTCCACCTTCCACCACCAGGTGGCACAATTTGTTTATACAATCATAACTGAAATCGTTAAGGCTTTCGATGTCGAGTCGAATGAGCCATACCCCGTCGTCTTCGTGCCCATAGAACCGGAGATAGGAAAGCGCCCCCCTGGTGGTGAAAAAACGAACTGAAATCGATAAGCTCTATCGATGCCGAGTTGAATGAACCAAACCGCGTCGTGATGTGACCCATAAATCCCGAGTTAGCGGCAAAATTCTTTAATTACACGTACCACCACCAGGGGGCGCAATCTGTTCTATGCGAACATAACCCAAATCTGTAAAGCTATTGAAATCCAGTCGAAAGAGCCAAACCCCGTCGTAAACGGGCCCATAGAACCAGATTTACGGAAGCGCCCCTGGTGGTGGAACTGGAAACTAAAATATGTAAGCGCTATTGATGTCGAGTCGAATGAGCCATACCGCTTCGCGATGGGACCCATACGACTTGAGATATTTTGAAAAGAAATAGCTAATTCCTTAGCTTTTTTTTTTTCCCTATACAAAAATCGGGATTTTACTAAAATAAAAAATAATGGTCGGAATTCGAAAATTTTTTGAATCCCTGAAATGTCAGATCACTCAGAGCAAGGATTCATATTTTTCAGATTCGAAAATCCGATATTTAAAAAATATATATATTGCCCATAAAAACTGGAATCATTTTAAAATGCATCTTTTTATCAATTTATCTCTTTTGGCAGAAAGGTGTCCAAATGTCTGATGACAACACCGTAAATATTTTACTTCTACCCATTTGAAATGGTTCGGTAAAGGCTGGCACGGGTCACTACTAACAATAGAATTTCCATTGTCAATCTTACCCCAACTGGGATTCCTGAGATTACAAATCTGTGAGAAGCTGGATATTAGGTAGTTTATCGCACCTTTGGCTAAGTACTTTCTCCTGATAAGTAGTTAGTTCATCTTTAATAACGCAGAAATATACTGAGCAAGAACATTTAGCTAGATGTAGTTATCTTAGTCGGAATTGCAGATATAGAATTGTATGCAACAAGTAAAATACTATTGATTATCATATTATTAAAACTGAATGTTACAGTTTTCTGTTTTACTAATTTAAAATACATCCCAAATTTATAATATATATATCTATATTATATATTATATATAATGGCTGTTTAATATCCTCTGCTTGTTAACTAGGAGAAGACCCTTTAAATGCCTCAGAGGAGGACTTAAAGGAATCGACTGGGAGCAGAGACTTAATGTCCAATCCGCACCTTCCATCGGTGCAGCTTGTTAGTACTCTTGCCTAGTGCATGGGGAACGAACGCGGATGGGCTTCCTCCAACCCGCTTGGCCAGCGTGGAGGAATTTGGCCACCTCCCCCCTTATTTTACCATGAATTCACAAAACAAATCACGGCCCTCAATTCCCGGCAGTCTGCATGTTCCTGATTACGGCAGCGATCAGAAAAACATGAAGACAGAGGGTGCTAAGAATCACCGGGCTCGGCTTGGCTGCCATAAGTTGATGACCTTGGCTACGTATAATGGACGATCCTTATCTTCTGAAAGTCGTTTACAGGAACTTGAAGAAGAATTAGAAAGAATCAACTGGGACATTCTAGGATTATGCGAAGTAAGAAGAAAAGGTGAAGAGAAGATTGATCTTGCCCGTGGACATGTATTGTACTACAGAGGTACAGAAGAAGGAGAAATAAGTGGTGTAGGATTTCTGATTCATAAAAGGTGGAAGAATCAAATCGTAGAATATGATAGTGCATCAGATAGAGTTGCAAGGTTAGTTATACAAGTGTCAAAAAGATACAAGCTGCAAATTACCCAAGTTTATGCACCAACAATTAGCTATACTGATGAAGAAATTGAGGATTTCTATGAAGAAGTAGCTTCAATGCATCAAAAAAGAAAATGCTACATAAAATTAATAATGGGAGACTGGAATGCTAGAATTGGGGAAAAAAAGAAAGGTGAATTCTCAGTAGGAAATCATGGATATGGTGTGCGTAATGAAAGAGGAAACAGATTGATTGAATTTGCAGAATGTGAACAGATGTATATCATGAATTCATTTTTCAAGAAAAAGCCACAAAGAAAATGGACATGGCGTAGTGCAAATGGCTCAACAAGTGAAATCGACTACATCTTGACAAACAAAAAGCATCTTATTCAGGATTGCAGCGTTCTCAATAACTTCAATACAGGAAGCGATCACAGGTTAGTTAGATGCAAACTGCTTTTAAATACTAAAGTGGAAAGAATGAAGCTTTTGCAATGCTCAAAGAAATCAGTCGATATTATAAATCTCCAGAAACATAAAGAAGAATTTAATTTAGAACTTAAAAATCGTTTTCAAGTACTTCAATCAATCTTAGAAGAAGAACAAGATGTTACAGTAATGAACAAGAAAATAACAAATACTCTACAAGAAATTGCAAGGACGATAGCTGGTGAAGTACAAGTAAAGCAAACAAAGAAAATAACAGAAGAAACAAGAAGATTGATGAAGAAACGCAGAGAATTTAAAATGAAGAAGAACTATCCTAAATCAAGAGTTGAATATGCAGAATTATGTAAAACGGTAAGAAAATGTGCTACAGAAGATATCAGAAAATTTAACTGTGATCTTGTCAAAAAAGTTCTAGAAGATAACAAAAGTTTAAAATCAGCTAAGCGCAAACTGTGTGTTGGAAGAAAAGGTATTTTTGCACTGAAGAGAGCAGATGGAACAATCACCAAAATCAATAATGAAATAGTACACATTGTCGAAAAATTCTATAACAATCTATATAAATGTGAAGATCAAAGGGAAATCAACCTACGTGATCCACTAGTAAACATAACAGAAACTGAAGAGATAATCCCAGTGATGACAGATGAAGTTGTACAAGCCATTAGAGGCATGAAAAAAGGTAAATGCCCTGGCGAAGATGGAATTACAATTGACCTTATCAAAGAAGCAGGAGAAGAATTTGCAAAAATGCTAGCCATACTATTTTCCAAATGTCTCGAGAAATCAGATGTACCAGAAGATTGGAATAATGCTGTGATGGTGTTACTTTATAAGAAAGGAGAAAAGGAAAACATTAAAAACTACCGTCCAATCAGCTTACTGTCAGTGATTTATAAAATTTTCACCAAAGTTTTAACGACAAGACTTGAATCAGCTCTGGACTCAGCTCAACCTAGAGAACAAGCAGGATTTCGAAGTGGATTTAGCACAATGGATCATATTCAAACAGTAAGGGAAGTTATAGAAAAACATAAAGAATATAATTTACCTCTCTGCCTTGCCTTTATTGATTATGAAAAAGCATTTGATTCGGTCTACACATCTGCAGTAATTACTTCTCTGGAGGACATTGGTATAGACAAACCTTATATCAATATCATAAAGAAGATTTACAAGAAAGCAACAGCCACCATCCGTTTGGACAAAGGAAAAGCGAAGATCAAGCTTGGAAGAGGAGTAAGACAGGGAGACACCATTTCGCCTAAGCTTTTTACTGCTGTCTTAGAAAGTATTTTCAAGAAGCTGGATTGGGAAAACAAAGGGATTAGAATAAATGGGGAATATTTAAGCCATCTCCGGTTTGCTGATGACATTTTAATTTTCAGTAATAGCCCTGAAGAATTGCAAAATATGCTAAAAGATTTGGCAGAAGTTAGCATTAATGTGGGATTAAAAATAAATTTGGAAAAGACTAAGGTGATGTTCAATTCATTTGCATCAAAAAAGAAAATCGTCTACAACAACACTGAGATTAAAGATGTTGAAAGTTATGTGTACCTTGGACAAGAAATATCATCAGACAACAGTATCATGAATGAAATCAATAGAAGAATAAGAAATGGATTGAGTGCTTTTGGGAAGAACAATATTATTCTGAAGAGTAACATGCCTCTTTGTTTGAAAAGAAAGGTGTTTAACCAATGTGTTTTGCCTGCACTAACTTATGGAGCAGAAACTTGGACACTAACAAAACGGATGGTACAAAGATTACAAACAACACAGCGAAGTATGGAAAGATGTATGCTAGGCATAACCAGAAGAGACCGAAAGAGAATAACGTCGATAAGAAGTCAGACGAAAGTTTTTGACATCATCGAGAGAATTAAACGGCTAAAATGGAAATGGGCTGGGCACATTGCAAGAAGACAAGACAATAGATGGAGCACAAACACCCTACAGTGGTATCCCAGAGATGTAAAACGACCAAGAAGACGACCTCAAGTAAGATGGAGTGACGAAATCAGAAAAGTGGCCGGTGTTAATTGGATGACTAAAGCACTAGACAGGCAACAATGGAAAAATCTGGGGGAGACCTACATCCAGCAGTGGATTGAAAACGGTTGATGATGATGATTATATTTATATATGTATTTACAATTGATAAGAAAGTAAAAATGAGACTCAAATAATTTATAAAACAAAATAATTTTGTATCAGTTTTGATTTCGAGAAAAATTTTCAAATGTATGAATTTTATAACCTATAGTTATATAGATTTTTTTTATATGTATAATTGATAAGAGAGTGATATATGAAAGAGATTGATAAAGAAATGCATAAAAATTGAATATGTTAAATAATTTATAAATTGTAATAATTTTTTTACAATTTTGTTTGAGAAAATTTCGTTTAACTCAATTCAATTTTCAAGTACAATATGTGATATGTATTCATTTTTTCCCCACATTTAATATGAGAATAAGTAAAAACTAAGTACGCTAAATAATTTACAAATTCCAAGAATTCTTTAATGTTTTCGCTGTTGAAATGAGGCATTTTTCTCAAAGGAGTATTTTGAAACCTCCGGTGGTTTCGGAGAAGATTTCTACTTAAACAATATTAATAAGCATTAAATTCAAAATCTTCGCCGCCCCCCCCCTGCCGCCCACACACGCACATGCACCAAGGCTACCTCCTAAATTTGTCAATGAGGATTTTTGTTTTGAAATATTTTTAAAATATGCTTTACGTTAAGGAGGCGAATGAAATATTATTATGTTCTACAATAAGACAACTAAAAGGGAAATATTGAAAAGCAGATTGCAGTAATGTAGGTTTTAATGTGGATGTGAGGCTTGTGAAGAGGACTTTCATATTTATAATTTGTATTTAACATATTAGGGATGGATTTGGATTTAAAGCACTTTTACTTACCCATCATACGTAGTATAGGGTAAGTCTTGTAATCGTTTTGAAAATCGAAAAAAAAAATTTTGACGGATTTACACGTTTCAGACACTGGAGATTCCGAAAAACATATTTTTAGAAAAAAAAAATTTTGCCGTCCGTCTGTGTGTGTGTGTGTGTGTCTGTGTGTCTGTAAACGCTCTATCTCCCGAAAAAATTGAGATAGAGACTTGCAATTTGGTATGTACTTAGTATGTAATAATGGGAAGAAGCCTATTTCATTTCAATAACCTCGATTAACCGGAACTATTTTTTTCGGACTCTCGAAATATTCGTTCTGATGAAAGGTATATAAAAATTTTCGAAATTGTTTATTTTAAGAAATGAATATAAAAGACAATAAAAAAACATAACTTTTACATAAAGCATGAAGTCGATCGGATAATGAGTTGCCGAGATATTTGGAATCCTATTTTGCATACTCTTCGATTTTTCATGACCCTGTATTTTATCCAAATTTCACTTTAAAGGTATATTTTAATTGGAAATTTGACGTTTAATCAGATGCAATAAACAGCTAGTTAATAGGATTATTATTTTTGGAGTTATAAGTATGTTTCTTTCAAGCAATTCAGTAATCGCGCCTTTAAAGTTTATGACGTCATCAAGCCACGATTTTATTTGAATTGCAATGCATTTTATAATAGTTTACACATTTTTATTTTAATATTTTAAATTATGCATATCCATGATGGGTAAGTATTACGGTGGCCCCCAATGACTAGTTTTCAGGGTTTCCTTCATCTCACAAAACCCTATTAGTCCCGCTCCGTTGTCTGTCCGTCATAGAGCCGGTTCTCAGAAACTATGTAACTTACAGACGTGGAATTTTGTGTACTTACAGCTGAATACCTACTATGAAGCTGAAAAGCATAACATAAAAAAAATCGTATTATTTTATTATAAAGAGATGAAAAACAAAAATATAACAGCCTTTTCCTATTAAATTTAAACATTTTTCGTTACAGCAGTTGCTAACAATTAAAAGTCCGCAATAAGATTCTTTCTACAATAATTAATTTTCTATTGAAAGATTTCCACGTGAAAAATGGAAATGAAATAAAAAGTTTCACCAATTGAAAAAAAGACTAATATGACTTCATATTGGTAATAAAACGGAAATTTTCAAACATTTCTCAATAATACAAGGGGTATGAGTATGTGTAAATACAGAAAGCAACTTAATATGATGTCATTAGAGAATTAAAAAGAAAATTAATCTGACGTCATATTGGAAGTTTAACGGACTTTTTCCAATGTAAGAGAGTATCAGTACGAGTAATAGAGAAAGCAAGTAGATAAGACGACAGCAAGTGATTATAACGTCATTAGAGTTTGAGGAACGTATTGAATCATGATAAAAACCCAATTATGGAAATATTGGCATATTTTAACATTTTGAAGGTCTCTCTACAAACATGTTTAAACTTGAAATTGACTTTTTTTTTTTAATATCGCATTTAGTCCACATGACAGATATTATTATGACAGAGTATAATAGCGGGCTTCGCCTGCTATCGGGCCGGTTCAGATATTCGAAAAAACGAGAAAAATAACAGATAGGTAAATTTTTACTTTATAAAAAACATGACTTTTTTTGTTTTTAAATTAAATTAATTTTACTTTTTTAAAGAAAGAAGATTAAAATTTATTTTACTTTATTAAAGTGTTTTGAAAGGAATATTAAACGAAACTTTCGATCACACTTACCCCCACCCCCTTTTTTTTTTTTTTTAACCTGGCATATTTTATGCCAATACAAAAGGGGGGGGGAGAGGGAGGGAGAAAACGTGGCAGTAAATTTTGCATGTACTGTATTATGTCTGTTTGTGACGTATTATTGATTGTGTAATATTTCAGTTTATATAAATATATTCTTTTTATCAGATATATTGGATATTTTTTATAAGGGCCTTTTTTTAGATTTTCGGAGGTGCAGGCAGAGCATAATTTTTAACACTTTCCAACATAGTTGAAAAATGTTTATAAATTCGGTTTGTGTGTCTGTCCGTGCTCTAACTCACATAAATATATCAGGATTATCATGCAATTGATATATGTTATTGAGGTTTCCTATGGCATGTTTGCTATTGAAAATGAAGTGTGTAGCACTTGTAGTTTTTTAAAGGGGCACTCAAAATAATTCTTTTACATTACTCTGTATGAGGAAAAATCAATTGCGGATTATTTTACTAATGTTATACAATTTCAAAAGTATTGAAATTGATATATATCACTACAGTACACTACAAGAAGCTTACAGTACAATATTGTGTGTACAGCATTCATCGTTCATTTACAGGGACACACAAAAGAATTCGGTACTGTCTGTTAACAGTAATTGCTGGAAGTGCGTTTTCAGTTGCTGAACGAGTTTTTAAATATAACTCATTTTTTTTTGTCTATTACTTGGTGTGTATTAATTGTATATATCATATACAGGGCAGCAGAAAGGTTCTCGTGCACATTTTATTTGAAATTTTTGTACGTTTATTGTGGAAATTCCAAAGGGGAATTTTAAACTGTGTTACATGTTTTTTAACTCAAATAAAATTTTGCATTCTATGTAGTACATATACATAATCTATAGATCCTATAAAGGGCTGCATAAAAGAATTCGGATATTTTTGACGATATTGCTGGTAATTTCTGAAATTGCGTTTTAAATATGTTATGGGTTTTCCAAATTGTTTACTTAGATATCATCTTTCACCTTATTAGAAGATGTAATGAAACATTATTTTGGAAGTGTTAGAAAGTGTTACTTAATCTATGCTTGACGCATGATTTTTCGTTCTTGTTATTTCTTTCATCAGGTTAAAAAGTAACAATTGTTACTGAAATAAAATATTGCAGTTAAAAAAAAATTATAAATTATTTATCCTAATAATTTTATTGAGGTTGCAAGGAATCTTCAAAAAATTCTGACAAAATGGGTGTTTAAAACTAATTTTTGAGACGTGTTTGTCATGAAGAGGCAGTTTTACTCTATGTAATGGGCCTTATACTATTTAATAAGGCCTTATTCTAGGTGTATGTAATACTAATTTTTCCTAAGTGAAATGATAAAAATGATTCTTGGCTTGAAAGCTTCATGAAAACTTTTGCTCATAAAAAATATTCAGAAATTAAAATAATACTTGTTTGAGCAAAATTGCATTGAATTGTACTTTATCATATAAGATATATCATATAAGCACCCGGCCTGAAAGATCAGCGGCCTTAGCGAAGAACTCCTTTGCTCATGGTTCGCCAAAGAAATAAGGCAGTAAGACTGTCAACGTTCACACCCCACCCCCCTTGACCTTTGGGAAGGAGAATCAATTAAAGCGTGCCTGGTGAAACGACCCCGTTGAAATAGAAATAAATTCATTTTTCATTTTCATTAATGAGTTTTAATTGATATCTTTAAAAGTTATTGGTCGAATTTTATGATTTTTTTTTGTTGAATTTGCGATTTTTTTTTACACATGTGTGCAAATGTTGGTGAATGTAGAGTCATTATTTCCACTTGTTTCAAAAAGGAATGGAGCGATTTGATCTCGGGGTCAATGTTGGATGTCTGGTCAGTTTTTGGCCGAAATAAAGAAAAGTTACGGTCCGAATTTCAAAAAATTTGACTTTTTGGAACGACAAAAATCGGCTGCGTGTGTACTCCGATTTTCGGATCGATACCTCCGGTAGATTTTCTTTAATTCAATGATGCGTTAAAAAGCAACAATTTGGATGTCTGCGATTATCAAAACGGAAATTTTCTTTTCGGGTTTCGATAAAACTGTTTCTTGTTTTGCTAATTTTGATGAGGTTTTTAATTAATAACGTTCTTAATTAGGGTCCGATTTCTTCAATACTGAGTATCACCAATCCCGGGATTTTTCCGAATTTTTTGAAACAAAAAGCGCTTTGCTACTCGCTACGGTTGCAGAGTTTTTGCACGTACAGACACACACACACACACACAGACACACAGACGTTTCCGAACATTAATAATAAAGATTATTATTGTAAATATCAAAACTGAAATAATTTGAAAACATCTAATCATCATTTACGTGTTAAAAACGTTTTTTAAATAATTAAAAATTTTAAACATTTATTTAACTTTTTTCTTGTTTGTTAATTGTTTTAAAATAAAATTTCCTAGAAAAAAACATCGCCTGAAGAGAGAGCTAAAATGAAATGTTTGTTTTACATGATAATCCGGTTCATTAAATACACCAGTGGTTCCCAGATTTTTTCTGTTCTCGCCAACTACATCAATTGTAAAACCATGATGACTGTGTCACATATAATGCTTAACTTTTTAAAAAGTTAATTTTTACTTCTAGGGAGGAAACTTAAAATAGCATTAAGAATGATAAATCGTTTCAAAAATTTGTTATCTTACTAAACAGTTCAACTTTTGTCATAATTATGAAAATGGAATCAAAATTTAAAAAAGATAATAATAATCGTTTTCCTCATTCTATTAAATCGTATCATGAGAATTAATTCAATGATATCCCATGATAGGTAATGATTATAGTTTGACATGGATATTACGTCATATTTAAGATGGACTCATATTATTTCCGTATTACTGAATTTAAAACCCGAATTTTTATACTAAAATTGTTTAATTATAGCAATCATATAATCTACCGACAATTTTTTGTATAGATGTTTCCGGAGAAGTATATATTAAATAGAAAATGGGTCTAACTATGGATTTCAAGTTCTGAAATTTTCAAAGCTGGAATTTTAAGTAAATGTCAACAAAAGATAAAATGTTGCCAACTTAAAATGTACTTATTTTATTAAGGGAATTAATCATATCATACATATCATAATAGCAGACAATATAAATAACGATGATTTTTTTACAATGTATTGTATTGGATATCTGCGCATAGTATAATTTTAATGTATCAAAATTGTAATTAATTGTTTGCAAAAGTGTATTGAAATTTAATTTCATAAAATAAAATGAATATCTATAATATGAAAATCTGCATATAAAATATATCTTGTATTCATGCCATTTTTGCATAAGAGAGCAGCAGCCATTGCAATATGATCTGAATATTTATAAAACTAGTTATAGTACGAACGCACCTCATTTGTCAGGTTTGACGTACAATTTCCATCTTATTTCTTCATCTGCAGCGCAATTGCGTGTTCACGTGCACGATTGCATACAATAAGTGAAAAAGCACTATCATCAATACTGTGATACGATTCGTTTACTCTGAAAATTTCTAGTGTTTATTGAATAAAACGGTACAAGGGCAGATGGCAGAGAATTCGAAATGAATGTAATGCTTATTTTATATTAGCGTAAAGAGTAATATCCGCTATGAAAATTAATTAAAAATAAACTTTGTGATCTCGAAGCTGCGAAAAACATCTCATAGAAGGTGCTAAGGTGTTTTCATGCTTTAAAGCATAAAAGTTTCATTTAAAAAAAAAAATAAAAATAAGGAATAGTCTGGAAACTAAAGACAAAATATATATTGTACCAGTTAAAGAATTATCTATAAACTTTTGAAAATATTATACAATTTGTTTAATCCTAATTGTTTATTTATTAAAATGGTTTATTCATCTTATAAAACGTTTCTCTTTTTATTCTAAGTTACCATGCCAGAAATATAGAAAACTCATGTATTTTGGGTACCCCCTAGAACAGATTAAATGGTGAAAAGAGTACGCAATTTACGCGAGTAAGTATGGTATATTTCATCCGTGTGAATTATTGCTGACTCTAGGGTTTCAAATATACACATATAGATATAAAACGAAATTTAAACGAAAATTCATTTATTAATTAATAATTCCTTTCAAAAAATGTATGTTTTTATGTGTTTTCTACACTGCAAAAAATAATTGTTGATTTTGCAGTATAAAACTGGCACCCAGCTGCCAGTATTATACCGTAAAATTAACAGTATTAAACTGTAAAATAAGCAGTAATACGCTGCCGTGCAAGCAGTAATACGCTACCGCGCTGCGCGGTAGCATATTACTTCATTTAACCGCGCAGCGCATTTAATGCGCTTATCGCGCAGCGCGGTAAGCTTGGCGATATATCGCCAAATTTGGCGACAAACATAAGTCGCCAAAACCATCGCCAACTTGGCGATAAACCCATTCCTTGGCGATTTTTCCATAGACTTCCATTATAAAGATGAGGGTGTAAGGTTGTTTTTCTTGCAAAGCATCCGAGGTCTTTAGCATTGAGTTACATGATGCTCAATTGGAAATACATTAATAATACTGCAATTTTCACAATAATAAAATAAAATAAATTTAAACAAATGGAATATTTACAGATATATACAAAATTCATAACAATATTCTTGTATACTGATTTCTTTAAATCTCAAACTATCTTAAGTTTGGTTCATAGAAGTATTTTAATAATTAAATTTCGAATAATTTGAACTAATATTTAAGTTTTAATAAGTATTAAGTGAAAATTCTTATGCATTTTAAGTTAATATAGTAAGAATCTTAAAGCATTTAAAAATGTTTTTAATGATGTTTATAAAGTCACGCACACCATCGATAAAATGCTGTAGAGCTAAGCTTTCTCTAATTTCAGTCGGACAGTCAGGATAAGCAAGATGTGAAAGTCTCTCGACATCCGTAGCAAGATCTTGCAGGGATTCAGTGGATTTCTGCTGTCGAGATTTGAGCTGGAGTCTGCTATATTCCTTCATGCATTTCTCGCTAAAGCGCAATTCCAAGGCACTGACGAGCGTTTCAAAATCCAGCGGTTCATTTGCAGGCAAAGTCTGTAGGACGTCGGCAGCATCAGCTCGTAGAGAAGCAGCTAACTGGCAAGCCTTTGTCTGGGAATCCCATCCATTGGCGTCCGCTACGATCCCAAATTGTGTCTTAAAAACTGGCCATGAGGATTTTCCGTCGTAGCTCGAGAGTTTAATAGAGGCCCGAGGAAGCATAGCTTGATACTTGATATCTTCGGGATAGTTTTCGGCAGTTATCTTTTGTTTCTTCACATTTTCCAACTCCTTTTCTACACTCTCAATCCTTTCTTCTACGGTTTTGGCTGTCCTTTGTATTTCTTCTACCTTTTCTTCTACGGTTTTGGCTGTATTTTGAACTTTTTCTTCTATTTCTTGAAATCTTTCTTCAACTTTGTTTTCCACGCCGTCAATTCTGTCATTTAAAGATGTTATTTTATCCTCTATTAGTTCTTTCAACTCACCAAGGTTGGTTGACATATCCTTCTTCATATCATCTTTTAACTCACCAAGGTTCGCAGTCATTTTCTCATCCATCGCTGTCATATCTTTCTTCATTTCTTCTTTCAACTCGCCAAGGTTGGTTGACATCTCAGCCTGATTCGCAGTCATTTTCTCATCCATCGCTGTCATATCTTTCTTCATTTCTTCTTTCAACTCGCCAAGGTTGGTTGACATCTCAGCCTGATTCGCAGTCATTTTTTCATCCATAGCTCCTAATTTCTCCAATAATTTGTTCAGTTGCTCCTCCATTGCTCTTGTAATCGGCATTCAACCCCACTCCTGAGACCAAATGTTGTGAGCTCGGGGTTCGAAAGGACTGATGCCAATATATAAGAATAATAAAAAGGCTTTATTCACTATAAACAGTGCAATACGATCACAAATATCTTCTGAAAATTACAAGATATTCAGTAATCTTCAAATCCAATAAAAGCGCAACAAAATTTCACACAGAAACAATGCGTTCAATACGACGTATCAACGGCAAAATCGATCTGGGTAACACAGTTCTCAATGCAAAGCCTCTCGTGCGTATTCAATCGCAGTTGACAGACAACTAACTGAACTGGACTGGTGGAGGTCCCGTATATAGGCTTTAAAGATAACTGTAGAATTTTCCAGAGCCTTCAGATGCTAGAAATTACCAGAAAGTGCTTTAATTTTCGATAGAGAACCTAAGCGAGAAAGGATCCCAATGTACAGGTATAAGGGGGGGTTGCACAAGAGACACCCAGCCGGGACACCAACCGTGAAAGGTATAGGATGCCACGTCCCGGCGGAAAACCCCCACTACCTTCCAACGAAACCGCGCCGCAGGAGCGAGCCCAGAGCAGCAGGCAAATATTAAAACAAAATGACAAGACCCCTAGGGGTGAATAAAAACCAATCACTTAATGGTTAAAAAAAAAAAAAAAAAAAAAAAAAAAAAAAAAAAAAAAAAAACTTAACAGCTATCTTAAACTAAAAATCAAACAACTTTTACGACAATTACAGTTACAAGAGTCGATAACCTATGATTACTGACTATAAAGCATACTGGCTAACAAAACAAAATAACTAACCTATGATATACGTAAAAAATAAGAAATAAAAATAACAACATTATAGACAATTCGGGGTTACAATTGTCTTTCAATTCCATATCCCAATACATTGTACAGAGTTCTTGCAAACTCTTCCATATGAACAGACCAGTCGAGCTCCCAGGACGCTACAGCACTGTCTTCCAACAAATATTCATTTATCATTTCGCCAGAATTTTCAGATTTGAAGTCCATCTGTTACAGACACATAGTCCCATGTCCGAAAAGAAACTGCAAATAACCGTTCAGAGAAACCAGCATCCATCCTAGTTGAACTAAAACTAATATAGATAAATTAGTTATTTGTACTGTAAACATAAATAATGTCCTACATCATGACCAAGGCGAAGTTTAATATAAGAGTCCTTATAGAATGCAGTTCTTACTGCCAAAAAATAGCAAAATGTTATACATTTAGAGATTAAAATATTGTTCTTGATAAAGACAACAGTGCCGGATAAAATCACAGTCTTTTAAAACAATAATCACTAGGTAAGCAAGAAGCACTATTTCATAATAAATAAAAGCAATGTTCATGATGAATTAACTTTTCACAAGTACATAACCCCCTTGTCCAAGGAGCAAGCAAACAATATCCTTGTTATTATACATCAATTCCAGTAACTTATATCTAAAAGTGTTCTTGATACAATCAAATATTAATGAATAAAAACAACAGCTATTAAGCAATATATATTTTACTTTACCAGAGGCTTTAATAATAACTGATAAATAAAAGAATTGTTCATGATGAAACCAGCTGAATAAAATTTTTTAGCAAGAACTCAAAAATTGTTCAAAATTTGTAATAAATGAAAGAGTAAAGTTCATTCAGTTTATTGTAATTCTCTTTCAGGCGACCATAATTTCCATCATTTAGCAAAATATTCTGAAGGTTTTGCCTTACAGTCAATGCATTATTAAATTTAAACCTATAAGGCATTAGCGGACAGTTACCAAATAAATAATGGTTGACATCACCCAATTGGCCACAGTCACACTTGTCTGTATGTCTTTTCCCAATCTTCTTCAGGTACATGGGAAAACTCCCATGACCCGTACAAAAGTAATGTATTACCTTGCTACCTATAATTCTGTCTCTACTTACTTTATTAAAAATTTTATAAGTATTTCTTCCTACATTTGAGTCCGTCCAATGTGCTTGCCAGTCCTCAAGGGCTTTCTCTCTACAATGCTTTTTAATAAGGGATATAGGTAAAGGCAAATTTTCTTCTAAGTCAAATTCCTCTTTTTCTATGACACTCTTTGCCAGATGATCTCTGATCAGCTTTTTCATTTCCATAATATCCCACATGGGCTTTTATCCATCCTATCTGTAGTCTTTTGTCTGGTATATTATTCACTGTATCATAAATGTCTCTAATAATTTCATTTTGTGGGAACAAGTGATGAAGAGACCAAACCGATGAAAAGCTATCCGTATAAATAATCATTCTTCTGTAAGTAGTACTTTTGAACCAATTTACTGCATGCTTAATTGCACATAATTCCGCTTGATATATCGAATTTAACCTGTGAAGTTTTATCCTATATTCGTGTAACTGAACATCAATATTATAAACCACAAACGCCAAATCCGTCGCCAACTTGGCGACATTTGGCGATATATCGCCAAATTTGGCGACAAAAATAAGTCGCCAAAATCATCGCCAACTTGGCGATAAACCCATTCCTTGGCGATTTTTCCATAGACTTCCATTATAAAGATGAGGGTGTAAGGTTGTTTTTCTTGCAAAGCATCCGAGGTCTTTAGCATTGAGTTACAAGATGCTCAATAGGAAATACATTAATAATACTGCAATTTTCACAATAATAAAATAAAATAAATTTAAACAAATGGAATATTTACACATATATACAAAATTCATAACAATATTCTTGTATACTGATTTCTTTAAATCTCAAACTATCTTAAGTTTGGTTCATAGAAGTATTTTAATAATTAAATTTCGAATAATTTGAACTAATATTTAAGTTTTAATAAGTATTAAGTGAAAATTCTTATGCATTTTAAGTTAATATAGTAAGAATCTTAAAGCATTTAAAAATGTTTTTAATGATGTTTATAAATATATTTAATTTAATTTATGAATATTTTGATTGCATGCAAAAATTAGTACACTTTTTATCTTTCAATTTATGAATTTAAATAAATTAATTGCAGTTTTATGGTTGATAAAATGTGTTGAAAAATATTTATATCTTAAATGCAATTTAATAAATCACATAAATTTTGTTACTTTTCAAAATATTTATTTGGAAATATTAACTTATATGATGTACAAGATTTATGAAATAATATTTATGGAATATTCGAAATAATGGTTTAATGATTTGTAACTTTTAATAATTTCAAATCCTGACCACTTGTCACAGAGTTCTATTCCAGATTTAATTAATATTCTTTTGTAATGAAGTATTTTAACGTGTTTTACAAAAAGAAAATGTAACTGTGTTTAGGTAGAATAAAAGAAACATTTATTTTGATCTATCTAAAAATTATTAATGTAGTCATATACGTCATTTTTAATGAAACCTTCAGTACATTTAATATTGTTAAGAACTATTTCGAATTATAATGGAATGTGACACACAATATATTTTACCCCCTAATTTTTGTCTGACGTACGAGCATGATTTAGGAAAAACCGCTTTTCAAGATGTAGGTTGAATGCTGGATATTTGCATAATATTTCCATTTTATGGAGTCGTTTCCTCTAGAGAGACCTTTAGTATCATAATATATGCAATCCAGAAGAAAGAAAAAACATTTATAAAGACTAAATAAATTTAACTTAGTGGCATGGAAATAGCTGCCGTCCAACAGTTTCATTTTTTATTCAGAGGCACTGGTGGTATATTTTTGTCGATTTATTTCGCTTTAAAAATCGCATTTCTTCCTCGTCGTTTGTAGTAAGGATTAATGTAAACAAAAATACACACATATTTTACACTGCAAAAAATAATTGTTGATTTTGCAGTATAAAACTGGCACCCAGCTGCCAGTATTATACCGTAAAATTAACAGTATTAAACTGTAAAATAAGCAGTAATACGCTGCCGTGCAAGCAGTAATACGCTACCGCGCAGCGCGGTAGCGTATTACTGCATTTAACCGCGTAGCGCATTTAATGCGCTGCACTTAATGCGCTTACCGCGCAGCGCGGTAAGCTTGGCGATATATCGCCAAATTTGGCGACAAAAATAAGTCGCCAAAACCATCGCCAACTTGGCGATAAACCCATTCCTTGGCGATTTTTCCATAGACTTCCATTATAAAGATGAGGGTGTAAGGTTGTTTTTCTTGCAAAGCATCCGAGGTCTTTAGCATTGAGTTACATGATGCTCAATAGGAAATACATTAATAATACTGCAATTTCCACAATAATAAAATAAAATAAATTTAAACAAATGGAATATTTACAGATATATACAAAATTCATAACATTGCCCCCCTCTCGAGGACTGCACGTCCCGGGCAGTTCAACCTTTGATCGGAAAGCAAACCCGTTACAAACAAATGCTATACTACTCAAAACACTTAAAGCAAACATGGAAAATAACAATTAAACACATTCATAATGCTGAATTATACAAAATATACACTTATTTAAAAAAAAAAATTAAATTAAATTAAAGCATAGACATCATTACATACAAGTATTTAAATAATAACATTAATAATGATAATGCTAAGCAAAAGAAATTATTACATTAACTTATATACAAGACCATGGTCATACTAATTTACATTATTTACATTACACTATTTACAATTAATGAACTAAGTACTATGGCCATAGTATGAGCAAGCCTGTCGTAATGAACGACTCTAGGCTTCGAACTTGGTGACTTTCGGATCCGAATTACGACATCGTTCAGTCTGTTTAGGACTGTATAAGGACCGTCCCAGTGCGATTGCAGTTTGGGAGAAAGTCCTTTACGTCGAGTCGGATTATAAAACCAAGCCTTGTCACCTTCTTTGAATTGATGTCCCGTGGCTTTCGTGTCATACCTGGTCTTCATCTTCTCCGTCTGTATATTGATCCGCTCTCGAGCCAAGTTGTGGACGTCTTCAAATCGTTTCTGGAGATTCTGCACGTATCCCTCTGGCGATAAAAGCGCATCTGGAAGGCGACCAAAAATCAGATCACAAGGTAGACGAAGATCACGACCGAAAAGCATCTGAGACGGGGAATAGCCGGTTGTTTCACGGACGGCGCTGCGATAGGCGAGAAGAAACAAGGGAAGTTTTTGGTCCCAGTCTTGTTGGTTTCTTGAGAATAGCAGTGAGAGATTGTTGAGGATGGTACGATTAAATCTCTCAACCATGCCATCCGACTGCGGATGTAAAGGCGTCGTCCTAGTTTTGTCCATTCCGAGAAGTTGACAGATACCCTCAATCACAGCAGAGATGAAATTTCTCCCCTGGTCAGAATGCATTTGAAGGAGGACTCCATACCTTGATATCCACTGGTATACCAAGGCATCCGCAACCGTAGAAGCTTCTTGATCAGGGATGGCATAAACTTCAGGCCATTTCGTGAAGTAGTCCATGACAACAAGGAGGTATTTGTTGCCATCAGCACTTCTTGGCAGAGGGCCTAGGATGTCAAGGGCGATGCGTTCGAAAGGTGCTCCTACATTGTAGAGATGTAGTCTTCCTCGGCTACGTTTCTTTGGTCCTTTTCGAGCTGCACATGCATCGCAAGATTTGCACCATCGTTCGACGTCAGATCTCGCTTTTCCCCAGAAGAAGTGCTCTCGGACTCTATGTAATGCTTTCATGACTCCAAAATGGCCACCAGTGGGACTGCCATGTAATTCTTTGAGGACCTCTGGTATTCGGGATCGAGGAAGTACCATCTGCCACCGAGATGTCTTCTCATCTTCCGATTCGAATTTTCGGAACAGGACACCATTCCTGACGTGGAGAGAGTTCCAAAGAGCACAATATTGCTTCGTCGTAGGACTGTAAGTCGAGATGTCTTTCCAACTGGGCTTCGTGCTAGAAGATTCTAATAACTCCAAGATTGGTTTGATCTCAGAGTCTGCCATTTGATCTTCTTGAATCTTCTCATCACTGCAGGGATCTGGTGGCGTCAATAGTGAAGTCTTCGTCTGGCGTATGACATATTCGGGATTATACTTGTTCTCCGCTCTGGAACAATAGCGACAGCTCTCGGGACACGGTCTTCTTGATAGGGCATCGGCGTTTCCATGCGATGAGCCTTTGCGATGCCTGATGTCAAAGTCGTATTCCTGGAGCCGTTGTATCCATCTGGCTACTTAGCCCTCTGGGTTCTTAAAATTCACCAGCCATGTTAGGGATGCGTGATCAGTACGAAGGAGAAATTTCCTGCCATAGAGATAGTGATGGAAGTGTTCTATGGCTTTCATTATAGCTAATAACTCATTACGAGTGACGCAATAATTCCGCTCTGGTTTCGATAAACATTTGCTCCAGTATGCTACGACACGTTCTTGGCCATCTATTTCTTGGGAAAGTACAGCGCCGACACTTTCATGACTGGCATCCGTGTCCACAATGAACGGTTTCTCGGGGTGCGGATAGGTAAGGACTGGAGAGGATATGAGAGCTTCTTTCAGCCGCTGGAAGGAATTCTCGCATTCTTGTGTCCATAGAAACTTCTGCTTGCTTTCAGTGAGCCTATGCAATGGTCTTGCGATGTTGGAGAACCCCTGGACAAACTTTCTGTATTAAGTGCATAGTCCCAGAAAGCTTCGCAACTGATGGACATTTTCCGGACGCTTCCAGTTCTTTACTGCGGACACTTTTTCAGGATCTGTTCGAACACCTTCAGCTGAAATGATGTGTCCTAGATAATTTACTTCCCGTTGGAAGAACTTGCATTTCAAAGGGTTCAGTTTTAAATTCGCCGCTCTTATCTTCGTTAACACTTTTTGAATATTTTCTAGATGTTCTTCAAACGTGCGGCCACCAATGTTGACGTCGTCTAGGTAGATGAGACAAGCTTCAAAAGTCAGGCCTTTTAACACTGTCTCCATGAGGCGCTCGAACGTTGCTGGAGCATTACAGAGCCCGAACGGCATAACTTTGAATTGCCAAAGTCCTTGTCCAGTAGTAAATGCGGTCCTCTCTTTGTCATCAGGATGGATCTCTACTTGCCAATACCCACTCTTCAAATCCAGTGTGGAAAACCATTTATGTCCTGAAAGAGTATCTAGCGTGTCGTCTATTCTTGGTAGAGGATAGCTGTCCTTCTTCGTGATATCGTTAAGTTTACGATAATCCACACAAAATCTTGTGGAGCCATCTTTCTTTCGGACCAACACGATGGGAGAGGCCCACGGACTTGATGACGGTTCGATGATGTCACTATCCTGCATCTCTCGTAAGAGCTTAGAAACCTCTTCTTGTTTTGCAAACGGCAAGCGTCTTGGATGCTGTTTAATCGGTGGATGGTCGGCAGTATCAATTCTATGACGTGTCAGAGAAGTGCGACCTATATCATTCTCCTTTTGTGAAAACACATCCGTAAATTCATGGAACAGTCTTTCTGCGGCATGTCTCTGCTCAGGAGATAAATTCTCATTTCGTCCAATTTCAGGTGTTAAACTTGTAGGCGGCTCCGACAACGTCAAGCTCGGGTCTTTGCAAACACAGGTGACTGGAGCACAGGTAGCAAGCACTTCACCCTTCTGGATAATTCTAGACTTTTCACTTACATTCGCCATCCTGACGGGTATCACATCTCTCGACAGATCTACCAGCGCTGATGCTATTAGCACTCCTTTTGGGTTCTTCTCAGGATATCCAACCAAGCCACATTGAAAACTACTTTCGTTCTCAGTTAATCCAGTTATCATCATTTCGGACCGAGGAGGGATGATAACATCTGCCTTGGCTGTGATCCGTTGAATAGACCCGGACTCATTTCTAAGTTTGAAAATAGTGACATCTTCTTGAGCAGAGCGTAACTCATTCTTCTTAAAATCCAGTGTAAATCCATGCTCTTTTAAAAAGTCCAGTCCGAGTATGAAAGGGTCTGAAATATCGGCCACATAGACTGTATGATGGTAAGCGGCGTTCCCAAACTTTATTTTCAGTTTCATTCTTCCATGTATGTCGATCATATCCCCGGTCACGGTTTGAAGGATAACACGGGGCGGAGTCCAGAGGAGTTTTTCTTTTAGCCGCAGAGCTAGATCTTTCCGAACGATGGTCAGATTGGCTCCTGTATCGATGATCATATTACAGGGCAAATCATTCACACGCCCGACTATAAAAACTCCGTTCTCGCCGTAACTTTTTGCAGAAATTTGACACACTTGATAATGGGGCTTCTCAAAATCTGGCAACCTCCGCCCCGCGAGATGGCCATTAATATAGTAATTATTTATGGCCATTATTATAGTAATACGCTGCCACGCATGCGCGGCAGCGTATTACTGCTTGCACGGCAGCGTATTACTGCTTATTTTACAGTTTAATACTGTTAATTTTACGGTATAATACTGGCAGCTGGGTGCCAGTTTTATACTGCAAAATCAACAATTATTTTTTGCAGTGTAAAATATGTGTGTATTTTTGTTTACATTAATCCTTACTACAAACGACAAGGAAGAAATGCGATTTTTAAAGCGAAATAAATCGACAAAAATATACCACCAGTGCCTCTGAATAAAAAATGTAAACTGTTGGACGGCAGCTATTTCCATGCCACTAAGTTAAATTTATTTAGTCTTTATAAATGTTTTTTCTTTCTTCTGGATTGCATATATTATGATACTAAAGGTCTCTCTAGAGAAAACGACTCCATAAAATGGAAATATTATGCAAATATCCAGCATATAACCTACATCTTGAAAAGCGGTTTTTCCTAAATCATGCTCGTACGTCAGACAAAAATTAAGGGGTAAAATATATTATGTGTCACATTCCATTAAAATTCGAAATAGTTCTTAACAATATTAAATGTACTGAAGGTTTCATTAAAAATGACGTATATGACTACATTAATAATTTTTAGATAGATCAAAATAAATGTTTCTTTTATTCTACATAAACACAGTTACATTTTCTTTCTGTAAAACACGTTAAAATATTTCATTACAAAAGAATATTAATTAAATCTGGAATAGAACTCTGTGACAAGTGTCAGGATTTGAAATTATTAAAAATTACAAATCATTAAACCATTATTTCGAATATTCCATAAATATTATTTCATAAATCTTGTACATCATATAAGTTAATATTTCCAAATAAATATTTTGAAAAGTAACAAAATTTATGTGATTTATTAAATTGCATTTAAGATATAAATATTTTTCAACACATTTTATCAACCATAAAACTGCAATTAATTTATTTAAATTCATAAATTGAAAGATAAAAAGTGTACTAATTTTTACATGCAATCAAAATATTCATAAATTAAATTAAATATATTTATAAACAGCATTAAAAACATTTTTAAATGCTTTAAGATTCTTACTATATTAACTTAAAATGCATAAGAATTTTCACTTAATACTTATTAAAATTTAAATATTAGTTCAAATTATTCGAAATTTAATTATTAAAATACTTCTATGAACCAAACTTAAGATAGTTTGAGATTTAAAGAAATCAGTATACAAGAATATAAAAAATATGATAAGCTGTAATTCCTTGATTGAAGATTTATGCACAAGCGATGTTTAAAATGAATGACACATTTTAACTGTTATATAAAGAAGTGAAACAAATGGTACATGAAGAATTTTACTATATTAGTTATATTAAACTGCTAAAAAGATTACATTTTTGCAAGGTTTAATTTAATTATTAACTTAAAATGCATGTGGATTTTCACTTCATCTATATCTACCCTATATATATAAAATCCTAATGAAACGAATTTGTGAAACGATTTTATGAAACGAATTTATGAAACGATTTTATGAAACGACTGATTAAACGACTGATTATGTTTCAGGGCTATTTTTAATAAAATATTAAACGCTTGATGGTGAAATTAATACCAATTGTCCATAAAAATCCGCGGATGTCAAAACTGGTAATAGAATTTTGAAATTGGAATTAGTTTTCGAGATATTAATTGTTTTCTAATTTTAATGACATTTCTGTAACGATGGCAACTAATTACTTAGTTTTTTTGTAACAAAAAAGGGAAAAAAATCAAAAAGGATCCCGATAGGGATTATTGATTTATTTTTATTAGTCATTTTCAAATTGAAATTGAATTTATCTTTTATTTCAATTGATAATGAAGACAAGATTGTGATTAAATTATGTTTTTCCGGAAAATTTGAAAAAAAAAATCACATTTCTATCGTCAGGATTCAATCGTCTGTCAGCATTTAATTTAATTTATAAACTGAAAATATTTTGAATAAATTCGTCCAAATGACGTCATTTATGTAAATGCGTCATTTATGTTTATACAATTTGTTTAATATAAAGAAGCCATTTATCTATTTTTATGTACAAAAAGAGGTAAATTGAAAGACAATTATAAATAAATTGTATATATACATATAAATACATGTATAAACAAGCATAAAAGTTCGGTGCTTTTCCAGTATATGGGACCTTGACGAAACAGAGAAAATAGCCTTGGCGGAAAAGGAAATTTGGCAACATACTTTCTGTCAACCTATTCACTTTGTCATTTCGTATACAGAAGCATTTTTCAATATTTATACAATTTGTTTAGCGTAAAATGTCATTTATCCTATTTTATATATAATCAGAAGTAATTTGTATAGAAAAAACAATAATAATATATGTATAATTAAAATACGCATATAAACAAAAAAAAATCGTCGAATTTGTTTCCATGGCTGTTTATGTCATTTGGCACCAAATCTCACTTTCTGATGCCCGAATTGCGCCAAGCTTTTTAAAAAAGCGTCAAGACTCCTATAATAGAAAAGAACCAACAGTTCATTGGGTTTGCTTTCATAACTTTTGGCAACAAATATATGTATATTAACGAATCTATCCCTTTTTGAAACTCGAATTACGACAAACCTAAAAGCAAAGGATCCTATACTGGAAAAGTACCCGATTTTCTTATGGACAATATTCAAGTGACATAACATGGTGTAAAATTATCGCGGATAGCAAAAAATATCTCATCAATTGGTGCCGAATAAATGCAGGCATGCATGCACAAAATATTTAATTAATTTTGTATGATAAATAATTATTAGAAAATTCGTATATACATATTAATTAAAATAAATAATTTACATATTTAAAATAACATGAAAATATGCATGATGGTGCACTAAAATAGAGAGAAAATTAAAACCTGTTACTGAAAATGTCTATAACATAGTACTTTTCAATACCGTGGTTCTTAATGTTATTCACAAGCAGATGGAATTTTTCTCATCCTTAAAGGCAAAGGAAGAATAGAATACAGATCGTTGTTATAAAAGTCCGAAAGGTAGCCACAATTTAAACCTAACCATTTTATACAAGCTGGTTTTCAAGGTGTAATTGATTTTACTTATCAATCCCTAAAACAGTCGCCAGTTGTCGCAACAGCTGTGTATGAGGCCATGATAATAAAAAAATGCCCCATTAAAACGTTAAAAGCATGGCAACCCAATTACATATTTACCAATATTTTTAAAACGAAGCACGCTGTCATGCTTTTAGAGGCCTTGAAGTCTGAGCGGGGGTTGGCGAGCGTAGCTCGCAGGGGGTAGGCCCCCTAGTTGATATTATAATGTAGTAAAGATTGTTTGTTTGATTGTTTGTTTGTTTGTAGGGGGTAATCTCTGGAAGTACTGAAGCGATTTCAAAAGTGATGGTGGCAAATTGATGGTGACAATCCCTGCTCCAACATAGGCTATATTTTATGTCGGTGCCACTACCCCCAGGGGGGTGCAAAGCGAAAAACGTTCTAAAATTTCTATTTTTTTATACTGAAGGAGCCAGAAACATGAAATTTGGCATGGTAGTTACCTATAAGATATAAATGCTCTCTAAGAACAAATAAAAAAAAAAAATCGACATTTTAAAGGGTGAGATGTCCGAGAAGCGTTCTAAAAACATTCTAAATTGCAATTTCTATGGAATCTCTGGAACTACAGAACCGTTTTCAAAAGTGATGGTGGCAAATAGATGGTGACAGTCCCTGCTTTAACATAGGTAATATTTTATGTCGATGCCACTACCAGAGTTAGATGCAAGAGCGAAAAACGTTCTAAAATTTTGAATTTTTTTATACTGAAGGAACTAGAGACTTGAAATTTGGCATGGTAGTTATTTATAAAATGTAAATGCTCTCTAAGAACAAATTCTAAAAAAAATTCGAAATTTAATTAGTATTTTCTGAATCATCTGTGGCAGTAAAATTTCCTCTAATGAAGATAGGCCAACGAATACCACTTGGCATTTTTCAAGAATTACTCGAGCAAAGCCGCGGGTTTTGCTACTAATTACTAATTAAATTTTGATTATTAATTAAATTTCGATTTTTTTTTTTTTAGAATTTGTTCTTAGAGAGCATTTACATTTTATAAATCACTACCATGCCAAATTTCAAGTCTCTATTAAAATTTTAAACCTATTAAAATTTAAAACTTAGTTCAAATTATTCGAACTTTAATTATTAAAATAAGTCTATGAACCAAGCCTAAGATATAAGTTGTAATTTTCCAACTTTTCGAAAAATGTCCGGGCCTGGATTCGATATCGAAGACCTAATTCCTCCAGTTAACCTTATTGATCATAGCATCTGTTGAGCTAATTCTGCTGAGCTAATTGAGATACAAGATAAGATGCTATGATCACTAAGGTTAACTGGATGGAATAGGTCCTCCCATTGGGATGGTTCAGTTGGTAGAGCACTGGCAGCTTCAGTCAAGCGGATCCCAGGTTCGAATCCTGGCCCGGACATTTTTCGTCCAGCTGGAAAATTACAACTTATATGATTTCTTTACCAATTTGAATAATTGTGTTAAAATTAATCTATTGTCAAACCTAAGAAAGTTTTAGATTTAAAGAAATCAGTAGATAAACTAGAAAATATGATAAGCTGTAATTCCTTGATTAAAGGTTTATGCACAAGCGATGTTAAAAAAAATTACACATTTTAATTATTATATGTTATATATATGTTACGATCAATATGACTAATCCGGTCATTATTAATATCAATAGGATTAATCATATTGACCGTAACATATATATTTATAAAAAAGGTGAAACAAATGAAACATGAATAATTTTACTATATTAATTATATTAAACTGCTAAAAAGAGATATTTTTTCAATGTTACATTTAATTATTAAAATACGTCTATGAAAATGCGTCTATGAACTAAACCTAAGGGAGTTTTGGGTTTAAAGAAATCAGCAGAAAAGAATCTAAAGAAAATATCACATAAACTGTGATACCTCGAATGCAGATTTATGAAAAGGAGATGTTTAAAGAAGAAGGGCCAAACTTTAATCTGTTTTATATACTTATATTAAAAGAAATATAAAACAAATGATTCATGAAGTATTTTATTATATTTGATATGTTAAGCAGATAAAAAAGTTATATTTTCTCAAGGTTTCATTGAAAATAACGTAGTGCATTAAAACCTTTAATTTTTAAAATTTTTGTTTCGAAATGTTTGTTTCTGTGAAAATTAATTCATATTTTTTAGATGAACATGGTTACATTATTATTATTACTATTATTTTGTAAACACATGTTTATAAATTTCGTCGCAAAACAAGATTACTTAAACCTCTGAGGAAATATTGGTTGATGATAACTATTCAAAATACAGTAAAATAATTTATTATCAAAATTATCATTTATCCATTTGGAATATTATATAACACAAGCGAGATCTATGATATTATAAAGATTTTGGTATATTTTAACTTCCAAACAAATAATTTGAAATGTAATACACTTGATTCAGATACTGTAATATAGGATACAAAATATGTCTATATTTTTTCAAGAAAAAAAAAAAAAAAAAAAAAAAGACAAACTGAGCTTAATTTATTAAAAATCAAAAATAAAATAAATGGATTATAAGTCTCGCCTATGAACTCGAACTAACCACAAATAATGAATAAATGTATCTAAGAATACAACAGGGAAATTTTTAGCAAATTCTTTTTTAAAATTTATTACATTATTTTAAATGTATGGTAATTTTTCAATTTGCATACATTCTGAATTTTAAAATGCGGAGCTGAATTTATTCTAAATTCAATTATTCAAATACATCTATAAACTAAAAGTGAAGGAATTGTTTGAGGAGTTTTAATGTAATCTTTATTTAGATATATGGATATAAACAAATCATAAAATGTAATTTATTGAATAAAAAATTGTTTGAAATAAGGTGTTAGCTGTTGTAAATATATTTATATAAAACTCAAAGAAACTATATTTAAAATACTGTATTTAATTCAAATAATATTGCCTTTGTCTTTTGACTAGCTTGTCACTTTTACATGCTATTTATTCAAGGAGGTATTTTATTTTTATTTTCTGGTAACATATTACAGATTTAAATATATTTGAACAGAAACGTAAGAACGTATATTCATGAAGAGAAATAACAAAAGCTTTCCTATGATTTCACAAGTTAAAATGAATTTAAGAATATAATAAATATTTGTATACAATATGAAAAAATAACGGTTTAACTAAACATTTAAGAACAATTATATAAATTTGTAACAACAACATTTAATAGCTTAATTTATGTAATACATTGGTAAAAGCAAACTCTTCATGATTTCTGTTAGAAAAAAAAATCAATTTTGATAAAAATGTTTGCTGAAAGATTTTTTGCAAAATGACACAATTTAAGTAAAAAGTATTTATCCTTTAAAATAAAACCTATTTAATTTAACATTTTCATGAAATAAAACTGCTTTAAATTATGTATAAATTCTCGAAATGGTAAAATGTACTTTCTAACTCTTCTGGAAAGATGAATTTCAGACAATCTCCCAAGTTTACCACTGATGAATGCCATTTTGTTCATATTACAGGTTCTGTTTGAGGTTCGAAACATACGACTTTCTATTCCTTATCACGAAAATCAAACTTCATCGAAATAACTTCATAATGTTCCACTTATTGTAGAATATTTCACACAACAGGTTAAATCAAGATAAACTTCTTTAAAACTTAATAAAGAATTTAATTACATATATTTATATATAGAATATTATGGTTTTATCTCCTTCGTTTGAGAGTTCAAATTTTTACCAACTAATTCGGTTCAATTCAAATTTACATCTGCATAAAAAAAGAATAAAACAGATAAAACAAAATAAAGGGTTACCACAGCAACCGACAGAATTGGCTAGTCGCCAGGGAGGCATTCGTAACACAGAATCTCGAACCAGTGGTTCAATCTCTGAATTTAATGATGTTAAAGTTTTAATTTTATCATTCAAATGTTGCTTTAAAATATCCAGCTGTGGTTTTTTATTCTATAAATCTAACGCCTGTGTATCATCTAATATATCTTTAATTTGGAAATTCAAATAAAAAGTGATTTTTATTCTTTTACTAGAACTTTTACTTCTACTCTAGTAATAGTCTAAGAGCTAGCAACGTTTTCGTCACCTGATTTCAGCAAGGCTCATTTTTCTATCTCTTCTCTCTTTTTATTGCGGAATACGAATGCGGCCGGTCTGGCTGGCGGGAGACGTTGCGTTTACCTGTGAGAGGAGGGGCAATGCAGGTAAAAAATTGACAAAATTACGTCATTTTAGCATGAATTTTGTTTGTAAATCTTGTTTCTGCTAACTATTTGTGATATTAATCCATTATTGCCAAACCGTTTAACATTGCTAAGACCGTGCCAGACCCTGATTTGTAAGTAAAATGAGGTGTCAAATTCACGTCATTTTAGCAAAGCTGAAATTTTAGTATGTTATACTTTGGCTATCAGATAAGCCATAATTAATTTGCCAGACCGAAATTCGGTTGCTAAATTACTGCCAGACGCCGATTTATTAGAAGAATTGGCAGCTTTTGTATTGTTTTGGCTACTTTCAATACACAGCCAAGCCGTGATTGTTGCCAATGAAACGATCCTTTCTTTCTATATATATATATATAAATATATATATATATACATGATTTGTCAAAATAAATGCTTAATTAAAAATATTTCTTACGCTTATTTAACGTGTCTTCAATGAAAATATTTTTTCTTCCTTGCTTATCACTACAAAAATCAAACGTTTTTCCATTACTAGCCAAATCAATTAAATTTCATTTCGAAAACACAGAGAACGTGCTACGAACGATATTATTCTAAACCTCAAATGATCGTTTGATCTTGAAAAGTGACAGTTGACATTGTCTATTTCTTACTGGCCGCTATAAGTTTATTCATGTAATTAAGAAAAAGTATTATATATTGTATTATTTAAAATTAAAGCGAACATTAATAAGCACTAATTATAATATTACTTAAAAATTAAGAGAGAATTTAAATGAACATAACGGTAGACAAGTTACGCCACGGAGTTTCGGTTTTGGTCTTTTTTCCCTTCTTTGTCGATTTCATAAATTTCTATACCTATAAAAGAACATGTCCTGATGACTCAGAATCAACGCCGAGCTTCAACCGCTTCTCCTAGGACTATGAAATTTGGAAGACATGTTCCTTACACAATGTAGGCACAGACTAAGAAAGGACTTTTGAAAATTCCTCCCTAAGGGAGTTAAATAGGGGGTCGAGATTTTTAGGTCATTTCGCCTTTTCGTCAAGAAGTAGTTTTAGGTGGAAGCAAGAAATTCAGGATAACAAATCTTCTAAAAAAATAGTTAAACACGTATTTCAGTGATTTTAGAAATTCAACCACTAAGGGGATTAAATAGATGGTCGAAAGTTTAAGGTGATTATGCCTTTTCGCCATAACTCAGCGGCAGTTTTAGGTAGGGACGCGAAATTCAGGTTACCTAATCTACTAAAAACTAGTTAAACACGTATTTCAAAGATTTTAGAAGTTCAACCACTAAGGGGGTTAAATGGGGGAAGTCGAAAATTTTAGATCATTTCGTCTTTTCGCCATATCTTAGCTGCAGTTTTCGGTAGGAGCGTGAAATTCAGGATAAAGTGTCTACTAAAAAAATAGTTAAACTCGTATTTCAGCGATTTTAGAAATTCAGCCACTGAGGTGGGTTAAACGGAGGTCGAATATTTTAAGTCATTTTACCATATCGCAGTAGAAGTTATAGGCAGGAGCGTGAAATTAAGGATAACAAATGTGCTAAAAATATTTAAATAGGTATTTCAGCGCTTTTAGATATTCATCCACCAAGGGGGTTAAACGGGGGTCGAACGTTATAGGTTATTTTACCATTTCGCAGCAGTAGTTTTAACTATGATCGTGAAATTCAGCGTTACAAATCCACTAAAAATAGTTTAACACGTAATTCAGCTATTTAAGCTGAAGCGAGTTTGTCGCCAACATCTATCTATGAACCCGATATGGAAGATTAGTCGAACAAGACAACTATAGCTGATTTTTTATTAGATATTTTGCGTGACATTTTTCCAAGGAAAAGTTTTTTTTTATATTTTATAAATTGTTTTTGCGCTTTTTGTCTTCTAGCGATCAGATTTAACCTTTTATACAAAATAAAATGCTTTTCCTCCTCGGTTCAAAATACAATTTTTGGATTCAAAGATTTGCTATTTAAATACTAATCGCAATATTTATGTGCTCGGGTATGCACAAGGCTGCGTTACAGTGATTGTCGTATAATCAGTTTACAGGCGTGCAACCTAAAGGGCTCTGTTAAAGTAATTTGACTTTAACGATTTATGCACGCATAATAACTGAACCCCTTTATAATCGTCGCTGTAATTAACGATATACGACTGAAAAACACACAGGTCCCCGTTATTTTGACCACAAAATTAACAATTTATGGGCGTGAAAACAAACTGCCGTGTATCTTAGGCAATCTCATTTTTCTTTATTTTATCTAAAAGCTCTCCCTTCCCCTTAGATAATCACGGTTAGGAGCGAGCAGTAATTTGTCAGGGGGCTCATGAAAAAAAATATTATTTATGTCACGAAATCTTTATTTACGTGATTATTTGATATTCTTATTAGTTATTTTCATATAGTTTGAAATAAAGTATTTTATTTATATTTTTCTTTTTGCATAATAATTTGCATATAATTTTTGCGTAAAATACAGTTTGTGGGATCCAAACAAAGTCAGCGCTGTACGCTGCAGAAGGTATCTTGCAACCCCTTTGCTTACCCACTCGGAAGCGACCGGCTAGTTAATGATGTATGGCTGAAAAGCACACAGGACCCGGTTATTTGTATCACCGTATTAACAGTTTATGGGAGTAAAACATTTACAACGATCGTCATGTATCTTACTATATCTCATTTTTGTATATTTTGTCTGAAAGCTCTTCCATTCCCATGGATGGTGCCGAGCGTGTCTTTGTCAGGAGACTGATAGAAAAATACGTATATTTATGTTGCGAAATTTTTGTTTACCTGCTTTATTGATATACTTTTTAGTTATTTTCGTATAGTTTAAACTATTTTATATATATTTTTCTGTTTGCATGTAAAATGCACTTTCTGGTTCCCAAGCAAAGTCCGGGCTATACGCTGCAGAAGGTAACTTACTTGGCCCCACACGGAAATGGCCAACTAGACGGGTGAAGACCGGCTAGTTAATAAATGTTTGTTTTAAAAATATTAGAAAAATTTGTGGATACATATTTTATTTTCAAAATTTAACTAAGCAAAATAACAATTACAATTAATTGATACATTAATTACATAAATTAAGCCTTTATTTTGACAAATATATATATATATATAATACTATAGCAACAATCACGGCTTGGCAGAGTTTTGACAATAGCCAAAGCACTACAAAAACTGTCAACTCTTCTAACAGGCGCTTTCTTTGCCAGATATCAATCGGCGTCTGGCAGTAATTTAGCAACGGAATTTCGGTCTGGCAAATTAATTATGGCTTATCTGATAGCCAAAGTATAACATACTAAAATTTCAGCTTTGCCAAAATGACGTGAATTTGACACCTCATTTTACCTACAAATCAGGGTCTGGCACGGTCTTAGCAACGTTGAAACGGTCTGGCAATAATGGATTAATATTACAAATAGTTAGCAGAAACAAGATTTACAAACAAAATTCATGCTAAAATGACGTAATTTTGTCACTTTTTTACCTGCATTGCCCTTCCCTCACAGGTAAACGCAACGTCTGCCGCCAGCCAGACCGGCCGCATTCGTATTCCATTAAAGAGAATATATAGAAAAATGAGCCTTGCTAAAATCACGTGTTTTCTGACGTTGCTAGCTCTTATACTATAAGAAAAGGGAAATATTTCTTGATCTAGAAAGAAGGTTTATGAAAATTCCTTTATCTCCAGAAACCAATAGATTTTCAAAATTCGAAGAAGCATTTCTGAAACAAAAGTTTATTTTACTACCAGTAGTTTTCGGAAAAGTTCCCGATCTGATTTGAAGTTGAAAAATAAATTTTCGCAATGCGGTATCAGCACGGATTATGATGATTTTGGATGCTATGAATTTTGAAGGAAACATTTTCAGCTGCATAACAGAACTCATACACGCAAGAGTAACAAAATAATGTCTATTTTAGGAGTAATAACATTTCCAACTGAGTGGAAATGTGTTCAGACCGGAATTAAACCGAGGATCTTGGCTTAAAATGACAACAGTCTATTAATTGAGTTATCCTGGACAAATTCGGCTAACACAAAACACTCAGAAAAACTTTTGACAATGGCATCTTATCTGTTATCTGAAATAGCTCAAAAGAATAAATCGCCGGTATAGGAACTCCAATAAACGTTGAATACGTAATTACAGTTCATAATTTTAACACAATTACAATGAATGATTATGAGATTAGAATGATTGTGTTAAAATGATGAATTGTCCATTTTACGCTATTAATTTAGTATATTTGTCCATTGAATATGCTTGCTGAACATGAAAATATTTACTTGATGATTGTTTGCATCCTAATATATTCTTAATATTGAAATGTAATTAGATTTTAAGTTTGACATTTTGTCGAAAAAGGAAGTATTGAAACCAGAAATTATTTTGTAACATGTAAAGTAAAATAGACTCATGAAAAAAAAAAGTTGTTCAATTGCATAAAAAAATCGAATTTTTTTTTCTTTTACTTGCAGAAATATATAAGAAAAGTATTAAAGGAAAACCAGTGGGGAGGACAGAGCTACACTCGGTTAAAATTAGCTTTGTTAATTCAGTGTCCAACTTCGGAGACTTTAGGCTTCGCCCGAAGCACTTCCTTATGTAAGTGTGGGATTAATTGCGAGAAAGTTCTATTCACCCTAATTGGTTGAATTCTGTTTTCAAGAACGTTCTATTGACAATGATTGGTTAAATCATGTATCTCGTCTCCCATCGGAAATTTCTGGAAAATTCAAATTCTAAAAACCAATTTTTTCGCCAAGTGTCGCCAAAATCTGGCGAAAAGTCACAAACTTGTCGACATTTCGGGTGAAGCATTAACGCTCAACGGTCCAGCTCTGCCGGAGAGTGTGACCTCACTCAGACTTTCAAACTTGACGACATTCTTTCATTTGGCGTCAAGCATGTCTTTTGGCATTGGTAATCTTGAGTCGATTTTCCCGCTAAATGTCGTCAATGCCAGCAACATTTCGCCAAGTGTCGCCAAATTTGGTGAATTGTAATTGTTGCGACTGCGTTTACTGCCAACTGTTCAACAACTTAATAACTTTTCAACCTTTATTCCCTATGAAATGCACTGACACGCAGTGATCCCTAATCAAATTTTCTCGGATATGTTACATAGTCCAATGGTCTTCTTGTTCCCCAAAACAGCATGATAAAAAATTTATTCAAAATCGTTAGAGCCGTTTTTTAGATAAAAGTTGCATACACACACACGCACATACAAGATTTGCTCGGATTATAATATATGACGAGCAAGGAAGACCGAGATATGCTCTGTCAGAATTAGATTTCAGCTCAGCTTGATATATTTTTCTATCTGTATTATTAGTATAATGCCTTTTATTTTATAAAAATAGCTTGACCCATTATAACCCATAATCAAATTACCCACTAATCAAATTTTCTCGAACATGTGACCAAGCCCAATGATTTTCTCGTGCGCAAAAACCGTAGGATATAAAATTTAGTTCAAATGCTCTGAGCCGATTTTGAGATAAAAATAGCTTGACCCATAATGACCCATGACCAAAATGACCCACTAATTGAATTTTCTCGAACATGTGACCTAGCCCAATAGTCTTCTAGTGCCCGAAAACCATAGTATGCAAAATTTAGTCTAAATAGACTGATCCGTTTCTTAGATAAAATTAGCTTGACCCATATAGTGACCCAAAAATGACCCACTAATCGAATTTTCTCGGATATGTGACCTAGCCGAATGATTTTCTGGTGTCTGAAACTCGATATATACAAAATTTAATCGAAATCGTTAAAGCCGTTTTTTAGATAAAATTAACTTGACCGGCGTTGACCCCAAAATGACCCACTAATCGAAAGTTCTCGAACATGTGACCCAACCTAATAGTCTTCTTGTTCTCGAAAATTTTAGGATACAAAATTTATTCAAAATCGTTTGAACCGTTTTTTAGATACAATGAGCTTGACCCTGACCCATGGTGACCCATAATAACCCACTAATCGAATTTTCTCGAACATGGGACCTAGCGCAATGGTTTTCTGGTGCTTCAAAACGGTAGGATACAAAATTTCTTCAAAATCGTTAGAGATTTTTTAAAAGTAAAATTTGTATACATATATATATGTAATAATAATTTAAAAAAAATTCTTCTTTTCGCCATTTTCTTAGTCCTTGTTCCAAATTATCACCATTCTATTAAATTACTAAATATTATTTATTTTATTTATTTTAGTATTTCTCTGTCTTTTATTAATATCTTAAATCTCCTTTTTGGTTTAATTCCATATCTTAGTCAAAATATTCTTTAAATCCCTATTCTAAAAATTATTCTAAATTGCAAAAACTTCCTAAGAGGCATTTGATAAATTTCCTTTTATTTAGACATTTAAATTTATTCTTTCAGAATATTTTTTCTTCACATTCTTTTTATTTTTTATTATTTTCAGATAAAGTTTGATGTCCCGTCATCCTCTGTTTCGCGCGCTGACTTTTATCTTCAATTTTCGTCCCACTACAGTATTAAGTTCTTACCTTTACGTCATGCTAACCCTCCCTTAACCTAGTTTCCTAGCCATTGACGTTTGAGTTTTTCCATAGCTCTCTTCATGACCACACCCCTTTCTACAAGCTATTGGATGGTCATGTTCGCGCATTCGTAATCATTCGCCAATTTTTTGAGTATAAAACATACTGCATGGGAACGGACCGTCCGAATTTTGGCTCTAAATTGGTTGTTAAGTAAATACATGACTCCAGTGACCCCAGCCTCACTCAACATTGCATTGTCTCATTGTATATAGTGTTTCTCTTTAAGTGCATCGTATATCTTCAGTGTCTTGTAGCTCTTCGATGGTTAGTATCGTATTTCTTTGACGACAAATTGTTCTTCAGCATCATGTAACTCACAGGATTGCTTGCATTTTATACAACCATGTGAACTTCAAACCTCTAGTGAGTCTCTTTAATATGACTCATGTAGTCATAATGACTTCTCTCATAATAAAAACATTGATTTTCCTGCAACAAGTATGTTATTCTTGAACTACTGCTATGGTGTATTTATCGAGTTATTCTGTGGAATTAATTAAATTGGGACGAATGTTTACTAACTCGAACTTAGAACATTTATAGTGCAACTTCAAAGTCACGAAAAAACCGGTCGTATACCGGTCACCATTAATAACCTTCTATCCGTGCCTGAGTTCAACGAATCAGTTTAAATACTGGTAAGGATATGACGACTGCGTACTTTCAACATCGCCAATAATACCGGTAGGATTCCGGTAGTCACTAATGCCATTCATTAGTACCTGAACTACATCGTAATATATATAACCCCCCCCCCCCCTTCACACATACACACAAGATTTGCTCGTATTAGAATATATGATAAGCAAAAAGAAAGCTAGAACATTTCTGAAATGTGACACTTTATTTAACAAAGAAAAAAAAAAGTTCTCTTTACATCAAGTAACATTCATTTTTCAAAACGAAACACATTTTACTATCACAACTCAATTTTATATCGCAGTTAGCAAAATAAAAATTTACAGCAAATGTTCGATTACGGAAAAAAAATCAAAATAATTTCATGTTTCAGAAAACACAATTTTAATCAAGGACATCTGGAAACTATCTTCCGAAAAATACTTCGAGATTCATGTATGTGATTAGTTCACATAATAATGAGATATATAGAATGTTTTTTTCTTTTTTTCCCCATAAGGCTAATTATAATCTCTTTTGCCTATTACTGTATGGGGTAAGATAACGACCTACAAAATAATTGCGAGGTATTAACATAATGTGCAATAAATAAAAACTGTTTCAATTAAATGGATACATAAATACTTTATATTGCTAGGCTATAAAGTTATTGTAGTCGCATTTCAATTACAGTAAATTAAATATATTTAGAATCCCGAAATTCAAATAAAATGCACTTTCGTAATCCAGTTTATAATTATTTACATAATATTTACATATATTTACATATTTATAATTATTTACATATATAAGATTCAAGATGGGAACGACAAAAACTAGTCGGATATGCCAATCCCAAAACTTTCTTCCATCTCATACATGTTAATGCTTCAAAATTCGCTATCACACCGCCATAAGGAAAAAAAATCAATATTTTTCGTCATTCTGTTGCATTTCAGCTGCTTGCGAATCGTCGGGTTACCTGGATACGAGCAGGCGATGTATTATACTAAAGTACAAAAAGTCCTTCAGGCCTGTACCGGCAGGAATAGATATCCTCCCTATTGTTTGTTTTTCAGATTTTAGCTAATTCTACTGAAAATACACGAAGCTAAAATGCGAGGAATCCGATTACAGAAGAGTCATTCTCAGTTCCCGTCAATATTGAATTTGAATGAGAATATCGCCAAATTAGACCGACATAGCCAAGTTGGCTTCATATATGGCAAAGTATTTTCTTGCCAAATTTGGCGATATTTCCCCAATTGACGCCAAGTTTGGCGAGAATTTGACGTTGGCGAATATAAATATATAGTTTTAAGCATGTAAGTGTTGAAACGATAGTTACAACAATGAAAGAAAATTTGGCGAACCCATGTTCACTAAAACTCACAAATTAAACCCGTTTATGGAGGAATCCTGCTGTATTGTTTCAAAATGTCAGCCACCCTAAAATTTCAAACTGCTATATCTCAGCCATTTTTTAACATAGAGGCAAAACAAGAAATGCTCTGGAATCCTTGGATCAATGCCGAACATTTAACGCAAAAATATTTAAGATTTCTAATTTTTTTGTACAACTTTTTGAAATTGAAATCTTTAAATGGCTATCACAGCGCCCCCTACAGGTGCAGTATCCCCAAATTTAACTTGGACCTACAGGCTATAGTCAAAAACATATACAAAAAATTTGGTTCAATTATCTGCATAACGTCATACACTTTTCGATGATACGATAGTGAAAATGCAACAAAAATATCGATCGCAGCGCCCCCTTTTGTCGAAATATCCCCAAATTCCCCCCTCCAGGTGCAATATCCCCAAATTTAACTGGGACCTACAGGCTATAGTCAAAAACATATACAAAAAATTTGGTTCAATTATCTGCATAACGTCATACACTTTTCGATGATACGATAGTGAAAATGCAACAAAAATCTCGATCGCAGCACCCCCTTTTGTCGAAACATCCCCAAATTCAACTGAGATTTGCAGGCTATACTAAAAAAATACAAAAAACTTGGTTCAATTATCTGCTTGATTTCATGCACTTTTCGATGATACAATAGCGAAAATCGAACAAAAATCGCCATCGCAGCACCCCTTTTCGTCGAAATATCCCCAAATTCAACTAGGACCTGCAGGCTATAGTCAAAAACATATACAAAGAAATTGGTTCAATTATCTGCATAACTTCATACACTTTTCGATGATACGATAGTGAAAAAAAATAAAAATCGCGATCGCCGCGCCCCGTTTCGTCGAAATATTCTCAAATTCAACTGGGACCTGCAGGCTATAGGCCAAAACATAGAAAAAAATTGGTTCAATTATCTGCATAAATTCATACACTTTTCGATGTAACAATAGTGAAAATGGAACAAAAATCGCGATCACAGCAGCCCCTTTCGTCGAAATATCCCCAAATTCATACAGGACCTTTTGGCCATAGCCAAAAAACATAGAAAAAAAATTGGTTTAATTTGAAGCATAACTTCATACACTTTTCGATGATACAATGAGGATAGATAGAGAGACATTTTGTAAAAACATGTTTTTCGGAATCTCTGACGACTGAAACGTGCAAATCCATTGAAAACCGGAAGTCGAAAAAGATTTCGATTACAATACTTTCGTCTATTATAGATAGAAGAATGTAAAAATTATAATTCCTTTAATAATGCTTGTGATATAATTTTCATTATATTTTCTGAATGAAAAAAAATTTTAGTGATGTATTTTTATTTTAATAAAAAATTATTAATACGCATTTAATATATAAAATATAATAACATTGAATATAATAACGTTTCTAAGTACTATCGAATAACATTTATATATATATATATATATAGAGAGAGAGAGAGAGAGATAGATATAGATATATATATATACAGTGGTGGCCAAAAATTTGGACATTTTTTGAAAGTTTCATGTTTTTCAAATTTGTGTGCTTGTAGAATATATTAATTTTCATTTAAATACAAACGTTTATATATCAAATTGAAGGTAATTTAATGTAGAATTAAATAATAAAAACAGCATTACAATATCTGTATTACAAAAAAAAGTTATGCTCATTTTAGTAGAACAAACAAACACAAATCGTTTTGAATAAGGACGTGTTTTGTAATACAAGCGTACTAGCCAATCACAAACACTGTTCTGAGGACCAATCAAATGTCTGTAACTATAATTTAGGTTATTTGGATGGTAAAAGAGTCATTGTTGTGGAAATATTTTGCGGAATGATGCATACTAGTACAATTAAATACAGTATTGCTGTTTTTGAATATTTAAAGTCCTTTTTTTAATTAATTTAATTTCAAACAATGTCATCAACAAGAAGAACTAATTGGACATCTACAAAAAGAAGCCGAATTCTCATATTGAGAGAAAATGGTCTCTCTTATGCTGAAATTGCAAGACAAGTTGGTGGTTCAGTGACTTGTTCTGGTGTACGAAAGTTCTGTTTACGTTATGAAAAAACGAAATCAGTGGAAAATAAGGCCAAATCAGGCCGAAAAAAATGCACAAGTGCTACTGCTGATAGAAAAATTAAACGGCTATGCCTTCAAGATAGAAAAATTTCATCAGATGCCATTAGATGTGAAATGAATGCAGCGGGTATTGTAGTAAGTTCAAGAACAATAAGAAGAAGGTTATCAGGATTTGGACTACAAGCTGGAATTCCAAGGAAAAAACCATATTTAAATCAAAAGCAAAGCGGAAAACGAGTTAAGTGGACAAAAGAACACATTAAATGGAAGCAAGCAATGGAAGCAAGTAATCTGGAGCGATGAGAGTAAAATATCGCTCTTTGGTAGTGATGGTAGAAAATACGTGAGACGTAGAGTAGGAGAAGCACTTCATCCTGATTGCATTGAAGCAACTACAAAAAACCCAACAAATGTCATGATTTGGGCATGTATTTCTGCAGATGGTGTGGGCCAAATTCAAGTGATTGATGGCATCCTGAATGCCAAAAAATACATCGAAACTGTCCTGGAACCAAAATTGATACCTTCCATCAGGGATCTCTTCCCCAACAACGCACCATTTATTTTTCAGCAGGATTCCGCTCCATGCCACACATCAAAAGTATGCAAAGTATGGTTTCAAAATAAAGGCATAGATATATTACCATGACCAGGAAACAGCCCTGATCTCAATCCAATTGAAAATTTGAGGCGACGTTTGAAAATTCTTGTACGAAAAAATGGTCCATCCAATAAAAGACAACTTATTGAAGCTATAATTGATTCTTGGCATCATGTGATTACGAAAGATGAACTCCAAACACTCGTTCACTCGATGAAAAGACGCTGTGAAGCTGTCTTAATAAATAAGGGTTATCCTATACTAAGTATTGATTGTGTAAGTATCACTTTAAAAAAATGCAAATCTAAGATAGATCTAACTTTTTTTTTAATACAGATATTGTAATACTGTTTTTATTATTAAATTCTACATTAAATTACCTTCAATTTGATATATAAACGTTTGTATTTAAGTGAAAATTAATATATTCTACAAGCACACAAGTTGAAAAACATGAAACTTTCAAAAAATGCCCACACTTTTGGCCACCACTGTATATGTGTGATGATTTTAAGGGTCGAGATGTGATTTGTGTAACAGCAATACCTTTTTTCTATAAATGGTTTTTCAGTATTAGGTATTCTCTTCAGAAGTCAACACAGGAAGTTTCCGCGCTAGGGTTTATGGAAGTCGTAGTATACACAGTAGATGGCGTGTGTGCGTAGACATAAGAAGGAACTTAATTCATGAATACAAAAAAGTCTTTATTTAGAAGCTTAAAACGACATCAAGTGCAGATCTAATTTCACACGAATCATCTTTTTAGTTTCGATGACAGGGCTCCCATTACAGCAGGAGCATGATGGTTAGCTTTCTAAAATATTTATTCCGAAATAGTATAAGAAAAGAATATTGGTCGCTTCGCCAATACCAGGCAGAGATCCGATTTGATTACCAACTTAACAAACCAAGCACCGATCCAGCGTCCCTCTTTCTAATCCTGTCCGAAGCGAAGAGCGACGGTATATCATTTCAGGAAGAGTAGGGATACATGGGTCATGTGACGGCCTGTGCGCCAATGGAGAATAGGGATTCAATGCGAAACGCGCCAGAATTTGGGGGCAAAATGGTCTCCGCTAAGAAATGGCGCGAAAGAAGCTAAAAGAATATTCTATAATGTTCGATAAACTAGCTGTGACCCAGAGTTTTATAAGCTAACTGATTATCGTTAGCTACTGGTTTGAGAATATGGAATGACTAGGGGGCTCAGCCCCCTACTCGCTAACGCTCGCCAACCCCCCGTGAATTGCGAAGCAATTTATATTGAGACCGCTTCGCTCGCTCACCCCTTTTTTTCAGCAATTCTAGCCGGAATGAGTTCTACTATAAAACATTTGAACATATGAAATTGACAATTTTTTTTAATGTAAAGAAAGTAATTCTCCGTTGAAAACACAACTGAAAATGTATTTAGTTGGCGCTACCAATGAGTATATAAATCTTTTAAATACTATGAAAAAAGGATCTTTTGTACAGCACAACTTAAATTCATTAGAAAAAAAAAAAACTACGTAGAAATTATTTTTTACTTCATCAATACCTCAACAGATGGCGCCAGGTGCAATCTATAGTTCATTTTTTTTTCTCCGACTTTTGAGTGAGTGAAATTCGTAATCGTAAATAAATTCTAAATAAGAGTTGAGAATTCATTTGAAATTAACGATATTGCTCATAATTAAAATGAGGAATCATCTCAGACGCTTCGTATTATGTATATGTAGTTTATTTTTAATAATTGCTAGTTTGAGTTTCAGTCTATGGTTTCAATTGTTTCACAACTCCCACACTTACCGCCATATTGGAGGTGAAGCTGATCTAACACAATCTAGTCTTTCATTGGTCTGAGCTCTGGAAACCATGGTTGTTGCCAAACCATAAGTTACAAATTCAGCCCGATTTTCGCGCCACGTAAGACAAATATATATATAGATTTTTACTTTCACGAAAAGGGGAAAAAAGAAAATAATGAAAATGGTTTATCGAACTTGGATCAAAGCCAGAATGGAATTAAAATAAAATGATTTACATTTTAATATAAGAAAAAGATTTTATGATTTTGAGAGTTACTTTTAATATCTGAAATTATTAAAATAAATACAGCCTTTTTAGGAATTTAGAAAAATAAAAAGGAAATAATGCGGGTTTTTTTAAAAGGTGAATATTGGGAATTTATTTTTTATTTATTTTTTATAATTTAAAGATAAAGAAGCCATTTATTGAACTAACTAGCAGCAATTAAAATATTGAATTTATATATGAGGTTTTTGGAAAAAATAGAGTTAAAATACATTAATAAACGGAAGAAATAAATATTATAGAGTAATTCAGAATAGGATGGGATTAAAATAATTTAGCGTATCGCGATAAATTTTAAATTTTGTTATATATATATATATATATATATAAGAAGTAATTTTATAACTTCCTGTTTTCAGATACGATTGCTCTTTATCTCCATTTATCCATTAAGTGGACTCATTTACCAAGAAATGGAGAAAATTTCAATCTTCCAAATTAAACACCCTTAGCATATCCTCACAAAGTGCCGTAGATATTTTATATTTACAAATTGAATTTTGAATGCGAGAAAAAAAACGAAATCGTCCTAACATTAATATTTCAGCAAAACTAAATTACATATATATATATATATATATATATATATATATATATATATATATATATATAGAGAGAGAGAGAGAGAGAGAGAGAGAGAGAGTAAAATTAGAGGGGGAGGAATAACTTGGAGAAGAATTCAGACGGAAGTTTTTGACATCATTGAGAGAATTAAACGTCTAAAATGGAAATGTGATAGGCACATTACAAGAAGTCAAGACAATAGATGAAGTACAAACACCCTACAGTGGTATCCCAGGGATGTAAAACGACCAAGAAGACGACCTCAATTAAGATGGAGTGATGAAATCAGAAAAATGACCTGTGTTAATTGGATGACTAAAGCACTAGACAGGAAACAAGAGAAATATTTGGGGCAGACATACATCCAGCAGTGGATTGAAAACGGTTGATGATGATGATCATGATACATATAGGGTGCCTTAAAAATATAGCGACAGACTTTTAGGGTAGGTAAGCCATATCATAAGGACTGAGAATTGCATAGAAACCCATGACCGGAAACATAAAGGAAAAGTGGTAGCAGTGGGTTGGAAAGGACACAAGAGAGTAATTAATTGGACATCATTTATTGTACATAATGAGATGGCGTACGAGATAAATACAGCTCATAAGGTTACAACGGATGCTCGAAGTTTGCACCATCAGACGCCAAGCATGCCCGACACCGCAGGAGCATTGCTTGCCGGACACGATCGAACACACCGGGAGTTTATTTGCTTGTAGCAGCAGCGCAGACGAGTCTTGCCACGAGTTCCATTTCAGACTCAACAGGCTCAGGATACACGAGAGCTTTGAATTCTTCTTATGCTGGCTTCCGCACTATTGATGAAATGCTTACTTTCCCCTCCAGCGTCATCGTGCAAAGCACCACCTAACAATGGTCGATGGCGTTTCTGGTCATAGCTCCTATGCAATTCTCAATCCTTATGATGTACCTTACCTACCTTAAAAGTTGGCACTACATTTTTGAGACACCCAGTATAACAACAGTCTTAGAAAACATATCCTTCCTAAATGTGATTTATAAAAATCTTAATTTATTGATCGACAATTATCGTTTTATTTTTCACACACACACACACACACAAACTCACACACACACACACACACACACACACACATATATATATATATATATATATATGTGTGAAGGGTAGGTAAGCCATATCATAAGGACTGAGAATTGCATAGCAACCCATGACCGGAAACATAAAGGGAAACTGGTAGCAGTGGTATATACAGATATATATATATATATAAGTTTGCTGCACTTAAAAACTGTCAAAAAATCAATTTGTTTCTTCATGCTTCTGAAATATCATACAGTGAGGACATGAATTCCAAAACTCGCCTTATCTAGAAAATCAAATTTTGGGAAACCTCTAACTGTTTCTATTGGTTTTCATTGTAAACCAAGATTTTACAATGACAAAAATACATGATAAAAACTAGTTTTTTTACGGATTGTAGTGTTTTTTTTGTTTGTGCAGATTTACCAATAGAATATATGATAGATAAAACACGATTAAAAAAATTTTGGATAAGGCAATTTTTGAAACTCATGTCTTCAGTTATATTTTTGTATTATTCTATTATTTCATACTGAAGGCAATGTATAAAATACTTTTTTTTATTCGTAGCTGAAGACATTATTTAAGTTAACTTTTAAATGGTTCGAATTCAGAAATATGAAAACTTTTTAGCATAATATTTGTCACATCGACGTTTCATGTATAGTATAACGGTTACAATTACTGCGATTGTATGAATGCATTCAGATATGTAATCCTATTTGCAAAGTTGGCGGCAGAGATTGTTGAATTTTAATCACACAGATGTTTGGATATAATCAACTCTAATTATTAAATTTAAGCAGGTGTATAGTCAGTGAAATAGTGTATGTACACAATGCCTTGTGTCGCTTATATAATGCATGTGGCATGATTTATAGAATAAATCTATTAATTCGTAATTTTCCGATTTGGAGCATTCTTTTGTAAAAGTAAAAAATACAGTAAATAATATAACAAAAGTAATTAGTAAAAAGAGTATATTTATATATTTTTATATGTTTTATCATTTCGATCTTTGGGTATTTCTCGTGAGCTTTTAAATTTCGCTTAAACTTCTGCAAATTATGATTGTGTGCATTAAATAATGAACTGTATTCGCATTTTGACACATTATATTGTTAAAAAAATAGCAAAAATGTTTTATCATATTTTATTTATAAAGTTTACTACTTTTTTTATCGATTGTATGTATGTACGCGATAACTCGTCATAGAAATATCCGTTTTCCTTCAAATTTTGTTTATAAGTTCACTGTGTTAAGCGCTTCCCTGATTAGTTTTTGGGATTGATTGGTTAAGTATAAAGGGGGGAAACGGGGGGGGGATAATCCCTCTTAATTTATATAAATGAGTTTTTCAGGCAGAATTTTCCGATTTTCTTCAAATTTTGTATATAGGCTCATTGTGATAAGGAACTTCCCTGATTAATTTTGGGGGCTCATTGTATAAGTATAAAGGGGAGAACCGGGGGCTACCCCCCCCCTTAATTTAGATAAATGGGTTTTCATGCAGAATTATCAGATTTTCTTTAAACTTTGTATGTCGGCTCATTGTGATAAAGCACTTCCCTAATTAGTTTTGGGTGTTCATTGGGTAAGTATAAAGGGGGGTAAACGGGGGGCTAATCCCCCTTAATTTAGATAAATGGGTTTTTCATGCAGAATTATCCGATTTTCTTCAAATTTTATATATAAATTCATTGTGGTAAGGCGCTTGCCTGATTAGTTTTGGGGGTTCATTGATAAGTATAAAGGGGGGAAACGGGGGGCTACCCCCCTTAATTTAGATAAATGGGTTTCTCATGCAGAATTATCCGATTTTCTTTAAACTTTGTATGTAGGCTCATTGTGATAAGGCACTTCCCTAATTAGTTTTGGGTGTTCATCGGGTAAGTATAAAGGGGGCTAAACGGGGGGCTAATCCCCCTTAATTTAGATAAATGGGTTTTTCATGCAGAATTATCCAATTTTCTTCAAATTTTATATATAGATTCATTGTGGTAAGGCGCTTGCCTGATTAGTTTTGGGTTTTCATTTGTTAAGTATAAAGGGGGGAACGGGGGGGGGCTCACCTCCCTTAATTTAGATAAATGGGTTTTTCAAGAAAAATTATCCATTTTTTTTTCAAATTTTGTGTATAAATTCATTGTGGTAAGGCGCTTGCCTGATTAGATTTTGGGGGTTTATTGGTTAAGTATAAAGGGTGGGAACGGGTGCTTATCCCCCCCTTAATATATTGTCGATTTCTTTATTTTTCGAGTGGCATTATTCTTTGAAAAAATAGCATAATATACAATGAGTGTGAATAGCCTGTGAGCTCAATGTCCTCAGTTTAACTGGGCAGTTTTCTTTTTTATTTCAAAATGAAATATGTTTAACAAAAAACGTGATAACACTGTGATACCACATGTTTAACAGTCATGACAGTTTTAGAAAAGGAAGAGAACAAAATAATGAAATCACAAAGAAAAAAAAGGAGAAGAATGCGAAAAGGTGATTTTAAAATTAAAGGAAAATAAAGTTTTATAACTATTTTCCAATAATCCAGCAAAAAAGAAAAAATAGCACAAATTTAATCACAATAATAAGCAAAGTCACAATTTTTGTAGTAGTGAAAATCTTTAAAAAATTCGGAATTCAAAAGTGGCAGAAACCAAAATTCTCTATTTTATTTCGTTTAGGCTTTATGCAGGATCAAATTTGTAAAAAAAAGTTTTGGAACATGCTGCATAAATGTAAAGTATTCACAGGAGACTCACAGTTGCTAAGTTTTCTGAAATCTTCGCAAAAACGCGAAAGGTTTTTCGTTTTATTAAAGTTTCGTTGAAAACAAGCTAACAACCAGAAAGGTGAATTGTATTATAAGATAATTGAATTTTCAGAGTATAGAGTAAATTTGTGAACTTCAGCGCAAAATTTACGAAATTGCATGTATTTATTGAGCGAAATAATTAAAAAGTAAAACAGTATTTGTTTTTCAAAATAGCAAAAATTAGAAAATAAAATTAATCATGTTGTGAAAGTAAGATTACACATTCATTCTTTCATTTATTACTTCGACTGGTTTCGGTTGGATCCCTAGGTACACTGTAAAAAAAGCAAAACTCTTATCTTTCTTAAGGTTTACGAAAATATAACACAACATTTTCCGAGTTACCGGCGATTCAGTAAAGCGTTTCATTGATTTTAGAACCCTCTGAAATAAATATATTTCACAGATTTAAAGGAACATTTTTGAAAGTAAAATAAATCATGTTGTAAAGGTAAGATTACAAATTTCTTCTTTCATTTATTACTTCGACTGGTTTCGGTTGTATCCCATGGTACACTGTAAAATAAGCAAAACTCTTATCTTTCTTAAGTTTTACGAAAATGTAACATAAACTCTAACGAGTTACCTGTGATTCAGGAAAGCGTTTCATCTATTTTAGAACCCATTCAAATTTATATATTTCAGAGATTTAAAGGAGAAATTTTTGAAAATAAAGTTAATTTTGCTATAGGGAAGATGGGGGATGAATGTGACATTTTCACAAAAATATTTATTTTAAATATTTTATATGTTATTATCAATATCATATATCACATGTCAAACTTTAAGTGTTTGACTACATCTTATGCACAATATTTGTTCAATATTATTATTATACAGATATATAAATTAAATTAAAAAAAAAGTTCTTCTATGTCCCAATCATCCCCACAGCAGGAATGAATGGGACACAAACATTTTCCTCCCCGTATTCAATGTTAAGGACTAAAAGCTGACAAAAAATGCCACCTTGGCAAAAGCTGAGATATTATAAATTGTCATATGATCTCCAAGATGATTTGTTAGTCAATGATCTTGGACTCATCTCACCTTTGCCTTAAAAGGCCCATAAACGGTGGACTGAAGACGATGGCTACAAAGAGGATGAAATGTTAAAAGAATAATTACCATAAACTATTAATTTATCAACCTATATAATATTATTTAGTTAATAAAAAATTTTCAGTATCCTCTAGGGACGAATGAAGCATTCCCATTCATCCCCATTTGAAATGTCCCAATCATCCCCATGATGCATATATTCAATTGTCAGCTATTTTGTCTCAGAAATTATTTTGTCACAATGGTTAATATGCATTCATTTTAATTACCAATATTGATCCTTTAAATAAAAAACTACAACATATCTTAATTGTTTATATTGCGTAAGATATTTAAGTAACTTCAAATATAAAAAAAATTACTTTTAAGCAGAGTTTTCAGGAAATGCAAATTTGAAGAAAACTGAAAACAGCCATGTGCTCTTGCTTTTGTTTCTGAAGCACACTATGGTAGTGAAATCTATGAGGATAGGAAGAAACTAAAGAAAAATGTTTATTGCCTGAAATATTGAGAGCGTCCCATCCATCCCTTGTCCCATTCATCTCTCCCCTACGTAATTCTCGGAAGTGTTTCTGTGTAGTTTTTTCCGTGTATTAATCAGTTTTATCTACCCTAAATATCCCTTTTCCGGATACTATCAATTCTCAAGTGAACATTTTAAGCCACGTAACAGAATTTATACGCAAAATGATAACATAATAATGTAAATTTTAATTTTAATGTTAATGTTTTTAAATTTAATGTTTATGTTAATGTTGTTAATTAATCATATTTGTTGAACTTGAAATGATTTAAATGGGAATTTATAACACCCGAAAAACTAATATCGAAAGCGATTAATATTCTGTAAAAACTTCTCGGAAACTTTTTCGAAAATGTCGGGCAGCAAAATGAACATTTGTTTCGTAAATACTTATTTAACTCAAAGAAATCGGTCGGTTTCTGAGTATTCAGTATATATATATTTAAAATATATTTAAAAAATATATTTAAAATAAAAAGAAAGGATAAATAAAACGCTTTTGGCAATCTCGAATAACTTGGAAGAGATTATATTATATTTTCGTAATCATTGAGAAAGATATGAGTTAGATAAAGAAACATTTGGATTTTTTACACAGTGTATAAAAAAACTATCACAATATTTAATGATTTTTACAAAAAATCGTAAATGCTTATGATGAAAATTTACTGTTGCACCTTTCTTGAAACACAGTCCATACATATACACTAAAACGTACCACCTGGAAAGATTATTCCCATCAAAAAGTCACATGCAAAAAATGCAGACAAGTCTCGTGACTTTTTTATCGTAAGAACTTCTGAGATCGTCTAAGCCAAATTTAGCTTTCTTATTAACTCTGAAATTTTCATTCACAAATTCCTCCTAGTCTCTACAACTTTAGTTAATGACTATTTTGTGACTTACTTAATTTTCTAAATTTTACAAATATTTCGATTTTCCGATTTTATTTTCGGATTTTCCGAATTTTTAAATTTCCCCCCTTTCTAATACTAAACACTACCTTTATACCTTTACATCAAATTTGAAGTTTCTAAGACTACGGAATCAAATTATTTTCAATTTTTCGGAATTTTTAATTTTTCCTTTTCTTGTATCCTAAATAATACATTTATTCCAAATTTCAAGTTTCTAGCGCTACAAATTTGAATTATTTTTAAAATTTTGTTTTATTTCGATTTTTTAATTTTATTTTCGAATTTTATTGTGTTTTCATTTTTTCTTTTTCTGGATCTTAAACACTACCTTTACACCAAATTTTTAGTTTTTAAGACTGCAAGATCAAATTATTTAAAAAAAATTTTAAGTTTTGAATTTCGGATTTTTTTTCCTTTCTTTTTTTTTTTCCGAAACACTAACTTTATTAAAAATTTGTGGTTTCTAGGATTTATGGACCTTATCTTTTTGATGCTCGGTGAGTGAGTGAGGTAGGATCAAAAAACGTGAAATTTAAAATTTTGGTCCTGTGCGCCACATACTCTAGATAAACGAAGTTTCGTTTTTGTGATTATTTTGTGATACTCCAATTGATAATCTTTGTGATAGTGGTTTTTGTGATACTCGAACGCAAAGATATGGGAGGGGGGCGTCAAAAGTGCACTGAGTTGCTTCCAGAAAAGGATGCTTACGGCTGTGCTTTCTCGATTTGGCTGAGGCACTACCGTGTCACCAGATTTTCAGTGTATATTTTTGAACAATAGACATCATTAATTTTCAAAATATTCAAGTGTATCAATATGGTTTTAGTTAACCCTTCCACGCCCATAATTAAACTTTTTTTTTTCAAATTCCTATGTTGTATTGTATTTTTCTCACTATAAAAAAGTAATAGAAAACAAATTTTATCAAACAATACATGTCACCTATTGGTAACAAACAAATCGAAGCATACAGCACGAATCACCACAGATATTCATTTGTGCAGCCCTGTATAGGTTCTATAGATTTGTATATATCCTACATAGAATGCAAATTTTTAGTTCCGTTAGGAAACGCGAAGCAAAGTTTAAAATTGGAAAGTCACATCACTTCTTGGTCGACCCTCCCGAACATCGTGGGATAATTCTTTAAACCAGTTGTAAATCGTTGATTTGAGGGTGCTTTGCTACCAAACGTCGATTTCATTCTATGGCTACACTGTTTCTGTGCCAAACCTTCTCAAAGGTCATAAAAAAGCATGGCTCTGAAGTCCCTCTGACGTAACTCCATAATTATTTAGCACTTCTGATTTTTGTAAAATCTCAGAAAATAGAATTTGGCAGATTTTGATGTTCTGTAAATGCAGACATTCACGTAACTGTTCAAATTTTGATAAAACAAATTTCTGCGCTGAAAGCAGCGGTTTTTTCGTTGCCAGATTCTAAAACTTAATTACTGACCCCCGTATCTTAACAGAAAATCCGAGATATATGGAGCTTTTCTATATGATTAGGCAACCTCTTGTAGATCCCTATAAAAATGGCACGGTACATATTAACTTAAAATATATATAAGCATAAAGGATCTTTGAAAGACATGTCACCTGGATGTGACAATGGGCGTTGTCTGACTAAACTGTATTGGCATTACGTTACACAGCATACGCTAGCTAAATATATTTTAAGGAGAATTATGGAATGCTGTGCGTAGAAGCATGCAACTTTTGTTTCCAGGTGATGATAAATCTTTTAGGAAATTCCTTCAGAGTTTCACAGTAAGCTGATGCTAATTAAGCTGATAAGAAATTTTAGTAGATCGTTTTCTACTACAAATGATGTTTCTATCAATCATTGTAATTCAATGGCAAGATTCATCACGTTTGTTTTAAAGTTAAATTTTTTAACAAGTTCCACGTGTTTACTTTTTCAAAATGTACTTAATATTGAATTTTGTAATTAAAAAAATATAAAAAAGAAAATGCATTGAATTAAAAAACGTGGAACTGCGATCTGAATGCAATTTTGAAAAACTATGATTTTTCTCCTTCATGTGTACAACATTAAAACGAAAGACTGCGATTTGAGAAAAAATGTGTTTTTTAACGATGAGATTCACTGCAATTTGTATCTATTTTCTCAAGAAGAAAGCAGTAGGTCTTTGCTTATTCCACTAAAGAAATGTGGCTAGTTACTTTTCTGATCACAATACGAAAAACTAATACTGTTTAGTTATTTACTTATTTGAGAAAGAAAAAAAAAATCTCTTGAATTTGAAGAAATATTTATTGTCATTGACAAATTATATAAATATTTTAATGAATTATATGTACAATTTATTAATATAATGAAGGATTATTTTATATTTCTTGATTTAAATAAAATATATATTTTGTGTAATCAATCAATATTTTAAAAAACTGCAATCATTTTCAAAATATCTTTTTTTTTTTTTGCATTTTTTAGCACTTTGTTGTTTTATATTTAAGACTAGCTGTTTAACCCGTTCTACGCACGGGAGTTCATGAGTTTAATTCTAAAATGCGAATAAAATGAATTTAATTCCCACGTTAAAGTGTTGAGTTGTTCAATAACTATACCATATAGAAAAAAAAAATTACTACTGTGCATTTTTTTTAATGAAATTTAATTTATGTTGCTATGGCAGAAGACGATAAAACGATATGTTTGGAATAAGGGAATAAATAGAATAAAAATTTTGTTGATGTTTGTGATAAAATGTTTGTCTTTATTTTAAAAATAATGAAATAATGAAGCGCAATTAAATAATCTCTAATTATATGCATGCGAGGTAAAAGAATTATCGTAATGCCCGCTACAGTTTTTTAATATTGCAGATTGGCGTCCGTAATATGTGTATCTCACATTGCAGTAAACATTTAGAACTGGTTAGAACTCGCGCGATTACGGATTGACCTAAAAAAAGGCAAGAATCCATCAAAAACATAAAATAAAAGAAAATATATTTCAAATTTTCGATTTTTTTGCCCCAACAACCCGTATACCAAATTTCGTAGCCCTGCGCGCTGTAGTTTCCGAGTTCTTGAGGTTACATAAATAGATACGCGCACACATTTTAATAGGGTATATTATTTTAGCTGACCCGCCCGGCGTTCCTCGGGCCAGTGTAATAAACTTAAATTTCTTAAAAAACGAAACTCTGGCCCGGGTCTCCGATGGCTTTGGCACTGTATAACAGGCATGCTCGTACGCTCCGGAAAATCTTTTATTTCCACCTTTCACAGCCAGGGGAGCATTCTATTCTAAACAAACATCTTTTCGAACGAACACATGTTCCCGTTGCTTACGGCACCGTAGTAGTAGACGTGCTACAAAAGCGATTTGGAGAAGATGGCAATATTATTAACCAAGTTATTGAAATAAGGCACAGTTAGAGAAAATAATCTTGAGAGGGGGTGCCGATGGGAGGGGATGTTCAAGTGTCCTTAAGAAAATGACTAATTAGGAGGACCACTATGCATATTTAAAAATTTGTGCGTTTGGTTAAGCTATGAGCTTAATTACAAACTTGTCTTAAACTATTATTCGAAAATAGTGGTTACTACTACTCATAAATTTACTTTAATGTTATACAGGGTGACTATTAAGTTAATTATAATGTTTGTAATCAGTTGCGTTGAAATCGGAAAGATAGTTGCTGAGTTATGGAAATGGGGCATAGTTAGAGAAAAAACCTTGAAAGAGGTGACGGGGAGGAACGGATGTCCAAGTTCACTTCAGTAAATTACTAATTAGGAGGACCACTATGCATCTTTAAAAATTCGTTCGTTTGGTTAAGCTAGGAACTTAATTAGAAATTTGTCTTAGACTGTTATTCGGAAATAGTGGTACCCGCTACTTATAAATTTATTTTAATGATATAGACGTTGATTATTAAGTTAAATATGATGTTTGGAATCAGTTGCGCTGAAATCGGAAAATTAGTTGCTGAGATATGGAAACAGGGTACAATTCGACAAAAAGCCTTGAGGGAGGGGCCTGGGGGGATCGGATGTTCAAGTGCCTTTCAGCAAATGATAAATTAAAAGAGTCACTATATGAATCTTTAAAGATTGATTCATTTGGTTAAGCTAGGAAATTAATTTGAAATTTGGCTTAGACTATCATTCGGAAATACTGGTAACTGTTTTCTAGAAGTACACCCTGAAGCTATGAATGCTGATTTTTATGATAATTTAGCAAAATGGAACTGGTTTGGAGAAATTCGGAACATAATTATCTGAGTTCTAGAAACAAAGCACAGTTAGAGAAATAACCTTGAGGGAGGGGCTGCGAGGATGCGCGTGGTCAAGTGCTCAACAACAAATCACTAACTTTGACTGTTGGTATGCATCAACTGAATACGGGCTCTGTACTTTTATTAGAAACATAGATTTCATTTTTACGAAACTGTTATTCTGTTAAATTGTTTTACTGTTAAACTGTTCTGTTATTCTGTTAAACTAATCTGTTATTATATTTAAACTGTTTTGGTGAAGCCAAAAATGTTGTATTTCTTAAATGTTATTAGTTCGGATAAAATCAGAGCAGTAGATTTGGCTTTATTAATAAGGAGGGTCAATTAATGAAAAAGCCGCCGCCAGGTGTCACGCGGTCAAGTAAAATATATGTGATATGTAATAAAACGTCGTTTACCCTCACCCCTCTTATCCCCGCAAATTTAACAAATAATCTGTTAAATAAAGTTTTCTGTATTAATAATCTCTATCGTACTAATACACTGAGCTCTATAAGTAACAGGAGTTCAGAATCAGCGGTCAGAAGCATGAAAGGCAAATGAAGCCTGCAAGGCAAAAGTAAAAGATAGTCCACGTTGTCAATGTCAGATATAGTGTTCTCATTTACTATTATCCTAATTTTTACATTTATAATTAAGATATGCTTATCTAATTCATAAATATTTTACTAATCATGTAATGGAATGCAATAGACAGCATGTTTTGCCATGAATGCGAGCTAAAATTATCGTCACTGTATCCTTCCGCGCTGACCGCTGGAAAGCATGTTGGGCATTAGGAAGACAGATCTCCTGTTATATTTGGAGCTCAGTGTACTAATATGTGTCCTGTAAAAAAACCCTTAAACCCAGCTAATTATCATTCATTAAGTCGATAAAATATTTTTAACTTAAGCTTTTAGCATTTGGCAACGGTCAATAATTAAGTTGATTCTCTACATGTCCTATAATCTCTGATCCATCGATTTTAAATACTCGACTCGTAATTGCGATAACTTTCTCTACCTTGATTTATTTAATAACTTCTGCGGAGATTTTATACAACCAACCAACCAAGATAAAAAAGCGTATTTTTGATGAGATCTCTTTGTGGATGGATTTTCATTAATATTTAATCTATCAATAATCTATTTAAAATTTTCGAATTTTTTGCCCCAATCGTTCATGACCGCCCTACCAGCTACCCGTGTGCAAAATTTCGTAGCCCTGCGCCCTGCGGTTTCCGAGTTTTTGAGGTTACATAGATAGATACGCGAACGGTTTTTAATAGCATAGACTAGCTGGCTTCGCCCGCTAACGGGCCCCTAATTTACATCGGTGCCTCGAATATTTTGAAATCTCCTTTTTTAAAAAACATCGAAACGAACGACCCTCTGTCTCGCATCCACCTCGAACCGAACACAACCTTCGAACCGGGTGCCCGCTGCCTTCGGCACCGGATAGTCCTTTAATTTGCACATTGAATAGTACAAACCTCTAACCGAACGAACCCCCGACCCTGGTCCCCGCTGTCTTCGGCACCGTATACCGGTCGTGTTATGCACGCACCGGATAATCCCTTAAATTGCACATCGAATAGTAAAAACTTCTAACTGAACGAACCTCCGGCTAAGGTCCCCGCTGCCTGCGGCACCGTATAGCAGTCGTGCTGCGCACGCGCTGCAGTATACGTTAGTTCCACTTTCCACCACCATGTGGCGCAATCTGTTTATACTATCATAACTGAAATCGTTAAGTCTTTCGATGTCGAGTCGAATGAGCAATACCCCGTCGTCTTCGTGCCCATAGAACCGGAGATAGGAAAGCGCCGCTGGTGGTGAAAAAACGAACTAAAATCGGTAAACTCTGTCGATGTCGAGTCGAATGAGCCATACCCCGACGTGATCCTTCCCATAGAAACAGAGATTTGGAAAGCGCCTCCTGGTGGTGAAACTCGGAACAAAAATCGATAAGCTCTAATATCCTCTATCGATGTTGAGTCGAATGAGTCATACCCCGTCGTGATCCGGGCCATAGAAACAGAGATGGGAAAACGCCCCCTGGTGGTGAAAAACGAACTAAAATAGATAAACTCTATAATATCCTCTATCGATGTCGAGTCGATTGAGCCAAACCGAGTCGTTATGTGTCCCATAGAACCCGAGTTGGCTGAAAAATCCTTTAATTACACCTTCCACCACCAGGGGGCGCAATGTGTTCTATATGTTCTAACATGACCGAAATCTGTAAAGCTATCGAAATCCAGTCGAAAGAGCCAAACCCCGTCGTAATCGGGACCATAGAACCGGATTTCCGGAAGCGCCCCCTGGTGGTGAAATTTGGAACTAAAATAGGTAAGCGCTATCGATATCGAGTCGAATGAGCCAAACCGCGTTGCGATTGGACTCGTAGAACACGAGATATTATGAAATCAAAATATAAAATCTGATATTATTATTCGAAAAAAGTGGTATAAACTCAGAAACTTTAAAAAATGTTATAGAGGGTCCTTATTACTTTAATTATAATGTTTGGAATCAGTTTGGTGGAAATCCGTAATATAGTTTATTCCGTAACATAATATGATTAATCGGTCACAGACATTTCCAACGATATATCACATGAGGGGTGTGTTCAAAATTTAGAAAAGTACCTTCCTTCGGGGGGGGGGGGATGCTCTTCCTTCTTCCCATATATTATGTGTTATAAAATATCTTCAAGTTTCAAACAGATCACCTTATTATGTTTCTTTTAATCTGGGGATAGAACGGCCTTAATATCTGGCATTTAATTTTAAGCTGTCTGATAATTAAATAAAAAAAAATATTTGTAAATTCCTTCCTAATTATCGGAGGAAAACCAAATTTACATATTTAGAATCCTCGTAAAAATCTAAACATGGATGCATAAATTTTAAATCGATAAATCCAATAATAATAATTTAAAAAATAACAGGGCCCAAAATCTCTTAGTATAAAGAAAATGCGGTTTTTTATCAAAATGTTTCATTCTCTGAAATATCAGATCACATGTCAATTTTTTAGAAATGAATTGCTTTGTTAAAGGGTTTTTAATTGATATTTCCCTTCCTAATTATCGGTGAAAAACCAAAATTACATATTTAGAATCCTTGTTAAAAAATACACGTGGATGCATACATTTCAAATCAATAAATGCAATAATTAAAAAAAATTATAATAACGATGCCTAAAAGCCCTACTGCGTTGCATGCGAGGTAAAAGAATTATCGTAATACACGCTACAGCTTCTGACTATTGCAGCGTGGCGTCCGTAATATGTATATCTCACTTTGCAGTAAACATTTAGAACTCACACGATTACGGGTTGACATAAAAAAGGCAAATCTTCGTCAAAAACATTAAAAATTATTTAAAATTTTCGATTTTTTTGCCCCAATCGTTCATGGGCTCCCTACCAGCAACACGTTTGCCCAATTTCGTAGGCCGCGCCCTGCGGTTTCCGAGTTTTTGAGGTTACATAGATAGATACGCGCACGGATTTTAATAGGGTATATTATTCTAGCTGACCCGCCCGGCGTTGCCCTGACCCATGTAATAAGCTTAAATCTCTTAAAATACGAAACTCTGTCCCGGATCTCCGATGGTTTTGGCACCGTATACCGGGCATGCTCGTACGCTCCGGAAAATCTTTTATTTCCACCTTCCACTACCAGGGGAGCATTCTGTTCTAAACAATCCTCTTTACGAACGAATATCTGACACAGGTTCCCGTTGCTTAAGGCATCGTAATAGTAGACGGGCTACAAAAGCGGTTTGGAGAAGATGGGAACATTATTAGCCGAGTTATTGAAATTAGGCCCACTTAGAGAAAATAACCTTAAGGGGGCCAGCGGAAGGAGGGGATGTTCAACTATCCTTCAGAAAATGACTAATTAGGAGGACCACTATGCATCTTTAAAAATGTGTTCGTTCGGTTAAGCTATGAACTTAATTACAAATTTGGCTTAAACTATAATTCGGAAATAGTGGTAATTACTACGCAAAAATTTACTTTAATGTTATAGAGAGTGACTATTAAGTTAATTATAATGTTTGTAATCAGTTGCGTTGAAATCGGAAAGATAGTTGCTGAGTTATGGAAACGGGGCATAGTTAGAGAAAAAACCTTGAAGGTGGTGCCGGGGAGGAGCGGTTGTTCAAATTCATTTCAGTAAATGTTTAATTAATAGGACCAGTATGCATCTTTAAAAATTGGTTCGTTTGGTTAAGCTAGGAACTTAATTAGAAATTTGTCTTAGATTGTTATTTGGAAATAGTGGTACCCGCTACTCACAAATTTATTTTAATTATATAGACGTTGATTATTAAGTTAAATATGATGTTTGGAACCAGTTGCGCTGAAATCGGAAAATTTGTTGCTGAGATATGGAAACAGGGTACAATTAGAAAAAAAGCCTTGAGGGAGGGGCTGGGGGGGAGCTGATGTTCAAGTGCCTATCAACAAATGATGAATTAAAAGAGCCCCTGTATGCATCATTAAAGATTAATTCATTTGGTTTTAAGCTAGGAACTTAATTTGATATTTGGCTTAGACCATTATTCGGAAATACTGGTAACTGTTTTCTAGAAGTACACCCTGAAGCTATGAATGCTGATTTTTATGATAATTTAGCAAAATGGAACTGGTTTGGAGAAGTTCGGAACATAATTCTCTGAGTTTTGGAAATAAAGCACAGTTAGAGAAAAAAAACCTTCAGGGAGGGGCCGCGAGGTCAGTGCTCAACAACAAATCACTAACTTTGACTGTTGGTATGCATCAACTGAATACGGGCTCTGTACTTTTATTAGGAACATAAATTTAAGTTTTACGAAAACTGTTATTCTAAAATAGCGGTGTCATCTATATAAAACAGCATTTAAACGTTAAGGCTGAAGCAAAAAATGTTAAATTTCTTAAATGTAATTAGTTCTGTTGAAATCAGAGCAGTAGATTTGGATTTATTAATACGGAGGGTCAATTCATGCAAAAACCACCGCCAGGTGTCCCGGATTCAAGTAAAATATATGTGATATTTAATAAAAAGTCGTTTACCCCCACCCCTCCCCATCCCCGCAAATTTAACAAATAATCTGTGAAATAAAATTTTCTGTATTAATAATCTCTATCATAATAATATATGTCATGTAAAAAAAACCTTAACCTTGCCAATTATCATTCTTTAAGTCAATAAAATCTTTTAAAATTAAGCTTTTAGCATTTGGCAACGGTCAATAATTAAGTTGATTGTTTACATGTCATATAATCTCTGATCCATCGATTTTAAACACTCGACTGGCAATGATCCCTACCTTGATTTATTTAATGATTTCTGCGGATATTTTATACAACCAACCAACCGAAGATTACTCTGTGAAAAAGCGTATTTTTGATGAGATCTCTTTGTGGATAGATTTTAATTAATATTTAATCTATCAAAAATCTATTTAAAATTTTCAAATTTTTTGCCCCAATCGTTCATGACCGCCCTACCAGCTAACCGTGTGCAAAACTGCGTAGCCCTGCGTCCTGCGGTTTTCGAGTTTTTGAGGTTACATAGATACGCGAACGGTTTTTAATAGTATAGACTAGCTGTTTAACCCGTTCTACACACGGGAGTTCATGAATTTAATTCTAAAATGTGAATAAAATGAATTTAATTCCCCTGTTAAAGTGTTGAGTTGTTCAATAACTATACGATTTAGAAAAAAAAATACTACTGTGCATTTTTTTTAATGAAACTTAATTTTTGTTGCTATGGCAGCAGACGATAAAACTATATCTTTGGAATAAGGGAATAAATAGAATAAAAATGTTCTTGCCGTTTGTGATAAAATGTTTTTCTTTATTTAAAAAAAAATGAAATAATAAAGCGCAATTAAACAATCTCTAATTATTTACATGCGAGGTAAAAGAATTATCGTAATACCCGCTACAGCTTGTTGGTATTGCAGCGTGGCGTCCGTAATATGCATATCTCACATAGCAGTAAAGCGGGGTGCCGGGAGGAGGGGATGTTCAAGTGTCCTTCAGAAAATGACTAATTAGGAGGACTACTATGCATCTTTAAAAATTTGTTCGTTTGGTTAAGCTATGAACTTAATTACAAATTTGGCTTAAACTATTATTCGGAAATAGTGGTAACTACTACTCATAAATTTACTTTAATGTTATAGAGGGTGACTATTAAGTTAATTATAATGTTTGTAATCAGTTACGTTGAAATCGGAAAGATAGTTGCTGAGTTATGGAAACGGGGCATAGTTAGAGAAAAAAAACCTTGGAGGTGCCGGGGAGGAGCGAATGTTTAAGTTCACTTCAGTAAATTACTAATTAGGAGGACCACTATGCATCTTTAAAAATTCGTTCATTTGGTTAAGCTAGGAACTTAATTAGAAATTTGTCTTAGACTGTTATTCGGAAATAGGGGTACCCGCTACTCACAAATTTATTTTAATGATATAGACGTTGATTATTAAGTTAAATCTGATGTTTGGAATCAGCTGCACTGAAATCGGAAAATTAGTTGCTGAGATATGGAAACAGGGTACAATTCGACAAAAAGCCTTGAGGGAGGGGCCGGGGGGAGCGGATGTTCAAGTGCTTTTCAGCAAATGATAAATTAAAAGAGCCACTATATCATCTTTAAACATTGATTCATTTGGTTATGCTAGGAACTTAATTTGAAATTTGGCTTAGACTATTATTCAAAAATACTGGTAACTGTTTTCTAGAAGTACACCCTGAAGCTATGAATGCTGATTTTTATGATAATTTAGCAAAGTGGAACTGGTTTGGAGAAGTTCGGAACATAATTACCTGAGTTCTGGAAATAAAGCACAGTTAGAGAAAAAACCTTGAGGGAGGGGCCGCGAGGGGGCGCGCGGTCAAGTGCTCAACAACAAATCACTAACTTTGACTGTTGGTATGCATAACTGAATACTGGCTCTGTACTTTTATTAGGAACATAAATTTAATTTTTACGAAAATTGTTATTCTAAAATAGTGGTATCATCTATATAAAACAGCGATTAAACGTTACGGGTGAATAAAAAAAAATGTTAAATTTGTTAAATGTAATTAGTTCAGTTGAAATCAGAGCAGTAGATTTGGATTTATTAATAAGGAGGGACAATTAATGAAAAAGCCGCCGCCAGGTGGCGCGCGGTCAAGTAAAATATATGTGATATTTAATAAAAAGTCGTTTACCCCCATCCCCCGCAAATTTATCAAATAATCTGTTAAAGTTTTCTGTATTAATAATCTCTATCCTACTAGTATATGTCATGTAAAAAAAAAACAGCTAATTATCATTCATTAAGTCGATAAAATCTTTTAAAATTAAGTTTTTAGCATTTGGCAACGGTCAATAATTAAGTTGATTGTCTACATCTTATATAATCTCTGATCCATCGATTTTAAACACTCGACTGGGAATTGCAATCATCCCTACCTTGATTTATTTAATTACTTCTGTGGAGATTTTATACAACCAACCAACCGAAAATAAAAAAGCGTATTTTTGAGGAGATCTCTTTGTGGATAGATTTTAATTAATATTTAATCTATCAAAAATCTATTTAAAATTTTCGATTTTTTTTGCCCCGATCGTTCATGAGCCCCTTAGCAGCTACCCGTGTGCAAAATTCCGTAGCCCTGCGCCCTGTGGTTTTCGAGTTTTTGAGGTTACATAGATAGATACGCGAACGGTTTTTAATAGTATAGATGATGATTGATTGCAGTTTTAAAAAATCGTACATTTAACATATAAGCGGCATACATTTATTTGTTTTAGTGTTTTTATAAAATTTCAAAATAATAATAATCTTTTACGTTTTTTACATTAAAAAAATTATTTTTGTAAATAAATTTTTTCAAGAACAAACACAAAATTCTCCTATTCGAAAATAATTTATTGCATATACCCTTTCTCTTTTCAAATTAATTTTCCATGAAATTTTCTATGATTTATTTAAAGATAAAGCATAAAACGATATATTATTCACCTTAGCATATTTTAATTTGAAGAAATGTGAAACTACGTTATTGATCCTGTTTTCTGACAAATTACAAACGCTTTAACATCAGTTATTATGTGACCTACGACAGATTTATATTAAATTTACCCTAATGGAAAATATAATAATGACAAACATTGACAGACAAACAATGCAAATGAATTTTTAAATGAATGAATTGCATTATTTGTAGGAAATTGGACCAAAAAGACTCTGATTTTAGAATATTTGTTTTTTGTAAAGACATTTTTATTTGGCGAAATTATAATTACATGGTTGCATTCGAAAAGGAAAAAGCAGAAATACAAAATATAACAAAGAATATAAAAAAAATTACATGATTACATCATATATTTAAATTATGTTCTGGCACTGCATATATTTGATATTTCATAAGCAATTTGAACTTCAATTTTGTACAACAATTTTTTTTTAATTTTACAGCGATATATTTCAGTTTATGAACAACAAAAATAAAATTCGCCTGCTTAAAAGTATTTTATTACATATACCTTTTATTCTTTTCAAATTCCTTTTCCATGTTATTTTTCATGATTTAATTGAAGATAAAGTATAAAAAGCTGTATTATTCACTATAGCGTACTTTAATTTGAAGAAATGTGAAAATACATTATTGATCCAGTTTTCTGGAAAATTGCAAACACTATAACATGTGATATTATATGACGTTGGACATATTTATATTAAATTTACCCATGATATTTTTATTTCCCAAATACTATTATGAAAAACAGTGACAGACAAAAAGTATCATGCACGAAAATTGACCAAAAAGACTATTTTTTTAGAACATTTGTATATATAAAGAAGTTTTTGTTCTGCGAAAATAAGATTACATGACAGGATTCGAAAAGGGAAAACTTTAATTACAAAATATAACAAAATAATATAAAAAAATTACATGTGACATTACAAGAATTAAGAGTAAGAAATAACTTTCAAAAATCTTTTGTTTTGCGAAAATGTGATTACCTTGGTCGATTCGATGATGGGAAAAATTAAATTAAAAAAATATAACAAAGAATATAAAAAAAAATTACATTTGCTGCTTAAATTATGTTTTATCATTGCATATATTTGATATTTAATAAGTAATTTTAATTTCAATTTTGTACAATATTTATTTTTTCTTCAAATATAAAATAAATTTAAGATTGTTATTTGTTTAAAAATTATTTTATACATATTACTTAGAATGTTCAGATAATCGAAGATCATACTAAATAATATCAAAATGTTAAAATAAATAAAATATATGCGTATTTCATTTTGTATGAGAAATATTTCGCATTTCGTATATTAAAATGATATAAATGATGATTTTTTAAATGTTAGACTTTTCATTTATTTTAGGAAAATTTCCACAGACATTCAACAGACTTTTTATTTTGTTTATTTCATAGCAATGAATATTAATTATTTTTCAACAAAATAAAATTTTTGTGCGCTTACGTATCTTTACAATGTATGGAAAGCGTCCTAGAAGCTTACTTTAACTTTATCCATAAACCAAGGTTAATGTTATGTCATTCATTCTTTCTCTGTTAATACAACTTCGAGGAATAAGAACTGAATAAGAGTTTTTTGAGATTAATGAGAAAAGTTTCAATATTTCGTAAACATTTCCCCATAAAAATAAAAATAATTAAATTTAAATAAAACAAAATTACTCCGGAGTGAAATGTTTGAATTTTTAAAGAGAAAAAAATTACGATATAATTCATTTTCAATGATTTAACAAACAATCTTTTTTATTTATTTATTTATTTTTAAATGATCAATTTCTTTATGGTAACATGGAAATAATTCACTAACATATTAAAAATTCATTAAAAATACACTTATTTATGAAAACATAAACTGTAGATCATTTTAACACTAGAACGGCGGTAGGGGTCATTTTGACACCAGAGCACTTTTGTCCGTTGATTACTTTTGTTTGGTTAGAAGAGATTTTTTGATTTTTTTTTTTTTTACTTTTCCTAAATAGATAACAAGCATTTAAAAAAAATCAGCATTCTATATTTGTTAGTTTTTGAAATATTGGACAATATGGAATCCTTGTATATATAAAAAAAAAGTAATGGTTTGGAAATGGACCAATGAAAATCTGCGCGAAACGTATCTGATTGGTCAGAGCTTTTTGACTTTTCTTAGGGGAAATTAACAAGAAAGTAGAGAATTTAGATAGGATGGGCACTTTTAGGGGGCTCCAAGGGGAAAACTCCAAGGGCTAAAGCTCCAAGGGGAAGGGATCCGGGTCTGTCGCCAAGTTTGGCGCCAACTTGGCGATACATCGCCAAATTTGGCGGCCAAAATTAGCTGCCAAAAGTGCGCTATTTCCAGTATTTCGCCAAATTTCCATAGACTCCCATTGAAATCCAATAACGTTTACTCGCTTGCAAAAAATCAACAAATTGAGATATTGCAATGCAACAAAAATTAATATTAGCTTATGAATAGAGCTTAATTGAACTATTTACATTATTTTTAAGCACAAACACTAACGATTTACAATATTCGTAACACTATATATACAATTGGTACTTGTAATGTAAATAAATATCCAAGAGTATTTTTCTCTGATTTCATTACTATATTGTAAATTTTATTGTTTAAACTTACTGATAGTTGACACTTTGGTGAGTGGGGTTTTTCCGAATTTCTTGTATTTCATTTGTTTGTTTGTTTATTTATTTATTTTATTTATTTATTTATTTATTTATTTTTTTGAGATTCCTATGGCAAAATTCGGCACAAATGTCATATACGCACCATGTTGGCGCGATGTTTTTCAACCGCCAATTTGGCGAAAACTTTGTTTTTCAATATTAGTTTCAAATAGCATGCAATAATAACACGTAATTTTTTATTTCAATATAAAAATAAAATAACGTAATAAATGAAATAACTTATATTATTTTAAAAAAGGAAATAAGTAAATGATAGTTTGATATAAATAAATATTGATATACATAATAAAAATAATTTATAGAATTAAAATAAAAAATAAAAGTCAATAAACAACAATTTATTCAAAAACAAAGTTATCGCCAAATTGGCGGTTGAAAAAAATCGCGCCAACATGGTGCGTATATGACACCTGTGTCCAAAATTCTTCTATTTGTTTATTTGGCGTTTCAGTTTGGCGATAATTTTTTTTTTTAATGAAAATTGATTGACGGGATAATGAAGAAGTATCAAAAAGACAAATAAATCTTGAATTAAAAATTCCTCGATGAAATATCTAATACGTGTAAAGCATCTGATGCCAACTGGATGCAACGCGACGCCACGATCATGCACTTTTGGTGTTAAATGATATGTTTTGGCGGCAGTTCTTTTCTTTTTGTAGAAAGTAGTCGACGGGATAATGGAGAAGTAACCCATTTTCTACAGCATCGTTATAAAATTACCCAATGCAGCGACATTGTTTACTTAACTATTTCACACAAGTTGATTTTTAAATTTTTAATTCATCTTGTTTAATCAAACAGGAAAACGGTTGTTAGCTGTTTCGAGAGCAGTTGATTCGACCTTAAAATCCCTCAGTCAAAGCAAAATGAATGGAAACCCGGTTACAGCAGATCGCCACTGGTCGTTTAATTATAATACAATTTTCCGTAATCGTTTTAGAGTTGATTAAATCAGAGTGTTTTTAAATCATGCTGTGTCAGAACGGGGGTTGGCGAGCATAGCTCGTAGGGGGCAGAGCCCCCTAGTATATACATATATATATATGTGAAATATATATATATGAAATATATATGTATATATATGATATATATATATATATATATATATATATATATATATATATATATATATATATATATATGAAATATATATATTTATATATGAAATATATATATATATATATATGTCACGATTTCTCTTGATTCATACTCCAGGCACTGGTTTCCACCACAGGAAATTTTCAGTCGAGCACCGAGTCTTACTTTATGTGTATGTAAAAGAAGGCAGATAAGAAGCAGTCCATTTCCTTTTTACTTTTATTCGAAAAGTCAAATATGAATCGATTAGGCTTTACTCTATTTGAATCTCACTCCATACTTGCTAATTTTAATATCGTGGCATTACTTGATGATTAAATTTTAAATATAAGAAGACATCTTGGATCTTAAAACAGAAGACAGTTGTTTTTCGAATTTACCGGCGGCCAAGGAGAGCATTCTATGATCAGGCAGGCATGTCGGGGCCGCATACACCGCCGAATCCCGGAACCTTCTGCCGCAAAACGCGGGAAAACGCCGTATATCATTTTCTGAGCGCTCCAGAATACATTTTTACTAAGAAGTCTCTAGACCAATCAACGCTCACGGCTTAATTCCTTCGGCGCGTTAATATAGAAGTAATCTTATAGTAAGCTGGAAAAAAGCGCGCCAAACCAACGTTCTAGAACAAACTCGAAATCTAATTCCTTCGAATAAATAAGATCAAACAGAAAAGAAATACATATGTTTTATCAAGTATGGCAATATGCCAAAATAATTTTTACAGTGAGACTAAAGTCTTTCATAATTTGAGAAGTAATATTTTGTCAGGAATCGTAGGGAAATAAAAAATAAAGAAAAGAAAATCATAGGTTGTTATTTCAAAAGAGTAAAATATTTTAGCTGGGAGGTTGGTGTTTTTTAGAAGAATTAAATTCTAGGATGCATTTTATTTAAAGAAATAAAAGTGCGTAATTTTAATAGAGCATCTATCAGCGCAATTTTTTTTTAAGAGAATGAATTTGGAATAAACTATATTTTGCTAGACGTAATTTTGACAATCGAAATACTGAAGCGAGAAAATAATTTAGAATAATGGGATTTACACAGAATTATAGTTTTAATGAGGTCAACGGCGAATTTTTTTTTTAATTTGTTTCAATATCCCCCCCCCCCAAAAAAAAAAAATCAAGCTTATCTGAACAGCAGTTCCCTAACAGTAGTTCAGATAAGTGGCAAAACAAACAGAAAAAAATTGAGAATTTTCCTAAATTATAAAAATTATTACAATTTTAAAATTTAAATCACCAAGAATCACAAACAAATCAATTGCCTTAAATTTTGGAAGAATAGAAATTAAAATATTTTTTAGAGTAAAGCATAACCTAAAATACATAAGTTTTTACAACAACACTTACTTTTTGCAAGTGTAAAAATGAGAATACATCAAGATAAACTAAGAAATAACTAACATAATAAATAATATTAATAACATAATATATAAAGAATTCAATATAATAAATAATAAATAATAAAGCTGAAAATTAATTACATTGAAAAACTGAAGAATATTGCCAATTGAAAAAAACTGTATTCTGCAGAATACTATTGAAAACCTTAATTACACTGATACTGAATAACAATGATACTGAATAGCTGAATACTGAAGCTTCAATAGTCTTAAACAGTCACTGTTTGAGCAACAACAGCAGTCAACAACAGTCTCAAACAGTTCCGACTAAATTTCAGTCTTTCTCCATTGTGGTTTTGGGATTGCCCCCACTCTAATCTGTGGTGCCACTCTTTTTGTGGTCACACTAAAGACCAGAGCTAATTTATTACATGCGATAGCTATCTTTTGTCACAATCAGTAATTTTTTTTTTGAAATAATAAAAATAATAAATATCCATATTGCACTTCATGGTATACACACTACTTTGATATATCACAGCCTTGGTACCAAAAATCTAATTATTCTATAACTACAATTCATTGTAAGCAGTTTCATCAATTTGTCAACATTTTTTAAAATATAATTCTATTTTATCTTACTAATAACATTTTTTCTAATGCATTCTCTTAATAACTAATAACATTAATAAATTTCTTCAAATAATAAATAATATCAACAAACTTCAATAACTACTCTAGCAATATATCACAGTAAATATTACATTCCATAATAAACTATTGGTTGAGGAGAAAAAAATACATGGCAAAATATGTTTGTTTCCTTACTTGAAAGATAAGGAAATAATTTTTTGCTAGCCGAAATATATAAAAAAAAAATTAACTCTACATTATTTTTCCAATACTAAATAATTTAGATGCCCAAATATTTAGATAGGATTCACACAACCAACAATTGTGAACAATAATATCCCTTTCTGATACTCTTCATTTAATTAATAAAATCTATGACATAATCGGGTATAGCTAATTACCAAAATTTAAGTGTAGAATCATCTACTTCTTTTTACACTTTTAAGTAATAAGCAAAATAATAATAATAATAATAATTGTTAGATAGATAGGTGACAGAGAATTGGAATATAAAACTGTTATTTACACTATTGCAATCCTTATTTTTCAACTAATCTCTTCAAAACATTTCACTACAATATCACAATATAAACTTTTAGACTAATACAGAATATCAGCATTCAAGAATAATTCAAGAGTTTTATTGTATTAAACAAAATAAATATAGCTATTGCGAATACATTGAATAATATAAATAATATTTACTAAAAAACTGTAATTATATGGAATATTTAATTTTAAGTTAATAGACTCAACAAAAATAAGTACCAAAACTAGTTGATCAGGCTAGAAGATACCCGCAGCAATGTTGAGAAGTTATTGTTTATATTTAAAGTTAATTGAATTACACAAGTAGTATTCCCGTGTATACCCAAAAATATACCTGGTAAGAAGAATTTATTTTTAATTTAGAAAGTTTTTTTTTTTTTCAGTTATTGTAAATAAAAACTTTTAGAAGAAATTAATATATTGTTTTTACTAATGTTTGGTGTTGTGAACCTGTATGTGAAGTTGTTTGTGTTGGTTTTTGTGTATTTTCATGAAATAATTTGAAATCATCTGGAAAATAATATTGTCTCAATTTAGAAATGTGTACAATTACTGAATTGACTTTAGTTTCATAATTAAATCTGTCTATTTCATAAGTCACTTCTGAAAGTTTCTTTATGATTTTGTATGGACCTGAAAAAGTGGGTTCCAACTTCCTAGTATTGGGATATTTAAATTTTTCATAAATTACAAAATCATTTACTTTTAAAGGACACTCAACAAATTTTCTATCATATAACCTTTTATTTTTGAAATGAAATTCTTTAGTACGCTTTTTAGCAAATTTTAGTGCTTCTTGAACAGTTGGATAATAATTTTGATTTAAAGGACAGTTATAAGGTAATTTGCCATAAAATAGATATGCTGGTGGGAAATTAGTTATGGAATGAGGAGTATTATTGTATTCTTGAATGACTTGCTCTAATAACCGAGTCCATGGAATTTTAGATGAGATTGAGTTTACTTTACATTTTAATCTAGTGACTATTGTCTGGTTAACCCTTTCATACTTCCCATTCGTTTCTGGATGATGTGAAGAGGTAAATCTTTGTTTAATGTTATGTGTCTTGAGAAATTTTTTGAATTGAGGTGACCGGAATGCCTTGTGCCGATCACTGAGTATTGCTTGGAGAACCTGACTGTTGAAAATTTGTTTTAAGCAATTAATATATGTGGCTGATGTAACATTTTTAGATGGAAAAGCCCAGACATATCTTGTAGCATGATCTATTATTATGTGTAAAAATTTCTTTGTTGAGTTATAATAATTAAATCCACCCACAGTATCAATAGAGAGGCACTCAAAAGGTCGATCTGTGGCTGGTAGAGCTTGTAGTAAGCCAAATTTTTTTGTTTTGGGTTTTTTATTTTTTTGACAAGTGTTACAATGTTTTACATATTGGGTTATATCTATTGTCATATTAGGCCAATAATAGTTTGGAGAAATTAAATTTTGCATTTTTTGTACACCTAGATGTCCATAATTCTCATGTGCAATATGTAATAATTTTTTTCTTAAAGCCATTGGTACTACCACTTTTCGAAATCTATGTTTTTTAAGTATGATTATTCCATTCTCTGATCGATATTTCCTATCATTTACATTTTCCTTATTTTGCATCTCTATTATTTCATCTTTATCTAACAATAAATTAATATGTTGGTTGAAAAAAGTTACAGGGTTTCTGGACAACATGTCAGCTTCGACATTTGTTGACACTTTTTCATACTTAATTTCATACTCAAACATGCTTAATTTTAAAGACCACCTAAATAATCTTCCTCTAGGATTCTTAACATTTTTTAACCAAACTAGAGATGCATGGTCAGTATGGATGGTAAATCTGACTCCATGAAAGTAATGATAAAATTTATCAAGAGTGTCAATAATCGCTAAACACTCTAACTCTGTAATGAAGTAATTCTGTTCATAACTCTTCAAATTCCTTGAATGATAAGCAATTGGATTCAGAAACCCCTCTTTATCTGATTGTTTAAGTACTGCACCTACTGCCATCTGTGAGGCGTCAATAAACATATGAAGTGGTAATTTTGCATCATAAATTTTAAGAATAGGTTTTTGGATTAAAGCATCTTTCAATTTATTAAAAGAATCTTGACATTCTGGAGTCCAATTCCATATTGTATCTTTTCTAAGTAATTTATTAAGAAGTTGTCGAATTTGAGCATATTTATCTATAAATTTATGATAAACATTTATTGATCCTAGGAAACTTTGCAAATGTTTAATATTTGTCGGGGGTTTTAATTTCTTTATAGTTTCAATATTTGCATTTGCAGGAGTTATAATTCCATCATAAATTTCATATCCTAAAAAGTTAATCTTAGTCTGAGCTAATTTACATTTGGATAATTTGAGTTTAATATTCTCTAATTGACAAATTTTGAATATTTGATTTAAATGATCAAGATGTTCTTTTAGAGAGGAGGAGAAAATTATAATATCATCGAAATAGTGGCAAGCAAAATCTATTTTGTATTTATTTAGGATTCTTCTAATAGTTCTATTGAAAATCGGGGGTTCCGTTTTTATCCCGAATGGGAGGACTAACCATTCGAATAACCCAGAGCTAGTAGCAAAAGCTAATTTCTCAGTATCTGCGGGATGTATGGGTATGTGCCATTAGACGGAGGCTTAGTTCAAAGTTGAAAAATACTGAGCACCACTCAATTTATCCAAGATCCCATCGATACGAGGTAATGGCTCGGCATCATTTTTTACTATTGCATTTAATTTTCGATAATCAATACATAATCTAGTCTTTTTGCCTTCCTCTCTTTTCATAGCCAAAGTGACAGGAGCCGAATAAGGACTATTGCTCTCTTTAATTAATCTTGCTTCTAACAAACCTTGAATTTGATTTTGAATTTCTTTTTCCTCAGCTGGTGAAGTTCTATAAGGCCTCAAAGATATTGGTAGGTCAGATTTAAGATAAACGCGTTGCGGTTCAATATTAATTCTACCCACATCATATTTATGTTTAGCAAAAATATCCATGTGATTTTGAATTAATTCCCTTAAATCCCCATTTTGAATCAAATTTATCTCCCCCATTAGTTCACAATTAGAATTATTAATTTCGCGAGAAATTTGAGGAGTCATGAGTCTTCTATAATCTGGTTGCACTTCATAGTCATTATTTTCCTTATTTGACTGCATAATTATACTATTACCACAGTTCTCAAAATTTAGTTGTTCATCATGATAAAAATCCAAATTATTATGCTCTTCATTACTTTCAAAATTGTTATTTACTTGATAAAAATTAAACTTGTTATAATGATCATACTTATTTTCAAAATTACTACTGTCATTTTCAAATTTTATACTTTCATTATTCACTTGTACTTTATTAACATCAACAATATGAAAATGTAAAGCTTTTTCATTTTGTATGGCTACACCTCCATTTACAATTCTTTTCCCTTGTTTGACAATACAATGTTTACAATTAATTGTGAAATCAAATTTTGAACATTCTCTTAGCCCCAATATTGCATAATTTATATCTATATTACATACTAAACAATCCACCCATTTACTAATTTTCCCAACCCTGATGAGCACTCTGCACTTCTGATTAATTTCCATAAACCCTTTTGCCTGACCAATAATAGTAGTAGGAATTTTTTCAATTTTAGCATTAAGTTTTCTTACAAATTTCAATGGTAAAATGGCAATTGTGGAACCACTATCCACAATACAAGGTAAATTATAACTAGGGGTGTACCCATACACTATTAATTGTCATTCATTACCAGGATTACAAGCAAAAGAAGGAGCATTATGAGTATCAGAGGGAGTAGTATTACTTATAAAAACACATTCTCTTTCCCAATGGTAAGCATTTCTGACCCCCTTATTGGTACAAATTCTGCATGGTCTGCTTGGATAAAGGTTTTGAAAATTATTGTTTTGTAAAGGATTCCTATAATTAGGAGATCTCTGATTAATTTGGCGTGCTGGTAGCCAATTCCGAGGAGCATATTCTTGCCTAGGTTGTCGGAAAGGCTGATAATTTTGCCGAAAAGATTGCATTGGGAAACGGGGAGCAGAAAAATTTGGCTGACAAGATGGTTGATTGATTGGTTGTTTAGTATTGAGCGTTGGAGGAACTTCAACAAATTGTTTTACAGTCCTATACCAGTCAGTGGTATTTTCAGAGTGATTTACATTGATAGAATTTTGATATTCTGGTCGTAATCCATCAGTTAATCCTTGTAACAGAATGGTTTCACATAATTATAACTGCCTACCTATCTCTACTTTTTTTCTAAAATAATTTTCTAAGTCACTTAATTTATCCAGTATCAGTGTAGTAAAATCAGAAAATTTTGGGCATTTTAAGTCAATAAACCTCTCTATTAAAATATTTACAATTTGTTCATAATCATCACAATTTAAACAATCATTAACATACACTTTAAGAGCTTCACCTTTAAGATATTGAGATATATGATTGAATTTCCATCCCTCATTCTTATTTTCTCTGTTACAAATTTGGTTGAAATATTCTAGCCACTGCTGAATCCCCATTCCCGAATCAGGGTCAAATGCAATCATCTTAATTTCATCCATATTCTTATTACTTTTATCAATATAAATATAAGAAGGTACTCTATTATCTTTACAAAGCCCCGATCTTAATAGCATTTAAATAACAATAGAATTTAAATAATCATTAACAATAAAAATAAAAAAACATAAAAAATATTCAAAAGGCATAAAATCACAAAATAAAAATTTCAATCATAAAAACATAATTTACATTTAGAACCACCGTGTCTTCTTTTTTATTTTACTTGGCCGCATCTCATAAATTAAATCTTTCAAAGTTTCAAATTCATCAAAGTTCCAATTAATTCCATCCGAGGATAATACATTCCAAATCAGCGACACATCATATTTCAATCTAGATTACAACATATCAAAACAAAGTACCATCCGTCGCGACAGTTGCTGTCTACTCACACCGGCAAATGGCTGAACAAAAGCATTACTTCTAGCATATTCGCTAGACTCCAAAAATGTCTCGCTATCCTGGTCAACTAATATAACAATTATGTCACGATTTCACTTGATTCATACTCCAGGCATTGGTTTCCACCTCAGGAAATTTTCAGTCGAGCACCGAGTCTTACTTCATGTGTATGTAAAAGAAGGCAGATAAGAAGCAGTCCATTTCCTTTTTACTTTTATTCGAAAAGTCAAATATGAATCGATTAGGCTCTACTCTATTTGAATCTCACTCCATACTTGCTAATTTTAATATCGTGGCATTACTTGATGATTAAATTTTAAATATAAGAAGACATCTTGGATCTTAAAACAGAAGATAGTTGTTTTTCGAATTTACCGGCGGCCAAGGAGAACATTCTTTGATCAGGCAGGCATGTCGGGGCCGCATACACCGCCGAATCCCGGAACCTTCTGCCGCAAAACGCGGGAAAACGCCGTATATCATTTTCTGAGCGCTCCAGAATACATTTTTACTAAGAAGTCTCTCGACCAATCAACGCTCACGGCTTAATTCCCTCGGCGCGTTAATATAGAAGTAATCTTATCGTAAGCTGGAAAAAAGCGCGCCAAACCAATGTTCTAGAACAAACTCGAAATCTAATTCCTTCGAATAAATAAGATCAAAGAGAAAAGAAATACATATGTTTTATCAAGTATGGCAATATGCCAAGATAATTTTTACATTGAGACTAAAGTCTTTCATAATTTGAGAAGTAATATTTTGTCAGGAATCGTAGGGAAATAAAAAATAAAGAAAAGAAAATCATAGGTTGTTATTTCAAAAGAGTAAAATATTTTTAGCTGGGAGGTTAGTGTTTTTTAGAAGAATTAAATTCTAGGATGCATTTTATTTAAAGAAATAAAAGTGCGTAATTTTAATAGAGCATCTATCAGCGCAATTTTTTTTTCAGAGAATGAATTTGGAATAAACTATATTTTGCTAGATGTAATTTTGACAATCGAAATACTGGAGCGAGAAAATAATTTAGAATAATGGGATTTACACAGAATTATAGTTTTAATGAGGTCAACGGCGAAATTTTTTTTTTAAATTTGTTTCATATATATATATATATAAATGAAATATATAAATGTGTGAAATATTGATGAAAAAATATTAATTTATAAATTGTGTTTTATTTTAGTTAGCATTATATTTAATTTGTGAAACCAATCAATTTTGATATCAAATTAATGATTTATTTGAGTAGTTGTATGATCCAATGGATCGCCCTGTAGGCGTTACATTTACAGTACTTTAAAAATTCAATAAATTATCGAGTAATATTAAATATAAATTAAATATAAATGATGAAATACCGTAAACTATTATATTTTTTTCCGATGCATGGCATTTAAAATTGTTTTATCGTTGTCATTTCAGTATTTTCATTGGGTGGTCAAAATAACCCCTTCACGCCGTTAAAGTAGGTAAGATTTTTTCGCCGTTTTAGTGTTAAATTCAAATAAGTTTTCTTATATGTAATAAAATATACTGTTAAAAAATACAAATGTGTCTATAATATGACCGCATACAAAAATATGCAATAACCATTTCCGAGTTACACACTATTCCGAAAATTGTACTTTGTCATTAGAAACCTCAGAAACTATTATATTTTCGATATTTAAAAAGCATATTAAAAAAAATGCTTTCATTAAAATTTACAAAAAAATCAATTTATATTATAAAGCACAAATGTGTGTGTCACTCAATGCTGACGTCATAATGATGCGGTCAACACTATGGATAAAATGATTAATGTTACAACAATGGATTTATTTTTTACAATTAATTTTAAAAAATCGTAAAGTTGTTTGTATGGGGGGCGGGGGGAAATGCAAGTTTTGTTTTGCCGACGTTGCCCCCGTCCCCCTTACGGATCGAATTTTAAAATTATTATTGTCCAATTCATGTATTGTCTTCAGGAATACTTATATATTCCAAATTTCAAAGCTCTATGTCAACAGGAATTGGGTGAAAAATGAGCGACAAGATTTGACTGCCACCTACGTACAGAAATGTAAGTTAAAAGTAAGCATGTAAAACATATATATATATTACAAAATTTAATTTTTTTCCTCAATTATTCTATAAAATTTTTCCATTCAATAATATTCCGTATATAACCCAGCTTATTAAAATAGTTCTTATTCTTAAAATAGCCTTTTACTATCCTTATGTAAAGCCAATTTATCCTAATCCACTTAATAATATTTATTCGAAAGTAGTTAGTCTAAAAATGGCGATAGCTTTTTTAATTTATTCTTTAAATAGAACATCTTTATTTTAATCCATTATCAAAATTCATTCGTATTATTCCCGTGTAGTCAAATTGCTATAACTTCTTTATTTAAATGCTAAAATATCGCATCTCTTAAATTATTCCGCTCAGAAAACCTTATTTCCGTAAAGTTATCCTATTATTATATATTAAATGTCTATTTAAATATTTCCGAAAAACTTTCTTTCTTTCTTTTTTTCCCTTCTACAAAGATTCATTTTCTTTTTATTATTATTTTTTTTTATTACGTATTAAATTCGAAGTTTAACTACAGCCTCAAAACAGATAAATTCGTTTGTTGATATGGCAGGCATCTGGTACGAGATTATCCGAAAATTCTGGAAAAGCGTAGAACATTTTTCGCGGGTAAGGAAACCATTTTGCGACAAGATAAATCCACCGGAAATACTAATAGAGTTCCTAAAGGGACCTTTTGATTTGATAAAAGTTGGTCACGTGACGTATTCTGTTTTCTTACGCGAGCTAGTTTAAAAACACGTACATCCTGATTCGGAGAGAAATTTTTGACGTTGGTGTTTGCTATAAGAATCGGGACGGATTCTATAAAATAATGGAACGTTGTCATCGAAAAGAACTTGACAGTGGAGATTTTTTTTTTTTACGTTAAGCGTTGGCTAACGAGCATTCCTCCTGAAGTGATGTCTTTAAATGGAAATAAACTGTTTCTTCTACTGAAAAACGGACTGAAGTTTTTGTTGTTGATGACACCACACGGCCTCCTGATGCGATCTATAAGAGAAACCTGGCACAGAGCTAAACCTGTTTATCAACGAGCTTTCGACTGGCCTTCACACCGAATTCAAACTTGGAAATACGACAATAATTAAAAAGTACGACAGGATTGGACGTTTGAAAAATAGATGGTGATCAACAGAAAGTTTATGTGGAGTTTAAACGTGAAATTTGCAGATTTGGTAAAATATGTTACGAGGACGTCTACGCCATTACAGCACGTTTACGTCTGGTGTTTTGCTATTTTGTAGCTTTAGAATAAGTTAAAAATGGTCAAGCCTAAAAGAGAAAAGAAAGGAAAATCTGCCTTAAGTGAAGTTGTTACTAGAGAATATACTATTCATCTTCATAAGCGTCTTCATGGTGTTGATTTTAAAGGATTACGAAAAAGCACAACTTTTGTGTTATCAGGAAATTAAAGATTTGTAGCTTTGTGAAAAATGTTCCAGCGTGACTGTAAGTTGGTATTTTTATTTATTGATATTTTTATATGTGGATATTTATTATTTCATGTTATATTTAAAATGTTTTATTTTCTTATTCTTCGTTGTTTACTCTGAAATTTAAAGATTTTATATACCACGTTATACTGATTAAATTTTTGTTTTTAAAATTTATTTCTGTTGCAAATATTTAAGTGTTGTTAAGGTTAATTATTTAATTTATTTGATGATTTAGTATGATACGTCATCGTAATGTTATAGACAGCGGTATAAATTTTATATTTTCATGTTTTAAGAACAGATATTCTTAAGGAGAATTCTATTATTTTTTTAAAATGTTACTGAGATCGTAAATTACATATTTATTTACAATTTTATCTATTTCGTTATTTGTGTGGTATATAGTGTTATAAGTTTAACATTTAATGTTTTTAAGATCCGGATATTTAAAAGAAGATCGAGTTAACTCTTTTGTTAGATTAAATATTGTGGCAGAACCAAAATTTATAGCATTTGATCCAGATTTAGGAGTTGAGATACAAGCGTGGTTAAAATACTTCGATGATGCTTGGGAAAAAGAAAAGAAGGATGATGATTGGAAATTTAAAAATATTTCTCAAAATTTAAAAGAAGAAGCTCTTAAGATTTACATTAACGATTGCCTTAATTGCACTAAATACGAACAGATCGCTGATATCTTAACTGAGAATTTTATTAGGGTAAATATCCCGAAATTTTCTGAATTTTCTGCTTTAAAATTGGATAGTTTAAGTAACTTAGAAACTTATTTTAGAAAGAAAATTGAAATTGGCAGGAAATTGAATTTATGTGAAACTATTTTATTGCAAGGACTAACCGATGGTTTAAAACCAGAATATCAAAATTATCTAATTGTTAATCCTCCTGAGAGTACTACAAAATGGTATAGAATTGTTAAGCAATTTGTGGAAGTTTCCACCCCTGCTGTTACAAGTCCATCATTACCAAGTAAACCTAATGCAACTAATTTTGACAATCCTCGATATAGTGTGCAGCCTAATAGACCAAATTTTCAACAATTTAATACTCCTAGGAATGGGATTCAGACAAATCGGCCAATAATCAATTTAATTCTCCTCGAAACTGGATTCCTCGACCAAGCTATAATGTTCAGAGACCTAGAAATTTCCAAAACAGAGTACAAAACAATTATTTTCAGAACCCGTACCCATCTAGGCCATGTAGAATTTGTGTAAACAAGGGTGTAATGAATGCTTTTCACTGGGAAAAAGAGTGTATTTTTAATAACAGTTCAATACCCTCTAATACTCTTCCAATTGGTACTCCTAATATTGGACAATTAATTGTGTATGGATATACAAATAATTATAATCTACCATGTGTCGTCGATACCGGTTCAACTATCGCAATTTTACCATTAAAGTTTGTTAAAAAATTGAATGCTAAAATTGAAATTGTTCGTCCAGTTACTATGGGTCAGGCAAAAGGGTTTTTACAAATTAATCAAAAGTGTAGTATTCTTCTTAAAGTGGGTAAAATCCAAAAATATGTTAACTTTTTAGTATGTGATACAGATTTGGATTACTGCATCTTGGGGTTAAGAGAATGTTCAAAATTTGATTTAAATATAAATTGTAAGAATTGTACAGTAAAACAGGGAAGGAAGATTATAAATAGGAGTATATCCATACATGATGAGAGATCACTTCATTTTAATACTGTAACTGTAAAAAAAAATACAACCAGGTAATGATAACTTGATAACTTCTGATTATGATAGTTTGAATTTATTTAGTGATGATAACTTGGTAACAACTTATAATGAAAATTCTATTTCATGTAATGATGAATTATTAACAAATGGTGATAGTAATGAGAGTTTAAATGGATATAATGATGACAAAGTATCACCATATACTAATGAAAATTGTGTGAATACTCAGGACTTTTTTGTAGCTAATCACAATGAATGTAGCGTGCAGCCTGATTACAGAAGTTCAATGACTCCTCAAAATTTTCGCGATATTATTGATTCAGATTTAATTGGGGAAATAAATTTAATTGAAAGTGGGGATATAAGGGAAATAGTTCAAAATTATAGGGATATTTTTGCAAAACATAAATATGATGTGGGTAAGATAAATATTGAACCACAACGCGTTTTACTAAAATCTGACCTACCTATATCTTTGGGGCCCTACAGAACTTCCCCCTTAGAAGAAAAAGAAATAAAAAATCAAGTTCAATCTTTGTTAGCGGCTGGTCTCATAAAAGAAAGCAATAGCCCTTATTCTGCCCCTGTCACCTTGGCTATGAAAAGAGAGGAAGGTAAAAAGACCCGACTATGTATAGATTATAGGAAATTAAACGCAATAGTTAAAAATGATGCAGAACCTTTACCTCGTATCGATCAAATTTTAGATAAATTGAGTAGTGCCCAGTATTTTTCCACTTTGGACTTAGCCTCTGGCTACTGGCACATACCAATACATCCATCCGATACAGAAAAATTAGCTTTTGCCACCAATTTTGGCCTCTTCGAATGGCTGGTGCTCCCCTTTGGTATAAAGACAGGCCCCCCAATATTTAATAGAACCATTAGAAGAATCCTCAATAAGTATAAAATTGATTTTGCTTGCCATTATTTTGACGATATCATAATTTTCTCCTTCTCTCTAGAAGAATATTTAAATCACTTAGCGAAAATCTTTGAAATCTGTAAATTAGAAAACCTTACACTTAAACTTTCTAAATGTAAATTAAATCAAAATAAAATTAATTTCTTAGGCTATGAGATCACCAATGGAACTTTAACTCCAGCTAATACCAATATTGAGACAATTAAAAAATTGAAACCTCCCTCTAATGTTAAAGAACTACAACGATTTTTAGGTTCCATTAATGTTTATCACAAATTCATAGATAAATATGCTGAAATTAGATACCCCCTCAATAAATTACTTAGGAAAAACACAATATGGGAATGGAACTCAGAATGTCAAAACTCTTTTGCGAAATTAAAAAATACTCTACTTGCAAAACCAATTCTAAAAATTTATGATCCAAAATTACCCCTACACATGTTTGTAGAGGCCTCTCAGGTAGCAGTAGGCGCAGTTCTAAAACAACCAGATAAAGATAATTTTTTGCATCCTATTGCTTACCATTCTAGAATTTTGAAGAGTTATGAACAAAATTACTTTATAACTGAATTGGAATGTCTTGCTATCATAGATACTCTTGATAAATTTTATCACTATTTTCAAGGTACTAAATTCACAATCCAAACCGACTATGCATCTCTGGTATGGTTAAAGAATGTTAAAAATTTAAGAGGCAGACTTTTTCGATGGTCTTTAAAACTTACCATGTTCGATTATGAGATCAAGTATCAAAAAGGTTCTACAAATGTCGAAGCAGACATGTTGTCACGAAATCCTGTTGCTTATCTTAATCAACATGTAAGTTTATTATTGGACAAAAAAGAAATAATGGCGATGCAAGATAAAGATAATGTTTGTGACAGAAAATACAAAAAAGAGAATGGGATTATAATTATTCAGAAAAAAGGATTAAAAAAATAGTAGTACCAATGTCACTAAGAAAATTATTACATATTGCTCATGATAATTTTGGGCACTTAGGTATACAAAAAATGCTTAACTTAATATCTCCAAACTATTATTGGCCCAACATGACAATAGATATTACACAATTTTTTAAACATAGTGATACATGCCAGAGAAATAAAAACCAAAACAAAAAAGATTTGGCTTGTTACAAGCTATGCCAGCCACAGAACAACCTTTTGAATGTCTTTCTATTGATACTGTGGGTGGATTTAATTATTACAATTCAACAAAAAAATTCTTACACATAATAATATATCATGCAACTAGGTTTATTTGGGCTTTTCCATCCAAAAGTGTTACTACTGAAACATATACTAATTGCTTAAAACAAATTTTCAATATTCAAACCCCTAAAACAATACTTAGCGATAGACATAAATCTTTTAGGTCTCCAAGATTCAAAAAACTTCTCAGAAAATATCACATTCAACAACGTTTTACATCATCACATCACCCCGAAACCAATGGGAAGGTAGAACGAGTTAATAAAACTATAGTTACTAGACTCAAATGTAAAGTTAATTCCATTTCTTCTAAAATACCTTGGACTAGATTATTAGACCAAGTCATACAAGAATACAATAACACACCACATTCCATAACCAAATTCCCACCTGCCTATTTATTTTATGGTCAGTTATCTTATGAATCTTCTTTAAAACAAAATTATTACCCTCCTGTTAATAAAGCACTCAAAATTGCAAAAGCGCGAACTTGTGAATTCCACCTTAAAAGTAAAAGACTCTATGATAAAAAATTTGTTGAATCTCCACTAGAAATACAAGATTATGTAATTTGTGAAGAATTTAAATATCCTAACACTCGAAAATTAGAACCTACTTTCTCTGGACCATACAAAATAATAAATAAACTTTCTGATGTGACCTATGAAATAGACAAATTTAATTATGAGACTAAACTAAATTCAGTTATTGTACATGTTTCTAAATTAAGACCATATTTTTCACCAGATAAGTTTAGACTATTTCATGAGCAACCCAAACAACAATCAAAACCACAACAAACATCACAATCATCATCACAAACTAAAATAAAAACAATAGAGTAAATTCTAATTTTTTAAATATCTCTTATTACCATAGTTTCAACAGTATCAGGTATGTTCTTGGTGCGCAACGAGAATATTACTTGTTTTTGAGAGTTTTTGAGGTTAAGTAGACACCTTATGCAGGCATAAGATGTGTATTTTGATTTTAGGAATTTTCAAATTGATGTTGAAAATGAAATTAAATGTTTTTAATTCTATATCAAAATAAACTATTTTACTTTATTTACTTTTTCTTAAACCAATTGTTTCGAAATTTAATATTAAGTTATTTATTTCAATAGATAATCAAATAGTAACAGTTTATAAATATTTCTATAATTATATAAACATATAAATAATTGGATAGTGATGATGTGATTTTAGAGTGATTGTTTTGTGTAACAATAGAAATTAAGTATTTAAACAAAAACTAAATTTAACATCTTTTTATTGTTATGTATTGTCTTTATTTATTCTAAGTTTGCCAAAAAACAACTCTCTACATTTAGGATGAATACTTAAACTTAACAGTATAATTTTGTAAAAGGGTATCAGAGAGAAAAAAATTATTGTAAGGAACTACTGGTTGAGAGTTCACTTTCTAAATATTTAGATTTAAATTTATTTGGATTTTGAAATTATTATTTTTTTGTATACTTTTGACTGGCAAAAATACTTTCTTATATGATTAAAAAATAAGAAATTTATTGTAATTATTTTATCCTCAACCAATATTTTCCTTAACAATAAATAAACAAACTGTGATATTTTCTTACTGTTATTACTTACTGTTATTCTTACTGTTATTATATTATTATTATTTCTACTATTGAATTATATTATGAATTCCTACATATGTTGAGAAGTGTTAGTTATATTGAAAGTTATTATTGTTATATTTATGAATTGAATTTTATTATATTTATTTATGTTACTGAAGAGTTATATTATTTATTAGTGAAAAAATATTTGAAAAATTAGTTAAAGATGTTGGGATCCCACAGGAATATAACAAAAATAACATATTCCAAGTATAAAATAAACGACCAAGAAAATAATTTGATAAACAAACCTTTAAAGGTAGTTTAATATTACCAAAATACTTGTTTATTATGTGAAAAATTTACTGTGATACTTAAGAGAAAACTGTTGTGACAAATTGCTAGCATTATAAAGTCATTATAAAGTCATCATAAAGTCATTATAAAGTATTGGTAAAAATAACTACAGTTTTAAAATTTGATGGAAAAATATCTTAATTTTCAGCCTTTATATAAAAACGGTATTTATAAAAGAGACTGTACTAATCATTTAAAAAACAAAATGAGGATTTATAACGGTCCAAGAAAGAGACTGAATAAAAAAGTTGGATCTAATGAACTGAAATTTGAATGAAGTCGATTTCTTTTAAACTTTGTTTAAACAATTTGCTTGTGACTACTTACTTTAAACTTTGTGAACTTGGTGAAAGAAAATTTTATTATTATTATTATTTTGTTTTTCTTGTTTATGAATATTTATTATTTATTGTTATTGTATTTTTCTTGTGCACTCACAAATGGTAAGTGAGATTGTAACCATTTCTTGTATTATTTTACAGGGGAAATGCTCGCAGATTTATTTTTATTTATTTATTTATTTTAATTGATTACTATTATTTTATTATTTTTTTTGTTTTTGTTTTAACCATTGCTTCAGAAATTTCCCATCTCCTTGCTGACAGTCTCTAAATTTATACTATTCAAAATTCAAATTTCTAAAGTATTAAATTTATATTGTCTGAATTTATAGTTACTTAACTAATAACTTCATCCAAAATCTTTAGGGAGGGGGGGATAATATTACAAAATTTAATTTTTTTCCTCAATTATTCTAAAAAAATTTTCCATTCAATAATATTCCGTATGTAACCCAGCTTATTAAAATAATTCTTATTCTTAAAATAGCCTTTTACTATCCATATGTAAAGCCAATTTATCCTAATCCACTTAATAATATTTATTCGAAAGTAGTTACTCTAAAAATGGCGATAGCTTTTTTAATTCTTTCTTTAAATAGAACATTTTATTTTAATCCATTATCAAAATTCATTAGTATTATTCCCGTGTAGTCAAATTGCTATAACTTCTTTATTTAAATGCTAAAATATCGCATCTCTTAAATTATTCCGCTCAGAAAACCTTATTTCCGTAAAGTTATCCTATTATTAAATATTAAATGTCTATTTAAATATTTCCGAAAAACTTTCTTTCTTTCTTTTTTTCCTTCTACAAAGATTCATTTTCTTTTTATTATTATTATTTTTTATTACGTATTAAATTCGAAGTTTAACTACAGCCTCAAAACAGATAAATTCGTTTGTTGATATGGCAGGCATCTGGTACGAGATTATCCGAAAATTCTGGAAAAGCGAAGAACATTTTTCGCGGATAAGGAAACCATTTTGCGACAAGATAAATCCACCGGAAATTCTAATAGAGTTCCTAAAGGGACCTTTTGATTTGATAAAAGTTGGTCACGTGACGTATTCTGTTTTCTTACGCGAGCTAGTTTAAAAACACGTACATCCTGATTCGGAGAGAAATTTTTGACGTTGGTGTTTGCTAAAAGAATCGGGACGGATTCTATAAAATAATGGAACGTTGTCATCGAAAAGAACTTGACAGTGGAGATTTTTTTTTTTTACGTTTAGCGTTGGCTAACGAGCATTCCTCCTGAAGTGATGTCTTTAAATGGAAATAAACTGTTTCTTCTACTGAAAAACGGACTGAAGTTTTTGTTGTTGATGACACCACACGGCCTCCTGATGCGATCTATAAGGGAAACCTGGCACAGAGCTAAACCTGTTTATCAACGAGCTTTCGACTGCCCTTCACACCGTATTCGAACTGGGAAATACGATATATATATATATATATATATATATATATATATGTATATTGCTGCCATTGATTGTCGGAAACATTCCGAGTAGGTTTTATAGTTTATTAATAATTGTTCTTAACTTGGAATATCGGTTTTTCGGATGCAATATATTCTCAAGTAAACAACTTCATGTTCAAAATACGTGTTTTACAGACAAACATGATACATTAATAGTATTAACATTAAAATTAATATTATTTTGTACGTAGCTCTCACAAGTATACATTATGTTACTTAGCTGATTGTTTAACTGGGAATTTATCGCATCCGAAAACCTGTGTTCTAGGTTCAGAAACAGATTAAATGCAATATGAAAACTACTTCGAAACATTCCCGACAATCAGTAGCTGCAATAGAAACTTTGTTTTCGTAAATTCTTTTTTAAATCGCGAAAATATAGTGATTTATGAGGTTTCTAAAGATAAAAAAAAGCTTTTCGGAATAAAGGGTATTTCGGAAGAGGTTATTGTACATTTCCGATCCTGGTTATATTATATTTTCGTGGGTAAAGAAATATTTGTCTTTTTTTTTAAATTATCTCACGATACCCTATTACTCCCGCTCCGTTGTCTGTCCGTCACAGAGCCATTCTCAGAAACTATGTAACTTACAGAGTTGAAACTTGGTGTATATCTAGCTGAATAAAAGCTATAAAGCTCAAAATATTAAAATTTGAAAAAGTCGTATTATTTTAATAAATAGAGATAAAAAACCAAAATTCTAACAGCCTTTTCCTATTAAATTTAAACATTTTTCGTTAAAGCAGTTGCCAAAAATTAAAAATCCACAATGAAATTCTACCTACAATAATTAATTTTCTATTGAACGATTTCCACGTGAAAAATGAAAATGAAATAAAAAGTTTCACCAATTGAAAAAAATATTAATATGAAATAAAAATGATTGACGTCATAGTGGTAATAAAACGGAAAATGTCAAAGATTTCTCAATAATACAAGGAGTATGAGTATGTGTATGTTCACAAAGCAGATTAATATCACGTCAATAGAGAATTAAAAAGAAAATCTGACGTCTTGTTGGAAGTTTAACGATTTTTTCGGATGTTTGAGAATAATACAAAGCGAGTATCAATATGAGTAACCGAGAATAGTAAATATATGAGTTTGAGAAACATATTGAATCATGATAAAAATCCGATTATGGAAATATTCGCATTTTTTAACATTTTGAAGGTGTAAAACATGTTTAATTTTGAAATTATTTTCTTAAATATCGCATTTAGTCCGCATGACAAATATTATTATGACAGAATATAATAGAGGGCTTAGCCCGCTATCGGGCTGGTTTAGATATTCGAAAAAAGAAAAAATATACTGGTAATTTTTTACTTTATAAAAAACATGACGTTTTTTTTGTTGCTAAATGAAATTTATTTGGATTTATTAAAGAAAGGATAAAGTGTTTTGAAAGGAATATTAAACGAAACCCTTTGAGCGATCTTCGATCACACTTACCCACTTGTTTTTCATTGTCGATGCAATATTGTGGATTAAATTGGATGAATGTTGCAACAATTGAGCTAGTTTTTCAATTAAACAACCACAACGTCATTTCTATGGAGAAAATGCAAGTTTTGAGCCGACGTTGCCCTCCCCCGCTCTCCTTATTAATTCTAGAATTTTTGTCTTTGTAGTTTTATTAATGACCAGCAAAACCCGCAGCTTTGCTCGCGTAATTCTTGAAAAATGCCGTGGTATTCGTTGGCCTATTTTCATTAGAGGAAATTTTACTGCCACATACAATTCAGAAATTACTAACTAAGCAAACACTAATGTCGAAAAAAAATCGAAATTTTAGAACGATTTTCTCTCTTTTACCCCCCCCCCCCTGTGGTAGTGTCACCGTTATAAAATATAGCCTACGTTACAGTAGGGACAGTTACCATCACTGTTGAAAATGGTTCTTTAGTTCCGGAGATTCCATAGATATTGTAATTTAGAATGTTTTTAGAACGCTTTTCGCTCATCTCACAGTTTTAAATTTCGAATTTTTTTAGAATTTGTTCTTAGAGAGCATTTACATCTTACAAATAACTACCATGTCAAAGTTCAAGTTTCTAGCTCCTTCAATATTAAAAAAATCGAAATTTTAGAACGTTTTTTGCTCTTGCACCCCCCTGTGGTAGTGGCAACGACATAAAATATAGCCTATGTTACAGCAGGGACTTTACCACCAATTTGTCACCATCACTTTTGAAAATGGTTCTGTAGTTCCAGAGATTCCATAGAAATTGTAATTTAGAAAGTTTTTAGAACGCTTTTCGCTCATCTCACCCTTTTAATTTTCGATTTTTTTTTTAGAATTTGTTCTTAGAGAGCATTTACATCTTATAAATAACTTCCACGCCAAATTTCATGTTTCTAGCTCTTTCAGTATGAAAAAAAAATCGCAATTTTAGAACGTTTTTCGCTCCTGCATCCCCCTGGGGGTAGTGCACAAACATAAAATATAGCCTATGTTGGAGCAGGGATTGTCACCATCAATTTACCACCATCACATTTGAAATCGCTTCAGTAGTTCCAGAGATTACCCCCTACAAACAAACAAATAAAAAAACAATCTTTACTACTTTATAATATTAGTATAGATGAAGTTTAGACTGGGTTATTGATTGATAAGGGACGTCCCTTCTAGTAAAATATTTAAATGATTATTTCCAAATTTATAAATTTATTTATGTTATTTTTATTTAGTACTTTTATTTATGATATGTTCGAATAGATACTAGTACTAATTACATTTCGAATATTAAATTATTTTCCAGCAGTGTATAAGGCCAAAAATACGAAATATTTCCCGTCATATTCATATATTTTAATTTTTTCCGCTGCATGTTAATACCTTAAATCTACACCAGTTTATTAGATAAAATGGCTTCACTTATTTTTATTTTTGTTGTACTAAGGAAATTGTTTTAAAATATCATAAAGATGTGAAAAATATTTCTGAGGAAAAACATTACTCTTTTAGGAACATTTCATATTTTGAAGAGAATAAAACTAATATGAAATGTATCAAAGAGATCCTTCCTGCAATAATTTTGAAATAATATAAAAATTATGTTCTTTGCCACAAATTTAAACAATATTATATATTATAATAGAAATTAATGCCAACTGCGTGCATGCTAAAAAATATAATATAAAATATTTAGAAAATATACTAACACTATTAGCAATGCAAAAGTTAGGAGATATTAAATTTTAGAAGAAAGGCAAAAAATAACATTATAGAGAAAAGCAAACTCTTAAATGAATTTACATACTGTTAAAAACTGTGTCACTTTTACAAAATATCTATTATAAGATATTTTTAAAATCTACCTCTCTGTTCTTTCTCAAAAAGTATTTTTTTATCAACTGACAATTTCAAAGTACTTGATATTATTTTTATATAAATAAACATGGTAACTTCAACAGAAAATAACTTCCTTTCAATTAAAAATATTAGTATAATATGCCAAAAGTTTCATATTATAAATATTACATACACGTATATATATATATACATACACATCTATATATATAAATATATATATATATTCTTACCAAGAGTAGATATAACAATATGGATGATTTTGGATGACATCCAAAACATCAATAACTATTACAAATGAATGCAATATTGAAACACGTAAAATATGCATTATACAGATGAGAATGTTATTGTAAACTCATGTCGAAAATCTTATATCATTGTAGCAGAATTAGCCATCTAAAGGTTTAGATTTTTAAATTCGAATTTCGGAATGCGAAATAAAATGAAATTCAATTTTAGATTTTAGGCAATTTTTGTAATTTAAATTTTATTCTCTGATGGAAAAAGAGAGCAGGCACTATAGAATAACTTCTATATCCACTTCGATTGTACTAATTTTGAATTACATAGGAAAATAGTCAGAAATAATTATTAAGGTTAATTATTAAGGAAAATTATTAAGGATACTTATCACTAAAGAAAAATAACTGCAACTGAAAACAGATAATTTCTATAAGAACAATTAATTTGTTTATTTCTTTTATTATATTGATCAGCCTAAAGCCTTCCTCATAAATTTACACATAAACTTTAAATCACATTATTTCATTATATATTAAGAGTTATTACTAATATCTGTATTACGTTTAGCTATGATCTTACAATATCAATGTTGTTGCATACTATAGAATTCAATTTTAAAGAGAAAATGTTTGACCTTGTTCCTTTAATACTAATATTTTTCTAAACCCTCTTTCTAGATTCAAATGTTTTCGAAGAATATTTTAAATAAAGTATCTATACATGAAGTAGAATATTATTTTCTTTATATTTCTTTAAATTTAAAAAATGTTTCATGAAAGTAATCATTTTTATATTGAAGCAGTTCTTCGAATCATATATCACCCACTGTTGGAATGAAATGAAAACTTTCCGATTACTTTGACTGATTTCACATTTTCATAATTGACTTTCATGTATTTTATACATTTTATCATTTCCATTTACTAAGTAAAAGTTTAATCTGTTAAATTGATAGACATAAATATATTACGGAAATAAATAAACTTTATCTAAATATTCTACATAAAATAAATGATTTAATATCCTTAATAATTTTACGTGCCTTTTTATTAGTGGATATATATTATTTTCAAATTCTTGGAAAGCACAATGGATTTAAGGGAATACGTAATATGAGACATAGTGTATTATATCACGAGTAAATATCATAATATGTGAAATACTTATTCATAGTTACCATAAAAATATAGTTAAAGTATAAATTTTGTTCTTAAAAACTGCACACACTTTACCCTAAAGCATTTTTCATAGTCAAATATCAATCTTAGAAGAAGAAAATGCGATTAACGACACATGGATAAATTAATTTATTTGTGTTTTATCATATATATATACATATATATATATGTATAATGTATAATAATAATAATAATAATAATAATAATAATAATAATAGTAGTAATAATAATAATAATAATAAGACTTTTGTGTATAATAACCATTAAATCCCATAAGAAATCGACAATATATAAACCGATAATTATAATACAATACAAAGACATATCCAAAAATGCAAGATTCTAACATTGAAAAAAGTGGAAAATAAATAAAGATATGTGGAGAAAAAAGTCATATTTGCAGAATGTGAAAATAGTACCAGAAACAAATGGAAAATTATATTGAGAAACACGTTATCAGGGGCAATATTCCACAATATAAGTAAATCGTAATTCATTTCTGTTTGAGAAAAATAAGCCTGAGTCGGATTTACTTTACTCAAATTGCCCGATCAAATGCCTAAGGTAAAAATTGCATAAAATTGGACAGAACATTGAAAAAAAAACATTTTAGATGCAAAATCAATTATTAGGGAATATTATGAAATACGCGAAAACAGATTTAATGAAAATAAAAGAAACTAAAAGAAAACTATAGAAGCTAAACGTACACATTGAATGACAACATTATATATATATATATATATATATATATATATATATAGTATATATGTCACATTTTAACTTCACAATCACTCCATCTTCCGTAACTGGTCTCCACCCAGGAAGTTTTCAGTCGTACGCCGATTAGATAATTCGTTGGTGATGCTTATTGAAAAAAAAATAACTAGGCAGTCAAGTCCACTTCAAATTTTAATAGGATCCCAAGAGCTCTGGTTATGCTTTTAGCTCTCATGATAATTCACATGTAGTAGAGCCAAGGAGAAGCGTCGTATCCCAAATACCATTCGAAGAAATCAAGCTGTTAAGGGGCGGCATCTTCGATTACATTGGCAGCTACGGGGATTTTTATTCCAGGATCGCGAGCCCCGCGTCGCACTTCCACCTACATCCTGCTCCAAGCAACATCTCTCTCCTTCAAGGCGGGAAACCCAGAGTATATCTATCTATTCTAACCCAGAGTATATCTAACGCTCATGAATACAGAGCCATTAAAACAGTCTTTCGACCAATCAGCATTACGGAACTCAATTTCCTGGCGCTATGATATGGAAGAGGTCAAGCCTAAGGCTGAAAAAGCGCGGGAGAATATTCTAGAATTGTTTTGGGAAAAAATCTGATTCCTTCGAACAAATAAGAAAGAAAAAAAATAGGTAGGTTTTACCGAGTGTGGGAAGGATGCCAAGATAAAATTTTACATTGAAACTGAGATTAGCTTTTATATTTTGAGAAAGAATACTTTTTTGCCAAAAACAAAGGGAAATAAAAATAAAAAGATATAGGTTGTTATTTCAAGAGAATTAAAATATTTAGTTGGGAGATTGATATTTAAAAGAATTAAATTTTAGGATGCGTTTATTTAATGAAATAAAAAGAATTTTAACAGAACAGCACTTAGAGCCATTTTTTAAGAGAATGAATTTGCAATAAAACATTTTTAGCTAGGCGGGATTTTGACTAATCTAAATACTAGAACGAGAAAATAATTTAGAAGAATGGGATTATAGCAAACAGAATTATAGCTTTGATGAGGCCAACAGCGAAAAAAATTAAAATTTGTTTCATATATATATATATATATATATATATATATATATATATATATATATAGGAGTTTATAATATAGGAGAGTGTTACTTAGCACCAAATAAAATTATGATTATAGTAATCCAATTGTTATTTCTTATAATTAGGAACACTTACAGAATAAAAACTCTGTTTGATTCACTATTATTATATTTATTAACAAAATGACAAAACTCGCCACTCATGGGGACTTCTCAAATAACATCAATCGTACGACGGAGACATAAATACATCTCTCACTCTCAAAAACAAACTTATTAGTTTTACAAATCACTATATTCCCGACACACCGATTTTTTAAATTTATCTGCGCCGATATGTGGCGTCATCTGTTGCTTATAATACGAAGTTGAAACATATATTTCATCAAACAACAGTCAAGTATCGTGAAAAATGAAAACCCACCTTACTTTTATTTTGTCAACTGTGCATTACCAGATGAAGTTGAAAGGAATAAAATTTATAAGTCATTAAAACAAAAGAAATCAAAATTCAAAAAAGTGCATCTCATTGTATCACTTGAAAAACATAAGCAACTACTATTAACGAAATATTATATTAAACGATTTCTGATCGATCTAAACAATCTCTGCATCCCATGCAAACTCTGATAATTCTACCATTGCTTTTCTTTTAAAACAATGAAGGAGAAAATGTAAATAATAGTAGTAATATTAATAATGTTGGGATTATTATAGATTATTTTAAATGTTTCAAATTTGCCCCCATCATACACAAAAGAACGACATTCAAATTTCTATTGATAATATACGAGAAATAATTAAGACATTCACAGGACAAAAAATATGACACATGCTATAATTAAGTCATATTTTAATATTTCAATCTATGATCTTTTTGATGAATTAAAAAAAAGTCATATTTTATTTGCCCACTTTTGCAGGAAAAGCAGCTGAAATGCATCAAGGCATTGAATGAATAAACTTAATGGTTGATATGTATATTAATTTGAACCTATTCTGTCAATAAATTTTCCCATAGATCTCTGAGATTGCTGGGATGTCTATCATTCCGCATTACTTGCTTTCTAATTAGTTCGACAGATTTTTAATCGTATTTAAACCAGGTAACTTAGCTAGTCAGGGAATTTCAAGGAAGAGCGCTTTGGAATGTTCGTCAAATCAGTCAGTAAACTTTTTGCTCAGTGTATGTTATCATATTCCAACAATATTTTGTCCATAAATGGATTCTCACAATGATGGTAACATAAAAGCCTCTTCATCCAAACCTTTTCATCCAAATTTAGAATGTTGCCTTGCTGATTTAATGCCTTACTAGTTTCGACAAATGGTTCCAATTTAGAACACATTAAATATCCCAAAAACATCAAGGATCGACCTTGGTCTTGTACCACACCCTGAACAGCGTCCTCATGAAAAGCTTCAATATCAAGGATCGACCTTGTTCTTGTACCACACACTGAACAGCGTCCTCATGAAAAGCTTCAATATCAAGGATCGACCTTGTTCTTGTACCACACCCTGAACAGCGTCCTCATGAAAAGCTTCAATATCAAGGATCGACCTTGTTCTTGTACCACACCCTGAACAGCGTCCTCATGAAAAGCTTCAATATCAAGGATCGACCTTGTTCTTGTACCACTCCCTGAACAGCGTCCACATGAAAAGCTTCAATATCAAGGATCGACCTTGTTCTTGTACCACACCCTGAACAGCGTCCTCATGAAAAGCTTCAATATCAAGAATCGACCTTGTTCTTGTACTACACCCTGAACAGCGTCCTCATGAAAAGCTTCATTCGGCCTGCGATGCACTAAATGTCTGATATAATCAAAATGATATAATCAGTCTAAAATGATATGTTTTAGTGTCTGTCTGTTTTCTTGTCTTTATCCTTTGAGTATAATTTTAAAATACATAATACAACTTCACGTTTTTAAAATAATCCATATCGTGTATAATGTTTTTACAGAGACATATTATATATATATTTCTACTGCGCGTTCGAATAAGCAATACTGGCAAAAATGATAAACAGTATAAAACTAAAAATCGAAACGAATAAACCATTAAAAAGAGAACAATGAAAATTGGATAGGATAGAGGAAAAGAAAATACTTATTAGAAAAACGAAGTTTCTTCAACCAGCGCGGATAATAATCGGTTTTTGAGGATCGTCTTCGCTTAATAAAAAGAAATATTATTTTAATTAACTTAATATTATTGCATTTGACATTAATATTACAAATAAAGCTACAGTCAGGTACGTAAAAATGTTTTGATAAAAAATATCTATCAGTGACAGCATTATCTAGCGAATTATAAAATTGGTTAGCTAGATATAAATATGAATAACGCCCATAAGTCAATTATTTTATGCCTTCGTGATATTGCATTTAAAACCTTGTCAGTTGTACAATAACACTGGACAACAATGGTTCTGTACCAGAACTGAAATTAGTTGATCCTAGGTCAGTTTCTTGCGCTGATTCCGAATATACTTTCCGTTTTTTTATAGCTCGTCCAGTTTTTCAGAAATTTGTATATTTAATTTTATGCAAATTTAAGCTTTTTTGTTCATTTTATGGAAATTTTAGGTACACTCGATGTCAGATTGAAATGCCTTTTTAAGATTATGATTACTGGACTATTTGCTTCAGATAAATGTTGCAGTCTACATATTCTTAGCATTTACCTGTCAGTTACTAAGCCTAATTTGCGTATTTTTCAATAGTATAATATTTACATTACTTTCAACTTTAAAGTAGTTACCACAGAATTGACGTAATGTTTTTCTAGACTAGGTTTTTATGTTGACTTCGAATCTGCAATCCATTTCCTTAAATCACTTCTAGATTTTTATTAAAATGAATTTCTACTTTTGTATTGTATTGGCACACATTTGATATAAAATGCTTTTTAGGGATGTGTACCTCATTGTCAAAAGGGTGAAAAGTGTCAAATTCCTATCTGGGAAATAATCACCAATGGGTACAATCGAAAAACAATGGAAAAAAGTAGTAGAATCTGTCTAATTAGCTGAAGTATATCCCAAAGTAGCCTAAAAAGCATTTTCTGGCTTTTTTTTAAAACCAAAAAATACATTTTTCCCTTTTTTAAAAACTGGACATGATAGAATAAAACGTACACCATATTTGAAATCAGCGTAAAATATTGGTTTAGAAACATATTAACGTACTCATGTGGCAGAAATATTTGGACGTCAAGAAATGTTATTATAAAATAATTAAAAATATGTAAATTAGGCACAATATTTCACGGTCACATGTCAGTATAATCTCGGACACAACATGTTTGTAAAGGATACTGGCCAGTAATCATAATATAAAACGAAAAATCCGTCTGATAATGCTTTATGTCTTAAATGTGCATATAATTGTACAAAAATTCCAAAAATTGCAAAAATAAAAATATGCAAATAACTCAAAAACTCAACGTGCTAGAAAAAATCCAAAACTATATTCGGAATCAACGCAGAAAACTGAATAAGAAACAACTAATTTCGGCTTTGGAGAAAAAAAAAAGTTCAAATTTTTTGTCCAGTGTAATTGATTACGAGTTGTAATTTTCCAACTGGGTGGAAAACTGTCGAAGCCAGGATTCGAACCAGGGACCTTTTGGCTGAAACTGACAATTCTCTGCTAACTGAGCTTTCAGGGACAAATCTGGCAAACACACAATTCACCCAGAAACCTTATTGATTATTCCATCTGAAATGATATCAGAATAATTCGCAGGTAATGGAATTCCAAGAAACGTAAATAATAAGTTTAAAATTACACATCATGTGTTTTATTACAAAAAAAATGACAAAATTGTAAAAAGATGTTAAATTACATTAATATTAATTACTCCAAGTACGTCCAGCTATACAGATAGCCATCACCAGGGAATAAAATACAAACATTTATTAACAACAGCTTACTTTAAAAATCTCCGCTTCTTCATCCGGAAACGAGGGAATGTCCACTTTTGCAGCCAGGTTTGTTGGGTAATTCTAATTGTTCTTGTTGTATATGTGACAGGAGCGAAAAAAAAGGAGGTAGGGGTAAAATATTAATCATTTGTAACACTTTAAGTTAACGTAACCATATATTGGGTATGTTATATAACAAAACATTACTCAACTAACACTCAATAAACAGCAAACTCTATTTTACTGACCCATCATACGTAGTGTAGGGTAAGTCTTGCAATCGTTTTGAAAATAGAAAAAACTTTTTGACGGATTTACACGTTTCAGACACTGGAGATTCTGAAAATCATACCTTTAGAAACAAAAATTGCCGTCCATCTGTGTGTCTGTAAATGCTCTCTCTCCCGAACAAATTGAGATAGAGATTTGAAATTTGGTATGTATACTTAGTATGTAATAATAGAAAGAAGCTTATTGAATCTCTGTAATCTCGATTATACGGAACTATTTTTTTCATACTCTCGAAATATTTGTTCTGATAAAAGGTATATAAAATTTTTCGAAATCGTTTATGTTAAGGAATGGATATAAAAGAAAATAAAGAAACGTAAATTTTGCATAAAGAATGAAATCTATCGGATAATGAGTTGCCGAGATATTTGGTATCCTATTTTCCACATTCTTAGATTTTTCGCGACCCTGTATTTCATTCAAATTTGAATTCAAAGATATGTTTTAATTGGAAATGAGACGCTTATTCCGAAGCAGTAAACCGTAAGTTAATAGGATTATCAATTTTGGAGTTATAAGGATTTTTATTTTACGCAATTCAGTAATAGAGCATTTAAAGTTTATGACGTCATCAAGCCACGATTTTATTCGAAGTGCAATGCATTTTATAAGTAGTTTACACATGTTTTATTTTCATATTGTATATTATGCATATCCATGATGGGTAAGTATTACGGTGTCTACCAACGACTAGTTTCTTTAGTAATAATTTTAATTGATTCACATATAATTAACTCATGATAATTTTTCAAAGGGCACATAATTTTCGCTTCCTCATACTTTACTTTAATACTAGCAAGCTACGCCCGCTACGCTGGTCAATTTCTCTTAACAAACCTTTAATCAAACAAAATATTGACATTTCATAATGCACTTTTATATTTTAACAAAATAATAAGGCTACTATAATTTGTGACTCGTGCTATAGCCAATATACACGTCAGGACACGTCGCACAGTGGGGAAAAATCCCTAAAAGCTGGCCAAAAGTAAAAAAATAAAGTTACTATGTCGGAAATTTTGATTATACAGTTGGCTAGAATAATGTTTGGAGTGTCAGAATTTGTATTTTGAAAAAGGTTTTCGCGTTTCCCTGACAACATACATCATTTCAAAGGTGACGCTTTTGGAAGTATCATCTGAGGTGAACAAAGAGAGCAAAACAGCGGTTCCTCTAAACACGTGCTACATTTTACCTTATCATCCAATTTTAATTCTGTAAAATGGATTCACACGATGATGGTGCGTAAATTATTAGCATGCGATAGAAAAATTATATTAAGCGCATAAAAATTAATAGTGTCATGATTATCTATGATTAATTTTTTTTTTAATATTATTTTTTTGTTTTTAAACATCAGAATGTTTATAAGTTCCACCGTGTTCCACGACGAAATTCAAGGAGATAATGTCCTGAACTATTATCTAATGAATAATGAAAAAACCAGCTGCCATAAACTGCCATTTTACATTTCGTGCAGGTTTTTGCAACAAGTAGAAATGTCCCTGTTTATTTACTCATCATACGTAGTATAGGGTAAGTCTTGTAATCGTTTTAAAAATCGAAAAACATTTTTTGACGGTTTTACATGTTTTAGACACTGGAGATTCCGAAAAACATATTTTTAGAAAAAAAAATTGCCGTCCGTCTGTGTGCCTGTAAACGCTCTACCTTCCCGAACAAATTGAGATAGAGACTTGAAATTTGGCATGTACTTAGTATGCAATAATGGGAAGAAGCTTACTGAATTTCAGTAACCTCGATTATCCGGAATTATTTTTTTCGGACTCTCGACATATTCGTTCTGATAAAAGGTATATAAAATTTTTCGAAATTGTTTATTTAAGGAGTGAATATAAAAGACAATAAAGAAACATAAATTTTGCATAAAGAATGAAGTCGATCGGATTATTAGTTGCCGAGATATTTGTAATCCTATTTTACACACCCCTCGATTTTTCATTATGACAGCAATATCTCATATATATAAATGTTTTCTTACATTTTACTTATTTAAATCAAACCCCTCTTAATTTTAAAAACTTTCCATATTCATCCGTTTCCCTGTATATTAATAATACTTTTTCTCTCTGTTTTATTTTCATAAAATCTCAGCAGTAATCTGAATGTTAAGTTATACGAATTCATTTCTAGTTCAATAAATAATTCTTTTCATTTAAGCATTCTTTTTCCGTTACAATAATTGAATAAATAAAAGGTAAATAGTAGTTTTCTACATCACAGTTATATATCAAGATTTATTGCAAAAAGGAAATTAAGAACTTTATTTATTACTTTTAAATCTATTTTTTTTTTTTATAATTATCCTTGTTGTTCATAAAACAATCCACATGTAATTCATTTTCACCCTTTATTCATTTAACCTTGAATTGCATCTCTGGATGTAATCAAATTATAGCAATATGTATATAAAATAAATATGCCTATTTATAGCTTCTAAAATAAACATAATTATAATTATTCTTTTGATCTCTCATAAATAATCCAAAAATAATTTAACTTCTATTTGAGAGTCATTAATCTTGCAAATGTTGACAGTTCAAATTATAGCATTAAATTATATCCAATAAATATACCTTCATCTCATTTAAAACAACGTTTTCCTTTTCTAACTGTCAAATAGATTATCCTTAATGTATGCTTTTTTTTATGTTTGCTTACTCAGAAAAATAACGGTTGTTCTTGCTTTACTGTCAGTAGCATCTTCCAATCAAAATAATGGGTGATGATATGAATTGCTAAATTTAGATCAACATGTCCAAATATGGTAACGTTTCTGGCTCTGAGGCAAATAATTATTTTAATTTACTGGAAATTCCACACCCAGCCAAAAGTATCTTGTCTTTTCGAATTCTAACGCCAAAATAATGTATTGAGTAAAGTGTTTTGGCGCCAATTTTGTTCGCCAAGTAATGTAAATCTCTGGCAATAATGTTATGTGAATACTCACTCTCTCTTTGAATACTCACTGTGTAAGTTGCTTCTTCTCCTGGCTCCTGCTAAGAGACACCTCTCCTATATTATACTATATGATCATGGCAACAAAATTAATAAAAGCATTGAATGTCTATTTATGGAGTTTTTTTAATTGAAATAAGGGAACCTGGAAAATATTTTTATAATTTAAAAGACTCTCTTCGCCCGCAACAATTTACACCGTCACAGAATTTGGTGAACGTGCCAGAATTTTTTCTCCATAGTTATTAAAAAAAAAAAAAAAAAAAAAAAAAAAACCTCTCAACTTTAATAAATGGGAGAGGTGTCTCGCTTTCAAGCGGCTTCTTCTGTCTGGACAAAAATCTTCAACCGGCTTCATCATGAAAGATTCTGCAAGGGCCTTCCTCTGCCTGTGTGAATGTCGACGGCCTGTTATCTTTGATGCTGCCACTTCTAAAAGTTCCCAGCTTGTCTGTTCCTAAATAGGAATTTTTCCAACTCATCAGTGCCTAGATTTTCCCAGCTTGTCTGTTCCTAAATAGGAATTTTTCCAACTCACCAGTGCCTAAATTCTCCCGGTCTGTCTGTACCTAATCGGAATTTTTTTTCTCCAACTCATCAGTGCCTAAAGTTTTCCTGTTCGTCTGTGTGTATCTGTTCCACTGGCCCTACATCAACCTGTGTAAAAATAGTCTTCAAATTTTACGTGTGTATGTGACAGATATATAAAAATATGTGTGCACTGCTAATGCTATAATACTCACAATCGTTTATCAGTGCTCCATAATAAGTTAAAATCAGCCATACTTTTCAAGAAAAAGTACTCTGAATGTTGGGAAATATTTTTAAGTTTTTTTCCGTCTGTTTCAAAACTATAGTGAATTAAGACAACATATACAAGTTTACAATTTATTGCTCCGAAATTATTTTCAAGTAAAAAAAATTGTGTGCATCCTTCTCAAAAGAGTTTTAAAAAATTATTTATTAATTTTCATCAAGTTGTGGAGATTATACGTGACAAATACTAGTTTTGTCTATTAAGTGATACGCTATTTCGGAATAGTCTCCAGTCTTCTCAAAGGTAACTCAAAAAATTCATGTTTTCGCATGTGTCAAAAAAATGGTGCAAAAATAGGTTTGAACATTGAAAACTTTCTTCTTTTCAAAATTTCCAGTTTATTCATTTATTATTAAATTTCTTTCATTTATTAAATCACATTTAATATCTAATTTTATTAAAGAATATATTTTTATATTGTATATTTTACCTGTTTATCTTTATTGATAAATTATGATTTAAATATTATGCATTTAAAATATAGAAATTTTATTAATGCCTTTTCATGTCTAAATTATAAATCAAGTAAGTAATTTTTTTTCCTTAATTCCAGTGTTTTTACCTTTAAAATATTTTTAATTGAAGTATTAAGTGCTTTGAAACACTTATTAATTTTTCTCTCTCATGATATGCACTGATATATACACATTTGGGTTTTAAAAGTTGTGGGTACTGATTGCAAATATGCTTTAGGCATTCCTTTTTGTGCAATTTGGTACATTTTCTATTGAGCCTAAAGAGTAATAAATTTCACTGATGATTTTTTTTAATAGACAAATATTCGAATCTTTTTTTCTATATATATAATAAAAAGAATACTAAGGTTAGATTTTTGTGACCTCGACACAATTTCAAGCGCTTTTCTCCTCACAAATCCTTCAAAAGAAACATCACAACATGCCAGTTGTGTTTCAAAAAGGGCCATGAGGCCCATTCGTGCTTCAAGTGGAAGCGAATGAACACACAAAGACGCGAACAATTCAGAAATTTTTCAAACAACAACCAACAGAAATCTCAGGAAAACTAAACAAGAGATGCAATTTTGCTGATGGCATTGTATCTCACTTCAGTAATTCCACATCAGCAAACTTTTATGTTGACCCTAATATACCTAAAATTTCTAAAGAAAGATTGGTAAAATCAGTAAGCTCACAAACTTGTGATGCCATTACAATTTCAAATCACATAGCAACACAAAAAACTCAAAAAAATGATAATGACAACACTGTACATTTTATTTGTAATGTAAACAGAAATACCCCAACACTTCCTCTTGTAAAGGCCTCCATTGCTAAAACAGATGTAACTTTTCTCACGGACACCGGCAGCAGCATTTCATTATTATCACAACATCTATTTAATGAACTTAAATCTCAGTTAAAATATAAAAGACTCTCCACAAGCATTACTATTAAAACAGTTAATTCTGATGTTGATTTTTCCTGTTGTATTAGAACCTCAATTAAACTGCACCATAAATCATTTTCACACCATTTTTATATTGTTGATATCCCAGAATCTTCGAATTTTCAAGGAATTTTAGGATTTGACTTCATAAACAGATTTAACATTATCATAGATACATTCAAGAAAGTTATACACATAAATAACAGCTTATCGGTTCCCTTAGAAACTACAAACAATAACTTAAATGTTGAGGATAACAAACAATGTAATTCCCATTCCATATCCATGACAAATCAGAATGTTCTATTAACACGAAAGATTGTTTTAGAGCCAAAAGAACAAAAATGGGTTTCTGTGTACACGAACAATATTAATGATAGCAAAAATTATTTGTTTGAGTATATGTCATCATTAAAAGACCTAATTGGTTTTGATGCCATTATTCGGTCAAATAAAAATTCTAAACATAAGAAGAAAATTCCTCAAAAATGTCACTTCTTTTATATATCTTTTAAAAATAACTCTGATACTTGCATTCATCTTCATAAAAAAACTAAAATTGGTCATTTATCTGAAATTGAGGATATTGTCGAGCACTCCCCAGATAACCCTGAGAATCCAAATAATGCAGAACAACATTTTATTAATTTCATTCAAGCATCAAAAGAAGTTCTAAATAAGAGAAAAGAAGATTTAACCTCTAGTGATTTTGATCTAAAATTCTTGAATACAAATGAAGCAGAAATATTAAATAGTTTATTGTTAAAATACTACAATGCTTTCTCAAAATCCTTAAACACTCTAGGTCATACGGATAAGATTGTGCCAGACTTAAAATTCATTAATGACTACCCTATTAAAACCTTACCCTTCCCAATCCATCAATCATTACAAAAAGATGCACTCGAACAAATCAATCAATTGTTAGAAGCGGGAATTATTGAGAGAAGCTGTTCCGAATGGGCTTGTCCTATGTTACTTGTTAAAAAAAATCTGATGGTACAGGTAAACAAAAATATAGACTTGCATTAGATCTTCGAATGGTAAACACAGTTATTCAAGGTTCATCGTATCCACTTCCAAAAATTCAAACAATTATTGCTAACCTATCATCATATAAAATTTTCACTTCCCTCGATTTTCATCAGGCGTATCATCAAATCGACTTACCAGAAAAATTTCAAAACCAATTGACATTCACTACTATGTTTGGATCCTTCAGATATAAAAGACTTGTTTTTGGATTAAAGTCCAGCGCCTCAATTTTCCAAGCTTTAATGGACTCTTTGCTTGATGAACTACAATTAGAAGGTGTATTTACATATCAAGACGATTTCATCTTAGGCGCAAATTCTTTTCAAGAAATGTGTTCAAAACTTGAGAAAATTCTTAATCTCCTAACTAAATATAATTTAACACTTTCCCCCAACAAATGCAACTTCCACAAAACTGAAATTAACTACTTGGGATTCCACATTGAAAATCACTGTGTTTCACCAATTAAATCTAACATCGCTAAGATAACTTCTTTTCCAGTTCCAACAACTAAACGTGAATTAAAAAGACTCATAGGAGTAATAACATTCTACAAATAACTCATTCCATCATTTTCAAGCTTAGTGCAACCACTCATAAACCTAACTTCTCCAAAATCTAAATTCAAATGGACAGATGAACATCAACACATTCTTTACAGAAATTTTTTTTCAACTCACCGATGGTTAGATTACCAGATTGGAATAAAACATTTTACCTTAACACAGACGTATCCAATGTTGCTATTTCCAGTGCTTTATTAGAAAAACATAACGGACAATTGTTACCTATTGCATACTTTTCAAAATCTTTGAAATCTTCCGAAAAAAAATACCCCGCTTAAAACTAGAACTCATGGAATGGGTTCAATGAAAATGGGCTACATCTCCCCAAAAAATCTTTCATGGGAAGGCATCATCCACCTTCATTCGTGTTAAAAACGTTAAAACAAAATCCAGTCTCTGCTACGCGTCATCTGGTAACAATTGTTGATGGCAACTAATTTTAAACAGATAAAATTGGATTACATTTCTAGGACTTTTCGAACAGTAGCATATGGAATATCCAAATTTCGGGTAACTCCACGTGCACTAGGACCGGCTTCCGGAATCCCTGATGACTCCACAATCGCAGTGGCAATTTCTTCTTGCATGCGGAGAGGTACTGGTTTTCTCTCTCTTCCACATTTTAAAGTAAACGATCCAGTCTCCTCGAATTTTTTTACCATTCTTCTCACTGAACACGGCTTCAAAGGACATTTCCCTTTACGCATTCATTTCACACGCCTAAATTCGCGTAAAGAGCTGCATTGTTTGAGCTGTTAAAGTAGAATTGTTTTTAAATTAATGCGCGATCTGGTAAACTGGCAGCCATGTCATACAACGTTAATGGCAGAAATGACCGCGTTTTGAGTTTACTAATGATTACAACGGCGTTTGCACCGACAGGACCCGTAGCGCCATCTGTTGCCGATTATTGTAACTTTTTTTAAATTGTTCCATTCTTCTTCCCCCTCCTCGAATAGTATGTGTACAAATTTTTGTTTTATTCGAGTTATTCCTTCAAGCTACAGACAGCTCCAAATAGGGATACTTATTTTATAACCACCCTGTATATATAAATCATCATATAAATCATATATATATAAATCGGAAAATTTCGATATAATTTCACCGATCATGACCACCAGACCCCAAAACCACCCTCCGTTCAAATGTTGATTTATATATATATATATATATATATATATATATCTGACCTATGTCATACGATAACGCTCGTATTTATAAATCAATTTTGATGAAACTAATTGTGTGTATTAAGCTCACCAATGTCTCGACCGAGTTCGTTGGCCAGTTTGGTCCGCCATTTTGTTTCAAGATGGCGGCCACTTAAAAATTTAAAACTAAAATAAATATACAAAAAAGTTAAAAATTCAAATTTCTTTTTTAATTAAGTGTTAGGCCTTGATACGAGGATTCCAGAGCCTTTTAGGTAGCTTTCAATACAAAAAAGTATAAAGCTACCTATTACAGCCGTTCGGAGGAAAGCAGTTCCGGAAAATTCCGATATATTTTCACCGATCATGACCCCCAGACATATATATATATATATATATATATATATATATATATATATATATATATATATATATATATATCTGACCTACGTCATACAATAACGCTCGTATTTATAAATCAATTTTGATGAAACTAATTGTGTGTATTAAGCTAACCAATGTCTCGACCGAGTTCGTTGGCCAGCTTGGTCCGCCCTTTTGTTTCAAGATGGCGGCCATTTAAAAATTTAAAACTAAAATAAATATACAAAATTTAAAAATTCAAATTTATTTTTTAATTACGTGTCAGGCCTTGATACAAGGATTACAGAGCATTTTTTGGTTTACCTCTATCTTAAAAAATGGCTGAGATAGAGCAGTTTGAAATTCTAGGGTGGCTGACATTTTGAAACAAAACAGCACATTAACGCGATTACTCGCAAATTATTTTCTTTCATTGTTCTAATAATTTTCCCAATCATACGCATAAAACTATATATTCATATCCGTTAGCGCCAAAATTGGCGACATTGACGACAAAATTGGCAAAATTGGTGACATTTGGCGAAATATCGCCAAATTTGGCGACCAAAATAAGTCTTCATAAATGAAGCCAATTTGGCTATTGCTCAATAATTTGGCGAATTTCTTATTCAAATTCAGTATTATTGAATCTTTTGTAAACGTTTCTTTGCATTTTAACTTGCTGTTTTCGTGTAACATTAGATAAAATTTTAAAACGAAGATATAGGAAAGCTACCTTTTCCTCCCGGTACAGGCCGGAAGGACTTTTCTGGTTTACCTCTATCTTAAAAAATGGCTGAGATAGAGCAGTTTGAAATTCTAGGGTGGCTGACATTTTGAAACAAGACAGCACATTACAAAAATTTTCATTGTTGTAATTATTTTCCCAATCATACGCATAAAACTATATATTCATATCCGTTAGCGCCCAATTCTCGCCAAACGTGGCGACATTTGGCGAAATATCGCCAAATTTGGCGACCAAAATAAGTCTTCATAAATGAAGCCAATTTGACTATTGCTCAATAATTTGACGAATTTCTTGTTCAAATTCAGTATTAACGAATCTTTTGTAAACGTTAATTTTAAAACGAAGATATAGGAAAGCTACCTTTTCCTCCTGGTACAAGCCGGAAGGACTTTTTGTAATGTGCTGTCTTGCCACCCTAGAATTTCAAACTGCTCTATCTCAGCCATTTTTTAAGATAGAGGCAAAACAAAAAATGCTCCGGAATCCTTGTATCAAGGCCTAACACTCACTTAAAAAATAAATTTGAAGTTTTAACTTTTTTGTATATTTATTTTAGTTTTAAATTTTTCAGTTGCCGCCATCTTGAAACAAGATGGCGGACCTAGCTGGCCAACGAACTCGGTCGAGGCATTGGTGAGCTTAATACACGCAATTAGTTTCATCAAAATTAATTTATAAATACGAGCGTTGTCGTATGACATAGATCAGATATATATATATATATATATATATATATATATATGGATATATATATATATGGATATATCTATATATATAAATCAACATATGAACGGAGGGTGGTTTTGGGGTCTGGGGGTCATGATCGGTAAAAATATATTGAAATTTTCCGGAATTGCTTTCCTCAGAACGGCTGCAATAGGTAGCTTTATACTTTTTTGTATTGAAAGCTACCTAATAATAATCGAATGTGGTAATATCCTTAAACTTATTTAATTATAGAATCTATTCAGATTTCCCTATTGATTTACGTTATAATGAAGATGCAACTTACTTACCCGTATTCGTTTGTCCGGCTGTCAATGATAAACGTAAATGTACATCTGATATTTTAATTTTACATTTCAGTTCAAAATTTGAAGAAAAAAATTATGAATGCTAGAAATAAAATAAAAAGTGCTGGAATAATTTCAAGATTCAAACAGCAATCCATCAAACTTCAAAATTTAAAAAAATATATTTTTTTTCTTCCACATAATCAATGATAGTTAAGAATATTTTACTTTATGGAGCATAAAACGAATTACATCCAAATGTATACTTTCTTTTTTATCATGATACCATATTTATTCTCAAATTATGATTTAAGTTACGCATACTGGAATTAATGTAATGCGTAACATTATTTGAAAAATAAAATACATCAAAATTATTCAGTTATAGTATTTTTTAATATTTGAACGTGTTATAGTTTACTTACGGTTCACGTTCAACTTCATAACCAGTAATTTAAAAATGAAATTGCCAGTTAAGGAACATATTATCATACAAAATGTTTTGTTAAAAAAGTTGTGCATACGCAAAATTTAAATCATCGCTTTGTTAAAATAAAAACTACTGTTAGAACAATAGCTATTTTATGATTTTATCTTAATAAGAATATACCTATTATTTTAGAAATTCAGCAGAATATTTCCATTATTTTCATTTCATTTGTTCGCATGTTTTAAAAATATCTCTATATTTCTCGGATTTCTGTATTGGGTAAATAACTCTTTCTTATATTCTGTATCAGCATAATGAATAATGTTTTTCGTTTTTTATTTTCTAGTTTTATTTACGTTGTTCATAAATATTTAGACAATGTTTCTTGTTAAATATTTCATATTTATTATTATAAGAAATTTTTTATAAAATTTTATGTACGGTATACGTGGATAATTTATTACTCGTGGATTTTAAAGAGAAATGTTTATAAATGTTTCAGTTTGTTGTCTGAAATATCGTCTCTTAAATAGATTTATAGTATATGTGAAAGAAAATGTTTCAAATATTAAAATCTCTTTGAAAAAAATTACATTAATTTCATACGAATAAACTGATCATTGACAGGTACCACAGGCAAAATACGCACTAACACTTTTACTAGTACAGCCGACCAGAGATAAATTTTACAAATTTCTGACACTTTCATCTGCATGGTAATATTATTCTCTTAGAGGAAATTTTGAAAACATATATATATAATCTCATATAGATGGATTTTCTTAATTCCCGATAAACATTTTTGTGATAGGAAATAATTTTTGTTAAATTTTTAAATGGCCTTTTAAGAGAATCAAACAGGCAATAGTTATTAAGCACTTATACTAAATAAAATCTTTACTAAATTTTACAAGAGATGTTCATTCGATTTACTTTTAATAGAAATATAGGGGTGAGGGGGGCACGTTCGAACATTTTTTTAGAAAATCAACATATTTCTTACTTGAATTATATTTATTGCATTTTAAATATTACATGAGAAAAACAAAGTATTTCTTCATCATATGATCCAAATTAAATATGTTGTGAGGCTTTAAAAAGCAGAGAGATTTCTATTCGAACCTGCCCCATATAGGGGTACCTTTAAACAAACTAGGGGCACCTGTGAACAAATAAACAAAATATGAAAATATTAAGAATTTTGATGAAAAACCGAAGCAATAATGATTGCACCCATTGTTATTAAAGTTCCACGTTCAGAAGAAAAAGTTTGGCCAACCCATTTAGTACCGACGTTAGCTATAACATTTGGAACTTGGAAGACAGTTGTCACCACAGTTTTATCAAGACTGATGATTCTGTCTGCAGCAGATGGATGTAACCCACTTCAATGCTTCAGCTAAGTTTTTTTAAAAATAAGAAGACATTATGCTTATTAAAGCTTGTAGCTCGAGACAAGCTAATATTCTCAGGCTTTCATAAGGATAATCCAATGTGCCTTTCATAAATCCTTTCATCCAATCAACACCAGCTTTGCTGTTTTTATTTGAACTTGAGGGGGCAAAATAACCAATTTTTGCCGAATATTCAAATGACAGTTGCCTAATCCAAATATATGACAAGACAAGAATCTGTCATGTTAGAGAACAACTTGACAAAACAAAAGTGTCGTTTCTACACCTAATATGTAGTAGTTCTAGTTGGCAGATCTGTATCAGTACAAATTTCATATTAAGTATAATAAATCTTAATTATTCTCGTAATTTTCACATTTTCTAAAACAAAATCCCAAAATAATAATATTAGATACATCCACAACTATTTACTTCATAGTTTTAATTGTTCAATGGTGTCCCAACTTTTTTTTTAATGGTGCTCCATCACATGGTGTTTAGCATTACAACTATTTACTCAATTAGGCTTAAAATTTTGAATAAAACAAAGCGAACAAGCTAATATCTTTATATAAATATTAAACAATCAATTAAAATTTTAGAGATGCAAGTTTGTCAATAAAAAGCTTAAAACATTATTTTGATAAGTTTAGATTGCAAAAAGAGAAAAATACATACCTTGCATTTACAGTAGTGTGCGTGCAAAATGGTAAAGATTTGTATGCTTGTTGCATTCAAGCAGTAGTAATGTCCTGCCATCTATATTTCAAAAATATAATTTATTTGAAGGAAAATATTTACAGTGTTCAAAGGTGCCCCCCAGTTCAAACGTGCCTCCCTCATCCCTATCTGTGTAGAATAGCGCGCCGATTATCCAAACTTCAGTTAACGCTCTAATTATCAACACATGTTTTCTTTTTTTTTCAGCACGGTCCTTGAAATTGAAAACGTTTTCCAGATCAGTGGATCGGTGGAAGCAAAGTCTAACTCTTCTAACTTTCCACTCAAATTTATCTCGAAGGTTCGAAAAAGACGTGATTTTCAAGCAATTTGGAATTGCACGAAATTTAAGCCTATCAGGACTTCCCTACACCCAACTTCGCCTACATCAGAAACACCTATGGAATGGTTAGAACAACAGAAGACTGTTGATCCTATTCATGTATTAAAGAAGAATTCGGTTAAAGTGACAAAAATTCTAAAATTTCAAATAGTAACACCTATTTTTTTTTATTGGAATGTAATCTTCATAGTCATAAGCCATAAAAAGCGTTGGAAAAGTACCTGTAGCACGAAAATCACTGGCGCTAGACGGACTAAGAAGAAAAGTGAAAACAGCCAATAAGGACAGAGAAGCAACAGAAAACAAAACATTTTATTGTTTTTCACAAATTTTCCACTTCACACACGATGACACTTTGCATGCAATAGATTGTGGATAGCACTTAACAATAAAATGTTTTATTCTTTTGCTTCTCTGTCCTTTATTGGTTGTTTTTACTTTTCTTCTTAGTCTGTCTAGCGTAGGCGACTTTCGTGCTACAGGTACCTTTCCAACACATTTTATGGTTTTTCACATTCCAATAAAAAAGGAGCAGGTGTTGCCATTTGAAATTTTCGAAATTTTGTCACTGTAACTGTAATTGTTAGAGTCTATCTGTTATTATCTGTTGTTTTTCATATTATGCTTTAACGCATACCTCAAAATACTTTAAACCAAAATTTCATTCAGTTTCTGTGAACGGTAGGATAGTTAGGGGCTTATATATCGGGTTAGTTTTTTTATAATCACCCTGCATATATATATTAAACTAGTAAATCTACAGATCAGAGGCCTCAACTCCCGCTCTGCAAATCATTGTTCATTAATCTAACTAATTTTTAATATAATCTGTATAATATGTAATATCCTGAAATTCAATTTTTTAAGCCATTTATACATTTATAAACTTGTAAGATTTATCGAAACTTCCGGAAATTTTAGAAGTATCACATTAAACAAAATTTCATGCAACGATATGATAAACTACTTATTGTTGTATTTTTTGAGGATAAGAATATATACCTTCAAAGGGGCTCCGACTCCCTCCCTGAACCTCCCGCTGTCGCTTTAATTTTATGTTATCAATTTCCAGCAATTGAGCAGTTTCATTATTTGAGTATATGCCGAAATGCACTTACTATTGTAATTTCATTAGGTCAACTATCTCCTTGTACAGGATATATTTATCTTATCCTTAAAATAATACTTATTTTTCAACCGCTAAACACCATCGTATACTGTTGGAATTGAATAAAATTTCGTGTATTAAATATACTTATATATTGTTCATCTTATGATACAATGAAACTTTCAAATGAAATCGGATATTCGTTGAAGATTAAAATATAAGAGAGCACGTTTTGTCTAGCTATATTGTGATGACATTTACTGTGCATATTTAAGTATATTTATAATCAGTTCGAAGATTTTTTTCAATTGAATATGTTGAATTAGAAGTTACATTCGACTAAATATTTTTCAGAAAAGTATTCTTCACTGCTATTGATAAATAAATTGTTATTGTTATTTTTTTATAAAACCTTGAGTGTTCCATTATCTATAAAAATAGTGACGGAGAAACCTTTTTTATGCAGCTAATAATCTCCACGTGCAGTGAACGATCGAAAGAACATGTTAAAAACCAGACCCCAATTAACTATAAGTACTTTAAGTGAGAACCGCAGATGCAAAACATAGTGAATAAAAGCAGAGACTGTCGAAACCAATTAAATGTGAAATTCTGCAGACCTCCCTACTTCAACCTACAGCTGATATCCCGCGCGCGTGCACTGAACTTAATAACATTTCTCCCTCAGTTTCCAAAATGTATCCGAGCAGTTAAGACGCTCTTGTATATATATGATGTAAATATATCTCAAATATAATGTAAAATTGGAGCACCTATATGCAGTCTCCAAAACGCGATAAAAATGTACATATCTAGCCAAGAATTATAATATTATATTCAAAGGAAAATGGATCTACTTCTTATTTCACCCAATGTTATTTTCTAATAATAATGTTTCTTACTATTCAAATACAGTGACACGACGATCATTCAAAGGGAATTCAAATATTTAGATAAACTGTGGATATTCTGTGCGCTAAAGGAAAATCTCAGGTAAGCCGAAACAATATTCTTTACCATTATCGAAAGATGAAAATGTATATTAAAATATGAAGACTGATATAACAATTTATTAAGATAGAAAATTAATCATGCTACCGACGGTTCCCCTAACAAAGATTATGAAAGACTGAAAATAGAATATCCCAGTATTAAAAACGATAATATAACAATTTCTAAAAATATAATAATAAATAAAAGATCACTAAAAAAGAAATAATGAATGCGATATAAGAAGATACTCAATTTATTGAGAAACTCAATTCTACAAATTATAGTACATGGAAGTTCAAGATGCAGATGTTCCTGATAAAAGAGGAACTCGACGATATTATAGTACAAGATCCACCGGATCCGCCCGACCCCGCATGGAACAAAAAGGATCGAAAGACTAGGGCTCTAATAAACTTAAGCATCGATGATTCTCAAACCGTAAATGTAAAAAACTTAGATACTGCCAAATTAACATGGGAAGCTCTGAAAAATATACATGAGAGAAGCAATTTATCTAGTAAGCTTTACCTGTTACGTAAACTATACAGTACTAAATTAGCGGAGGGTGGAAACATGATCACGCATATCACTAATATCTTGCAAATTATAGATAAACTTAATGCCATTGGAGAAAATATTAGCGATTCACTTATTTCCGCGCTATTTCTGTGTTCTCTTCCCCCCAGTTACAATACTTGGATAACTGCGTTGGAGGCGAGACCGGAAAATGAGCTCACCCCTGATTTTATTAAAAACAAATTAACGGACGAATATAATCGTAGACATGAAATGTCAGAACAATCACATAGCAGATATAACAACAACGAGAGCGCATTTAAAAGAAATAGGAGATATACACACACTGAAAATAGAAGAGAACAAAAATATTGCAATAACTGAAAAATGAAAAATCATTCCACTTACGAATGGTGGCACTACAAGAGCAGAAACACGGTACAATCCGGAAATCCTCGTAATAATCAAAACAAAAATAAAAAGAATTTCTCATCTTCATTATGTTATGAAAAGACCGAAACTCGTAGAGAAAATAAAATTCCAAACGAAAGAAAATACGCAAATGATCAAACGCAAGATAAAGCATTAATCACCGAAAAATTAGGCAAAAATAACTGGATTCTCGATTCAGGATCTACCTCGCACATTTGTAACGATAAAAGCCTATTTAGTAAATTCATTGATTATAATAAAACTTAACAGTAACGATCGCGAATGGTAATAAACTGACAGCGTTAGGTTCAGGAGAAGTTTTTATAAAAACATTAACCACCGAAGGAAAAGAAAAACTAACGAAATTACGCGAAGTGCTTTATGTCCCAGACTTAGAGTCGAACCTAATTTCGGTTAGTAAAGCCGCTAAAAACGGGTGTAAACTAATCTTCGACGATAATAAATGCGATTTGATCTTTGATGAAGAAATATATATTAGGGCGAAAAATGAGAAAAATTTATACATTATTGAGGAAATGGGAAGAACCACAAAATTATGCAAACATAACGTATAACTGTGACAGCAAACAATGCATAGATCTCTGGCATCGCAGACTAGGTCACAGAGATTATGACGCGATTAAATCTATAATAACAAATCAGGAAATTGTAAACATAAAAATAAAACATGCGTAACTTGTATCGAAACTAAATTAACTAACATGCCGTATCCTAAATCAGCAACAAACCGAGCTACTAATATTGTGGATTTGATCCACAGTAACGTATGTGGTCCTTTAGACACACCGACTTTAGGAGGAAAAATTTATTTTATGACTCTTATTGATGATTATTCCCGATATACTACGATATATTTATTATCTAAAAAGAGCGAAGTTGCTGAAAAGATAAAAGAGTATATAACGATGATATACAATCAATTCGGTAAAAAACCTAAGGAAATGAGATCGGATAACGGTCGTGAATATGTAAATCACGAGATAGATGAATACTTAAAACAGAACGGAATTTTACACCAATTGACTGTCACGCATAATCCGAGCCAGAATGGAGTTGCGGAGAGAAAAAATAAAACTTTATTAGATATGACTAGAAGCATGCTATCACAAGCAAAATTAAGCAAACATTTTTGGGGTGAAGCCATAAACACAGCAACATACTTACAAAACCGACTCCCAACCAAAGCAAATAACAACAGAACACCTTACGAATTATGGAAAGGAGTTAAACCGAATTTTAAACACTTAAGAACATTCGGTTGTAAAGCACTATTTTACGTCGATAAAGTAAATAGAGGAAAATTTGATAAAAGGGCTCAAACCGGAACGTTCGTAGGCAATGACACACGATCGACTGGTTATAGAATTCACACTCAAGGAAAACAAATTATAATAGCGAGAACGGTGAAATTTCTTGAAAATGAAAATGTACACTCAGAAAACATTGAGGAGATACAAAACACCACAAAAACATCCGATGACAATACACAATTACCGGATAGACATGAAAATCACTTAGAAATAAAACTTGACAGTGAGGAGACACCATCCGAGCCCAAACAGCAACCAATTGAACCAAGAAGGTCTAATAGTACAAATAGATGCGTTCCTCCTGACAGATATGTTTGTCTCATAAATAGTTCATCTGAAAACTTTCCCGAAAATTGGGAAGATATCGAAAAAATGGAAAATATTAATGACAAACAAAATTGGATAAAAGCAACACAAAATGAAATACAATGCCTAAGAAAAAATAACACTTGGACTTTAAGAGATCCACCACCCGGAACAAAAATTATCGGTTCCAAATGAACTTTTAAACTGAAAAAGGACAATTTAGGAAATATTCAAAGCTATAAAGCGCTGTAAAGATTTCCTACTTAGTGTTATAAAATTTTTATGGTAGCGAAACACAAATGTTGAATATTTAATCCAGAGAAATATATTTATTTCTTTTGATTATTTACACTGAAATCTTTGTTTTACAGAAAATATATAGTTGATTCGTTGTCTATTTCATTAACTAATTGCCAAATATCGCTCCAGGAATGCAAGTCCCAGTTCCGAAGAAAAGTTCGATTATTTAGTGGTGACAGGGTGTCCCACCAGTTGCAAACACGCTGACGGTGAACTACAACTATTTCAGAATCGAGACGTGATGTCTCTGGTCTTTTCTTCCTTTTTGCTGGTGTTCAGCAATGTTCAAACCTCCGGACGTGGTGTCCGGCCGATAAAATCCTATCTCTTTTCCGGGAGATGATTCTCCAACTCTGGCAGGTCTGATAATCTCCGACCTCCGCTTTCAACTCCCTTCCCCAGAATCCTCTTTTTTCGCTGCTCGCTGAACGAGAGGGGGGTGGGGGGGTTATTGGGCGTTTACCGGTTTCTCAAAGCCCAATAAAGTCCGTTCATCCTCTCTGATTGGGAAATCAGCGTTCATACCTAGCGCCTTGTTGCCAATTTCTGTCTTCTCGTAAAATCAGGGAAATACCCTCGTTTCTTTGTCTATGTCGAAAAATCATATCGATCACCTTCCCACTGAACCAAATTCTGCACGTCAATTTTCCTTTGAGCACCCCAGACACCGCGGCGTTGACTTGGTCGTGGGAAAATACCTTTCCCAGGCGTGAGAAAATAGTCTTGGATGGAAAGCTTCATTCAATATTCCAACATAATTTAATGAAGTCTTTACAGCACTCCCTCCCACAGATGGGATTTTTCACATGGCTGAAAAATCTTAGTCGCGATCCAGTCAGACTCTTACTTTATTCAAATCAGAGGTCTTAACCCTGGTCGCACATTTTATATAAAAATACATTTTCTAAAACAAATTCAAATTTAAAACTAAATTATACTCAAATTACAATGATAAGAATTTAAAAATATATGTACACTTCTTTCTCCATAACTTCCTTAGTCAATTCTACTTAAACAATCAAAATGAGGTATGAGTGTCTCTGGTTTGTATTTGATTGAATAATGATAATTTTGCAGAATCAAATTCCAACGTAACAACCGGGGATTATACGCATCATTATTTTTCAGCCAACTTAAAGGATCGTGGTCATCCAAATGATGCCTTAATTTCATCATAACATAAATTATCGCGGTACATTTCTTTTCGCTCGTAACAATTTTTAACTTAGGTAGTCTAAATATCCTGCTCGAAAATTTTGCCTGTTGCCCTTCACTATTTATTTTCCCTTTTTGAACGGGCCTCGAGTATTTTAAACAACAGAAGGGATCCCATCCCGCGTTCTCTATCAAAAACAACAGAGAATAAGCATCGGACGCGCCTTCAACTCCCTCGCCTAAATCTGACTCACCTATTATCCCGCCTCTAAGAATCTCGGCTTGTCTCGGTGAAGTTCCATAGAAGAGAATCTTCACTGGTAACTCGCTTGCTAACTCCATCTTATGGGGGATTAAATCCAGTCCGTAATCGGTCACTAGTTTTTCTGAATATTCGTCTCCTTTCCATTTTTCAAACACTATTCTGAGAGCTGTCACTAAATATTTATTTCTGCTTTCAAAAAGGGGTACGGCTCTCTCCGTGTCCGTGTACCAACGCGTCATAATACTCGCAACATATCCACTGGACAAAAGAATTTCTTTCCCTTCAGCATTTCCCTTTCTTAAACCTAAGCAGGGGTCGCTAGATTCGGTGTATGTTTTATTTCCCTCCAAAACATTCGGCCAAAAATAATTCTTATACATTTCGTCTCTAGACCTTTTCATGCCTAACTGCCCCACTACACTGTCCTGACCCAGCGATAAAATCCCCCTTTTCGAACTTAACGGAACAACAAATTTATCTCTTCCTAAACAAACATTATCCGTTATTGTTCTGACTACTGACTCCTTTTCCATGTCAAAATGGGAAGCCTTATCCGCAATTCCTTCGCTAATAGGGTCCACCGTGACTTCCGCCTTTTCAGCTGTTTGCAAGTCTAGCTTACTAATCTGAGATAAATTCACCCCTGAATCTTCCTTTTCAAATGGGGGTGGAAGAATTTCTTTATCTTCCTCACCTCCCGATTCCCCTATCTTTATCCCGCTGGGTTGGAGTCCGAAATTCTCCGTTACTTCTTCTATCTGCGTCGCCCGTTTCTCGCTTGTCAAACGACCTTTTGAAATATCTGCCCCCTTCCCCGCTAACGGCATACCTTTAGTTTCGGTTTTCAGACGCGCGCTTTGTCTTGTGAGCATTGCTCTAAAAGAATGGGGTGTAGATTTCTGTTTCTGAATTAATTCATGAGTTCTATTTCCTAACAAGTAATAATTCATATCTATTTCTTTGTCGACAACTGCTGCCTTCGCCCTCATTCTCTCACCGGAATTTAATATTATTTCAACTTCCGCAATAGGTAATCGGCGACACCTATTATCCATTATTTGTTTAACCCAAACAATTTCTCCTGTTTATTGATCCGCTGTTACATCATGAGCACTAAGGACATCAATATTAGTACCTGAGTCACGTAATATGGTCATTTCCTTCCCATCAATTAACCCTTGACTTAAATAAGGTTTGAAAGACTCTTCTAAATGGTCTAAGCCTGCTACATGAAGAATCGACTCTGTTTTTTCTAATTGTTCTAATTCGGGACATGAATGCCTGTAGTGACCTTGTTTTTTGCAAAGATAGCAGGTAATCTCTCTTCTTCTATCGAATACTTCATTCCTATTTCTAACAACCTCTTTATTCCTCCAATTCGAATTAATTTCCGCCGCCCTACCATCAGATTTCGGTTTTCCTGGCACCTTATTTCGCTCCAACGATTTCTCATTACTTTGGAATTTAGGAAGCCCTGGCGGTCTTAATTTTTTTCTAGCTAAGTCATAAGCGTCTAACTTCTTAGTGAACTCAAAAGGAGTGTTCATCGAACTCCACGAATCGATAAAATGATGTTTAATTTCAGGATTCACTTTACGTTTCAATTGATCTGTAATAATTAGATCTCTGAGTTGATCATAAATCGTTATTTCAAGCCCGCTTAACCATTGGTCAAAATAATTAGAAATATCGAAAGCAAAATCTCGCCAATTTTTATTTTCAGGTTTTTTCGACATAACAAATTTGAGTCTGAAATCCTCTGCCGATAACTGATATCTTTCTAGCAATATCCTTTTCACATATTCAAAATCGTCCGTTTGCTCTGCGTTTTCTTTCAAAATTAATTCGCTTAATTCCGCAGGGAGTAGTCCCAATAATTGTGTCACCCAATGATTTTTATTGATCTGGGCTTTCTGCACTTGTCTTTCAAATAAATTGAGATAAATAGAAATTTCGGATTTTTCTGGGTCGAATTTTGGAAGAATTGATTTCAACGCAATTTTTGATTCGCCCTCGCTTTGACTCGAAGTTAAACTGGCTTCATCTAATCCTCTTTCTATCTTTAATTTAGCCAATTCATGTTCGCGCTCTAACGCTTTTGATTTTTCATCCCTCTCAAATGCCCTCAATTTTTCTCTCTCCGCTTTTTCCTCAGATTCATTTTGCAATCCCTCTTTCTCTATGATCGCGAATTGTCCCAGCGCTAGCGATCTTCGTGACCTGGAGATTCAGTCAGTTTTTGAATGATTTGGAAAACTTTATCCGATTCCTCAATCGTTGCGCCAAATTCAATTGCTAATTCTTTCAAGTCGCACTTTTTTCCCCTGACCACACAGACATATTCACTGATAGATCAATCTACAATTATTATACAAAATAACTCTTAACCTAAACTGTAACGTTTTAAAACTTTCCCATATAGCAATTTTAATCAATATATCATTTCACAATAGCATTACAATAAATACAATATCAATAATAACATAAAAAACCTTTATCATTATTCAACCAAATGCAAATGTATTTTCTCATATACATTCCCAGAACTATTTCCAATAAAACACTCTAAATTAGAAATAAATTCACAATAAATTATACCTGAAGGTAACCTTTTTTTTCCGTTAACTTAATTAACAAGGCTGCTCTACTTAAAACACTGCCAAAATCCCTTTTTCATTTAGTAATATTAACTCACCCAGAATTTCAATTACTCCAAAACTAATTTATTTGCAAAATTCTACAGAATTATACCCCTACACTTGACTAATACTTTGCCTAATAATTAATGTTAATTATTTTTTCATTTTGAGAAACTAAAGAAAAAATATGTTTCATAGCCTCAATCCAAATTTACTAAACAAAATTATTACCAATTTTACATTAACAATATAATATACTACCGACCAAGATTTTAAAATAACCCACAAAAAGACCTCTGAAATGAACAAAATAAAAATTCTAACCTGGAATCTCCTGAGTTCAGATCACTTCCGTTTGTTACTTTCACACTCTGTCAGGGTCTGCTATCTGGCACTCTAGTACTGAGGGTTCTAACAATCCGGTACACTGTACTGGGGCTTTCCGGTAACTCTTACGTCAATGCACTCTTGTCACTGCAGTCTGTCACTGGCATCCGGTTCAGATGGGGTTGGAGCACTCTTTAACTCTTGCTTCTGCTTCAGCCTGGTTGCGGCTCTCCGATTTCACTTCCGTCACTGGAGTACGTCTCTGACTTCCGGATCAACTGTGATTGGAACACTCTTTCACACTTGCTTCTAATTCAGCCTGGTTACGGCCCGTCAATTTTTAGACAAAATCTATACCGCTGCCACCACTGTAAAGATTTCCTACTTAGTGTTATAAAATTTTTATGGTAGCGAAACACAAACGTTGAATATTTAATCCAGAGAAATATATTTATTTCTTTTGATTATTTACACTGAAATCTTTTGTTTTACAGAAAATAAATAGTTGATTCGTTGTCTATTTCATTAACTAATTGCCAAATATCGCTCCAGGAATGCAAGTCACAGTTCTGAAGAAAAGTTCGATTATTTAGTGATGACAGGGTGTCCCACCAGTTGCAAACACGCTGACGGTGAACTACAACTATTTCAGAATCGAGACGTGATGTCTCTGGTCTTTTCTTCCTTTTTGCTGGTGTTCAGCAATGTTCAAACCTCCGGACGTGGTGTCCTGCCGATAAAATCCTATCTCTTTTCCGGGAGATGATTCTCCACCTCTGGCAGGTCTGATAATCTCCGACCTCCGCTCTTGATTCCCAACTTTCAACTCCCTTCCCCAGAGTCCTCTTTTTTCGCTGCTCGCTGAACGAGAGGGGGGTGGGGGGGTTATTGGGCGTTTACCGGTTTCTCAAAGCCCAATAAAGTCCGTTCATCCTCTCTGATTGCGAAATCAGCGTTCATACCTGGCGCCTTGTTGCCAATTTCTGTCTTCTCGTAAAATCAGGGAAATACCCTCGTTTCTTTGTCTATGTCGAAAAATCATATCGATCACCTTCCCACTGAACCAAATTCTGCACGTCAATTTTCCTTTGAGCACCCCAGACACCGCGGCGTTGACTTGGTCGTGGGAAAATACCTTTCCCAGGCGTGAGAAAATAGTCTTGGATGGAAAGCTTCATTCAATATTCCCACATAATTTAATGAAGTCTTTACAGCGCGTTTAGTAGCACAAGGATATAGTCAAAGATTCGGGCTTGACTATGATCAAACCTTCGCACCTGTAGTTTCGCACGCTACAATACGTGCATTTCTCATCTCCGCATTGCACAAAAATTTGAACGTGAAACATGTTGACATCACCACAGCATTCTTGCATGGTGAATTAACTGAAACTGTTTATATGAGTCAACCAGACGGGTATATTATACCCGGCGATGAGAGAAAAGTTTGTAAACTTCAAAAGGCTATCTACGGTCTTAAGCAAGCCACAAAGGCATGGTACACCAAAATATCGGAAACACTCAAAAACAATACTTTCATACAGAGCAAAAATGATCCATGTCTGTACTTTAAATCAAATCAAGAAAATCCGATATACATCATCATCTATGTAGACGATATCCTGATAGCAGGAAAGGACAGTGACATCGAAGAAACAATAAACCAACTTAAGAAAGAATATGAACTGAAAAACTTAGGAGAAGTGAATAATTACCTAGGCATAAACATTAATAAAATCAACGATACATATTACCTAAATCAAAATAATAAAATACACGAACTAGTGAAAAAAACTAAATTTAAACGACATGAAACCTCATTACACACCCATGATTGCTGGATTCAACAGACTTGAGGACGATGATAATCTTTTACCTAATAACACGAAATATCGACAAGCCACAGGCACATTACTTTACATATCAACAATCACGCGTCCTGACATATCTGCCGCAGTCAACATATTATGTCGTAGAAACGAAACACCTCGCCAAAAGGACTGGTCAGCAGTGAAAAGAATCATTTCATACCTTAAAACCACAGAAAATTTGAATTTAACTCTTAGCGCAAACAGGAAGCCCATCCTAACAGCATACGCCGATGCACACTACGCTGGTGACTTGAAAACACGTAAATCAACGTCAGGAAATCTATTCATTCTATGAAAATCGCCGAGTTACTGGATCGCAAAAAGGCAAAATTGTATTGCACTTTCGTCAGCCGAAGCTGAATACGTTTCAGCTAGCAACGCAGCACAAGAACTAAGTTGGATAACAAACTTGCTTGGCGACCTCAACATTCCACAAAAACTACCAATCACGATATTTGAGGATAATATGTCCTGTATAAAAATGACTGAAAAGGATAAAGATACTAAGCGATCCAAACACATCGACATACGTTTCCACAACATCAAACTGATGAAAGAAGAGGGAAAAATTGATTTACAATACTGCCTCAATGAAGAAATAACAGCCGATACTCTCACCAAACCCATTCCCAAACCTGTGTACGAAAAACACCGTAAGAAATTGAACATTCAACCATTCCCCACACAGGAGATTACGGGGGAGTGACGGAGAAACCTTTTTTATGCAGTTAATAATCTCCACGTGCAGTGAACGATCGAAAGAACATGTTAAAAACCAGACCCCAATTAACTATAAGTACTTTAAGTGATAACCGCAGATGCAAAACATAGTGAATAAAACCAGAGACTGTCGAAACCAATTAACTGTGAAATTCTGCAGACCACCCTACTTCAACCTACAGCTGATATCCCGCGCGCGTGCACTGAACTTAATAACAATTCACCCTCAGTTTCCAAAATGTATCTGAGAAGTTAAGACGCTCTTGTACATATATGATGTAAATATATCTCAAATATAATGTAAAATTGGAGCACCTATATGCAGTCTCCAAAACGCGATAAAAATGTACATATCTAGCCAAGAATTATAATATTATATTCAAAGGAAAATGGATCTACTTCTTATTTCACACAATGTTATTTTCTAATATTTTGTTTCTTACTATTCAAATACAGTGACACGACGATCATTCAAAGGGATAAATATTTGGATACACTGTGGATATTCTGTGCGCTAAAGGAAAATCTCAGGTAAGCCGAAACAATATTCTTTACCATTATCAAAGATGAAAATGTATATTAAAATATGAAGACTGATATAACAATTTATTAAGATAGAAAATTAATCATGCTACTGACGGTTCCCCTAACAAATAGAATACTTAATACTTTCTATGGAAATTTTTCCATAGAAAATTTCACACGCCTTGAATTCATAATATTCAAATTTTAATTGCTTAATAGGCGTATCGCCAACATAGTGAAAAAGTACTCAAGCCGGGAGTCGAACCAAGGTAATCAGTATAGCGCACAGATTTTCTACCAACTGAACCACTTGGGAATGATACTCAGCCTGGAACTTTCTCACTATTTTCACTATTATCACCCGGCTTGGGTACTTTTTCACTTTTAAGCAATTAAAATTTGAATATTATGAATGCAAGGCGTGTGAAATTTTCTATGGAAAAAATTCCAAGTATTAAATATGAATTTATCGATGCTGGATTTTCTTTGATTTCGTGTTTACCCCAGGGTTGGTGGCTCACGGAAAATATTCCATCTAATGCTGCGTTTGTAGCCCTGCCAACATATTATACTGAGAAAGTTCCAGGCTGAGTATCCCAAGTGGTTCAGTTGATAGAACATCTGTGCGCTATACTGTTGACCCGGGCTCGAGTCCCGGCTTGGGTACTTTTTCACTATGTTGGCTATACGCCTATTAAGCAATTAAAATTTGTAAAATAGAATACCATAATACTAACGGCCTCACAGCAGTTTTTAGAGAACTGAGAGTAGTAAATAGCATTTTTAGTTTGTTCCTAAAACGCAGATAAAATAATATATTACGTATTTAAATAGATTTGTTAAAAATTCATAAATATATTACAATAATGACGTGAGTATGAAATATAACAGTTTTACTAAATGATGTATAAAAATATCTTAAAGTTAAAACTACACAAACAGTGAAATCAAATTAAACGTTTCAGCCATCATCTATGTCCATCCTCAGGAAATAGTTGTTACATTGCTTCTAAAGTTTCAAAGCTTTCAAAATGTTTCAAAGTTTGTTAGACGGTGCAACTGCAACTTTTCTGCTTGTGGTTGCTCGGAACGTTGGTTGATGGTTAACCTAGTGAGCTTTTTTAATTTGTGGATGGCCCCTTTGGCTATTCCCTTTGAAACTTTAGAAGCAATGTAACAACTATTTCCTGAGGATGGCGATAGATGCTGGCTGAAATGTTGATGGTTTTAATTTGATTTCACTCTTTGTGTAGTTTTAACTTTAAGACATCTTTCTACACCATTTAGTAAAATTGTGATATTTTATACTCACGTCATTATTCTAATACTTTTTCATCCGGCGTTTATATTAATATTCATAAATATAAAAGAGAAACAACACATGATTATACAGGGTGGCTATAAGTAAAGTGACAGTACTCAGCGTGCTCTGTAGCGCGATCTAATTACGAGAATCGAGCGAAATTTTGTATTATGATTAAACAAGATAGGGGACGAAGTATTCTGTGAAAATGAATTTAGTTCCAAAAATCACCAGTAGGTGGAAATGTGGCGCTGTGTAATAGAAAATGTGACATATTGAGAATGATTTTAATCGTTAAATATGCTAAATTAAAGTTTATTTCAACATTGATTCCGCATTTTTAAAACTCTTTTTGTCTATGACACAACGTTACTGCAGTTTTAACGCCAATGTAAATAAAAAACATCAAAAAGACTAATCATTTGAGGAAGTGTAATTAACAAAGAAATATTTAAAATTAAATTCCAAACTCTATTACGAAGTTATATGTGTATTACCGATCTTATTTAGAGAAGAATACCTGCAAAAATGATTTTAATAAAGATTTCATAACTCTTTTTACCGCATTTTTAAAATCTTTCTTCAGGAATCATATATTTTAGGCAAGTCATGACAAAAAAAATATATAATCTTTACATAAATCATCTGTGAATAAAGTAAAAAAATTCCATGTATGGCAGATTTTCGCCTTTTTGAACTGTAGAATTTACTATTTTTTACTATCTTGTTCTTTACCGTGACTCATAAATCATGATACGGTTCTTAATAAGAAAAATACCGTGTTATCTTCATTAAAGATTAATGGAATATAAACTAAGTTTTAATGCATTATAAATGAAAATGTATATCCCTATTTTTCTTATTTTCCTTGAGCACCAGGAAATTATCAGAAATGTTTTCAGATATTGTATTAAGCAATATAAAGATTTCAAACAAAATAATGAATAGATAACATTAATAATTATTCAGGAAAATCTAATTAATCTAAATTTTATTACTTATAACATACATTCGTATTATTTGTTGTAATATACGAGATAAATAGCATTCAACTAAATATCATCAGGCCATCAGTAGAGCGCACTAATCTTTTAATACTTGAAAAAACAAATGGTAAGGAAAGTTTTCAACTTACCTATTTCAGCGTAACAGCAGGGTCAGCACATAAAAAAAATAATCCATTAGAGCGTAAAACATAGGTGTATCCATTGTAAATGAGTGCACTTACACTACTGTGCGAATTAATTGGGACAAAGACAAAAAATTTCGCAAATGTTGTTTAATTGGTATAGGTTAACTTACATGCACTGTATAGCAATCTAATACGAAATATGTCCACCTCTGGCGTGAATGAGATCCTGTACACGCTTTGGCATGGATTCCAGTAAATTAGAACATATATTTTTGATCTCGTCATCACGAAACCAAACTTTTATAACATTCTCAATCATTCTTTTCTTTGTTGAGCAGTCCATTTTACTCACACGTCTCTTTACAATTCTCCACAAATTTTCAATGGGATTTAAATCCGGAGAATTACCAAGCAAATCCAAAACCGTTAATTTCTGTTCTTGAAAAAATTTCTTTGCTAGCTTAGAATTATGGCATGGAGCAAGATCGTGTTGAAAGATACCGACACCACCAGCAAACGTTTGCATCATAGGCACAATTTTTCTTTTTATTACAGAGATGTATTTTTCAGAGTTCATGATCCCTTCAACTGGTTCTAAGCTGCCAGGTCCTCCAGAAGTAAAATAACCCCAAAACATCTGTTTCTGAGTGTGCTTAACTGTTTGTGTAAGATGTTGTTCCCTGATGGGTTCTCCATCACTTCGCCTGACAAATCTTGGTCGAAATCCTTGTACAAAAAAATGCGTTTCGTCACTGAATACAACCTTTTTTGTCTTGTGCAGTCCAGGATTGATATTTCCTGGCCCAATCCAAACGTTTTCTCTTCATTGCACGGTTTAATAACTGTTTTTTGATTGGTTTTCTTGCAAATCTCTCAGCTTTGATAAGCCTTCGTAGAACTGTCGATGAATCCACGCTCACACCAGTAGCTAATAATTCTCTCTGAAGATGTGTACGTGTTTTGCGAGGATGCATTTTACTATTTCGTACAAGAAATTTGTCTGTTTGAGGTGTGGTCTTGCGTTTGCATCCAGATTTACTCTTTCGTTATGGAGACACTGTCCCAAAATTCTTTTGCTTATTAATAATCCTAGAAACACTGGATTTTCCAACTCCAACTGCTGCAGCAATATCTATCACAGTCATAAAGGTATGCTGTCTAAGGGTAACAATTCTAGTTCTTTTCCTGGTAGTGATATACATTTTTTAAATACACGTCAGACGCAAAGAATTCACACAATCGACAACTTCTTACAGCAACTGAAGCGCAACTGAAGGGAAATAGTTTCGACATGTCGTAATCACATGGTCAAATCGGTTTAGACTAGTCAAAGGCAGTCGCGCGTTGTAAGAAAATACAGTTGAAACCGGTTTGAGGCAGAAAATACCCGAGAAAGGAACAATTTTCTTAAAAAATATGTTTGTCCCAATTAATTTGCACAGTAGTGTATATCCTTTAATATTTCCTATGCTTATCTTAAAATAGAAAGTATGATTAGCAAATATTTAATAAACATTATGTTTGGTTTCATATTGAACTAACTTATTGAGTAATTAAAGATTAACTTTTAATAATTATTAGATTTTCAATTACAAGAATGGAGGAGAATAACATTTGCTCCTCGTAAATATTTAAGTTTACATTTTTGACCCGCTGAGGTCGAGAGAGAGATTAAAAGTCTTTTTAATAGTCCTTTAGAAGAAAGCAAAGTTCAGTTTTTGAGAGTCACGTGGTGTTTCTGGTTATTGCAGGGAAAAACAGTCATGTCATCATCAGATGTGTTTTAGATGATTCAAGAAATACTTTCTATTGTCAATTCTCGGTTCAAGGTTCTTGATATAACATATTTCACTGATCTAGTCATTAAGTATTGATGCGTGGGTGTTTGGAAACATAATTTCTTTCTTAATTGGGTGATTATTAAGTTGGGGTTTTCCAATATTATTAATGTATAACCTTATCTGTTTCATTTAATTTATATGAGTACAATGCGAAAATAATGCTGATAAATATATTTTAATAACCATTCGCTGTTTAATTAGGGGTAAAAGAGGCAAATTTAATTATCCATAAAAAATGTTGTCTTCAGACGTTTAAACATATGTTATAACAACTGCTGTATATCATAGGGAAAACAATTTAATTTTAGTTTCATAATGTAAGCGCGGTTTAGTGAAACTCATCATTTTGCTTTAGTGAAAAGATCAATGCCATAAATTAAAAAGAAAATTATGTTTCTATTTAATGAATGCAACTGATGAAATTGCGACATTAATACATCTAAATTACATTTATCTATCTGAATTCTTAGTCTACTATTTTATGACTTCGCTAAACATGTTATGAAATATAAAAGACTTTTTTATAAAAGATCTTTTAACATACTATTAACATGGTTCGCAGCGTTCCTAAAATATTCTACCTATGCTACCATTATTATAAAACAATAAAATTCTGTTATATATCTATTGCAGAAGTTAACTAGTCTATCAAGAAGATATTTGTTTTAAATTAGTGGTAGCAAAGGTAGAATAAGTTATGTATGCTGCGTGCTCTGCATTAAGTTAACGAATACATAAGGGAATTATCGTACACTTTTAAAATTACTTTTTGAAATTAAATCTTGTTCTTCTGCTGTATGCACAATATTGCCAAATAATATCAAATTGAGGTTTAATTATAATTACTGTCTACATTTAGACATAAGTAAAATATTAATATACGTTATGAGAAAATAATTCCTTCTTATCGGTTAAATAGATATATTTAGAAAACAAATGCACTGATATGTACTAGCACTTTTTCAAACCTAACACTTACAGAAGGAATGTTACCATATTCACGATATCCAATTTTTATTGTCCAAATGTATTGTTTACAAGTATTATTATTTCGGAAACTCTTTTCCTTACTAATACATTTGCATTATTTAATTGCGGAAAGTTTTAGATTAGATAAGGCGAAATATTGTGCGCAAGCATAATGGTGCCCAATTGAAAAGAAGACATTATACAATAAAAATTGGATGTTGCGAATATGGCTTCATTCGTCTATGAAGGATTAACAATTCTGGAAATTTTGGGCTTTGCCTTAAATTGTTCCAATAAAGTCAAAAAGCATTTTTGAAAATATTAGCACATATACATAAAAAAATTATATGTTCCTTACAGAGTTTCACGTATTAGAAAAATTACTTTTTTTCTATCAGCGACGTATTGGTGGGAGTAAGATTTTAATACACAATAGAACTGATAGATTTAGGACTCTAGATTTACAGATGGGTGACAAAATAATACGAACACTTATGAAATAAGAGAAAAGCTTCATTAATAGGGGGTTGGACTACCCTTTGACTTAATTACAGATTGTATGCGAAGTGGGATGAATTTGTAGAGGTCATGTACAACATTTAAAGGAATATGAAGCCATTCTTCCTGGAGAGCAGTCTCTAATTCCAAAAGCGTTGATGGTGGAGGAAATGGAGTTTTGACTCCAAATATCCCCACAAATGTTCAATAATGTTCAAGTCAGGAGACTGAGGGAGACAAGCAAGATGTCCTACTACCTCCTCATGCTCTTCAAACCATTTTTGGACGATTTTAGCAGAGTGGATAGGAGTTTTGTCGTCTTGATAAAGTTGGCATTCTTCTGGAAATAAAGTATGGACAAAACGATTTAGCTGATCCCCCAGAATATAGATATAGTGAGCAGCTGTAACCTTTCCATGCAGAGTAACAAGCAGACCAAGGCCACGCCAAGATATCGCACCCCATACCATTAGGGAACCACCTACATGCTTCACAGTCGGCAAGCGGCAGTCAGGAGAAAATGCTTCTGTGGGCTTTCTACACACATATACGCGTGCAGTTGTCTGAAATATGGTGAAGATTGATTCATCAGACTAAATGACTTGTGCCACTGTTCAGGAGTCCAACTTTTGTGTGTTTTACACCACTGGCGTCGCTGTAAGGCGTGATGTGATGTCACCAATGGCTTACGAATTGCAACTCTTCCATAAATGTTCGAAACATGAAATTCCCTTTGGACAGTCCTTGCTGAAATAGGATTCTGGAGATGACTATTTTTTCTGACGTTATCTGGGATAAAGATTGCCTGCGCTGTCGGACCGCTATGCGGGTCAATTTTCTTTTATCCCTCTCAGAAAGCTTTCTTTTCCGTCCAATGTTGTACTTCGCAGACGACACTTTACCGAATTTCATGTACGCATCCATAACGGCTGACACAGTGCTCATTGCACGCCCCAAATAATTGGTTGTTTCCGTCCTCGAGCAATCAGCGCACCGCATTCCAGCAATCATTTCTTTTACGAACTCTGACAGGTCAGTCATTATTGAGTATTCCAGACCGTATGGTAAGCGCATGCAACACCTACGACTGATGTTGACCGACTGATACCTTACCTTTCATAACCGCTAGGTGGCAGTATTGAGTGCAAAGTGACATGCGCGTTCTGCTTCTTTGAAATGGACCATTCCTTTTACATGGGTTGTTCGTATTATTTTGTCACTCATCTGTACAACCGTGAGGAAAATCAACTGTAAGGTGATTCCACCACTTTAACGATTCCACCACTCATGTGGAAGGCGACATATATTTTACTGGTTTAAACGAAACTCAATGACGCAATGTTGAAGCATATATCGTTGAAAGATGAATGTGAATTTAGGAATGGATTGTGTTACTATAAGCAATTGATAATGGTGTAGAAAATGAAAATATTAAATTCTGTCTTCTCGTGTAGAAATAGATCACAATAGCAAATCAAATAATAGTTGAGTGCCGATGATTATTTAAGACAGTTTAATTATGACACACAATTAACATTTAATTACACGCAACACACACACATATATATATAATCTTTTTCACATGGCATTTATGTCGGATCGAAGTACATTATTTCGGTTAAAACAGGAATCTAGATTTGTTCTGAAAGTTTTCCTTCTGGAAGGGACGTTGACAGTCCGAAAATACCCAATAGGGAATAGTTCTTTCCCTGGCGTGATTGAGTTGCAACAAACGGAAGCCTCATAAAAATATATTATAAATTTGTGCACCGACCTACGAGCAAAAATAGTCAAACAAGTTGTTAAGAATGTCGTATTGCCTCACTGCAAGTGGTAATCTATGGGTTAATATGCGCGTCGAATTATGCTTACCTTTTCTTTGCTCCAAGAAACAATTGCTGTTTAAACAAATCACTGAAGTAATTTGTATAGATTATAAAATATGCAGAGTTTTCCAGTTATTATTAAAATATAACTTTTTTTTATACTTCTGACTATTACTCTGTCACATTCATGGCAAATAATTTTTCATACCTATAAACTGCAAGATTAATTTCAAAGGAAATTATAATATACGCACTATTTATTGCAATAAACACAGAAAGATGGAATGTTTTCACAATTGTACAAAGTGACATACATACAGGGTTCGTACGGCTCCTGGAATTTTAAGACCAGGAAATTCTTCTGTACCAGTATTTTCTTAGAGAAAATCTCTTTAAAAGAAGGCGAAGTTTCGCGAATTTAACATAGATTTCTTTTTCTATAAAAAAAATACTGGTGAAACTCCTTGAAAATACCCTGATTCGTACGAACCCTGACATATACCTTTTAATGTATAAATCTTAAAATTTACAATAATTGAGTCAGATTTGTGACAAAAGTTTCTTTCGCGCTGTACTCAGATTAAACCGCCAACTCAGACACACCTTCTTTCGTAAACTGCGGAGGAAATATGGAGTGAAAGGGCCAAAGTACTACGTTAAATATAAATTAATATATAATTGATACGAAGCTATTACGTTTATTAAGCTAGAAAAGTAGACATTTTATCGATATTGTTGTTCCCATCGCATATCTAACACATTCGAAGTCAAACTTTTACATGCATTTTCTAATTACAAAGGCAAGTTTAGTATCAAAGATTAGTTTCAATGGCGATGTCAAATATGTGTGTTTATCAATATTCACAGATGTTGCTACTCTTAAATATAAATAAATATGTTTGATACGAAACTATTGCATTTATTAATCAACAACCAGATACTTTACTGATATAATCATTCTCATCGAAGATCTTATAAGTAGATGGAAAGTGGGGGTTCAACGGCCACAGGCGCATTCGCAATGTGCAGCTGCACATCCGATGTGCAGCGGACTCCTACGTCATAGTATCTTTACAAGGTTCTGATTTTCTGATCCTTTTATAGCACTAGTTTTTGTTTCCAATGCTATGTTTGATATTATCCTGGCAAAGCAGATTTATTTATCTCTCTCTATATATACGTGTATGTCTGGTATTATCCTGGCAAAGCAGATTTATTAATCTCTCTATATATATTCGTGTATGTCTGGTACTATCCTAGCAAAGCAGAGTTATATATATGTCTCTATATATTCGTGTATGTCTGGTATTATCCTGGCAAAGCAGATTTATTAATCTCTCTCTATATATTCGTGTATGTCTGGTACTATCCTAGCAAAGCAGATTTATATATATCTCTCTATATATTCGTGTATGTCTGGTATTATCCTGTCAAAGCAGATTTATTTATCTCTCTCTATATATTCGTGTATGTCTGGTACTATCCTGGCAAAGCAGATTTATTTATCTTTCTCTATATATTCGTGTATGTCTGGTACTATCCTGGCAAAGCAGATTTATTTATCTCTGTCTGTATATTCGTGTATGTCTGATACTATGATGGCAAAGCGATTATATGTGTATGTGTGGGTAAAATATATATCCATATCATTCATAAACTGGAAAAAAATATTAAAATTATTTTTAAAAAGAATGCATAATTTAAAAAAAAAAAAAAAAAAAAAAAAAAAAAAAAACTTTAGAAAATTACAAAGTATTAAAAAAAAAACTTTAGAAAATTAAAAAATAGTAAAAAAAAAAGTTTAAAAACTTTATATGATGATAAAAATACGTATGTTTGTATATGTGGGTGATTATACGTATGGGTAGAATAGGTTTCAATAAAGTTCACATACATAGCATTCTACAAGAAATGTTTGTGTAGAAGTTTTTAATAAGTACACATATTTAAAATTAACATTTTTTATTAAAACAAAAAATACAGAAAGTTTTATTTACAGTAGAGTATTTACATCTCGATTTTGCATTAACAATACAAATCAGCATTTTCTTCTTTATTACAATCTTCATTAATGTCACAATGTCCATACGCTAAGCTGGATATCCCATCATCTAACAAGTAGCGCTTATCGTCAAAAGGACTTAGACTAATCTTATTCTGAGTTAGTGTGTATAGACGATGGTTATCTTGGGCGATCCTCGTCTGCTTCTGCATACTTGTTTTTTGCTGTTGTAGACACTCCAAATAGTCTTCATGCTTTATTTTCTGACGAACAATCTGTGTTGACACACCTTTTGCTCGCTTCTTTACTTCTTTCATGGATTTTAATGAATACATTTTAGCCCTGAGGCCAACAAATTCAAGGGCTAATTCGCCATTTAGCTCGTCCTTAAACTTACCAATCACCTTTTTGTTATCATCAGAGAATAAATTATGGGATTTTGAATAGTCGGAGAAGTCAAACAAATCACGATGTTGCTTCATGTCATCAAAAATATTGTTTGTTTTTATATGATAAGCTAAGGAGTCTGTGTCAGTAAAAAGAAGTGTCGCTCGATTTTTGTATATGCTTTTTATATACCCATAATGAAATTGAAACATTAATAATTTAGATAGCTCTAAAATTGTGAATCCGACATAAATAGGTCGATTCATTAAGATACTATTATTAAGCCGTTCTACAGCAGCCAAGCCTTCATCATAGGTTTTAAAGGATTTAAATAAGGGTGATGCCACTAGTTTTTTAGCTCTTTTTTCATCATTACACAATACAATATTTCGCCTTTTTCGAAGATTTTCCATGGTTTTACCAAAAACAGAATTATTTAACAATTAAAAAAAATTCTTTTCAAAAGAAGATGTTGCTTCTTTCCTTTTTTGAGTATTAAAATTAATATATTTCTCAAGCCAAGGTGCTTGTTTAAATTTTATGGCTTTATGTACAGCAGTAATTTTTAGTCCAAGCTGCAAATAATATTTTAAGTTGCGATAATGGGTTATATAATTCCTTTTATTATTCAAATTGGGTATAAGTTTAGGGGTTCCTATGAATTTTCTATTATTATTCACCAAGTTTCGTGCATAGGGAGATAGCATTTGTTCCTCCACAGTTACTCTCTCAGGGGCGACAGTGTATTCATTGTGCAAAGGATGTAAATGTTTTGGATAATCGAGGTCCACCTCAAAGAGATACCCAATTTCAGAACTATCAGGTAGAGACAAAATCCAATCTTCTGTGATATGACTAGTTTCACACCATTTAAATCCGCCATAGGGTAAAAATTGGCTCATAGCCCACCCATATAAGTTATTAGCATCCCAGTACATGATGTAGCTGGGTGCCTCATTTTCTCTATAATCAGGCGTACCGGGTATGTTTGCCTTAGCATATCTTCGGCTTATCATACTGACGCCTCCACGTATTCCATTTTCAACCATGAGCAACATGTTTATATCAGTAAGTAACTCTAAAGGTGTTTCAGACATCTTCAAACTCGCCTGCCATGCGAGCGAAGGTGCAGTGAACAGGTGAGCAGGATCAATTTCATAATACTGCTGACATAATTTCCTAAAGTTTTGAAACACGTCAGCAAGTAGTAGAACATCTGTCTTCACATACAGATTGTGATAATCCCCCAAAGTTTTAAGACTGAAGGTGTTCCACACATTCTGGGCATGCTGATAATCCTCATCTTGAATATCTTCATTGGTCAAGCTATTAAAAAATGCTGAAGGTAGAGGGAGCTGCTTCTCTTCAAATTTTTCAAAAGACGTAAAATAATCATAGGGGTAAACCCCTTTACGTGTCAGTAAAGATAAATTATTATTTTGTGGGAAATTTTCTCTAAGTATGGTAAATTGATCAACTCGAAGATTTTTAACAAGTTTTTCCAATGACGTAGGCAAAAATTGGAAAGAATCTATAAACACCATCTGAATAGAAGATGTAGGCTTTTTGATTTTAAATGCGATATAGTTTTCCATAGAAGTAGCAATAACATCAATTTCAATATCTTTAAATTTTCCTAACTTTGTCATAAGGTGGTGTGCATCATAGTTTTTTAAGTTATGGAAAATAACAGGAATTGTCTTTGATTGTCTGAAATTGAGGTTGCAATATGGGTGTGCAGCTCCTCTATACACACCCGACAGGTGATCATGGTCACGTGTACGTTTCTCATATAAAGCTTTTTTACAAATATGACAAAACTCTGCTTCTCGAAATGCCTTTTCTTCCTGGGGAGAAAGCTTCATAGGTTTCACATCTAATAACTTTTGTCCCAATATTTCCTTCTCTTGCATCATCTGGTTCAAAAAATGCTCAACACAGTTTCTACCACGATATACCTGTGCTTTCTTCACACATGTTCCATCCGATCCGACAACCACATAAGCGTACCCACACGGTAAGTGATAGGTTGTTTTCTCAGTATAGGATGTTTTAGAAGAGGGTGAGGCTAATGAAATGGGTATAAGTAGACTCTCGAAGTCCGCATAAATCGTATAGGCCACAGGATGTTGTAGATGAATACCTGAAAACTTTAATATATTATCATTTTCACTAGGCATCTTTATAGCTTGTGCTGCATGGCGAGAACAATATTCGCTATGCTTATCCAACAGGTCTTGTCTTGAAAATCGATGTAAACATCGATAACAATAATAGCCAGCGGCTCTATGCTTGGTAAGATCACTCAAAAGTCTTGAAAAACTTCTTATCAAACAATAGTGTTGCTTTTCTCCATTGTCGACTAGAAACAAATTAATCACATCATGATCCTTCTTTTCAGATATATACAGAGGGCAAACTTCATCCTCTTCATACCCAAACACATTAACCCGTAAATTGTTGAGTTGTTCAATAACAGGTATCTTCTGAAGAGATACAGGGCATTCTACACCGCCTAATTTAATATCATGTTCATAAGGTCGATAATGGATGACTCGCTCAGGCTTTTTTGTATAATCTAAGTTCAGTTTAAAAGCCAAAAGGCACCACACCAAACACTTGTTGTCTTCATTTTTTATATTCAGCACGGCTTTTTTATCATCCAGTTTTTTAGGCAGAGGAATGTAGGAACTCGCAGCAAGGGGATGATATTTAGCAATCTTGAGCTCCAAATGATGGATTTTTCTAAGTTTCCACCCAGAACCTCGTTGTACAAATTCTTCAAAGGACTTAGTTATCTTGGAGAATCCTTCTTCAATATGTTGTGAGATAGTATCTTCGGTGAGCTCAGTCATACATGAGCATAGAAAAAAAGATTCAATTTCTTGCATCTCCTCATTATTTGTCATACGTTCAAGTGATATTTTTTCTATCATATACCATTTAATGGCACCCTTTTCTTGAAATTCACTTACTAGGCGTTCATGTATCTCAGATTGTAAGTGCGTATGAAATACCTCTAAATCACTTTCTTCATGTTCATCAGGATACAAAATTACTGTTTTAAATACATTAAGCACATGAGACTGCTTCGGTTTTCTAGACTTTACATTAGATAAAGCTATTTTCCGTTTTACACTCACAAGAGGTAGGCGAGAGTGCTGGGTGCGTACATGCTGTCTCAATTCGAATTTCCGTCCAAATACCTTATCACAATCACGGCAAGGGAATGTGGACTTCTGATGTGACTTGAGATGATACTTCAAATTATCCTTCCGGGTGAAAACCTGATTACACTCATCACACTTTAATGTAGACTGTCCGCTAACATTATGGATTTTCATGTGTCTTACTAACTCCGAATTCCTTACAAAAGACTTCAGACACATATCACAGTTATGCTGTCTCTCTTTCGAATGTATCTTCATATGCTGATTTAGGTTGGAAGTAGATGAAAAACCCTTGCTACAGATAGGGCAAGCATTATTCTTCTTCTCAGCATTCGTAGAGATCACGGTCTTTAGAGAAACATCTTCTTCAGATGACATCTCGACATCCATGAGACAAGGGGATATAGTGTCCTTCTCTGGTAAAACTTGAGAATCCTCATAGAGTTCAATACTATTATGCATCTTGATGTGTCTAATCAAGCTTGATTTCCGTCCAAAGGCTTTCTGACACACGTCACAGATATACAACTTCTCATTTAAATGAGACTTTACATGCTGCCTCAAATTAAAAGGAGTTGAGAATGTCTTCGCACAAGTCAGACACTGGTACATCTTCTTCACAGGCGTAGAATTTCTCAAAGGCATAACTCCATCACTAGGCATAACGCTATCCATAATATATCAACAAAAAAAACTTTTAAAACCAAAACACAATCTTCACAAATAAATGATCCACTTAGGTAAAGATAGAGATCAGGAGCGGTTTAAAACACGTCCGTTCACTAAAAAGCAAATCAACAAATGACACGAATCACACTTCTCGCCCGCTATTTATACCCCAGACCCCTCACGACCACCCACGTTGATCATAATCGGCGGCAAATTATTCCACTCAAAGAAAAATAGTCTTACAATTTGGCAATTTGAATCTTTCGTTTTCTCGTCATATGAATTATTTTGTCTTTATTTAGTGATTTTAATTTTATGCTTAACTCACAATATGAACCAGCCTTTCCCCACTACTCATGTCTAAAGCTACATCCATGAAACCCTCACTAGATGCCTAAACTAGAAGATCTCAAATCAAACCCCACCTACGCAAATAAAATATTTTCCAAAATACTTCAAAAACATCTCATAGATGGCGCTTCCAATTATAAACTAAACTAAAAAATTTCTAATTCTCAAAGACAGAGAAAAAATCTATACAATTAATTTATCCCACTCATTAAAACCAAAAAATAAATAAATTATAAAGATACTAAATAATCCACCGTTAAAAATACTAATACACGACTGAATCAGTCTTTCCCCACTACTCATGTCTAAAACTATATCTATGAAACCCTCACTAGATGCCTAAACTAAAAGATCTCAAATCGAACCCAGGCTAAACAAATAATAAAAACCTTTTCCAAAATACTTCAAAAACATCTCATAGATGGCGCTACTAAAGAGAAAAAAACCGAAACTAATTTAAAACACTTTAAAAAATAAATTCTAAACTTATTTCATACCATCTAAACTAAAATATCTCAAATCGAACCAAACCTAAACAAATAATGACAATATTTTCCAAAATACTTCAAAAACATCCCATAGATGGCGCTATAAAAGCGAAAAAAAAAGTCGAAACTAATTTAAAACACTTTAAAAAATAAATTCAATAAATTCTAAACTTATTTCACACCATCACAAAGTAGTGTATATATGCCGGAGCTACGCCACCTGCGCCTTCCGCCTGCACCACCTGCGCCTTCCGCCTGCGCCGCCTGCGCCTGCTCGACTCAGGTGGCGTTGAACCGGTAAATATAAACTAAACTAAAAAATTTCACACGCCTTGAATTCATAATATTCAAATTTTAATTGCTTAATAGGCGTATCGCCAACATAGTGAAAAAGTACTCAAGCCGGGACTCGAACCAAGGTAATCAGTATAGCGCACAGATTTTCTACCAACTGAACCACTTGGGAATGATACTCAGCCTGGAACTTTCTCACTATTTTCACTATTATCACCCGGCTTGGGTACTTTTTCACTTTTAAGCAATTAAAATTTGAATATTATGAATGCAAGGCGTGTGAAATGTTCTATGGAAAAAATTCCAAGTATTAAATATGAATTTATCGATGCTGGATTTTCTTTGATTTCGTGTTTACCCCAGGGTTGGTGGCTCACGGAAAATATTCCATCTAATGCTGCGTTTGTAGCCCTGCCAACATATTATACTGAGAAAGTTCCAGGCTGAGTATCATTCCCAAGTGGTTCAGTTGATAGAACATCTGTGCGCTATACTGTTGACCCGGGCTCGAGTCCCGGCTTGGGTACTTTTTCACTATGTTGGCTATACGCCTATTAAGCAATTAAAATTTGTAAAATAGAATACCATAATACTAACGGCCTCACAGCAGTTTTTAGAGAACTGAGAGTAGTAAATAGCATTTTTAGTTTGTTCCTAAAACGCAGATAAAATAATATATTACATATTTAAATAGATTTGTTAAAAATTCATAAATATATTACAATAATGACGTGAGTATAAAATATCACAATTTTACTAAATGGTGTGTCTTAAAGTTAAAACTACACAAACAGTGAAATCAAATTAAACGTTTCAGCCATCATCTATGGCCATCCTCAGGAAATAGTTGTTACATTGCTTCTAAAGTTTCAAAGGTTTCAAAATGTTTCAAAGTTTGTTAGACGGTGCAACTGCAACTTTTCTGCTTGTGGTTGCTCGGAACGTTGGTTGATGGTTAACCTAGTGAGCTTTTTTAATTTGTGGATGGCTTGTCTTTTCCCTTTGAAACTTTAGAAGCAATGTAACAACTATTTCCTGAGGATGGCCATAGATGATGGCTGAAACGTTTAATTTGATTTCACTGTTTGTGTAGTTTTAACTTTAAGACATCTTTATACACCATTTAGTAAAATTGTGATATTTTATACTCACGTCATTATTGTAATACTTTTTATGTTGTAATCGTCCGGCATTTATATTAATATTCATAAATATAAAAGAGAAACAACACATGATTATACAGGGTGGCTATAAGTAAAGTGACAGTACTCAGCGTGCTCTGTAGCGCGATCGAATTACGAGAATCGAGCGAAATTTTGTATTATGATTAAACAAGATAGGGGACGAAGTATTCTGCGAAAATGAATTTAGTTCCAAAAATCACCAGTAGGTGGAAATGTGGCGCTGTGTAATAGAAAATGTGACATATTGAGAATGATTTTAATCGTTAAATATGCTAAATTAAAGTTTATTTCAACATTGATTCCGCATTTTTAAAACTCTTTTTGTCTATGACACAACGTTACTGCAGTTTTAACGCCAATGTAAATAAAAAACATCAAAAAGACTAATCATTTGAGGAAGTGTAATTAACAAAGAAATATTTAAAATTAAATTCCAAACTCTATTACAAAGTTATATGTGTATTACCGATCTTATTTAGAGAAGAATACCTGCAAAAATGATTTTGATAAAGATTTCATAACTCTTTTTATCGCATTTTTAAAATCTTTCATCAGGAATCATATATTTTAAGCAAGTCATGACAAAAAAAAAATATAATCTTTACATAAATCATCTGTGAATAAAGTAAAAAAATTCCATGTATGGCAGATTTTCGCTTTTTTGAACTGTAAAATTTACTATTTTTTACTATCTTGTTCTTTACCGTGACTCATAAATCATGATACGGTTCTTAATAAGAAAAATACCGTGTTATCTTCATTAAAGATTAATGGAATATAAACTAAGTTTTAACGCATTATAAATGAAAATGTATATCCCTATTTTTCTAATTTTCCTTGAGCATCAGGAAATTATCAGAAATGCTTTCAGATATTGTATTACGCAATATCAAAATTTCAAACAAAATAATGAATAGATAACATTATTAATTATTCAGGTAAATGTAATTAATGTAAATTTTATTACTTATAATATACATTAGTATTATTTGTTGCAATATACGAGATAAATAGCAGTCAACTAAATATCATCAGGCCATCAGTAGAGCGCACCAATCTTTTAATACTTGAAAAAACAAATGGTAAGGAAAGTTTTCGACTTACCTATTTCAGCGTAACAGCAGGGTCAGCACATCAAAATAGTTAATCCATTAGAGCGTAAAACATAGGTGTATCCATTGTAAACGAGTGCACTTATATCCTTTAATATTTCGTATGCTTATCTTAAAATAGAAAGTATGATTAGCAAATATTTAATAAACATAATGTTTGGTTTCGTATTGAACTAACGTATTGAGTAATTAAAGATTAACTCTTAATAATTATTAGATTTTCAATTACAAGAATGGAGGAGAATAACATTTGCTCCTCGTAAATATTTAAGTTTACATTTTTGACCCGTTGAGGTCGAGAGAGAGATTAAAAGTGTTTTTATTAGTCCTTTAGAAGAAAGCAAAGTTCAGTTTTTGAGAGTCACGGGGTGTTTCTGGTTATTGCAGGGGAAAACAGTCATGTCATCACCAGATGTGTTTTAGACGATGCAAGAAATACTTTCTATTGCCAATTCTCGGTTCAAGGTTCTTGATATAACATATTTCACTGATCTAGTCATTAAGTATTGATGCGTGGGTGTTTGGAAACATTATTTCTTTCTTAATTGGGTGATTATTATGTTGGGATTTTCCAATATTATTAATGTATAACCTTATCTGTTTCATTTAATTTATATGAGTACAATGCGAAAATAATGCTGATAAATATATTTTAATAACCATTCGCTGTTTAATTAGGGGTAAAAGAGGCAAATTTAATTATCCATAAAAAATGTTGTCTTCAGACGTTTAAACATATGTTATAACAACTGCTGTATATCATAGGGAAAACAATTTAATTTTAGTTTCATAATGTAAGCGCGGTTTAGTGAAACTCTTCATTTTGCTTTATTCATTTTGCTTCATTTTGCTTTATCAAGAAGATATTTCTTTTAATTTAGTGGTAGCAAAGGTAGAATAAGTTATGTATGCTGCGTGCTCTGCATTAAGTTAGGGGTAAAAGAGGCAAATTTAATTATCCATAAAAAATGTTGTCTTCAGACGTTTAAACATATGTTATAACAACTGCTGTATATCATAGGGAAAACAATTTAATTTTAGTTTCATAATGTAAGCGCGGTTTAGTGAAACTCTTCATTTTGCTTTATTCATTTTGCTTCATTTTGCTTTATCAAGAAGATATTTCTTTTAATTTAGTGGTAGCAAAGGTAGAATAAGTTATGTATGCTGCGTGCTCTGCATTAAGTTAGGGGTAAAAGAGGCAAATTTAATTATCCATAAAAAATGTTGTCTTCAGACGTTTAAACATATGTTATAACAACTGCTGTATATCATAGGGAAAACAATTTAATTTTAGTTTCATAATGTAAGCGCGGTTTAGTGAAACTCTTCATTTTGCTTTATTCATTTTGCTTCATTTTGCTTTATCAAGAAGATATTTCTTTTAATTTAGTGGTAGCAAAGGTAGAATAAGTTATGTATGCTGCGTGCTCTGCATTAAGTTAGGGGTAAAAGAGGCAAATTTAATTATCCATAAAAAATGTTGTCTTCAGACGTTTAAACATATGTTATAACAACTGCTGTATATCATAGGGAAAACAATTTAATTTTAGTTTCATAATGTAAACGCGGTTTAGTGAAACTCTTCATTTTGCTTTATTCATTTTGCTTCATTTTGCTTTATCAAGAAGATATTTCTTTTAATTTAGTGGTAGCAAAGGTAGAATAAGTTATGTATGCTGCGTGCTCTGCATTAAGTTAGGGGTAAAAGAGGCAAATTTAATTATCCATAAAAAATGTTGTCTTCAGACGTTTAAACATATGTTATAACAACTGCTGTATATCATAGGGAAAACAATTTAATTTTAGTTTCATAATGTAAGCGCGGTTTAGTGAAACTCTTCATTTTGCTTTATTCATTTTGTTTCATTTTGCTTTATCAAGAAGATATTTCTTTTAATTTAGTGGTAGCAAAGGTAGAATAAGTTATGTATGCTGCGTGCTCTGCATTAAGTTAGGGGTAAAAGAGGCAAATTTAATTATCCATAAAAAATGTTGTCTTCAGACGTTTAAACATATGTTATAACAACTGCTGTATATCATAGGGAAAACAATTTAATTTTAGTTTCATAATGTAAGCGCGGTTTAGTGAAACTCTTCATTTTGCTTTATTCATTTTGCTTCATTTTGCTTTATCAAGAAGATATTTCTTTTAATTTAGTGGTAGCAAAGGTAGAATAAGTTATGTATGCTGCGTGCTCTGCATTAAGTTAGGGGTAAAAGAGGCAAATTTAATTATCCATAAAAAATGTTGTCTTCAGACGTTTAAACATATGTTATAACAACTGCTGTATATCATAGGGAAAACAATTTAATTTTAGTTTCATAATGTAAGCGCGGTTTAGTGAAACTCTTCATTTTGCTTTAGTGAAAAGATGAATGCCATAAATTTTAAAAAAATGTATGTTTCTATTTAATTAATGCAACTGATGAAATTGCGACATTAATACATCTAAATTACATTTATCTATCTGAATTCTTAGTCTACTATTTTATGACTTCGCTAAACATGTTATGAAATATAAAAGACTTTTTTTTTATAAAAGATCTTTTAACATACTATTAACATGGTTCGCAGCGTTCCTAAAATATTCTACCTATGCTACCATTATTATAAAACAATAAAATTCTGTTATATATCTATTGCAGAAGTTAAGGAGTCTATCAAGAAGATATTTGTTTTAATTTAGTGGTAGCAAAGGTAGAATAAGTTATGTATGCTGCGTGCTCTGCATTAAGTTAACGAACACATAAGGGAATTATCGCACACTTTTAAAATTACTTTTTGAAATTAAATCTTGTTCTTCTGCTGTATGCACAATATTGACCAAATATTATCAAATTGAGGTTTAATTATAATTACGGTCTACATTTAGACATAAGTAAAATATTAATATACGTTATGAGAAAATAATTTCTTCTTATCGGTTAAATAGATATATTTAGAAAACAAATGCACTGATATGTACTAGCACTTTCTCAAACCTAACACTTACAGAAGGAATGCTACCATATTCACGATATCCAATTTTTATTGACCAAATGCATTGTTTTCAAGTATTATTATTTCGGAAACTCTTTCCCTTACTAATGCATTTGCATTATTTAATTGCGGAAAGTTTTAGATCAGATAAGGCGGAATATTGTGCGCAAACATAATGGTGCCCAATTGAAAAGAAGACATTTAGACAATAAAAATTGGTTGTTGCGAATATGGCTTCATTCGTTCGTGAAGGATTAACAATTCTGGAAATTTTGGACTTTGCCTTAAATTGTTCCAATAAAGTCAAAAAGCATTTTTGAAAATATTAGAACATATACATAAAAAAATTATATGTTCCTTACAGAGTTTCACGTATTAGAAAAATTACTTTTTTTTTCTATCAGCGACGTATTGATGGGAGTAAGATTTTAATACGCAATAGAACTGATAGATTTAGGACTCTAGATTTACAGATGGGTGACAAAATAATACGAATATTTATGAAATAAGAGAAAAGCTTCATTAATAGGGGGTTGGACCACCCTTTGACTTAATTACAGATTGTATGCGACGTGGGATGAATTTGTAGAGGTCATGTACAACATTTAAAGGAATATGAAGCCATTCTTCCTGGAGAGCAGTCTCTAATTCCAAAAGCGTTGATGGTGGAGGAAATGGAGTTTTGACTCCAAATATTCCCACAAATGTTGAATAATGTTCAAGTCAGGAGACTGAGGGAGACAAGCAAGATGTCCTACTACCTCCGCATGCTCTTCAAACCATTTTTGGACGATTTTAGGAGTCTTGTCGTCTTGATAAAGTTGGCATTCTCCTGGAAATAAAGTATGGGCAAAAGGATGCAGCTGATCCCCCAGAATATAGACATAGTGAGCAGCTGTAACCTTTCCATGCAAAGTAACAAGCAGACCAAGAACATGTTAAGATATCGCACCCCATACCATAAGGGAACCTCCTACATGCTTCACAGTCGGCAAGCGGCAGTCAGGAGAAAATGCTTCTGTGGGCTTTCTCCACACATATACGCGTCCAGTTGTCTGATATGTGATGAAGATTGATTCATCAGACTAAATGACTTGTGCCACTGTTCAGGAGTCCAGCTTTTGTGTGTTTTACACCACTGGCGTCGCTGTAAAGCATGATGTGATGTCACCAATGGCTTACGAATTGCAACTCTTCCATAAATGCTCGAAACATAAAGTTCCCTTTGGACAGTCCATGCTGAAATGGGATTCTGGAGATGACTATTTGTTTCTGACGTTATCTGGGATAAAGATTGCCTGCGCTTTCGGACCGCTATGCGGGTCAATTTTCTTTTATCCCTCTCACAAAGCTTTAATTTCCGTCCAATGTTGTACTTCGCAGACGACACTTTACCGAATTTCATGTACGCTGCCATAACGGCTGACACAGTGCTCATTGAACGGCCCAAATAGTTGGTTGTTTCGGTCACGGAACAATCAGCGCACCGCATTCCAGCAATCATTTCTTTTACGAACTCTGACAGGTCAGTCATAATTGAGTATTCCAGACCGTATGGTAAGCGCACCTTACCTTTCATAACCGCTAGGTGGCAGTATTGAGTGCAAAGTGACATGCGCGTTCTGCTTCTTTGAAATGGAACATTCCTTTTACATGGGTTGTTCGTATTATTTTGTCACCCATCTGTACAACCGTGAGGAAAAGCAACTGTAAGGCGATTCCACAACTCATGTGGAAAGCGACATCTGGAGGCACGGCAGTGCCTCCGCCAAGTCGAGAGAGGACAGCCGTAAGCATACTTTTCTGGAAGCAACTCAGGGCACTTTTGACCCCCCCATATCTCCGCGCTGGAGTATCCCAAAAATTTTAAACTTCAATTATAGAGAGTATTTGGCCCACAGGACCAAAATTTAAAATTACAACTTTCTGTCTTTTCTAGTTCAGGCGATATATGAACTCAAACATTCGATTTTTTGTCACTTCTTACTCACTCGTTCACGCGTCATCAAAAAGATTGGGTAGATCCCGTAGCCCCAGAAACTTGACATTTGGAAAAAAAGGTAGTGTTTAGGATACAAAGAAAGGAAAAATTATAAAATCCAGAAAATTCGAAAAAAAACATTTGAAAATTCAACAAATTCCATCAAAATTGAAAATTGAAAATAATACGATCTTGTAGTCTTGGAAACTTAAGATTTGCTGTGAAGGTAGTGTTTAACATCCAGAAAAAGAAAACATCAAAAACACCAAAAAAATCGAAAGCAAAATTGAAAAAATCGAAGAAATTGAAAAAACCCGAAAATTTGAAGACAATCCGATTTTGTTGCGCTAGAAAATTCAAATTAGGAATAAAGGTAGTATTTAGGATACAGAAAAAGGAAAATTAAAAAAATCCAGAAAATTCGAAAAAAAAAAAATAAAAAAATTCGAAAAAAATTGAAAAAATGAAAATAATTTGATACGATAATGCTCGTATTTATAAATTAATTTGGATGAAACTAATTGTGTGTATTAAGCTCACCAATGCCTCGACCGAGTTCGTTGGCCAGCTTGGTCCGCCATCTTGTTTCAAGATGGCGGCCACGGAAAATTTTAAAACTAAAATAAATATACAGAAAAGTTAAAAAATCAAGTTTATTTTTTAATTAGGTGTTAGGACTTGATACAAGGATTCCAGAGCATTTTTTTGTTTTACCTCTATCTTAAAAATTGGCTGAGATAGAGCAGTTTGAAATTCTAGGGTGGCTGACATTTTGAAACAAAACAGCACATTACAAAAAACCAACGATAAATTTATGGTCAATAATGGTCAAGCAGGTGCAATCCCGAATGAATACTCCGTGTTATTATAACTGTAACTTTGACTTCGAAATTTTGATAAGTTGCATTTTCTATTTGTTGATATTTTTGAACTATGATTTACGCTAAGTGAAATGTTGTTGTTGAAGAGGGATTTTCCATGTAAATCCGAAACGTCCAATTTTAATATGTTTTTAATGTTTTATGAAAGTGTATTGTAATGTCTGTAATTTTAATGATTTTAATATAAATTTATAAGTTTTAGTGAACGCGATTTCTCGCAAATTATTTTCTTTCATTGTTGTAATCATTTTCCCAATCATACGCATAAAACTATATATTCATATCCATTAGCCCCAAATTCTCGCCAAACTTTGCGACAATTGGCGAAATCTCGCCAAATTTGGCGACAAAATTGTCTTCATAAATGAAGTCAACTTGGCTATAGCTCAATAATTTGGCGAATTTCTTATTCAAATTCAGTGTAAACGAATCTTTTGTAAACGGTTTCTTTGCATTTTAACTTGCTGTTTTCGAGTAACATTAGCTAAAATTTTAAAACGAAGATACAGGAAAGCTACCTTTTCCTGCCGGTACGGCCGGAGGACTTTTTGATGAGTTGTCGGATGCAATCTATGTTTGGCATTAAATAAAGTAAAACATTGAAAAACAAATCCCACAGGATGGGGATAGTTTGTTTTAGATCTGGAGGCACGGCAGTGCCTCCGCCAAGTTGAGAGAGGACAGCCGTAAGCATACTTTTCTGGAAGCAACTCAGGGCACTTTTGACCCCCTCATATCTCCGCGCTGGAGTATCCCAAAAATTTGAAACTTCGTTTTTCTAGAGTATTTGGCACACAGGACCAAAATTTAAAATTAAAACTATCTATCTTTTCTAGTTCAGACGATATATGAACTCAAACATTCGATTTTTTGTCACTCACTCACTCACTCGTTCACGCGTCATCAAAAAGATTAGGTACATCCCGTAGCCCTAGAAACTTGACATTTGGAAAAAAGGTAGTGTCTAGGATACAAAGAAAGGAAAATTCGAAAAAAAAAACATTCGAAAATTCAACAAATTCCTTGAAAATTGAAAATAATACGATCTTGTAGTCTTAGGAACTTAAGATTCGGTGTGAAGGTAGTGTTTATCATCCAGAAAAAGAAAACATCAAAAACACCAAAAAAATCGAAAGCAAAATTGAAAAAATCGAAAATCGAAAAAAATCGAAAATTTTCAAATAATCCGATTTTGTTGCGCTAGAAACTTGGAATTCGGAATAAAGGTAGTATTTAGGATGCAAAATAAGGAAAAATTAAAAATTCCGGAAAATTCGAAAAAAAAAAATTCAAAAAATTCGAAAAAAATTGAAAAAATTAAAATAATTTGATCTTTTAGCCTTAGAATTTAGCTTTTAGCCTTCCTTTAAAACTTAAAATTCGCAGTAAAGATAGTGTTTAGGATTCAGAATAAGTTAAAATAAAAAACCAAATAAAATTCGAAAATAAAACAAAAAAATCGAAAAAATCGGAAAAATCGAAAAATAAGGAAAATTTGAAAATAATTCGATTTTATAGCGCTAGAAACTTGAAATTTGGAATAAAGGTAATATTTAAGATACTAAATAAGGAAAAATTAAAAAATATGGATAATTCAAAAATACCCATAAATTAGTGCAGACGATATATGAACTCAAAGTTTCGATTTTTTGTGACTCACACACTCACTCACTCTCGCGTTATCAAAAAGATTGGGTATATCCCACAACCATAGAAACTGAAAATTTGGAATAAAGCTAGCATAGATACAAAGAAAGGAAAAAATATAAAATCCGGAAAATTAAAAAAAAAAAAAAACATTCGAAAATTAAAAAAAATCGAACAAAATTGAAATTTGAAAATAACACGATCTTGTAGTCTTAAAAACTTAAAATTTGGTGTGAAGGTAGTGTTTAAAATTCAGAAAAAGAAAACATCAAAAACACACAAAAAAAAATTTAAAATAAAATCGAAAAATCGAAAAAAATCGAAAAATTTCAAATAATCCAATTTTCTTGCGCTAGAAACTTGGAATTCGGAATAAAGGCAGTATTTAGGATGCAAAATAAGGAAAAATTAAAAAATCCAGAAAACTCGAAAAAAAAAATCAAAAATTCGAAAAATTCGAAAAAATTTGAAAAAAAATTAAATAATTTGATCTTTTGGCCTTAGAAACTTAAAATTCGCGGTAAAGATAGTGTTTAGGATTCAGAATAAGTTAAAATAAAAACGCAATAAAATTCGAAAATAAAATTTAAAAAATCGAAAGAAATCGAAAAATAAGAAAATTTTGAAAATAATTTGATTTCATAGCGCTAGAAACTTGAAATTTGGAATAAAGGTAATATTTAAGATACTAAATAAGGAAACATTAAAAAATATGGATAATTAAAAAAAATCGAAAATTTAAAAAAACAAAATAGAAAGAAAGAAAGAAAAAGAGAGAAATTGAAAATAATACGATCTGGTAGTCTTAGAAACTGAATATTTGGTGTAAAGGTAGTGGTTAGGATTCAGAAAAAGAAAAATTAAAAACACAACAAAATATGAAAATAAAATCAAAAAATCGAAAAAAAACGAAAATTTGAAAATAATCCATTTTGTAAAGATAGAAACTTAAAATTTGGAATGAAGTTAGTATTTAGGATACAAAAAAAGAAATAAATAAAAAATCTGTAAAATTCGAAAAAAAATTTGAAAATTCGAAAATTGAAAAAAATTCGATTTTGTAGCTTTAGAACTTAAAATTCGGCGTAAACTTATTGTTTAAGATACAGAAAAAGGAAAAATTAAAACACAATAAATTCGAAAATAGAATAAAAAACTCGAAAAAGATCGGAAATTTTAAAATAATTCGATTTTGTAGCTCTAGAAACTTAAAATTTGTAATAAAGGATACAAAATAAGAAAAAATTATAAAATCCTGAAAATTATAAAAAAAAAATGCGAAAAAATCAAAAATTGAAAATATTTTTATCTTGTAGTCTTAGAAACTTAAAACTTGGTGTAAAGGTAGTATTTACTATTCAATAAAAGGAACAATTAAAAAATTCGAAAATAAAATCGAAAAATCGAAATATGTTTAAGAAATCGAAATTTCGAAAACAATTTGATTTTGTACTGCTAGAAACATTAGTTATAAGATAATTGTCCTATTAGCTAGTACAACGCCCCTAATTCTTTTATGTTATTTCCCCCGGATTATGGTTTTCTTTTCTTTCGTTTACGAATTTCGTTATAGAAAAGTTCCGCTATAGACTGGCTACGATATAGGCGATTTCTTTATAGACAGGTTTGTTTTCTTTCACATGCTGTACTCTATTTACTTCACATATGAAATATGGATTGTTAAATGATGTTAGCCCCACAAAAATTTTCACAGCTCCCCGTACCCTCCCGACATTACTGGCTGGTTATGGCTTGATAGTCCTTTCTAAATAAAATCATGGTGACTCTAAGATTCACTTGATTTATCTCTAAATTGAACCTAAATGATCCTAAGAAGACGGATCAAATAATTACTATATTGGCATGACAATCAGGTAACTTAGAATTAAAATCGAAAAATCAATAAATTCATAAAAAGTCGAAAATTTGAAAATAATTCGATTTTGTAGTCCTAGAAGATTATATTACTAACATTTTTAACTAATAGAAAAATTATAATAGACTATCAGAGTATTAACACACAAAGAGAAACATACCAAGGTTGTCCGCAGGGTTCATGTCTTGGTCCCCTGCTCTGGCTGCTTATAGCGAATATAATATTTATCACATATTCTGAAAAATTCCATAACTTAAAAGCTTTTTGTGATGATTTTAATATGATCATAGCGGCAAATAGCCGACGAGAACTTGAAGATAAATCAAATAAAATGATATCGCTGTTTAGTAATATCTGTACAAAACTAAAACTTAAAATATCGACAGACAAAACGGTATATATAATGCTGGGTAAAAACATTTTAAGGAACAGAGAACCTCAAATTAAACTGAATAACATTAAAATTAAACGTGTTGAAACACTTAAACTATTAGGTATCCACTATGAAAGTAATCTAACTTGGCATACACATATATTAAATATCAAAAGTAAAATTTTATCATTAACATCATCCATTAAAAGAATTTTTTCAACGACATGGGGGGTAAGACGAGATTTTCTTCGAGAATGGTACCTTACTGTCCTCGAGAAAATTATCGATTACGGCTCGGAGGTTTGGTACAATAATCTGAGAATAATTGATAAAAGAAACTTACAATCAATACAAAGAATTTGCTTAACATCAATAACAAAATGTTATAAGAATGTATCGACGCACACACTTCAGGTGCTCCTGGGCATTCCACCGTTATTATTTACATTAGAAGCAAAAAATCTTAAATACAAAATTAAAAATAATAAAGACATCTTAATATTTAATAATCAAATATTAGAATGTAACAAAATTGAAGAACAAGTCTATAAATTTCAAACAAATCCTGAAATATATATTAACAATTTAATTTTGACGGATGTAAACATAAACAAACCTAACGTAACACAGATCTATACTGATGGTTCTAAAACAGATAACAACACAGCATATGCTTATGTGGCCTTTAAAGATCAAATTAAAATTAAAGAACAATCTTGCAAAATTCAAAATAACAACACAGTCTTTCAAGCTGAACTTACTGCAGTTATTAACTCGATAAAATGGGCTATCTCAACAAATCAAAAAATAACCCAAATTTTTTCAGACAGCAAATCAACAGTATTAGCATTAAACAATATGTTCCCTAAATATAAACAAATATTTGACCTTCATAAATTACTAAAAGAAAATAAAAATAAAATTTTCTATATCACGTGGGTGAAAGGACACGTGGGTATTGTGGGCAACGAACTGGCGGACAAGCTGGCGTACCAGGCCGCACAGTACTGCAACTTGCCAGTAAGCAAGGAAGTTAAACTTCCATGCTCTTTACTTAATAAGCTTATTAAATTGCAATTGCTGGACAGGTGGCAGCACAACTGGGACTCCTCAGGGTGCGGCAGGTTTACACATAGTATTATTCCAAAGGTTCAATGCTCACTTATATGTAAAGATAAAGTCTCACTCTACTTCCTCAGTGGATGTGGAAGTTTTCCTACATTCTTACATAGAATTGGCAAAAGAGATGATGACTTGTGTCAGTGTGGTCAGAGAGGTGACCCACTACATTATTTATTTGACAAATGTAAATTTATGAAGTATAAATTCACATATAATGAAACTAAAACAACTCTTGACAATATTCTAGATATACTATCTGATAAAAAGCAACTATTTCAACTTTACGAAAATTATAATATCTTAAATCAAAAATATTCATTTATTAAATACAAATTCCTCTTATAGTTAAGTAAATAAATAAATAAATAAATAAAAGTTTGTTTTATGTATTGTATCAGTACCAAATTGTAAATACAGTGGCCTCTCACTTATGCGCGATGTTCGGTGGTTGCTTTTTCGTACCACTGTTTTAAACAGTATAGAGGATTTTAGGGGGGGGGGGGATAGGAAAAGTTTTTATTTTTACATTTGAGTACGGGCGTTACATTTTTTGGGGGGGGTTTCTGGTGATGAGGTTTGTTTGCCGTGTGTCGCGTGTGGGTGAGGGGCCGCTGTATAAAGTGTATTTCAAAATGTTATTGTGTGTAAATATAATTGTTTGAATTTTATATTGTAATTATATATTGTAATCATATTTAAAAATATATTATACCTCTAAAGGTTATTGTATACGTACTAATGCATTCAAAATGTACGACTACAAATAATTGTCATCATAATGTTAATCTCAAAATGCTATATAAATAACTAAAATTAAAGTTTATGTAAAATATCAATTATTGTAATAATTTTAACGTTCGCCCAGCCTTGTGGCAAAATTGGGTAACGTTTATACTTTGTAAAAATTGTAGTTTAACTTGTAATTATTGTAGCTAGCGCCGGATAGTAATATTTTTCCCTCCCTAGGCTTAGGGGTTCGTCCTGGCCATTAGCCAAAAGCTGGTCCCTAGGGTGGGCGCTGTCTGTCAGTCCTAGAAGATTGACATTTGGCAGAAAGGCAGGGTTTTGTACACAAAGTAAGGAAAAATTAAAAAATCCGTAAATAATAAAAAAAAGTCTAAAAAAAACGAAAAAAAACCATCGAAAAAAGGAATATAGTTTGATTTATTGGAAATTTCCGGAAATTTTAATTTTGGCTTTCTTTTTATACTAAAAAGTTATTTTATGTTAAATATCAAGTATCTAGGGCTGCGAGTTATATCTCAGATGCATAGCGCCTATCCTGGAAGCAATTGAGAGTACTTTTGACACCCCCCCTCCCATAATTTAGTGCTTGCCTAGGAACCTGAAATCTCTTTTTATCTACAGTACTTTGCAAACGAAACTAAAGCTTCAATTTTTTGATACCTGTAAACAATAGGGACAGAGTGTGGGCTTAGCGAAAATCAGTGGATGATCTCCAAAAAGAACCCAAAATCAAGAAAAGGAGGGTTACTTACAAAAATAAGTGAAATCTCATCAAAAAGTCACCTGTAAAAAATGCAGCCAAGTCTCGTAACTCATTTACTGTAAAAAGTACTGAGATCGTATAAAGCCAAGTTTAACTATCTTATTAACTCTGAAATTTTCATTCACAAAATCACTCCTAGTCTCTACATCTTTAGTTAATTATTATTTTGTGACTTGGCAATTACGCAGCACAGGGAAGTTATTACACCTTACTATGTTATGGGATGGGATGGGATAATTTAACTAAAGCAAATTATATACGCACAGGGAAGTTATTACACCTTAATATGTTATAGTATTATTTGATTAAGACTAACTATATACATCACATTCTCGTGCTACGTAATTGCCAAGTTACAAAATAATAATTAACTAAAGATGTAGAGACTAGGAGTGATTGTGTGAATGAAAATTTCAGAGTTAATAAGATAGTTAAACTTGGCTTTATACGATCTCAGTACTTTTTACGGTAAATGAGTTACGAGACTTGGCTGCATTTTTTACAGGTGACTTTTTGATGAGATATATTTTACTGGTTTAAACGAAATTCAATGACGCAATGTTGAAGCATATATCGTTGAAGGATGAATGTGAATTTAGGAATGGATTGGGTTACTATAAGTAATTGATAACGGTGTATAAAATGAAAATATTAAATTCTGTCTTCTCGTGTGGAAATAGATCACAACAGCAAATCAAATAATAGTTGAGTGCCGATGATTATTTAAGACAGTTTAATTATGACACACAATTAACATTTAATTACACGCAACACACACACATATATATATAATCTTTTTCACATGGCATTTATGTCGGATCGAAGTACATTATTTCGGTTAAAACAGGAATCTAGATTTGTTCTGAAAGTTTTCCTTCTGGAAGGGAGGTTGACAGTCCGAAAATACCCAATAGGGAATAGTTCTTTCCCTGGCGTGATTGAGTTGCAACAAACGGAAGCCTCATAAAAATATATTATAAATTTGTGCACCGACCTACGAGTATTTTCTTAGAGAAAATCTCTTTAAAAGAAGGCGAAGTTTCGCGAATTTAACATAGATTTCTTTTTCTATAAAAAAAATACTGGTGAAACTCCTTGAAAATACCCTGATTCGTACGAACCCTGACATATACCTTTTAATGTATAAATCTTAAAATTTACAATAATTGAGTCAGATTTGTGACAAAAGTTTCTTTCGCGCTGTACTCAGATTAAACCGCCAACTCAGACACACCTTCTTTCGTAAACTGCGGAGGAAGTATGGAGTGAAAGGGCCAAAGTACTACGTTAAATATAAATTAATATATAATTGATACGAAGCTATTACGTTTATTAAGCTAGAAAAGTAGACATTTTATCGATATTGTTGTTCCCATCGCATATCTAACACATTCGAAGTCAAACTTTTACATGCATTTTCTAATTACAAAGGCAAGTTTAGTATCAAAGATTAGTTTCAATGGCGATGTCAAATATGTGTGTTTATCAATATTCACAGATGTTGCTACTCTTAAATATAAATAAATATGTTTGATACGAAACTATTGCATTTATTAATCAACAACCAGATACTTTACTGATATAATCATTCTCATCGAAGATCTTATACATTCACAATATAAACTATTCCAAGTTGTCAAAAATAGTATCTGCATTTTCTAATTACAAAGGCAACTTTAGTGTCAAAAATTAGTTTAATTGACAATGTCAAATTAGTGTGTTTTTTAACACTCACATCAGTTGTTTCTCTGAAACGTTACTCATCTTCTTGAAAAATAAAAAAGGCACAATTTCAAACACATGATGTCTATTATTTAATCAATGTTTAAAGTAACAAACATGTAAAAGAATAATTACACAAGATAAATTGAACATATAGCATTACAAAAATAAATTTTATCTAGCAAAAATAAATCTTAAATTAATCGAATAAAAGACTAATGCATGTTCAAAATGTTATTTAAAGTATTTTACAATCTCCATCAAAAATTTTTAAGTAAGCCTTCTGTTTCAAGATTTCTTTTTCCGTAAACTAATACAAATTTTAATTAATCATCATCATTCTCCTTTTTTATTTTCTTTTTTCTTTTGGATTATTCTGATAAAAGATATTTAAACAAGATTTTTACTTCTAAAAATATATTTTAATTTAAAAATGTAATATATTGAAGGAGCTTGAAAAACATTATAGGTGCATATTCTTATCAAACATAAAAAAAAAAAAATTCAACTCACAGACGTTAAATTAACATTTGTAATTTAAAGCCATAAAGTAGAAAAAACAATATTTATTCTACTGGTTTAGCTTTGCATGAAGAAACCCTCTTATTATGATTCGGTTAATTTGTAATTTTTCATCTTACATATATTATTTCTTTTATTGTTTTATTTTTACTTTCTTCTATCTGTAATAGAAGAAAGTATTGTAATCGAAATTTTTTTCGACTTCCGGTTTTCGACGGATTTACACGTTTTAGGGGTCAGAGATTCCGAAAAACATGTTTTTACAAAATGTCTGTCTGTCCGTCTGTCCGTCTGTGTGTCCTCATTGTATCATCGAAAAGTGTATAAAATTATGCTTCAAATTAAACCTAATTTTTTTCAATGTTTTTGGCTATGGCACGCAGATTCTATCAGAATTTGGGGATATTTCGACGAAAGGGAGCGTTGTGATCGAAATTTTTGTTCCATTTTCGTTATTGTACCATCGAAAAGTGTATGAAGTTATGCTTCAAATTGAACCTAATTTTTTTTCTATGCTTTTGGCTATGGCAAGCAGGTTCTATCAGAAGTTGGGGATATTTCGACGAAAGGGGGAGCTGTGATCGATATTTTTGTAACATTTTCAGTATTGTACCATCTAAAAGTGTATGAAGTTATGCTTCAAATTGAACCACATTCTTTTTCTATGTTTTTGGCTATGGGAAGCAGATTTTATCAGAATTTAGGGATATTTCGACGAAAGGGGGCGCTGTGATCGATATTTTCGTTCCATTTTCACTATTGTATCATCGAAAAGTGTATGAAGTTATGCTTCAAATTGAACCACATTTTTTTCTATGTTTTTGGCTATGGCAAGCAGGTTCTATTAGAATGTGGGGATCTTTCGACGAAAGGGGGCGCTGCGACAGCCATTTAAAGATTTCAAATTCAAAAAGATGTGCAATTCAAAAAAATTAGAAATCCTAAAACTTTTTTTCGTTAAATGTTCGGCCTTGATCCGGAGAATCCGGAACAATTTTTGTTTTGCCTCTATCTTAAAAAATTGCTGATATATAGTGGTTTGAAATTTTAGAGTGGCTGACATTTTCAAACAAGACAGCAGAATTCATCCATAAACGGGTTTAATTATTAAATTCCTACTATTAGCTCACACTCTCTCTATATATATCTTGTTGGAATTTTCAATCGTTAATAAAATATTTTTTATTGATCCATTCAAGTTCAAATAATTTTTTTTTAACTTGTACTGGTTGACAATTGAAGTTAATACACTTTTTTCAAATATTAATTCATTCAGTAAATTTAATTAATTAATTTTAATTTTTACATGGGAGAAAAAAACTTCTCCCATGTAACTTCTCCCATGTTTCATAAATGAAATGAAAGATTTATCTCAAATTTGTGATGCCAACAAAAAATAAAATACCGCAACGATGATTATAAAATAATGTTCAATAAAGATAACGTGGGACATTAATGCTGCACGGGTTTATTTTATATATTTATGATTAAAAAGTAGGAATTGACTTAAAAAATTGGTTTTATATTACTTGTCTATGAGTTTTAGTTAACATGGTTTCGGCAAATTTTCTTTCATTGTTGTAACCATTAATCCTATTATATGCTTATCACTATATATTTATATTCGCCAACGTCGAATTCTCGCCAAACTTGGCGACAGTTGGCGGAATATCGCCAAATTTGGCGACCAAAATAAGTTGCCATAAATGAAGCCAACTTGGCTGTAGAGGACTAATTTGGCGATATTCTCATTCAAATTCAATGTTGACGAGAACTGGAATTGAATCTTCTTTATTTGGGTTCCACGCATTTTACCTTCGTGTTTTCCAGTAAAATTAGCTAAAATCGTAAAACCAAGGAATAGGGAGGCTATCTGTTCCTGTCGGTTCAGGCCAGAAGGACTTTTGGTAGTTTAGTATACATCGGTTGTTCGCATCCCTGTAACCCGACGATTCGCAAGCAGCTGACGTACGACAGAATGACGAAAAATATTGATTTTATTGGCGATGTGATAGCGAATTTTGAAGTATTAACATGACTGAGAAAGAAGAAAGTTTTTGGATTGGCACATCCGACTAGTTTTTAATTAAGTTTGTTCGGATGTATTTACTGATTTTTACTTTTACGGATATAAATTTAATACAATAATAAAAAATTGCAAATATAAACACAAGATATGTCGTTCTTATTTTATTGTATATCTTTATTAATTAGTACTTTGTTCTTTAGATAAATTCAATATATAAGTCGTATATTTGTTAAGAAATTTCCAAATGGTCTCAGTGAAATTGCCTAATAGAAATTCCTGCAATTGACACATATTTGAAGTACCTTCATTCGGTTGACGAATAAGTGAATCAACCTTTTGATACGATATCGTCGAAACTGATATTGTTTCGATGTTTCAATGGTGCAACAATTGTTTAGATCAGCATGTTCCGTACACTCTCAAAATAAATTTCGTCAAAAAAATTAAAAAATGCAGACAGCAAGTTGCCGGAACACCCCTGTGATTGAAAGAGATTTTTCTGTTATTTGAAGAAATTTCTGTCTTGTGACTGGGGATTATCAGAAAAAATTTGACCTTCGTTTCTTGAGTTTTCCATGTTTTGAAGGGAAAAAAACATACGTAAAAATTCCGTTTTTAATACAGAAAAGTAACACGCAGCACAGTTGCCGGTACACCCCTGTAGTTTGAAGAAATTGCAGACTTAGATTGGAGAATTTCAGGTATATTTTATGTTAGATTGGTGAGTTTTCGGTAATTTGGGGGAAGCGAAGCAAATCAAAGCGGAAATTTTTGTGTTTTAACGAAAAAAGGCAACGGAAAAATTTGTTCAATTCACGGATTTTATTTAGAGTGTACGTGGCTATAATGAAGTGGTTACGCAGTTTAACAATAAATATACCCACAAGGGAATATTTCGAAGAAATTTCTTGATAAAGTAAATGACACAGAAATCACACAGAAATGTTAAATAAAACAATGAAACAGTTTTAGATAAAATTTTGGACTTGAATATTTTTATATAAACTTTAGTAAAACTCCCAGTTTGTTTAGTGTTAAGTGAGTTTGAGATTAAAATGAAGCTCAACAAAGCAATTCACGTGATAAATTTCGATATGGACGAATATATACAAACTAAAAATATAAACAGTACATAATTGTACTTGAGTTTTGATAAATCTGTGTAAAATGGAACCATTAAAACTTAGTCAGAAAGTCATATTCTTTTAACAGTTTCGGCTAAAACTTTATAGTCCATCCTCATGAACATCAAATGACAAAACTGGTGATGCTTACAGCTTGACGAGAGAGAAATGAGAAATTCTAGGGAAAGTGAAGGGAAAACCAAGAATGAAAAAATGGGGAAAAAACAAACAATATTCTGGAGCCCTCTGTGACGTTGTAATAGGAACAATCAAGATTATTTATGAAAAATAAAAATTAATAATTACAGATTCAGTAATATAATAGCAATTATTATTTTTGATATCTTATAAGAAATCTTGATTGTTTTTAATACAACGTCACTCCAGCATATTATGTGGGTTTTTTCTTCTCATTCTTCGTTTTCTTTACCATTTCTTATTTCTCTCTCGTAAGCATCACCAGTTTTGTCTTTTGATGTTCATGCGGATGGCTATAAAGTTTTAGCCGAAACTGTTACAAGAATATGACTTTCTACTAAGTTTTAATGTTTCCAGTTTTCACTGCTTTAGCAATGTTCAAGTACAATTATGTACTGTTTATATTTTTAATTAGTATATTAATCAAAGTTGCAAACGTCCATCTTTCATGCTTTTGTTTTGGGATGAATATAAATTCAACAAGTTGAAAATTGTACGTTAAACGTGACAAATGAGGTGCGTTCGTTTCGTGCTGTAACTAGTTTTACAACGTAAAAAAAATCATCGTTATTATTTCAGTAAAATGAAGTATATAGTCTGCTATGAACGAAATGAGGATGCCTTTTTTTTTCCTTATTACGTATGCCATGTTTAGAGATGCGAATTTTTCTTCGACACCAGACAGCGCTCTAAATTTACCATGGAGATCTTGATTTGCAAATAATTACCTCCATGGTTAATATTTCTATGACTCACGATGAATGCATATTTTGTTTATTTATTTTAATGGATTGAGATATTCGGCTGTTAACCTAATTTTCACTGAAGTTATCTGAGAATCTATACATTTTTTAATGTAACTCATCTCTCATGCAAAAAATTTGCTTGAACGATCTTCCTAAAATGTAACTTTTACGCAATTTAATTCGAAAAAATAATTTTGAATAAAAATGGCCGCTTGGCATATGGAAAAAGAAGCGGTTAGCCCGCATTTGTTTTCCTCAATCACATGAATTGCGCTTTCATTATATAGATTACGTATGATAGCATTTAATAGAATAAAGAAAACTTTTATTAATATCTTTTTAAGTTTTGATTCGATTTTCATAAAATTTGAAATGACTCGACAAAATTCTGCAACGATTATATATATTAAATTTCAAATTATTCGGATGGGTAGATTCTGGATCATTATATGCGGACAGACTGACGGACCAGACGACAACTATAGGTGCTATGTATTTATATAATTACGAACGCACCTAAAAAGAAAGAAATTCAACATTGATTTTTTGATATTTAATAGAAAAGCACATTCAGCAAAACTGAATAAGTGTTTTTCCTCAACATACATAATTCAATATAATAATATACATAAGATTTAATTATTCATGATTCATTTCTCAAAATTGCATAACAGATTATTCTAAACGAAAACCATTTCAGTGCTTATTTTATAAGTAATACTAGGGGGCCTACCCCCTGCGCGCTACGCTCGCCAACCCCCGCTCAGACTTCGAGGCCTCTAAAAACATGACAGCGTGCTTTATTTTAAAAATATTGGTAAATCTGTAATTGGGTTGCCATGCTTTTAACGTTTTAATGGGGCATTTTTTGATTATCATGGCCCCATACACAGCTGTTGCGACAACTGACGACTGTTTTCAGGATTGATAAGTAAAATCAATTACTACTTGAAAACCAGCTTGTATGAAATGGTTAGGTTTAAATTGCGGCTACCTCTCGGACTTTTATAACAACGATCTGTATTCTATTCTTCCTTTGCGTTTAAGGATGAGAAAAATTCCATCTGCTTGTGAATAATATTAAGAACCACGGTATTGAAAAGTACCATATTATAGACATTTTCAGTAACAGGTTTTAATTTTCTCTCTATTTTAGTGCACCATCATGCATATTTTCATGTTATTTTAAATATGTAAATTATTTATTTTAATTAATATGTATATACACATTTTCTAATAATTATTTATCATACAAAATTAATTAAATATTTTGTACATGCATGCCTGCATTTATTCGGCATCAATTGAGGAGATATTTAAACAAATTTGCTATCCGCGATAATTTTACACCATGTTATGTCACTTGAATATTATCCATAAGAAATTCGGGTACTTTTCCAGTATAGGATCCTTTGCTTTTAGGTTTGGCGTAATTCGAGCTTCAAAAAGGGATAGATTCGTTAATATACATAGATTTGTTGCCAAAAGTTATGAAAACAAACCCAATGAACTTTTGGTGTTTTTCTATTATAGGGGTCTTGACGCTTTTTTAAAAAGCTTGGCGGAAAAAACCAAGCAGGATAGAAAACCAAGCAGGATATTTTATTCTTCTTCCGTTCAGTTGGGCAATTATTATTTTATATATTCGTTTCAAATATCCGAATTAGTGATTTTATAAATTCGTTTAATTAAATTTTACAAAAAAATAACAAAATGATATCAATAAATAATAATTACTATTAATTCCTTTTCCCCTCTTTCTATTGCGTTTACATAAATGACGTCATTTGGACGAATTTATTCAAAATATTTTCAGTTTATAAATTAAATTAAATGCTGACAGACGATTGAATCCTGACGATAGAAATGTGATTTTTTTTTCAAATTTTCCTGAAAAACATAATTTAATCACAATCTTGTCTTCATTATCGATTGAAATAAAAGATAAATTCAATTTCAATTTGAAAATGTCGAATAAAAAGAAACTAATAATCCCTATCGGGATCCTTTTCAATGTTTTTCCCTTTTTTGTCACAAAAAAACTGAGTAATTAGTTGCCATCATTACAGAAATGTCATTAAAATTAGAAAAAAAATTAATATCTCAAAAACTAATTCCAATTTCAAAATTCTGTTACCAGTTTTGACATCCGCGGATTTTTATGGACAATTGGTATTAATTTCATCATCAAGTGTTTAATATTTTATTAAAAATTACCCTGAAACATAATCAGTCGTTTAATCAGTCGTTTCATAAAATCGTTTCATAAATTCGTTTCATAAAATCGTTTCACAAATTCGTTTCATTAGGATTTTATATATATAGGGTAGATATGGTAAAATTGTTTCTTATATAATTTATCTTTATTTCAAAAATAAGAAAAGTTAGTCTGATTTTGATTTCAGTAATGCAAAGTAAACTAGAAATTAAGATAGCACGGAAAGGCTATTCATTTTCATTTAAATTTATTCTAATTTATATTGCTGCTCATCTCTTTTGTCTCTGTAAATTTGTATAGTTTTAGATACTCATTCAGTCATGCAACTAAATTAATTGCTGGGCAATTTATTCAATACTGCATTTAACTTTTATTCTTGGAGTATTAGTACTTGGAAATAAAATAAAGCATCAAAGAAAGCACTTGTTAATTGAAACAATTTACCATGTTTTACTTTAAAAAAAAAGTCGCGTTAAAAGTAAGTAAAAAGAAATCTTTAATATATTTCAGTTGATTTTTAATAGAATATTTCACACGAAATACTACTACTACTACTAATAATAATAATAAAACATTTTTAGTAACTTTTAATATCCAGCATTGTTTGCATTAATCGGTCAAGCGTAGACTTGAAGGGTTTTTAACATTTAATAGATCAAGGTTTAGTGAAAACAATGAAGGCTGCAGAAAATATAAAACAAATTCTACTAATTATTTTCTACATTTGCTCCTGGAACTAGACTCTAACTAGTCGGATGTGCCAATCCCAAAACTTTCTTCTATCTCACACAGGTTTCGCATACATTAAAAGAATCAGCACCAATTTATATCAAGGTCTAACTGAATCTAAAGTTTTATTAAATTCCGTGCATTAGTTCTTGAGATAAGACTATTGCTAAAATCGTTTAAATCCTGAAAAATGCAGCATAGTGCGCCACCTGTAGGGAGATTTAGACCAAAACCTAATCAACAATAACTTATGACAACGTCTAACTGAATCTGAAGTTGGATGAAAATAGTTCTTGAGATATAGTTATCGTGTTCATAATGAAAAAAGTAGCATAGCAGCGCCACCTGTTGGGATATGTACACCAAAACGTAATCAGCATCTATTTATATCAAGGTCTAACAGAATCTGAAGTTTGATGAAATTCCGTACATTAGTTCTTGAGATATAGCTATCGTAAAAATAATTAAAATAAAGAAAACTGCCCAGTTAAACTGAGGGCATTGAGCTCACAGGCTATTCACACTAATTGTATATTATGCTATTTTTTCAAATAACAATGCCACTCGAAAAATAAAGAAATCGACAATATATTAAGGGGGGGGGGGTTAAGCACCCGTTCGCACCCTTTATACTTAACCAATAAACCCCCAAAATCTAATCAGGCAAGCGCCATACCATAATGAATTTATACACAAAATTTGAAAAAAATCAGATAATTTTGTTTGAAAAACCCATTTATCTAAATTAAGGGAGGTGAGCCCCCCCCGTCCCCCCCTTCAGACTTAACAAATGAAAACCCAAAACTAATCAGGGAAGTGCCTTATCACAATGAATCTATATACAAAATTTGAAGAAAATCGGTTAATTCTGCATGAAAAACCCATTTATCTAAATTAAGGGAGGGTAGCCCCCCGTTTCCCCCCTTTATACTTATCCAATGAAGCCCCAAAACTAATCAGGAAGTGCCTTATCACAATGAGCCTATATACAAAATTTGAAGAAAATAGGATAATTCTGCATCAAAAACCCATTTATCTAAATTAAGGGGGTTAGCCCCCCGTTTCCCCCCTTTATACTTAACTAATGAACTCCCAAAAATAATCAGGGAAGCACCTTATCACAATGAACCTATATACGAAATTTGAAGTAAAACGGATACTTCTGCACGAAAAACCCATCTAAATTAAGGGGGGGGGGGTAGCCCCCCCCGCTTCTCCCCTTTATACTTATCCAATGAAGCCCCAAAACTAATCAGGGAAGTGCCTTATCACAATGAGCCTATATACAAAATTTGAAGAAAATCGGATAATTATGCATGAAAAACCCATTTATATAAATTAAGGGGGTTAGCACCCCGTTTCCCCCCTTTATACTTAACTAATGAACACCCAAAAATAATCAGGGAAGCACCTTATCACCATGAACCTATATACGAAATTTGAAGAAAAACGGATACTTCTGCATGAAAAACTCATTTATCTAAATTAAGGGGGAGTTAACCCCCCCCTCTCCCCCCATTTATACTTAACTAATGAACTACCAAAAATAATCAGGGAAGCACCTTATCACAAAGAACCTATATACAAAATTTGAAGAAAAACGGATACTTCAGCATGAAAAACCCATTTATCTAAATTAAGGGGGAGTTAGCTCCCCCTCTCCCCCTTTATACTTAACCAATGAACTCCCAAAACTAATCAGGGAAGCGTCTTGTTAGAATGAACCTGTAAACAAAATTTGAAGCAAAACGGATAATTCTATCACGAGTTATCGCGTTTCGTACATACATACATACATACGTACATACAGAACGGGCGGGCACATTAGCTGTCAGGCTTTGATAGCCTGTGAGCTAAAAAGTGGTATAGAAGCGCCACCGGTTGGGATATCTACACCAAAATGTAATCAGCGTCTATATAAGTCAAGATCTAACTTAATCTGAAGTTTGATGAAAATAACTGCATTAGTTCTTGAGATAGAGCTATTGCGGAAATCGCAGAAGATGCAGAATAGCAGCGCCCCCTGTCAGGCGATTTTCACTAAACACTAATCAGCTCCAATTTATATTAGGGAGTAACTGAATATAAAGTTTTATTAAATTTAGCGCATCATTTCTTGAGATAGAGTGCTCAAATTTTTTTTGTCACATACAGACAGACAGACAGACAGACAGAGTCACAGAGAAACATTTTCAAAAAACAGTGAAATCGGGTTCAGGACCTTCTTAAACGTGGAAATTCGTAAAAAACCGAAAATCGGAAATTTTCATGTATCCAATACTTTCTTCAAGTAAAGATAGAAGAAAGTAAAAAATTAATATGTGATTTGGCATCATTTTATTGTAATAGAATTGCCACGGAACAATTTTTTTTTAAATTTGAATATCACTATTTTCGAACAGTATTAAATAAAACAAATTTTCCTTTTCGAAAAAAAATATTTCTACCTCTACTCGTTGCATAGCGATCGTGTATTAAAATTCTACATAGGTTGAATGTTATTCGGCCGTAAATTAATACAGAGTGGCCAAGATAAAAGAGGCCCGGTATACACAAGTACAAATACTTACTAACTCTTATTTAAAAGTAGTAAATACAGAATATTGTGAATAACAACTCCTTCTGTGTACTATTGAATGTTCACTATGTTGTTATTCATAACATTCTGTATTTACTACTTTTAAATAATAGTTAGTAAGTATTTGTACTTCTGTATACCGGGCCTCTTTTATCTTGGCCACTCTGTACAATCCAGCTTTTCAAATGTAGAATATTTTTCTATAGTACCAAAAAGAAAATAAGTCAAGATTATTATATTATTTTACAATTAATTAATTTTCACATCTTCTTATTCACAGAAGTGTTAATGTAGAACAGAAATAAATTTCTCACATATTTTAGAATTGAAAAAAAAATCTTTTAAGAATTTTTAAGTGAAAACAATTTTACTGCATGAAATTATTCAAATAGTAATTATAATATAAGATTATTGCATGTTTAATATAATGATTAATTTTAACAAAATAATGTTCCGCGGTCGCAGACAGGAAGTAAAAAGATTCAAGAGCAAAATATATTTTTGTCTGCCGTTTATACTAAGTGACATGCACTTTTTTGAACAAAATTGGATAACAAACTTTGTGATTTCCCATAGGCAACGCCGTGCAGCCGTCGAGATGGAGTAATATAAAATACAATCTCATTTCTACTGATAGCATTAAAAACACAGTCTACGACTATTTAAAAACACTTTTTCTTCCTTTGTCTTATTTGTTTCTCAAATCTATTTGATTTAATAGAAAAACATATAAAGAATCAAACATATCAAGTGGAATTCAATGTGATGTAAATTTTATATTTTATAGTAGTTTAACTTGTTTCAGTTAAAATTTAATTCTTTGAAATAAGTATTTGGGGATGTTAAAAGCATTAAATTGTATTAGGAATTGGTTTATATGCATCCTTCAAGTTGTTTTGGGTAATAGAGATGTAAAAAGGTATAAAGGAGAAAAAAAAATGAGTGAAAATCTTTATTATGTGAAATTTATTTTTCGTATCAGTTTGTATAAAAACAATTATACTAATTTTACGTAATCATTTCAAATGTGGTGGGAAATATGTTTTGAAGCATAAGTTTAATACTCACATACCGAATCGGCATAGAAATAGCTTTTATAATACACTTAAAAAACGCATTTATTTATTTTGTTCGTATGTTCTGGTGGCAGTTAATCATTTCAACCTTTTAGTAACAATTTTTTTTGCCCATGAAAGTGTTAAGGTATGAGATAATTCATAAGAAAATTCTTTAAAATAAGAACACTCTGTAATAATATTTTATGTAAAACATTCTATAAAAAATATTTACTATTAGTTAGCATTTATTTAAAAAGCATAAGGAAAAACAAATCATGGAGAAATCACGTGATTGTTTTCATATAATTCTCTATCAATATTTATTGCTGTTTTCCTAAAATAAGTTTGAACACCCAGCGAAATTTAAAAATTATAAAATCTTATATATTATTTATAAATAAATAAGTATTTGAATTTCTTTTTTAAAGGTTTGGTAAACATTACTTACATAAAAGATAAAATATAAAAAGTAGAAAGCTAGGGAGTACTTTGGAAATATATCTAAAATTTAAGTTTTTGGGAAAGTTTTTAAAGTTTAAAGAACATGGAAAAATTTATAGAAAACCACTGTAAGAAGATCGTGTTTATCTTGAAAAAAATCTGTCGGAAGTTATTGAAGGATTATTTTTTTCGCAATAACATTTATTCAAAATACCGATTAGAAAGCATGAAATTAATAAAAATCATGTAATATTCATGCATAATATATCATGTAAATAAATCATGTTATTTTTCAAATATTTCAATACTTATTAACAATGATTTATTGAATATTTATTTTTAACCGTCAATTTTATTACACATTTATTTTTAAAATTAAGTATTTTATTAAAAAATGTACCACAAACCGGATGCCAGATAGTAATGTTTAATAATTTTGGATAAAAAATTACATACAAATGTCCAAATAAATATATGTTTCGGATCACATAAATCTTATTGTTTGCATGTTATCAAACGTAATGATGGGTTGGAAATAGTTAACTATTCAATCTTGTTTTAATTACCAAAAATATATTTACATACTTAGAAATAATAGATATGGAACATTCGAAGGGATGTTGATATTGACAGTTATTTACATATTTACACAATTACAGATTAATTTTACCTTGAATTCTGATCATCGTACTTGAGATCAAAAAAGATTATCCTAAAATATGTTTTTATCTGCACTCTATTATATTCTCGTCATGCTTTTCAGGAAAATAGACGGAATTTTTCTAAATAACATTCATAGCTACAGACAATTAAAAAAAAAAAAAAAAAAAAAAAAAAAAAAAAACTCGACAATTTTTTTAACTCTTCTCGTGAGATAAAAAATGTAAAAAGAAGGGAAAAGAAAAACAACTACGTTGCTATAGCAATAAGCCGCGTTTAACAAATAAAATAAAATATCACAGCGGCGGTTTTGCCAAAGCCGTGCGTATAAAAAATAATATTAATTTACCGATTCTTAACACTTATACTTCGCCCCGTGTGGCTTTTAACCTAAACAATGATCAACATTATAAAAAACAAAACAAATGTATTGTGTTTGTTTATCATTTTTATTATTATTTACTAAGTTAATATACGTTACCTATTTTATTGTGCTATAAGATATAGCAATTCATTTAATATTTTAACTGACAGAAGTTTTGAAAACAGTTTTTCTCTGTTTAAATAATTTCTCAGAAGCGTTTACATCAAACTAGTGCGTGCGTATTTTATCTAGTTAATGTTTGGCTTATTTGAAATTGGGGTGTTAGTGATAAAAATGAATTTTATTACAAAACTAAAAAAATAAGTTAAATTTCAGCTGTGCATGATGTTATAAGTAAAATATTCTCGACGATTTATTTTTATTTGCTAATAAAGTAAGTATTAGCAATATAATATCCATTATTATTCTCATTTTTTAGGGTTTCATTCATCTCACGAAACCGGTTTGCTCCCGCTTCGTTGTCTGTCCGTCACAGAGCCGGTTCTCAGAAACTATGTAACTTACAGTCATCAAATGTTGTGTACTTATAGCTAAATACCTATTATGAAGCTCAAAATCATAAAATTTGAAAAAATCGTATTATTTTAATATAGAGAGATAAAAATCGGCTATCGAACCGGTTCAGATATTCGAAAAAACGAGAAAAATAGACCGGTGAATTTTTACTTCATAGAAAACAAGACTTTTATTTATTTATTTTTTTTTTAAATGAAATTTATTTGGATTTATTAAAGGAAGGATAAAGTGTTTTGAAAGGAATATTAAACGAAACTCTTTGTGCGATCTTCGATCACACTTAACCACTTGTTTAAAAGTTATTACCGAAAACGGTTGGTCAGAGTGACTATACTCTCTTTAATTGAACAGTATACTCATTCAGATTCAGTTGAATTTTTATTTAGAAATGTAGGTGTAAATTAGTAGATAAATGCATGTAGATCTAACTTAGTAGATGTAACAATGCAGATCTAACTTATTAGATGCGTAGATAATGAATTAAGTAGTAGATGCGTAGTTGTAGAGTAGTACTAAAGGATGTGTGAAGATTGGGGTTATGTTCATGTAGTTGTGAAGATGTAGACGTGAAAGAATTCCACTAAGTATAAGGATATAGATCTGTAAAAATAGATAGTGATATTTAGATGTTTTTTTTTTAATAGCGTACTGCTTTATCTCATAGTATGCATATTTTGTTTATCTTAAAATATTAGAAAAAAGATAAAGAGTTTCATTTCAAATTACTGACATTTGAATATAAATAAAATCGGAAATAAGCAGTTTTCTTGTTTTTAAACTCTTTTAGTATTGATTGTTAATTCAAAATTTTAGTCACAAAATATTGCGAAATGTTAAAGAAAAAAAATCAGCATCAATATAAAAATAAAATATTACTGTATACATATTTATTTTATATAAAAAAATATCTTTGCACTAATATGAAACTAATATGAATTAATATAATATATTATGAATAAAAGATTTTCCAGTTGAAAATAATAAGGAGTCATTTTAATATCTCAGCGCTTATTTTTACAATGCGTATTTCAAAATAATAATATAATTATTTTTTCGCATGCATTATTTTTTCTGCATGCATCATCATCGCTTTTTACCTGCCACTATTTATGAATATAATTATCTTATTTGTTCTTACATTTTAGGCGATTTTATTCTGTTCATAAATAGTGATAGGAAAAAGGCGTAAAATTTGCACATATATATATAATTTAATGAAATATCATAATAGCACTTTCCAGTGTAACTTTAATATAAGTAAAAAACTTTACGATTTAGTTTTCAATAAATCGTAACACAGTATTGAAAAGGAAATTATAACTGATAAATTCCCGTGATTTTTCAAACGAAAAATACATGAAAAAGAATGATTTTTTGTACTAAACTGTAACCATATTAGTGGTTTATCAAAAATAAAAACATAATTATCTTTTATATATTTTTTCGTATTTTTCAAGCAATTATTTAAACAAATTAAATAATTTTGTAATTACTTTTTAGGAATTCTTAGGGAAAAAACGTTATTTATGCTTGTAATCGCGTTATGTGACAACTTAATTAAACAATTTATTCAATTCAATTTTTTTTTAGAAAAATATAATGCACAGGAATAAATACATATTCGAGATTTTTGGAGATATTTATTATTTTCTTAATTTTATATCGTGTTTTAGGAGAATGAAGCATGAAAATATATTTTAAGTGGTCAACTTAATCAATGCCTATCTTTATCAAAATTAATTAACCTAACATAATCCAACTGCATAATATGTATTTTTTACAAATAAAATACTCTACAGTATGTGAAATATAATTAAACAAAAAAATATTTTGTAAATATATTTAAAAAAACGTATTTAACTCAAACTCGGATAAATAACATATAATAAATACAACAAACGTTTCGACATAAACTCATTATGCCTAAAGGCAATGCCTAAAGGCAATACGTTCGTCACATTTAGGGTATAAATTTCGAATTTTATTAAATATAAATTGCCAAATATAAGCAAAGAATATTAATTATTATGTTTTTAAGTCAAATTTCTCTTTTTTATAAATTATTATCATTAATCTAAGAAAAAATATTCCATTTTCACAATTAGTTCCTTTTTGTCACATTTACCAAACCCAATGAGGTGTCCGCAGTACCTTACAGTGTCAATACATTTTATGCATGTCAGTTCATCTTAATTTTATTAACATTTACATGTTATCAGTTTTTTAAATACAAAATACTGCATTATAATTAAATAATGAATAATTTAACATACATACTTTAAACACTTTTAACTTTGATAATTAATAACAAATTAGTAACAAATGAATGATTTCTTACGTCTTTGGAACATTAATCTTATACAATAATGCTTGCTATGTTCGACATAACTATTTCATAAGCTAAATGATATAATGATGGGTGATTAGTAACAATGTACCAGTTACTCCTGGCGCATCTAAGCAGAAGATTTATCCAACCCCGTTATTGACAGTTTGCATTATTTGATCTATATATACTTACTGATCTATACTTAGTAATTTCTAGATCAATATAGTTGGTCTCGAAATTTAAAAATTGTGGTAATGTCACAATTGACATTTACAGGTCCAATAAAAATAACTTAAACTACTGAAATTACGTAAGGAAATGTTTCTTATTTCTATACGACTTTTTACTAAATACTTTTATTTTATAAAATTTCTGCTTTTAGTTGTTTATAAATAAAAGGAAGTTTGGCAGGTATGTTTTTAAATTGATTCGGCTCATAAAATGCTTTATCACGTCATTCTGGCCACTTCCAACATCTGGAACTACTTGTTACTATTGTGATTACTTCGATATCCTTATCCCTCATAATAGTAACAAGCACAATGTTACCTAAAAAAAATTATTCCCATTCTCGACAATTACATCTATATAAATAAAAATGTAAATGTTCGTTTTTTCTAAATCTGAAATCACCAAAAATTCTACGCCGATTGCTTTGAAATTTTGACACAACGTTGCATTCGAATAAGCGCGTGTTTTTATATACCTACTATTCTCTGCCCCCCCCCCCACCACCACCACCAATTCCCCACTCCTGGTAGACACATTAAAAAAATTCAACACCCATCATGTGATATATCATAAGCAAGCCCTTTAACCACTCTTTCATATTATGCACCTCCCGTCCCCCTTCCCCTTTGCCACCCCGGGGCCACTTTTCTGAAATATTTCGTTAGTATTTTCTATTATTTTTTTTCTTTATTTTTTAATCAGTGTTTTTTCCCTTTTTAATGTTTTTCAATTGTATATTGCGTCGTGACCAAAATTACAACATAGGTGATCTTATGTCGTATGTGCAATAAAATATTCCTAAGCTAACGCTTGAGCAAAAATGCATTTACGATCAAATAATGCAAACTGCCAATAACGAGGTTGTATAAATCTTCTACTTAGATGCATTGAAACACCAACATGCAACATTTTCAAATCATCTGGCATGGGAAAAATATTGCAGAAATGCAAACTTATTGTTTGGGATGAATGCACAATGCCGCAGAAAAATCGCCTGAGGCTCTTTATTGATCATTGCAAGATTTGCGTGAAACATCAGACCATTTGGAAAGGCATTGATATAGCTTGCAGGAGATTTCAGGCAAACATTACCTGGAATTCCTCGATCGGCACCAGCGGACGAAATAAATGATTGCCAAAACTACTCCACTTTATGGCGACACGTAAAGACGTTAAAAGTAACTACAAATATGCGTGTATAGCTGCAAAATGATCGATCAGCTGAGATATTTCCACTTCAATTGCTGGAAATTGGGAACGGAAAGGAGCCGGTTGATCTGACCGCAGGACGAATGTCATTTCCTCATAACTTCTGCAATTTAGTGACTTCAAAAGAAGAATTGGTTGAAAACGTATTTCCCAATATTCAAACCAATTTTAATAAGCATTATTGGCTGAGTGAACGAGCTATTCTTGCGGCCAAGAACAAAGACGTTTACGAACTTAACAATATTATTCAGTCTAACATTCAAAGCGAGGCAGTCACATACAAGTCCATAGACATTGTTGTGATACCAGATAAAGCGGTTAATTATCCAACAAAATTTTTGAATTCTTTCAATCTGCTGGGAATGCCACCGCACGTACTGCATTTGAAAATCGGTGTGCCAATTATAATGTTCGATCAAACAGCCAAAACTTTGCAATGACACGCGGCTTGCAGTAAAAAAATTAATGAGCAACGTTGTTTTAGCAACAAGCTAGACAGGACTTTTCCAAAGGTTAAGATGTCCTCATTCCGCGCATTCCTATGATTCCAACGGATAGGCCATTTCAGTCTAAAGGATTGCAGTTCCTAAATCGATTGACGTTTGCAAACAACATCAACGAATCTCAGTGCCAATCTTTAGAATTGTGCGGTTTAGATCTAGACAAGGATTGCTTCTCACATCGAAAATTATATGTTGCGTGTTCTAGAATCAGCATACCAGATAATCTCCATATCTGCACAGACAGTAGAACAACACAAAACATTGTATACTCACAAGCATTGTGAAATTAAATATATTAGAAACGTGTGCTTTCTCTTTTCTTTCCTTTTCATTTAACCAGACTGAGCCACAGAAACGCGTGACCGGATACAGCTAGTAGCTTATAAACGTAATGTAATTTTTAACTCTTCATCTGCCATTTTATTCGATAGGCTAGAGTTGCGGCCTTGCAAATTTCATCCTTTTACATTTCTATTTATTGATCAGTGAGCTGTATTACATTTCCTATGGCCCTCTCATGATTGTTTTTTAGTCATAACGTAATCTGAAACAGAAGTAGAAAGGAGGAAATCTTTAAGATGCGGATAACAAACTCTGAAAGACATCCATTTTGTTGCTATAGAACAGAACTCTTATTGCCCTATTCAAGAAGATTTGGATTCTAGCACTCCGTGGTGTGAAAAACATAAAAACACAACAAATATCGGTTTGCAGGCTCTGACTTCACTTTGCGATAAGGGGAGAATAGGAGTTGGTATCAATTGGATACTCTTATTATCTAAATTTTTTAACACGCATGTAGCACGACTGTTTTAAGAGAAAAATATATTATGAATATCTATAGTTTGTTCGGTACTTCTCTATTATCCTGTCGACCACTTTTCATAACAAAAATTATCGCCAAACTGTATGAATAAACGCCAAAAATGCAGTCTCATTTACTTAATGTCAGAAGCATTATACGTGTTTGTTATGTCATCAAGTGGTTTTTAATTCGACATTTGCGTGTATTTTTCATTATGGTTTATTGATTTATTAGTTATTTCATTAATTAAAATAACAATTGTGTCCTTAAATTCTTATATTTTATTTATTTATTTATTTTGATATTCCAATGGCAACGTTCTCCCGTTTATTGGGCGTTACAGTTTGGCGATAGTTTTTTGTTATGAAAAGTGGTCGACGGGATAATAGAGAAGTACCGTTTGTTCAAAATACAAAATATTTTATAAAGTTATTCATGCATTCTTTCACAGAAAGAAATGTTCATTAATCCTGTAGAAATTAATTCAAGTATCTAAACAACTATAAATTAAATAATATTACTTATAAATAGCTACATTTTTTTCTTTGTTTGAGATCTAATACAAATTTAGAATTTTTCTCTATGCTTTTTAGCCATACATATCATGTTTTAAATTGTATCTGTACAAAGTATAGTTATTATTATAACTAAAACTTTTCTTGTTATATAATTAATGTTTGAATTGGGAAGAAATAGTAGCACGAACAGAGATATATTTAAGAAAATCTTGGGTCTATTAAGCCTGTTCTCATATCCAAAATGGTTCCTTTCTGGCACATTTCTGAAGTCATGTTGAATGACATTGCAGGTGCTCTTTTTTGAGAAATTACGTAATCGAACGGTTTTTTGGATTTTTCGGAAAAAAAAGTTTTTATGTTTAGAAAATGTTCAAATGGGCGTTTTGAACGAAATTTCCGTGTGCGAGCATGCAAGAATACTGCCGTCATGAAACAATAATTGTGTATATTTCAAGTTGTTTTTCGAATAAGAGAAAACTGTTTTTTTACAAATCACTTCAATAATAATGGCGGTAAGTATCATGCTGTTTCTTTTAAAAAGGTGTCAGAAAGTTTCACGCTGTTGAGCGGAGGGTGGAGATACTTTTTTGAGAACAGCTTTAATGTCATCAGTCGACCAGTTTTAGAATGCTGGATAGCGTGTTTATTTTGTATGACTTTTTAGTAGTTAAGTTAAGCATTTTGTTAGCTAGAAATTACATCGGGAAAGAAAAGGAAAAATAGTAATGGATAATTACTATTTGTATTTAATAATCCATGTTTATTCTATGATAAAAAATAACTTTAAAAAAATATTATAATTATAAATGTTACACACTTCATGTTCAATACGGAGCATGCCGGAGTAAATCTCAATAACATATATCAATTGCATGGCAATCGGAGTACATTTACATGAGTTAGAAAACGGGCAGACAAACTAAATTCATAAACACTTATTAACTGTGTTGGAAAGTGAATAAAAATAGTAATGGAATTGTATTGAATAACCCATGTTTATTCCATGGTAAAAATAACTTTAAAAAATATGATAATTATAACCGTATACCTTGAAATCCATATTTGTAGGAAAATGGGAAAATAGCAATTTTGTGTTGCCTCCTGAATTCAACTGCTATTATTTCTTTATTCTTTATTTAAATATACACCGCTATTATTACAAAAATCCGAAATGTACAAATTCAACAAAACTCAAATATTCCCAATTACTACTTTTAAACATAATTTAAATTTAATATATGAAAATACCACATAAACTTATTTTAATGCACATTCTGAAACTCTTTCCGCATTTAAAGGGCCTTATTCGTCACCCCACACCAAATACTCAAAGCAATGAGTCTTTTAGAACAACTAGGGGGCACCGTCCACTGCCCGCTAACGTTCGTTCACCCCTGTGATTTGCTTCGCAATTCGCAATGGGACCGCTACGCGGTACCAGATTGCTTTGGTCGCTCGCCATTTTTTTCTGCAACTCCAGCCAGAATGAGTACTATTATGCAGTGGCGTAGCGTCAGGGGGGGGGGCACGATCATTTTACTACCAGTATAATTATATACTACATTTGGCCTTATTTAATCTTTGAACGGTATGAATTAAATAAGGCCAAACATAGTATATAAAAATACTGGTATTAAAGTGATCCTGCCCCCCTTGACGCTACGCCTCTGCTATTATGAATCATTTTAACATATAAAGTTTACAAATTTTTGAAATGTAAAATAATTAATTGAAAAAAATTACCTTGGAAACACAATTTATTTAAAACTCTTTGCGCCTATAATATTGCACACCGCGGCTTAAATTAAAAAAAAAAACTATTGGAAAAAAAACCCACGTAATAGCAAGATAGTTCAATATAAATCGAGAACCACCATCTAAATTTCGTTCGACGTGTAAAATACAATATCTCTTAGACGCTTGGTAAGTTAAGAAAACGTAAACAATACGTTTTCTGGTGTGTCTAAAAGAAACACTTTGTCAAAAAGCCGATTTTCTGAATGCATCACGTGACCATGAAACGAATCAATTACCATTGCTATTTATATATCGGCCGAAAGATCGTGCTGTGTTTAAATATCTCCTGCTCTGAATTTTAATTTGCTGACTTAGAAATATAGACCAGTGAATATGACGTCATTTTGTCAAAACCCTAGTAAAATACTTCAGATAAATTCAGGAGCCATAACGTCGTTGGAAGTTCCTAACAAACCATTGTTATGCATTTCATGGCGGTTTCTAAGCATTTCCTGGAGGTTACTCCTTACAGTGGAAATCCTTCCCAGAAATTGTTTGTTTATTGTTTGTTTGAAACAATCGTAACGTGTTTCAACACACTTTTGGAGACTCTATGAGAACACATACTTTCTTTCAAATATGACCTAATTTTCACCATCAGGACCATTCATCCCTTTCGAGATTGGAGCGCCATTTAAGCAATCGTTTTAAAATTCCCGAATTTCATTAAATATTTATTATAATTAATTAGAAATTATGTAATTTACATAAATGTTTTATTTTGTGCATACCAAGGATCTTTAAATAAATAGCAATAGTTCAGTCTATTTAGGTGCAGGAATAACGGTCAGTGAATATGATCTCATCACTGACACAGTTATAATAAAATATTTTTAATTCTAGAATGAAAATGCACCTTTTGTTTTCCAAATGACGTCATTTTCTTCATCAGAAACATTTCACTTTACATATTACTTCCTATGATAGATCATTTACTGATCATTTATTTACACAGATTACTTAATATTATTACTCAATAAGTAATCTGTGTTCTGTTATTCCGCGATTAGAACATAATTGAACGCAATCATTTAAATATGTTTACATTTTATGAAAATCATTGATTTTTTTTTATTTTAAATATCACGAAAGTTTCAGTGGTAAAATCCCGCTTCTAATTGGAGGAATGTAATAAGGTTAATAAATTTTATGTTACAACGGTTGTTGCCGAACTGTAAGTTAGAATTTTAGCCTTATTTCCTCGCCACGTAAGAGAAATATATATATATATATATATATATATATATATATATATATATATATATATATATATATATATTCTAGTGTAAGAACTGTTGTTATTCTCTCTTTCGCTTCCAGCAGTTGAAACGGACCTTCAATACCAGTATATCGAAAGAATTATTGGGCGTTCAAAGATAACAAATACGAAATGGTAATCTCGATTGCCGTATTATTCCCCGCGTTTAGGAAGTGTTTACGGTGTTTGATAATTAACGATGTCTACAATACTAGGAAAATCTCCCGGAAGAAACTTTATAACGCAATAACATGTTTCGGGTTTTGTTCTCGAAATGCAGATGATTGATTCGATCACAGTCATATCGCAAGAATCATATTATGATTATTTCGTTAGGATGTTAGGTACAAGAAAATTGAGGGGGTCGGGGCAAGAGAGTGCCAAGCCACATTTTTGAACTTCTGAGATATTTCAATTTGAAAATTTGATCAAATACTTAAATCAAGATATATAACCTAAAAATTTTTCTCCTATATCTTAGTAACATTTGAGATATTCTAAATAACAATATGGCGTTACTTTAGTGATATTACTATTACTTTTTTTTGTAAATTAGCTTTCTTCATTGGGGTCATAAACGAAACCTGTCACATATGCTGCCACCAAGTGACATTAGAAACAAATTATACGTTGGATATTATAATTTACAATATTAAAGCAACAGATTACAGTGTCAGATTTATTTCATCAAAAATGTGGCTTGGCACTTTCTTGCCCCGGCTCCCACAATTGTCTTATTTATGTGTTATCACGCTTAGGCACATTCATATTAGTTTTAATTTTTTCCATGAATAATTTTAGTCATATACATTTGATAAAAAATATATTTATAAACATATTTTTAATGTTTCTACTTTTTATTTAGATTCAAACAAATCAAAAGATATTTTACGATTTCAATACATTCAAGAAATCTGTTATAATTTATTAGAACATTGAAAATGATTAAAAATATAGAAAATTGATTCAATTTTTTTTCACTTTTTCATTCTAATTTATTTTACCATTAGCCACATATTGAGGTTATTCTAATACACATAATAATTGTTTATTAGTGAGTCACATCAAAATTTATAAAGCAAATGTGAAATACTTTAATTCTAATTAAATATTAATATTATATATGCAGTTAGTATTTGAAAACGTTTGACCATGACTGCAACTTCTCTACCAGCAAATTCTAAATAGCTATCAGAAAGATTTAGTATCCATATACGCCGACTAGTAATTCCAGAGCAATATTCTAAAATAATTGGGACTGCTTTGCATATTTTCCATAAATTCATTTTAGAAATGCTAATAAAATGCACAATGCGTCGTTTTGAATCTTACTATTCTAACGCTAGATATTCAGAGATGCTTATTTTGAAAATAATTAAAGGATATTTCAAATTACTGTTATTTAAAAATTGTTAAGTTACCCCGAAAAAACATAAAGCGAAACAATTTAATAAGATAATATTCTAGAAATTGAGAGGCTGTAATAATTGAGAGATTATATTTTGCATAGATATCTCAAAAAAGCAGAATGAGAAAATTTTCAAAATAAACATTAGGATATTTAGTAATAACATAATAAATTAATATAAATGTACACAAATATTTAGTTAAACTTTGCTAATAAAAAATTAATTTTGAACGAATGATTGCAACCATAAAGCAATTATTGATTTCTACAGTGTTATTTTCGATTATCCAAAATCATCGGTAAGTGATTATTTTTTTATTCAGTAAAAATAAGTTAATTTAGGAATTTGCTGTAATTTAAACATGTCTATGATTGAATTACAGGACAATGTGTAATTTCAAAGAACGATTGTATATAAATGACAATGTATTTGTAAAGAATGTTTGGTAGTTCTCTATTATCCCGTCGACCACTTTTCATAGCAAAAAACTATCGCCAAACTGTAACGCCAAGTAAACGGGAAAACGTTGGCATTGGAATAACAAAATAAATAATTAATTAAAATATAAGAATTTAAGGACACAATTGCTATTTTAATTAATGAAATAACTAATAAATCAGTAAAACATAATGAAAAATACCCGAAAATGATTAATTAAAAACCACTTGATGACATAAAAAACACGTATAATGCTTCTGACATCAAGTAATTGGGAGTGCATTTTTGGCGTTTAATCTTACAGTTTGGCGATAATGCTTGTTATGAAAATAGGTCGACGGGATAATAGAGAAGTACCGAATATTTATAAAATAAATTATTTAAATTTCTTTTTTCTTTGGCATAAGTGTCTATTGTGAATATTGCCAAATATAGTTAATTAAAATACGACTATCCACATACTGCGTTTTTCATTTTTCTGAGTTTTCAATTAATTTTAACCTGCAGGATTCTAAAAAAGCACAGATCTTTATTTCAAAAATTGATAATACTGCTTAATATCCGGACATTGAAAAATCATCCTACAAAAGGAATCGTCCTATGAAGTTGAAAATCAACCAGGATTCTCGCTTCATTGCGTAAAATTGCGAGTAAACAAATGATTAGACTTTTCTATTGGCGAGTGCTCAATTTTTGTTTTTTTGTGTTTGTGTGTGTGTGTGTAGGCGACACTCTTATTCGCATTACTGCACTATTGATATCGTGTATCATGTTCAATCTCACAGTACCATATATATTGCTCTAATTTTAGAGATACTAGCTCAACACCCATTCAATTTAGCATCAGTCAAAGCAACATTGCAATGGTTATGCTGACAATGTCAAAGCACCAGATACCAAGCTAATAGGTGTTTCTCTACTGCCAGTTTATCGCTATATATGCACCGGTGTCGCGACGGTAGAAATATAAAGAAAATTACTCCCAACAGGCGCCAAATAGGGAAAAAGTTTGCTGGAATGTGGCGCTGGAATTAGCCGTTTACCGCTCATCAAAATATTTATTACTTGCATGTAAAATGCCAGTTGCCAGTAATTTGTTTCTATCGGTTAGCTGGCTTTCGAAATCTCAAAGCAATTTTTAGTATATATTTTCACAACATTAAATCAAAAATTGTTTTGGAATTTTTTATTAGATTTTGTGTCAAAATCCGACGTCACGGAACGAGTCGGCTTTCATCATAATGAATAGATGTTTAGAATTGCGTTCGACAACCAAAGGCTAAAATGATCATGGAGATACATGCAAAACAAAAAACGACAACATCTGAATTATGAAGCCACTAGAAAATCTAACATTTCTAAAGCATATAAGCTATCGTTGTAATATATTGAATCAATATGAATTATCAGGGATGACCACCTCAGGAAACCCGACCTAAGCCTTAGAGTTTGTGTGCATTCCTGAGGGGCTGACACGCCTCTATCACCAGCGAGACCACAGTTACAGAATTATGTATGCAATTTTTACAATATAATATTACACATGAATTTTGTCTGATAATACAGTTATTGCTTTCATACAAACGATTATTATTATTATTTCAATGTATGCAGAATATATAATTTCCGGATGAGCTATTTACAAATACTGTGCAGGCACCATGCCTAAAATTATTATTGGTTAAATATGATGGGTTATTCTTGGCTAGCATATTTTATACAAATACTTTACTACAATTGATGTATATGGAAAAATATGATGCACACATACAGTTATTATAATTAATACGATTATACAATTATACAGTTTAGACCATTTCCAGAATATGACTATATACAAGTACTGTGCAGACTTTATATTTTGGATTTTTGGTTAAATGTGATGCAGATTCTTGGTTAAATATTTCTAATACAATTAATAATATACTAATATGAATATACAGATGCGAATACACTAAAAATTTACAAATAATATGCAGATACTAATAATATACAGACAGTGTGATATTAACTCTCATTACAACAATTATTATATTCAAATACAAAATACAATTATTTATATACATATGTACAGAGAAAACAGAACCCCTGCTAGATTGGACAAGCAGGCGCTCGACTACAGAGGAAGAGGATTTGAAAATAAAAATTCATTTTTTTCAATAAATTTCATGCAGTTGACTATGCGCTGGAGAAGAACCGGACGGTCCAGGAGATATTGTAGCCAGTTTTTAAGTGGCATTTGTGGTGATTTTTTGACATGGAAGTGTAAAGTTAGAGTGCAGTTTAGTATGTAGTGTAACGATGTTGCTTCTGATCCACAGATACAAAGTGGTGAGTCATTTCTGTTAATTTGGAATAGGTGTTGTTGAAATGGTCCATGATTTGTTAAAAATAGGTATAGATATCTGTTGTGTATTTCTAGTTGTTGCGAGACTTCCGGAAGGAAGTCTCTTGTGTAATGACCCACTTGTTCTGTAGACCAGCGTTGTTGCCAACTGTCTGTGATTTGTTTTTTTTAATTCTCTTTTGAGTGTGGACGGTGGTACAGGAAGAAAAGTTGTTTCCAGTGTTTCATCGTTTGTTGCTGACCGCTCCAACTGAACCGCCAGTTCATTTCCAGCTACACCCGAATGACCCTTGACCCAATTAAAAAAGAAGTTTTTGGAGGATAGATTTATACGTAGTAAAATTTCCTGAACTAAATAATTATCTATGTCAAATTTTGAAAGAGCCATTAAGCTTGATAAGCTATCCGATGAAATTAGAAAGTTGACCGAATCCTCTTTCATAGCCCAGCGCACAGCTTCTCCAATCGCAAGTAATTCGGCCTGGTAAACTGAATTACCCGAGTCTAGTTTTGCACGCCAAGTGTGATGAATTATATTATTTTTATCAGCACAGAAAGCCGATGCTGTCCCTTCAGCTGTTTTTGAACCGTCTGTAAAGATATGGAATTCCCCTTTGAATTTTGAACCCGGACAAGTTTTTATTTGATCTAGAGTTGGTGAAATTTTATATTTTGAGATCTTTGTGGCTATTGTTTGTGCATTAATACGCGTTGATGATATCCCCAATCTAGTGACTCTAGCAAATTCAGCCTCTGCTTCCAGTTGCAAGTCTAGGGGCGGGTTACCCGTTAGGACCTGCAATGCTGCTGTTGACGTATTTTTATACGCTCATGAGTACTTTTCTCTGCGCTGCCAAGAGGTGACGCACACCATGCGACCGTCTCATACGCGTGAATCAGACCCCACAGGCATAAACGATTTGGCGCTGTAGGATTGCCGAGTACCATATCTTAAAGAAATTAAAAAAAAGGAACTTGTAAAGCAAATTAAAAAAATAAAAATTTATTTCTGTATTGTTAAGCCCGAGAAGGGACAGATATTAAAATTATTTTATTTAGTCAATGCTGCAATAATGTTGCATTTTTATATTAAATCTTGCTCAGTCTATTTAATCTTAAAAAGTAAATTTAAATTTGTAACATGATATTAAAGCAACTTTAAAACATTTCATTTAGTTGAAATGAAACCTAAATAAATCTTCAACTTGTTTAATTATTTGAACTTCTCATGTTTCTTGTCTGTTAGAATTTGCTACAATACAAATTTTGCATAATGCATGTAAAACTGAAAAACAAAGTTGAAGATTTATTTAGATTTCATTTCAAATAAATGAAATGTTTTAAAGTTGCTTTAATATCATGTTTCAAATTTAAATTTACTTTTTTAAGATTAAATAGACTGAGCAAGATTTAATATAAAAATGCAACATTATTGTAGCATTGATTAAATAAAATAATTTTAATATCTGTCCCTTCTCGGGCTTAACAATACAGAAATAAATTTTTATTTTTTTAATTTGCTTTACAAGTTCCTTTTTTTTAATATCTCAAGTTTTTTAATAACAAATTAATATGAAGCAGATAAGATTCACACGAGGCAAGTATGTAAAAGACTGCACAGATCAAAATCAGTATTGGTAATGTGAAATATACAGTTCAAACATTGATTATTCTTGAAACAATTAAAAAAATAAAAGTAATTTTTTACACTATATATATATATATATATATATACATAACGGACTTCAACGGATTGTTTCTCATCTTCATAATGATAATAATAAACAAATCATGTTCATTTTTGCAAATAATTTTATTCCATTGTGCAAAATACGTTTGCAACCACTTTGGAAAGAGAAGGTGGAAGATGGAACAGTGGAAGAGTAAGTGGTGTGTGAAAGCTATCGATAAAATCTTATGTTGTTTTATCACAGGATAAGAAGTATAAACATAATAACGAGTATATATGAGCAGAATGTTCTTGAATATAATTGTAAACAGGGAACGTGTCAAGAATTTTTGTTATACAATGCAAATAATAAGAAAACTAGCTGGCTTCGCCAACTAGCGCGCCCTTAACTTACATCGGTGCCTCGAATCTCGTAAAACCTCGAACCGAACGAACCTCCGACCCGGGTCCCCGATGCCTTCGGCACAGGATGATCCCTTAATTTGCACATCAAATAGTATAAACCTCTAACGGAACGAACCTCCGGCTCGGGTCCCCGCTGCCTGAGGCACCGTATAGCAGTCGTGCTGCACACGTGCTGCATAATATAATTAAGCGGTCACAGACCTTTCCAACGATGTATCACATGAGGGGTGTGTGCAAAATTGAGAAAAGTACCCCCCTTGGGGAAGCAAAATGGGGGATGGACACAGGAGATACATAATATGATTAAGCGGTCTCAGACCTTTCAAACGATATATCACATGAGGGATGTGTGCAAAATTTAGAAATGTACCCCCCTTGGGGAGGGGCAAAGTGAGGGGATGGACACCGGAGATGCATAATATGATTAAGCGGTCTCAGATCTTTCCAACGATATATCACATGAGGGTTATCGGAAACATTTAGAAAAGTGCCCCCTCGGGGGTGGCAAAGGGGGGGGTATGGACACTGGAGATGCATAACATGATTAAGCGGTCACAGACCTTTCCAACGATATATCACATGAGGCATGTGTGCAAAATTTAAAAAAGTACCCCCTTGGGGAGGGGCAAAGTGGGGGGATGGACACCGGAGATGCATAATATGATTAAGCGGTCTCAGACCTTTCATACGATATATCACATGAACGGTACCGGCAAAATTTAGAAAAGTGCCTCTCTTAGGGGGGCAAATTGGGGGCATGGACACCGGAGATGAATAATATTATTAAGCGGTTATAGACCTCTCCAACGATATATTACATGAGGGGTTTCGGCAAAATTTAGAAAAGTGCCCCCCTTTGGGGTGGGGGAAAAGTGGACGGATGGACACCGGAGGTGCATAATATGAATAAGCAGTCGCAGGCCTTTCGAACGATATATCACATGAGTGGTGTCGGCAAAATTTTGAAAATCCCCCACCCCGTGTCGGCAGAACGAGCTCACCCCCAGCCCTCCCCATAATTTTTGACGCGGCTTCATTTAAAAAAATTATGTTATGTGTTATAAAATATCGTAAAGTTTAAAACAGATCGCTTTATTGTATTTCCAAATTGTGTTCGCGCTCTTACATCGATCCTTTTAAAGAAGTATATTTTTATTTCATACCAAACTTCTCTTTTGATAAAATTGAATGTAAATTTCCATAAAATTAATTATGTGCACGGGATTAACAGTTATTTTCTTGTACGAAGATTTTTAAAAATGAGATATTACTTTAAAAATTTTTTTTAAATATTATGCAATTTTTTTGGTATCGGGATCGGCCGGGCTCGTGCTTTAAAGATGCAAAATGTTTCGGGCTCGGATTTAAAATCGTGGAGCTCGGGTAGGCCCGGGCTCCGAAAACAGATCTCTAATACACACACAGATTTGCTCGTATTATAATATATGATTTGGTTACGCTATTTCCACCAGTGACGCTATGCATGCAAGCATAAATTTTATTGTATCAGGATTACGTAATTCTAACTTGAAGCATGGTAGGCATATGAAAAAACATAAGAAAACTGGATTTTAAAGTTTTAGTTAGGCAATGTTCCACCATGGGCGCTACCAGTGTAAAAAATCATGCGAAAATGTTTATTAAACATAAATTTGATCATGGCATTATTCAAATAATTTATACAAACCCGTAAAAAATAAAGTTTAAAAAAAATTAGTTACCCTATTTCTCGCCAGGAGATTCTATAAACACAAAAGAAAATTGTATTGAATCTGTGCCAACTACTTTCAATATAGCTATTATACAATGAAACATTAAAACAATCAATTTTATTTAAATTTGGTTACCTTATTTCCTCCCAGGGGGCGCTATAAACGAAGTAAATTGTGTTGAACAAGTACAATCTATTTCATAATAACCATCTACGCAATTAATATATAATAAGACGTCAACTTTCACCCTAGCAAAATCTCCTATAAACTATTTGACAGAAAATTTTCTCTTGTATGTAACTAATATTCATACTTATTAATCACTATTGGTGAAAATTATTTTAATTGTTTGTTATAAATATGACGTCATATATACAATTGCTTCCTGTATTTATTCATATTGATGCTCCTTGTATTATGAACAAATGTATATTGAAATGCTTTTTTTGTTACAAATGTGGCGACATACTCATCTGCTTTTTGCTTGAATTATAACCAAATATTTGAAAATGTCCGTTTATTTAGAGTATGATGTCGTGTTGTTCCATTTTTTTAAAACGTAAAAAAATCTAATTCAGTTTTATTTTGATCGTGGAAATCTTTCAATTGAAAAATTATTGCTGTGGTCAAATTATTATTATGGTTTTTGAATTGTTGGCAACAATAAAGAGACATAGTTAAATTTTATAGGAAAAACGTCCATTGATTCCCCGTCCATTGATTCCCAGTGAAAATTATGAAATTTTGAATTATTAAGAAAAATATTTGAATAAAACATAGCTTATGGATTATAATTAATCTATATGCAACGACATTTAATCCATTTTGATCCTGACGTCAGCCAAAGAATTAAAACTATTTCAAATTTCAAATTTTATTAGAATTAGTACACAGTTAAAATTTTGTGGCAACGCGTACAAAAAGTGGGAAAAACTCTAGTAAATTAACTCGTTCAATGGGATTTACTGTGTTAAATTAACATTAAGATGTCACACTGGAAATAAATAAGTATTGCGCTGCCGCGCAATACTTAATGAGTTGGCAACCTACCAGAAATTGACGAACATTTACATAAATTTTGAGTAATTTTAGTAATTTCTTCCCTTTTTATTACTATGTGGGGTAGGAATGAAAGATGTTGGTCTATTGTAATTCCTAAGTATTTTTGGGTTTTGACTGATTGTAGGTTTTGTCCTTTTAGTTTGAAGATTGGGTCAATTTTTAAGATTTTAGGTTTGCCAAATGTAAATATGAATTATCAAACAAAATCGGTGGGCTAGCCACAGATGGAGAAAATATAATGACAGGCACCAGGCCTAGGTTACAACCCACCTAAAAAATGACGCGCCCCAGAATATAGCAAGTTATGACATTGGACACATGCTAGCGTCAGTTAGGTCACAGGCAGAAGATAAAGCAAAATATTTATTTCAATGCCAGGACATTCCTAATTGAATCTATTGGTATTTCAGTCAGTCGGCTAAACACACGACACTGCTAAATGAAAACTATGAAACCTTATACAGGGTCATTCATAATTCCCTCCGGGGTTTCGAAACGTTATAGTAAAAAAAACGAAGACGAATATGAAAAACAGAAACATATGAAATTATTCCGAAACTATTCAAGTTTTACTTACATACATTACAGGTGTTCTATGTGTGAACCCTTGGTCACACGGCATACATCCATGCGATAGTCCAGTTCCTGCCATACTCCGTTTCTTTAAATCTGAATCAGTGGTGTCAGTTCAACGGGCCTTTCGTAATAAATATCGAAAACAGGGACCAACTGACAAAACAATTCATGTGTGGTACCGGAAATTTAAAGAAACGGAGTATGGCAGGAACTGGACTATCGCATGGATGTATGCCGTGTGACCAAGGGTTCACACATAGAACACCTGTAATGTATGTAAGTAAAACTTGAATAGTTTCGGAATAATTTCATATGTTTCTTTTTTTCATATTCGTCTTCGTTTTTTTACTATAACGTTTCGAAACCCCGGAGGGAATTATGAATGACCCTGTACATTGAGAAAAATAAATTTGCGGAGGCGTCTGCAACAAGATGGTTTTGGTTATCACTGTATCGTTCAGTGCAATGCATTAGAAAAAACTGTTCACCACTGCTTCCTGCATTGATGTCAGACAGCAGCGCTGTTGGGCAGTTTCTGATTTTTTACTATGATTGCTTTCATCTTTGAGGTTTTACTTATCCTCAATAAATTTTGCTCGTCTTTTCAAAAGCTGAACATTGATTTTTTTTCTTTTCCCAAATGTTGTAAACTGCCATTACAAACAAATGTTGAGAGTATCTTTCTTCTGGTTATGGGAGAATCTATAAGTTTATGGAGAATGTACCTCATGAAATCCAAGATTTTGTTATGAAAATTACACAGTTCCTGATAGTAAAACAGAACGCGTCTGCATTAGAAAATTTCAAGCAATATTACAGAAGGCATCTCCTATAATACTTAAATGAACGTTTTGTTTATTCAGACAGACTAGAGATGTTTAATGTCTTTTGTCAGTTAGTAAATGATAAGGACAATTTTCGAAACTATGGTATAAAAAAAATCTATTTTTAACTTTATACATTTGGATGATACAGACAATTCCTTATCTGAGATATTTTCAGATTGGAGATTATTTAAAAGTTTACTGAGTTCTCGTTGCAAAACCATGAATTTGGGAGATTAAATTAACCATAGATTTAAATCGAAGAAAGGATTGCCTTATAACGTACAACTTTGCTGCAATTTTGCAACTCATTCAATGGACTGTTTGAGAGGCTTTAGTGGGATGAACGCAACAGAAGTAAATTGAGATATCGAATGTACCGGGTGGTTATAATATAAGTATATCTATTTGGAGCTGTCTGTAGCTGGAAGGAATAACCCGAATGAAACCAAAATCGGTACACTTACTATTCGAGAAGGGGAAAGAAGAATGGAACAATAAAAAAGCATTGCAATAATCGCCAACAGATGGCGCTTTAGAATGTGAAATATAATGTGTAATATTGTGTACCGTGGAGGTATGGCAAACCTCAATGACTTTACCGCATATCACGACATGTGCGAAATATCACTACTGATGCGTTGCATTCCGCAGTTGAGCATGTCGTGCACCGCCTGGATTGTATCCTCCAGCACAATGGCCACGTGGAACTGAACATGATCGGCACCGCTATGCAAAAGCGTAACCACATTCACTGTGACATTTTCCAATAAATTAGGAGTATCAATCGGTTTGACACAGTAATTCTTTGTTCTTGTATTACACATTACATTTCACACTCAGTAGCGCCATCTGTCAGTGATTATTGCAATTGTTTATTGTTCCATTTTTCTTCCCCCTTCTCGAATAGTAAGTGTACCGATGCAGTTACAAAAAATAGAACATATTGAAATTAATCATTTTAGAACATATTGAAAAAAGGGTGTATTAAAGAATTAAAGATTAATTTTTCAGTGTTTTACGGCGAATCTATTTTGCTAGCATTTTATTTTTAATTTGGCTACAGTTTTTTTTATTTTGGATTAGTCAAATTGCTAACATTGGTCAAATGTTAGCGAGAACCATAAAAACAATCTCCAATGAACTGTGCATATTTTTTTTTTGTTCCTGTATTACAGATCATCATGTTACGAAGTTCAGTAATTCTTGTCAAATACAGCAACAGATAGCAGAGTCATTTCCTTCAAGAATATTCATTTGGAAAGTGTGCCGTTAAGATTTCTTTTTCTGCTGTGCATAGAGAATATTTTCTCAACGAATTTCTACTCTCGGATGAAATAATAAGATGTCTAGAAATTGTTTGTTTTACTTTGTTGTTTGATGTCCAATTATAAAATTATCGCTAAAGAATATTTAACACGCTGTCTGCACCGCCTGAAATTTACTTCTTTTTCGAAACCACACAATCTAATCATTATGCATTTTCTTTCCAGGGATCAGTAACTTTTGACAACAATCTATTCAGCAACAATGACGAACAACAGTGACGAACCGACGGCACTTTGCGAACGGTGCACAGAAAGGAAGTCACGCAAGAGACCGCATGGTTTTAGTAGTTACCTGAGATATATAGCGTAAAAAACCATTTCTCATCAAATATAATATGCTTCAGTATCGCGCACGCATCTCAAATCCGAAAATGTTTGTAGAATAGGGCATTGCACATAAAATATACGTAAGGAAGTTTTCACTTACCTTATTCTTCATTGTTGGAGTAGCCAGGCATAAGTTTTTTAATATCCAAGTGTATCCAAGTTTGAGTTATCCTTATTTTAAAGAAAATTGAGTTGTACTATTTTCTGCTTTGAGAAAAAAGCATTATTAATGTTTTGAATATTATTAATTACTTCTCGGTCTGTGTATAAAAACATTTAATTTTAGATTGAATAGTAATTAATTGATTAATGTTAAGAAGTTACAAAATTTGAGGAGACAAACAAACGCTCCTCTTAGCTTTAAAAGTTATGTCATTTTTAGACCCTTACGGTTCGCTAATGTTTATAGAAGTGAGTGCTTTTCAGTCTACAAGATAAAGGTCTCATTTTGCTGCAATAACCCGTGATAGTTCATTATTTTGTTGCTGAGAGAAACCCAGGTCGCCAGTGGGATCTGTGATGAATGCTTGACGATGATACAAAGTTATTATTCCCGCTTTCAAAGAGTTCAAGGATTTCAAGTTACACATTTTGCGGCAACCACGGTCATATGGTTTGATTCATGTATTTTCGATCATCATTTCTTCTTAATTGGGTGATTATATATGTGGGTTTACCAAGAATGTACTTGTGGGGCGCGGACAACGAGTATACGTAATAATTATTTATTAATCTTTTCGTAAATTTGTAAAAAAATTTAAGATTTTTAAAACATTAGACGTTTTAATACTTAATTTTAACTCGATTTTAAGTGCAAAACATATTTTTTTTATGCATTTAAAACTAATCCATTGATGGAAGAGTTAATTTTTAAATCTATTTATATACGATTTTTAATTAAATTTGCGTTTAACCTCTTTTTTAAATATGTAAAACTATATATTTTTTTTGGTACAAAATTGAAAAGTAAAAATGTTTATTGAAATAAATTTAAAATTTTGTTCTTTGAGAATAAGAATTACTAATTCTAGAAAACCTTCAGATTTTGATGACCAGAATTCTAATGTCTTTGAAACACCGCTCTTCAGATACTTTTCTACATTCTTTTCATGAAATGGGTTCCAAAGACCGAAAGTAAACAATGATTTTTATTCCATTCAGTTTTGTCTGAGAAACTATAATTTTTTTTCTAAATTTCATTTCTCTCTTTTGTATCTATATAGATTGAATTGAAGTCACTGTTTAAAACTTTTCATCTATTTTTTAATCTAAAAAAAGTAGCATTTGATTCATAGGTGAAAATGACTTTTAGACTGAAAATAAAGTTATATGGATCATTGAAAAATATTTGTTTAAAAAATATATCTTTATACTAAAATAAGTTCATGTGACTGTCATTAAAGAATTGTATATTTCACTTGCTCCATGAAACTATTTCCTTAAAACTGCATTTTTATTATAATGGCGCCAAAATACTTTGCAGTAGTGCGAGCAATTTACATTTTTGCATGGTAGTAACAAAAATAAATAATTGAAGAAATCTTAATTTATTTTGCGCTCAAAAAGTCTAAAATCGAAATGAAAAGCAAAGATATTTTTTCTTAAATGATTGATGCAATTAAAGTATAGAAAACCGTATGAACATATAGAAAACCGTAATGAAACCTCACCGTTAAATAAGGTGAAAGAATGTATTTAAGTAAACAGTTTAGAAAACATATAAATATTTTGAAAACCGTTTTTATCAATTACAATCTATAGACAAAAAAGGTAACTAATTATTTTGTGCAACCCTGTTTATAATATATAGTTTTGCATATACACTGCATAGCATGCTAAAATTTAGTGCAAGTAGAAAATTCACTTTTAGCAATTTTCAACAGTAGATTGAAATGCACTCGAATACTTTTGTACAGCCCTGTATATTATCTAGAATTTTGTACACACCACATGAACTAAATTTGAAAAGAAAAACGCATAACACAACTTAAAACTCACTTCCAGAAATTACCAACAGTAAAAGGCATCGTATCTTCTTTTTTTGCGTAGCCCTGTATATGAATTTATTTATATTCAATAAACTTCTATTAGTATACTAAATATAGTTCAGCAGGAAAACACATTACAAGAAAACTATCCTTAAACAATTCATTCCCATAGTTATGATACTTACGAGCTCTGTTGTGTAATCATGTATACGCTCAAAAAATCTATAGGGGTAGCCGGGCAAAGTGGCCAGGGTGGGCAAAGTGGTCACGCAATATAATAACGTCACCAGAGCACTGGCATTGCATGGCTTGTGGTCAAACTATTTTGTTTGATGGCAGTGAGAAACCAAACAATCATTGAACAATGCGGTTCCATGCTTTATAATTTTAGAGCGGGTTTTCCAGTTTTTGAAGTTTGGTCATGTAAGGTAAGTGACTTATATTACATGCAATTAACAATAACCTGCTGTATTTGCATTTATTTATGGAATGTGTAAAGAAAGGGAACGTTTTCAGCTTCAGATTGGTGGGTGAGTGTTAGCTGACTGTTCATTAGTTTCCACTGTAGAACGTATTTTCTGTCATGGCGCACAAACGGGCAAAGTGGTCAGGGTAGTGGCCGTTGATTGGATCAATTGATGAAGGTTGGATCAGGTGTAATGTTTGTCATTTCTGGGCTCATGAGGTCTGTTCATTTCGCAAAAAAGATGACGTGGAGTTCATTTCCGAAAAAAACAGTGTTTGATTCTGATTTATAATTTTTTATATGGGTTTGTCAAACTCTTATTAGATTTTCATACCATTTTCAATCTTTCATTATGATTCATATGATTTGTTATGACAATAAAAATGTTCTAATCATTTAAGTAGTGTTTTTAATCTTTTTACACCTGTACGGCAAAGTGGCCATGGTCAGTGGCCATGGAGTGATCACTTTGCCCGACCTAGACGGGCAAAGTGGTCATTTTGACCTTTTTTGGAAAAAAACAAATTCTCACTTCCACTTTATTATTTCGTAAAAATTATAAATACCCTTACACTTCTAAGTAGTCACTCTAGTTCAATGATAATTGTAAGTTATGTATAAGTATTTTAAGGGGTAACAAACAATCACAAAACCTTAAGATTACCACTTTGCCCGGCCTTCCCCTACACACCACATACTCTTCAAAAATTTAGTTAAACTTAAAAACGCAAACAAATGCTCAAAGCGCACTTTTAGCAAATATCGCTCTTAGACAGTACTGTAACCGCATTCTTTTGTGTGTCGTTGTAAATGAACAATAAATGCAATGCACATCACACTTTTCAGTAAGAAACTTATAGTGGATCTCAACAATGCATGTAAATTTCATTATGTTTCGAATAGTGTAACAACACTATATACCGCAAACGATTTCTCCCCATAGACCATGTAACAGAATTCTTTTGTGTGATCCTGAAAATCAATAATAAATGCTTTGCACCCTATATTTTACATAAGATATATTTTAATACGCTTCAATAATGCATTCAATTAAATCAGATTTGAAATGATGTAACAATATCAAAATGTACTTGAAACGATTTTTTCCTATTGACCGTAATATAGCGGAATATATTGACAGTCTCTGTAAACGAAGTATAAATGCTACACACTTCATTTTCAGTAGCGATTGTGCTATGATGAACATCAATAGCCCACAAAAATTTCAGGGCATTCCGAACATATTTACATGAGTTAGAGCGCGGACAGGCTGACAAACCGCAGTCATAAACACTTTTCAACTATGTTGGAAAGTGTTAAAAAAACTACACATTAACACGATGTGTTCAGTTTGACCAGTGAATACAAAACAACATTAAAACATAAAACTAGTGTAAACTATTTATAAAATGCATTGCAATTCATATAAAACCGGGGCTTGATGTCCTCATAAACTTTAAATGCTCTATTACCGAATTGCGTAAAAGAAACATCCCTATAACTCCGAAATTGATAATCATGTTAACTAAGAGTTACTTCGTCGGATTAAGCGTCTCATTTCCAATTGAAATATATCTTTGAGTTGAAATTTGGATGAAATACAGGGTCATGAAAAATCGAAGAGTGTGTAAAATAGGATTACAAATATATCGGCAACTATATCGACAAATATATCGACTTCATTTTTGATGCAAACTTATGTTTTGTTATTGTCTTTCATATTCACTCATTAAAATAAACAATTTCGAATATTTTTACATACCTTTTATCAGAACGAATATTTCGAGAGTACGAAAAAAATAGTTCCGGATAATCCAGGTTTTCTGAAATTCAATAAGCTTCTTTCCATTATTACATACTAAGTACACACCAAATTTCAAATCTCTATCGCAATTTGTTCGGGAGCTAGAGCGTTTACAGACACACATACAGACACAATGACACACACAGAGACAGACGGACGACACTTTTTTTTCTAAAAATATGTTTTTCGGAATCACCAGTGTCTGAAACGTGTAAATCCGTAAAAAAAATGTTTTCGATTTTCAAAACGATTACAAGACTTATCCTATACTAGGTATGATGGGTAAGTAAAAACACTATTTGAAAGTTTTATTGTTCATACACATAAATAACTTAATTAAATACCAAGAGCAATATAAGCTGCCAAATTTAAATTTAGACAATGGATAGATTGCTCAGAATTTTTATTTTTGAATATTAATTATAAAAAGATTTTTATTGAAGTAGTAAATTTTTAAGATTTCCTATTTCAAAAGAAAGATCTGAGATTACACTTCTCAATCCTATTCCTAAAATCATTTTTTAAACCGTTATCTTTCGGTTTGGTAAAAAAAAAAAAAAAAAAAAAAAATCTCCAATTTTTTTTCAACATAAAAAGTCAATTTTATTTTCTATTTCAGATGTGTCTTGCTACAATGTAAGTTGTTCTCTGTTGAAAACGTTTTTTTTTTTCATTTGAGGTTTGATTCTCAATTTATCTAGATCCTGATATTTACACTCTAAATGTCCAATTGTTAATCAGTATTAGTTTCCAATTAGTTTAGTTTTGTAATCGATTTGATTTACTGTAAAATTGAAACTTCAAAGTGTTCTTTGCTATTTTTTTAAACAAATATGAGTGTGATAAAAGTTTGTGTTAAGGGCTTAACCTGCGCGTACCCATATAGCAACTACTAAAAATAATTGAATTACTTTTCAGTACACTGTTAAAAATAAATCGGTAAATTCACGTTAAACTACTGGTAGCAAAGTTGCCGCACTTTTTCCGTAGTAGATTTTCCGTTTTGAGAGATAAAAAAAGGAAAAACTCCGTTTGAAGAAACTCTAACTTTTCGTTACACTCTCAGAAATACTTCCTTCAAATCACGGCCATGAAGGGAAATTTTCCGTTTTTTTGCATAACCTCGGTTTAAAAAAAAATTTCTCGTTGTGCTGCCATCTGTTGACTATTACGGGAGTATTTGATATACTTCAAGAATATTTTTCGGCTGATGTTGGGCTCGAACCAAGGATGTCAGTGCCTTGAGTCAATTTGGCCGTTTTATCATGCTCTAATTTTCGGAAATGCACTCGGATTACCATGTAATTAATACCTGTTTTTGTTTATTATCATTATATGTTTGGTAATGAAAATAAAGTTCTAGGATCTATAGTTCGGTTATAGGGGCACTCAAAAGACTTTCGTTACATTATGGTATATGTGAAAAAATCGTTGGCAGTGTATTTTAATGATGTTGCACTGTTTCAAACGTAAAATTAATGGGCATCACTGAGGTGCACTACAAGATGCTTACTGTAGAATAGGGTGTACATAGCATTTATCACTCATTTACAAACAAAATAATTTACACAGTGCCACACAAAAGAATCCAGTTACAGTGCTATCTATGAGCAATAATTGTTAGAAGTGCATTTTCAATTGTGTTATGCGTTGTTAAATTTAACTTTTTTTGCAGATTGCTTGTATGTATAAGTTTTATAGATTATAGGCCGCACAAAAGAATTCTAGTACAATTCGGCTTATTCACGGAATTTGTTGAAGAGGATGGCTAGTAAACCTTAAAAAAGTGATTTAACACTGCACGTCAAAATTTAGTGTTATTAAAAGAAATATTTAAACAAGAACGAAAAATCATGCTTCAAGCTTAGATTATGTAACACTTTCCAACGCTTCCAAAATAATTTTACAAATCATACCGTTTAATAAGCTGAAAGATAGCATCTAAGTAAATAATTTGGAAAACGCATAACATATTTAAAAACATAATTTCAGGAATTTGCAACCTATACAGTATTCGGAAAAATATCCGAATACTTTTATTCTGCCCTGTATATGATCTATAAATTTGTATATATACTATATAGGATGCTAAATTTTAGTTCAGTTAGGAAAAGCGTAGCACAGTTTAAAATTCTCCGTCTGGAGTTTGTCAATAAATGGAAATGTGTTCGCGAATTTTTGTGCTTCCCTGTATATGATCTACAGAATTTATACACACCACGTAAATACACAAAAAGTGAGTTAAATTTAAAATCGCGTTCAGTAACTTAAAACGCACTTCCAGGAATTATTGCAAACAGACAGTAGAGAATTTTTTGGGTCTCCCTGTAAATGAACGATGACTGCTATACACACAATATTCTGTAGTAAGCCTCTTGTAATGCACCTTAGTGATATATATAAATTTCAATGTGTTTAAAATAATGAAACATTATTTAAATAAACCGCAGACGATTTTTCTCCATAGATGTAATGTAACGGAATTCTTTTGACTGTTCCTGTAAAGTTACTATAAGTGCTATGCACACCCTATTCCATATTAAGCTTCTTGTAATGCACCTTAGTGATATATATCAATTACAATGTGTTTGAAATTGAGTAACATCATTAAAATAAACCGCAAATGATTTTTCCCCATAGATCGCAATGTAACGAAATTCTTTTGAGTGTCCCTGTAAAAAAACTATAAGTGCTACACACTTCCGTTGAAATAGGGGATAATGCTATAGAGTACTACAATAACATATAAAAATTGCAGAGCAATCCGAGCATATTTACGGGAGTTAGAGCACGGCCAGACGGCCAGACGGCCATCCGGCCAGACAAACCGAAGTCATAAACACTTTTCAACTAGGTTGGAAAGTGTTAAAAATACTCTTTAAAGTATTAAATATTTTTTTTATTCTCATCAAACTCTTGTTACATTTTTATCACAAAGACATGTGAAATATTGCATTTGTTAATTTCGGTTGTTAAAGTTTAATATACCATCAGGATTTTTTATTTTCAAATTATTTGTATTCTAATTTGGGATGTATCCACAGTGTCATGGAAAATTGGGACAAATAGTATACAACAGAAACCGAGTGCTTTTACATTTATTTTCTGTAATTCTGCGTGCTATGTTAATAAATGTTATCGTAATTAAAAATACATAAAAATGAATTGATAAATAAAAAATTTATTACTCTTTTTTACTTTTTTTTTTTTCAAAAAGTGGAAAAACTTTTCAAGAGCAGCGGAATTAATAATTACTATTTCAGTTTAAAAACGTTTCTCGGGAGATTTGGAATGAATTATTAATAAATTCCTCTCCCTAAAATTACGTAACAACTCTCTTCTGATTTTATTTTTTAAAAGGTCTACAAAACAACAAAATTATGATAAATTTTCGAAATCCTAATAATATATGTACACAAACACACACACAGACACACACACACACACACATATATATATATATATATATATATATATATATTATGTATACCGAGCCTATCTCGGTAGTTTCTATAAAATCTACACTGTATTTGAGTAAAGACAAAATTTTATTATTTATTCCTACATAAAATATAAGCACATTATGTATTAAATGTATTCGGCAGACCCAGAATTCCGCACCATAAATAAACTAGGAATACATAACAAACATAAAAAATAAAGAGATATAATCTGAACAAGAAAAAACAAGAAAAACAACCAAAAAGCTGTGGCCTCATCAGCATTGGGCACAATAAAAGCACAGCGATGTTTCCGACTAATTACAAGCACAGCAAACTATTATACAGCAGTGGCAGTGGGTTTCGGCCAGAATGTCGTGAAGCATAAATCAAATGCATGAAAACAAATGAAAACATGTCACGAACATTCCCCCACCGGACCCAACGCCACAAACAACAGCACGACTGAATACAAAACGTATGCTTAACAAACACTGAACCAACAATAGAATTATCTTACCCCTCCTGAGCCACACAGCCACAAAAACAATAAACAATAACCAAATCCAGTGATCCAAAATCTGTCCATGTACGTTTCGTGTCTGTTGCCACAAAACTGCAAACATCCTTGTAGAACCGTCCTCGAAAGGCTTTAAGTTATACAAATCATTAATTGCCAATTACGTAGCAACTACTCAAAATTGAAGACTGTCTGTAAAACTAGTATATCTAGTAATGAAACTCAAAGGAATGTTATTTTTATAATACAAGATACTGGTTAAATTAAAAAGTTCTTTAAGAAATAAATTTTTATTCGTACAGAGTTTATAGTAGCGAAAAATCTGACCTATGATAATATTAATGTAAATACGTTTATGTACATTCGAACACCAGTTAACTAATTGGTTTACTTCAAAACTGAAGCCATCCCGTTTATTGTAGATTGCAATGTTTATTCCATTAGAAATGTGTATTTTCAAATCAAGATAATCAGCCTCATTATTATTTTCATTTGTTTTTTTTTTTTCAAAATTAAGATATTAGGATAAATGTCACATGATATCCCCAAAAAATCGCGATCACAGTTCAAAATTATTAAATCGTCAATATATCTGCACTGTAAAAAAATTTCCGGCAGGTTCCGGAAAAAAGTGGTGGCATTAAGATGCCACGGTTTTTTGCTGTTACGTTTCACAACAAAGTAGTGAAACATTCAAATTTTCAATAATCGATAACTTTTTTTATTCAGTGTCTTATTTAAGCAATTAAATTTTAAAGTTTCGTATTACAGATAAAATGAAAATTCAAATAATGAAGCATAAACAGATTTAAATTAGCTACTTACTTTATCGGTTGATATCCAAACAAAGAATGGCATTTGTTCAGATCGCATTTGTCTCTAAGTGCCTAGGCAGCTGTCTTTTATTCTTCAAAATGGCAAATGGAACATAAAACGTGAAGCACGCATGCGCAGAATGTAGTTTACGGAAAAGTTGAAACATCTCAAAAATATTACATGAATTATTGCCGTAATGGACGTGGGCCATAAAGAAATTCGAAATTCCGGTAAAATATGCGAAATGTTTCAGGATAATTTTCTGAAACGTTCCGAAATTTTTTTACAGTGGAAAGCCAGAACATTAACGTCATTATTAACCGTACAAAATTGAAATTTATAAAAAAAAAAAAAAAAAAAAAATTAGCTGACGTAGAGGAGTAACATGTACCCATTCCTATCCCATTCTTCTGTAAATAAATATTTGAACCTGTATAAACATAGTTGTTATATAAGCAAAATTTACACAATAACATAAATAAATTACAATCTAAATCAATATCAGCAGTAATTAAATCAACAATTTTTAAAAGGACATCATTTAACCCTGCAATAGGAATATTTGTGAAAATATTCTGAAAATCATATGTTTGGATACTCTGTATATCATTTTTAATTAATTTATCTCTGATTTCATAACTGTTCAATATAATCCAATACATATTACTATCCTTATACTTAAGTTTTAGTATATTCAAAATCCTTTTCAGCATTTCTTCAAACTTGCGATTAAATCCATTACCTATACTGTTTACATTACTGCAAATAAATCTGTATTTAATTGGAATTTTATGAAATTTCGGTGTAACGAAAAGAAAAGGTAATGACAAATTTTTTACTTTAGGCAAAGGAATATGAACCTTTTTTGAAAAGGCCAGGTATTTCTTAATCAGAATTTGAATAGTAGAATTATATAAACTGTAGGTAACATTATTGTTAAGTTCAGCAAATATCATATTGGCATAATAGCTTTTTCAAATAATTGCAAAATTGTTAGATGCTTTGTCGATTGAACAAAAAACAAAGGTATCCTTCAAGTTCAAGATTTCCCTCTCTAGATCTGTATTTATACTATGATAAGTGTAAGTAGAAGAATCATTCATATATTTTAATTGAAATGATTTAAAATCACCCAAAATTTTTAATCTCCTTTCATTGAAAAGGGGGATAGGTTTATTAAATTTGTAACTCTAATTAAGTATAAACATATGCAATTCAGAATTAAATAGGCTGAAGGATTTTTTTAAATTTTTCTTCTTGTTTAATCTAAATTTAGTACCATACTTCAGTAACTGTTTCAACTCATTGTTAGATATGAAATCAAGGTCGCCAGTAACTATATGTTGTGCATCTTTATCGTAGAAGGATGACTGCTGAAAATTCTTGCACTCTCAAAGCAAATTCAAGTAGGAGTCCAAATTCTGTGCAACCTCTCGAGAGTTAAATAATTTATTACCCAAAATATTTACATATTTATAAGTTGAAATGATAGACACCTTTTTAATTGGAAATATTTCATTGTGTCTGGTAACAATTTTGTTTAGATATAAGTTATCAAAACTTTTTTGCTGAAATGTGCAAACGAAGTAAATTTTATCCATTTTACACTGTTGATATTTACCTATTTTATACAATAAAAAGTCCGTTAATAAGTCCTTGAACTGTGTGTTATCACAAACAAACTCTTTAATCTTCTGCTGTAATCTCCGTAAAATTTTAAATTTTAAACTGAATAGAATACTTTTAATTTCCTTAATATTATAATTTTTACTAAAAAGTTTGTATAAATCATGCAGTACTATAGCTGGATTTATATCTTTATATTTGACAAACAGTGCTTTATTTGAGTGATTCCCTCTTTTCCCTCTTTTGTAAATATATGAAGGTTTGTAAACTGATGAAAAGATATTATAAACACATATTAAACCTTCTGTATGATAGCAAGTTTTAGTGTTTAACCCGTGTGGGTACAATGATTTTGCGCGCAAAATATAAAAACTTTCGCTACGCAACCGATATGCGTGATCAAAAATCTGTTCTAAAATTTGTATTCTGACATTTTTAAACCCATGCAAATGGAAATGCTTTATTTCAAAAGATGAACCAGCTATATTTCTGTCAGACAGTGATCTATGATTATTCATTCGCATATGTAGTTCATCAGAAGTTTCACCCACATATTTCTGATGTCAAACGAAGCAAGTTAATAAATATATGACATGAGTAATTTTACAGAAATTATAATTCAAATTAAATGCACTCTTAGCATAAGTGTTTTCAGAAAAGTCCCCATTCGGGCAAGTTTTTCATCTTTTATCGTTACACTTTTTTAATCCCATAAATATAGCAAATTGACGAAAATTTTTTCGAGCTAGTATATTCGTTGCAAAATGTAAGGTAAGATAACAAATATGGATACGAAAAAACAGGCTCTAAACCTGTGGTGTTTACTTCGAAATGTAATTAATAGATGGCAGCACCACAGCGAACTACGTCAACTACGGGTATTAAGTTTTGTTTACTGTTAGTTGTAGAATGTATCTGTTACGTGTTTGTGTTCGATGTACGTGTTTGTGATAGTATGTAAATTAAATGTGTTTAAAAGTCCACCTCGAGTTATCCATTATGAAGTTGCTGCAATTCCTTTAATCTAAGTACTGAAAATACTATGTAATGGCGACGATGAAAATCAAGTTTTTTACCGGAATTAAATTACAAGAAATTCCACCTGATTCGCAAAATGGCGAAGTTTCGTTTTTTACATCTACAATCGTATATGCTGCAGTAATATTTTGAAGACGTACATCATGTCGAGGGTGGTAAGTGCTACATTTTTTTTCCTTCTCTGCAATAAATAAAAGTTCATAATGTTTGCTAATTTTAAGGAATACAATGATTCCATTGAAACGTTCCAATCATACGTTAAGAGGTTGGAACAGAGTTTTTTATTACATGATGTTGAGGAAAAAAAAAAGGTACCTGCAATTATTTCCTGTATGGGGCCTAAATTGTATAATTTGCTGTCAGATTTAACATTTCCGAAAAATCCTGAAGCACTGAAATATGAGGAAATAGTTGATATTCTGTTAAAGCACTTAAGCCCCGCCCCTAATAAATTTTGTTCTAGAATTAAATTTCGTAATTCTTATCAAAATGAAAACGAATCGATACAAGATTTTGTTTCAAAATTAAAGAAGTTAACCACGTTCTGTGCTTTTACTGGTGAAACACTTAATGAAAATTTGTTAGAACAATTTTTACGAGGTTTAAAAAATGAAAGTATCCAAAGTAAACTACTTTCACAAATAGATGATTTATCTTTTGAGAAAGCTATTGAAAAATCAATTATTTTGCAAAATAACGAACATGATATTTCTGAATTGAAAAACAAGAATGTAAATGTTAATAAATTGGCATATTCTAAAAATGTTCAGCCGAATACAATTTCAAATAATTTCCAGAAACCGAAAATAAACAATGTAAATAAGGGGAATTTTGAAGTAAATAAAAATAAATTACAGTGTTATAGATGTGGAAATCCTTCTCATCTTGCCAATAAGTGTAAGCATATCAACACTATATGTAAAATTTGTAAAAAAAGAGGCCACATTGGTAAAGTATGTAAAAGTAGTTCTCAGAAACAAACAAACGTATTGCAGACGGTTGATATTTTATCCGTGAGTCATGATAAGAGTTCTACTCCTATAAATGTGTGGGTTTTAATTGAAAATAAAGCTAAAGCTGAAATGGAGGTAGACACGGGCTCAGGAATTCCTGCGGCACCTATAAATCGTTTTCGGAGAATTTTTCCGAATAATAAAATTTTTCCACCAGATGTTCATTTGAGAACTGCAACGGGTGAGGTGTTTACACCTGTGGGGTATGTAACAGTAGATGTTTCTTATGCAAATATTACTAAAAAGCTTAAATTGTATTTAATTAAAGAAGATAATTTCCCACTTTTATTTGGCAGAGACTGGGTAGCTGCATTTAATTTGTTTCCCACTAATTTTAAGTCTGTGTATGTCAATGAAATTGCAAATTCTACAGATAAATTGAAAGCATTATTAAATGATTTTTCTGATTTATTTTCGGATAAAGTAGGTGAAATAAAAGGTTTGAAAGCAGAACTTTATCTAGAAAAAGGTTCTACGCCCATATTTTGTAAGGCTAGAACAGTCACGTATGCTCTACGTAATGCAGTAAATGATGAAATTCAAAGGTTACAGGATGAGGGTATTATTAAACCTGTCACCAGTAGTAAGTGGGCAACTCCTATAGTTCCAGTGGTAAAACCAAATGGTAAAATTCGGTTATGCGGAGATTTTAAAGTTACAGTAAATAAATTTTTGAAGGTGGAAAAATATCCTTTACCTAGGGTAGAGGACATGTTAGCTACTTTAGGTGGTGGTTTACATTTTACGAAAATAGATTTATATCAAGCTTATCTTCAGTTACCTGTAGAAGAAAAATCACAGGAATTGTTAACTATAAATACTCCGAAGGGCGTATTTCAATTTTTAAAGTTACCAATGGGTCTTACTAGCTCTCCAGCAATTTGGCAAAGGTCTATTGAACAAATATTAAGTGGCATTGATGGTGTCACTGTGTTCATTGATGATATTGTTGTTACGGGGGAAACTGATGAAATTCATTTTAAAAGACTAAAACAAGTCTTAGAAAGATTACGTGAATATAATATTAGGATAAATAAAGATAAATCATTTTTTCTGGCTGACCATATTACATATTGTGGTTATAAAATTGATAAGCAAGGTATTCATAAAACGCAAGATAAAATTGAGGCTATTGTCAATGCTCCTAGACCAGTTAATGTGTCACAAGTTAAAGCTTTTTTAGGCTTAGTCACATATTATTCTAAATTTGTACCAAATTTATCTACAATTGCTCATCCTTTAAATCACTTAATCAAAAATAATGTAAAATTTATTTGGTCTCCTGTTTGTGAACAAGCATTTAAAAATATAAAATATGAAATTATTTCAGAAAGAGTTCTTACACATTTCAACCCTAGATTGCCTTTAGTGTTAGCAACAGACGCTTCACCATATGGTATCTCAGCAGTTCTTTCGCATGTGATGCCAGATAACGTGGAAAAACCAATTGGTTTTGTGTCCAGAACGCTTACGAATGCAGAAAAAATATATAGCCAGGTGGATAAGGAAGCATTAGCTATTATCTTTGGAGTAAAGAAATTTTTTTAATATTTATATGGTAATAGGTTTACTTTATTTACAGATAGCAAACCACTTGTGTCCATATTTTCTCCAAATAAAAGTATTCCTGTTCTTTCAGCTGCTCGGATGCAAAGATATGCATTATACTTACAAGCGTTTAAATATGATATTCGCTATAAGAAAACATCCGAACATGGAAATGTCGATGCTCTTTCACGACTTCCATTACGTAGTGAAGATTTACCCCCACAATTAAATTCAAGTAATGTAATGATGAATCTGAATTTTTTCAAATTAACCAAATTTCTACATTGCCTTTAAACGCCAAATCAATTGCTGTAGCTACAAAATCTGATCCTTTATTACGTCAACTTTTTCATCATCTAATTTCTGGTTCTCCAATTCCTAAAAATTTACTTTTTGGTGGCAAACAAGAAGAATTTGCTCTTCAACATAGTTGTATTTTAAAAGGATGTAGAGTAATTATCCCAGAAGTTCACCGTAAACAAATTTTACGTGATTTGCACTATGGACATTTTGGTATAGTAAAAATGAAATCCTTAGCTCGCAGTTTTGTTTGGTGGCCAGGGATTGACCAAGATATTGAAGATCTTGCACGAAATTGCACTACTTGTGTCAATTTAAAAAATAATCCTCCTAAGGTAGATACTCATCATTGGGAATGGCCTACAGCTCCATGGCAAAGAATTCACATAGATTATTTTGGTCCTGTAATGGGTAAAATGCTTTTGCTTGTGGTTGATGCTCATAGCAAATGGCCTGAAGTTTTTATTGTCCCTAATACAACTTCAGAACATACAATTACTTGTCTTTCTTCTCTTTTTGCCAGATACGGGTATCCTATATCTCTGGTATCTGATAACGCAAAACAATTTACTTCTGAAGAATTTGAGACATTTTTGAAGAAGCATGGGGTTAAACACAGGTTTAGTGCTCCATACCATCCAGCTACAAATGGTTAGGCAGAGAGATATGTGCAGATTCTTAAAAAAGGGTTAAAAGCCTTATCTTCAGAATCTGGTAATTTACAGATGAAAATAAATAACTTTCTTTTACAATATAGAAAGATGCCTCATGTTATTACGGGGGAAAGTCCTGCATCTCTATTTCTAAAGAGAAATATAAGAACGAAAATAGATTTGATAATTCCAAGCGTTACAAATTTTGTGCATGATAAACAAAATGCGAGAAAGGCCAATTCTAAAGTAAAAGAATTTCAAATCAACCAGAAAGTGGCTGTAAGAAATTATACTCCAGAAGCCAAGTGGAAAATTGGTCGCATTATTGCAAGAGAGGTCAAGTTGCATTATAGAATTCAAGTTGGTTCGAATATTTGGAAAAGGCATGTTGATCAGATAACTAATGTCGTTTCGAAGATACATCTAACTAATGATTCAATTTCTGAAGAGAGTGGTACAGAAAGTCACAAAAGTGATAATGCAGTTGTTAATCAAAGTGATTCTCAGCTAATGCCTCCTAGTGTCCAAGATCTTCGACCAGCTGACTCAGTTGTCCCATCTACTCCAAATCCTCGACCAACTGACTCAGTTGTCTCATCTGCTCCAAATCCTAAACCAGATAACTGTGTCCTCCCAAATACTCCAAGTCCGGCTCCAGTAGACTCTAAAGGGACATCTTCAGCTCCAAAGCCCATGGTGTCCAATACTATTGATGATGCTAAAGATACTTTAATTAACTCTTCTTTTTCCCAACATGTACCTAGAAGGTCCACCAGGAAAAGAAAAGCTCCCTGCAAATTTCCAGGTTAAGGAGGGGAGAGTATGTGGTGTTTACTTCGAAATGTAATTAATAGATGGCAGCACCAGAGCGAACTACGTCAACTACGGGTATTAACTTTTGTTTACTGTTAGTTCTAGAATGTATCTGTTACGTGTTTGTGTTCGATGTACGTGTTTGTGATAGTATGTAAATTAAATGTGTTTAAAAGTCCACCTCGAGTTATCCATTATGAAGTTGCTGCAATTCCTTTAATCTAAGTACTTAAAATACTATAAAACCAAACACAATAATAAATGCAACTCGAAATAGCGCTTTAGCTGCTTAATGATCGAAATGCCAAATATATGCTCAATAAAGATTAAAAATAAACTAAAATAAAAATAAAAATAAAAATAAATCCGTGCGATAAGCGCTATAGCTGCAATTGATCACACAGATTAAATATAGCACATTATGTATTAAATGTATTCGGCAGACCCAGAATTCCGCACCATCATTAAACTAGGAATAAATAACAAACATAAAAAATAAACAGATATAATCTGAACAAGAAAAAACCAAGAAACACATCCAAAAAGCTGTGGCCTCATCAGCATTGGGCACAATAAAAGCACAGCGATGTTTCCGACTAATTAAAAGCACAACAAACTATTATTCAGCAGTGGCAGTGGGTTTCGGCCAGAATGTCGTGAAGCATAAATCAAATGCATGAAAACAAATGAAAGCATGTCACGAACATTCCCCCACCGGACCCAACGCCACAAACAACAGCACGACTGAATACAAAACGTATGCTTAACATACACTGAACCAACAATAGAATTATCTTACCCCCTCCTGAACCACACAGCCACAAAAACAATAAACAATAACCAAATCCAGTGATCCAAAATCTGTCCATGTTCGTTCCATGTCTGTTGCCACAAAACTGCAAACATCCTTGTAAAACCGTCCTCGAAAGGCTTTAAGTTATACAAATCATTAATTGTCAATTACGTAGCAACTACTCAAAATGAAGACTGTCTGTAAAACTACTATATCTATTAATGAAACTCAAAGGAATGTTATTTTTATAATGCAAGATACTGGTTAAATTAAAAAGTTCTTTAAGAAATAATTTTTTTTTCGTACAGAGTTTATAGTAGCGAAAAATCTGACCTATGATAAAATTAATGTAAATACGTTTATGTACATTCGAACACCAGTTAACTAATTGGTTAACTTCAAAACTGAAGCCATCCCGTTTATTGTAAATTGCAATGTTTATTCCATTAGAAATGTGTATTTTCAAATCAAGATAATCAGCCTCATTATTATTTTCATTTGTTTTTTTTTCAAAATTAAGATATTAGGATAAATGTCACATGATATCCCCAAAAAATCGCGATCACAGTTCAAAATTATTAAATCGTCAATATATCTGAAAGACAGAAAATTAACGTCATTATTAACCGTACAAAATTGAAATTCATAAAAAAATAAAAATAAATTAGCTGCCGTAAAGGAATAACATGTACCCATTCCTATCCCATTTTTCTGTAAATAAATATTTGAACCTGTATAAACATAGTTGTTATATAAGCAAAATTTACACAATAACATAAATAAATTAAAATCTAAATCAATATCAGCAGTAATTAAATCAACAATTTTTAAAAGGACATCATTTAACCCTGCAATAGGAATATTTGTGAAAAGATTCTCAAAATCATATGTTTGGATACTCTGTATATCATTTTTAATTAATTTATCTCTGATTTCATAACTGTTCAATATAAACCAATACATATTACTATCCTTATACTTAAATTTTAGGATATTCAAAATCCTTTTCAGTATTTCTTCAAACTTGCGATTAAATCCATTACCTATACTGTTTACATTACTGCAAATAAATCTGTATTTAATTGGAATTTTATGAAATTTCGGTGTAACGAAAAGAAAAGGTAATGATAATTTTTTTACTTTAGGCAAAGGAATATGAACCTTTTTTGAAAAGGCCAGGTATAACGAAAAGAAAAGGTAATGACAAATTATTTACTTTAGGCAAAGGAATATGAACCTTTTTTGAAAAGGCCAGGTTCCTATATCATTGCTTTGAGTTTCATTAATAGACATACTAGTTTTACAGACAGTCTTCATTTTTGAGTAGTTGCTACGTAATTGATAATTAATGATTTGTATAACTTAAAGCCTTTCGAGGACGGTTTTACAAGGATGTTTGCAGTTTTGTGGCAACAGACATGAAACGTACATGGACAGATTTTGGATCACTGGATTTGGTTATTGTTTATTGTTTTTGTGGCTGTGTGGCTCAGGAGGGGGTAAGACAATTCTATTGTTGGTTCAGTGTTTGTTAAGCATACGTTTTGTATTCAGTCGTGCTGTTGTTTGTGGCGTTGGGTCTGGTGGGGGAATGTTCGTGACATGTTTTCATTTGTTTTCATGCATTTGATTTATGCTTCACGACATTCTGGCCGAAACCCACTGCCACTGCTATATAATATTTTGTTGTGCTTGTAATTAGTCGGAAACATCGCTGTGCTTTTATTGTGCCCACTGCTGATGAGGTCACAGCTTTTTGGTTGTTTTTCTTGGTTTTTTCTTGTTCAGATTATGTTTATTTTTTATGTTTGTTATTTATTCCTAGTTTAATTATGGTGCGGAATTCTGGGTCTGCCGAATACATTTAATACATAATGTGCTATATTTAATCTGTGTGATCAATTGCAGCTATAGCGCTTATCGCACGGATTTATTTTTATTTTTATTTTTATTTTAGTTTATTTTTAATCTTTATTGAGCATATATATATATATATATACAGTATGCCCACTAAAGTCCCTTGCCACTCTCTTAAGTTCGGAACGGCTGCTGCTATGTTCATTAAAGTGGTGTCTAGGTATAGTAAAGTAGCCATGCGCTACTGAATGTATAGAGGGTGGCAATAGAGGGTTAAGAGGGTGGCAAGGAACTTTAGTGGGCATACTGTATATATATATATATTATACTTTTGCATATATGTGTTTATTGAATTCCCACGCCAGACAGTCTAGCACCAAGGTGACACAGTCCTTTTCAATGGTCACCTCATGACGTAGACACCCAACCCAGAATATAAATGAAGATACATACAAATTTCATGAGCTAGTCATGAGAACTGATTTGTCAATTCTGAGGCAGAGTGCAGCTAGAAGTCAAATCGGGTAAATGATCCGATGTGTGCACATGTAAGAGATAATTGAAGGCTGGCATGTTCAGCATAGCCCCTCTTGCTCCTAATGGTTTAAATGTTGTAAATTACTGTAAATATAACGTGTTGTTTCCCTGTAAATATTAATATAGATATCATTAGATACTGATTAATTGCTAAATGAGACTGAATTCTGAGTTTCCCATCTACTATATATATATATTAGGAAATTTTACTTCAGCAGTTTTTAATTCGATTGTTAATGACGTACTTCAGCAGCATATTAGAATTAAGATTTTTTAACCTATTAAAATGAACATATTCTCGTGCTCGATTCAGTATATTAGGCAAGTTTCCTGAAAAACGATATAAGTGCTAAACACTATACATCAATAGATTTTTATTGTATATAGAAATGGAATAACAACATAAAACAATGTTTAACATGATACTTTAAAAAAATACTACAATGCCAAATGCATATTACGCAATTTATCAAAACAGTTAACAGTTACTATTTTATAAGTGAAGCCATAATTGTTGTCTTTCCGATAATTATAGTCTATGAAATACAATCTAAGTAAAAGGATTAAATTAGGCACAGTGATGCAAAATAGTGAAGGTTGTTTTATAATGTACTACTTTTTAAAAACTAAATGCTGTTTTTTTACTAAAAATTCAAGATAATATAATTGTTTGAAATGTTAAAAATGTCACGAATCCTGTAATTTACTAGGACTTCCCTCAAACGGATTAGTCTGAGTGATATTGCTGATAACATAGGGTTAACAATTACAATATAAAGAAAATGAGCAAATTAAATGATAGAATTACAAAATATCATATATAAATTCATATACACTGTTAAAAAAATAGAAAAGAAGTACCGTTCATCAGATGTGTTGTCATAATTTTTTTAACATGTGGCAAAGAATCTCATTTTCTTAAGCGCGTATTGCGCAAAACTTGAAAAAAAAAAAAAACGCCGGATCTTTTAAAACGCCAAGCTTTTTAAAGTTACGTAATTGGATTTGCAGCCAATATATTATTCTATCAAGCGTGGCTTAACGCAAATTTAATATTATTTTTATTTTGTTGCACCTTTTTTTGTGTGTGAATTTAAAATTTTTCTTCCTTGATTATATATCTATTATTTGTATAACTGTTTATAGAAACTCTTACACTTCAAACCACATTGATAGCATGCTTTGCTACAAACCAGATTGCAAAACTATAGTCTAAATTACTATTAAAGTATACAAAAAATCTTTCGATGACTTCTGTAACATAACTTTTACATTAAATCTCCATATCGGCAAAATTGAAAAATTATATACAGGGTGTCCCAGGATTATTGGGATAAACTTTAAGGGGAAGTAGGGGACATCACAAGAATTCAGATTTGCATAGCAACCCATGGTCGGAAATGTCATGGGAAAGTAGTATGACAGGTACAAGAAACGAAGAGACAAAAGACTGAGATCATCAGAAATAATTTATTGGTCATTGATATTACATGTGCTGTGGTAGATGATATGTGAAAATGTCACAAAAGATGTTCAAAGTTTCCACCATTGCTAGCGATGCATGCATTACACCATGGACCGTGGATTGGCGGACTCGCTCAAATACGCCTGGACTTTGTTGGATATCCGCAGCAGCACAGACGAGTCTCGCAACCAGATCCATATCGGAATCCACAGGTGTTGCGTACACAGCAGTTTTCAGTGCACATCAAAGAAATCTATGCTGCTTAAAACAGGAGAGCTTGGTGGCCAGGGCACCGGTCCACCACTGCCAATCCGTCGGTGACCAAACACATGATTCAAGTGTTCACGAAAACATCTGCCATAATGGGAAGGTGCTGTTGAAACCACATATGGCGTCTGACATGTTGTGGCATAGTGTCAAGTAAGTTTGGTAGCACCTCCTAAAAAGATGCGATAATCTTCAGATGTTAGAGGTGCTCCAATGCTCTTGTGAACACCACCACCTAACGGCGAACTAAGCCGTTTCTGATCATGGGTTGCTATGCAAATCTGAATCCTTGTGATGTCCCCTACCTCCCCTTAAAGTTTGCCCCAATAATCCTGGGACACCCTGTATATTTGAAAGTTAAGCTTAACAGATACTTCTTGATTATTCTCTAGGAGACTCTGCCCCCTGCGCCTTTACTGCGCCAATCCGCAGACGTTTCTTTTGCCTGTCTGTCTGTCTCTCCACAATCTGTCTGTTTCCCTATCCGTTCTTTTGCCCGTCTCTCTAACCGATTGTCTATCTCTCTACACGTCTCGCTAACTGTCTCTATATTTCTCTACCGGTCTCGCTACCCACCAATCTATTTTTCTAACCGTATGTCTATCCGTCTAACTACTTGTATGTCTAGCCGTGTCTTTATCCACTTTGCAGTTTCCACCATTGCTAGCGATGCATGCATTACACCGTGGACCGTGGATTGGCGGACTCGCTCAAATACGCCTGGACTTTGTTGGATATCTGCAGCAGCACAGACGAGTCTTGCAACTAGATCCATTTCGGAATCCACAGGTGTTGCGTACACAGCAGTTTTCAGTGCACATCAAAGAAACCTACACTGCCAATCTGTCGGTGACCAAACACATGATTCAAGTGTTCAATAAAACATCTGCCATAATGGGAAGGTGCTGTTGAAACCACATATGGCGTCTGACATGTTGTGGCATAGTGTCAAGTAAGTTTGGTAGCACCTCCTAAAAAGATGCGATAATCTTCAGATGTTAGAGATGCTCCAATGCTCTTGTGAACAACACCACCTAACTGCGAACTAAGCCGTTTCCGACCCTGGGTTGCTATGCAAATCTGAATCCTTGTGATGTCCCCTACCTCCCCATAAAGTTTGCCCCAATAATCCTGGGACACCCTGTATATTTCAAAGTTAAGCTTAACAGATACTTCTTGATTATTCTCTAGGAGACTCTGCCCACTGCGCCTTTACTGCGCCAATCCGCAGACTTTTCTTTTGCCTGTCTGTCTGTCTCTCCACAATCTGTCTGTTTCCCTATCCGTTCTTCTGACCGTCTCTCTAACCGATTGTCTATCTCTCTACACGTCTCGCTACCTGTCTCTATATTTCTCTACCGGTTTCTCTACCCGCCAATCTATTTCTCTAACCGTCTGTCTCTCCGTCTAACTACTTGTATGTCTAGCCGTGTCTCTATCCACTTCGCTATTCATTTGTCTATCTGTCTCACAACTTGTTTATCTGTCTCTCTACCCGTCTGGCTATACGCCTCTCTACCCATCTTCTTACCCATCTTCTTACCCATCTCCGTACCCATCTACTGTCTCTCTACTCGTCTGTATACCCGTCTCACTATCCGTCTGTTTTTGTACCCGACTCGCTACCAATCTCATTACCCGTCAGTCAATTCGTCTCTGTACTCATCTCTGTACTCGTATCTTTATCTACCACGCTACGCGTCTCGCAATCTTTCTCGCTACATTCCTGTCTACCGGTATCGCTACCCGTCTCGTGACCCATCTCGCTACCCCTTTGTCAACCCTTTTTTACCATTCTCTCTAGCCGTCTGTCTATTCGTTTCGCTACCCGTCAGCCTAAATATATCGCTACTCGTCTCTCTACCAGTCTGTCTACCCGTTTGTTTACTCGTCTTTCTACCTCTCGCCACCTCTTCCCAATATTTAAACAATTCATTTAATATACAGAAGCCGTTTATCAGTTATTAAATGCAAACAGAAGTAATTTATCTATTAAGTGTAATCAGATGCAATTTTGTTTTAAATACATACATAAACCTAAATAATAATTCATCAGTTTTGTGTTCATAGTTGTTTATATCATTTGGCAGTACTTCAACTTCTTAAACCTGAATTGTCTCAAGCTTTTTAAAAAAACCCACAAGGTCTGTATAATTGCAAAGTACCCTGAGGGCTATATTAGCTACATTTTATTAAGTTAAGTGAAAGTTTCGTTATCGCGTTTGCAGCCAATTGCTTATGTCAGAAAGCGTGGCTTAACGCCATTTTAAATTCATTACTGTAACTTTTTTTTTTGGGGGGGGGGGGAGGGTTTCAAATATATACATTTAAATTAAAACTTTTGCCTCCATGCCATTAGTGTTGTTTGTATTATTAACTAATACCTTGTAGACCGAGCTTCATTTGAAACAAACGTAAAAGACTTCTTCTACAGTTTTTATTTAGGAGAAACTTTCGTAATTGGGCCCAAAGCCAATCGGAGCATTTAATATCATTATTGTAACTCTTATAGAGTTAAAACAATATTGTTGCTAGCTTTACTCTTGTTTGAGACCAGCCTTGCCTGTGTATCTGAATGGGGAAAAGTTTCGTATCCTATGTCGGTTGGCGAAAAAAATTTAAAATGGGGCCAAAAGGTAGTTTCAGCATCTTACAAAATTTTTCAAGAGAGCGGTAAAACATGTTTTTCAAATATTTACAAACATACGTTTAATAAAGCATGTTTTTGCACCATCTTAAAAATTTAGGCACGATGCTAAAATAAAATTTTATCGCCATATTCGATATTTTAATAAGTAATGAAAATATATAAACAAACTTCAAACTTATTTAACAAACCTAAAAGGCATTTTTGTGATAAATAATTGTTATCGTCAGGGGGGGGGGTAAATTGTAAACAATTAATAAACGACTAGTAAATAATAAATAGCATTTAAAATCTAAAAATGGAGAAGTGGTCCGTATAAAAATGCAAAACATAACATTATATGCTTGATATATGTAAATATATATATTTTTTTTAATATTTCCGAAAGCACAGATAAAAAGGTAAAAATCTCTTTTCCAAATGCCAAATAGAAAATATACAAAATAGAATGCCAAATATACAAAATAGAAAAATATCTGCAAAAAAAATATATTTACATAATACTACATCTGCAAAAAAATAACATTTAGAAAAAGTAAGCCAAATCCTGCAGATCCCAACAATCACATCGAAAAACTTAATATCACCAAAAAAGAACTCGCCAAATCTTACGGCAAAGGAGATGGATTTTTCCTTCTGAATGCAGAATATTAGTTTTTTTTCTTGTACGATGGGTGATTATAATATAATTGTTTCATTTCACTTATTACATACCGTTTTATATATTGGTACTTTTATGTTATCCTGGCGCAGTTGATAAATCGCCAAATATTGTTCATATAACATTTTCATATTGAATTCATTTCATTTAAATGTAAACCTTTCACTCATTTAATTTAAAATACGGTACTTACGTATTATCCGTGTCAGGAGATTGATCGCCAAAAAGGGTTGCCAAGTACCAATCTTGTTTATCGTTGCCAATCATGTTTTCAACCGCAGTAATTTAACATTATCAAATAACATTGTTAAAAATGGTAATTAATATAAAATAAATAAAATGTAATATATGTTTATTAAATTTATAACATTGTTAAAAATAGTAAATAACATTATTTTAGTAAAATTAATAAATGGTAAATATAGTAAATAAGAAAGAATAATATTATAGATTATTCCCAGGCATGTACCATGCAGCAAGAAAAAAATATATATAAGGGTTACTATAATTAGTAATATTGGCTCCATGCTTGGCGCAGTTGGCTTAAAACTGGCACGGATAATACGTAAGTACCTAAAATACATGCCTTTCATTAATCCCATTTAAAATGCTAAAAAGAGAAATAAAAAGAAATAATGCCATAAATCGAAACCTTTTATTTAAACACCAAAGATTTTTTGTTTTAATTTACACACGCAAAATAAAAAAAAGCTGCTATTGCTGAGATTTGCGCCAAATCTCTAATGCAAAATCTACCAAGTTATTGCGGGGTTTTTCTTTCAAACAGAAAAAAATCCAGATTAATTTTCGATTTCTACTAAATTGAAATATATTTTATTGTGCTGAATATTACTGCGTGCATATTTTTTTTGCTCCATGAACTTTTCAATTCCGATTGTCTACGAAAATCTCCCGCCGGTGAAAATGACGTACGCACAAAATTTTCGTGACGTATGTACTTTAATTGTGCTTTTTTATCTATTTTTTTAATATAATTTCCAAACGGTTTGACATTTATTCTTGGTAATAAATAGACGTTGTTGTCACCTTTATAGGTACCTGCTGTAAAAATTTGAACTAAATACTTTAAATATTTTTTGAGTTATGCTTGACGAAAGGCTTTAATATCCATCGTAGCTATATATGGGGCAAAGTAATACTGCGCTGTGTATGAGTCTTCGTTGCACTCAGACAATTAACAATGAAAGTGTATTTTTGAACAACAACACAACTTTTTACACCAAAACATTTACATTGCAACCAACTTTTTACTTTTTACAACAAAAATGTACTTTTGATTTCATATCTGAGTTTTCAAGAAAATAATTAAAATAAATAATATATCTGGTTTTTCTAAATCCAAATCTGTGATATTTTTTCTATTTATTCTTTCGTTTATACGTTTTTTTTTTTCAAACATGTAAATGTTTTTAACATTAATTGCTTTAACTGTAACAATGTTTCAAAGGAGACAATTTTTATCACAAAAACACTTTTAATTTTTATGGTTTTTCTTTAAAATAATTTCGGTTTAAATGTTTTCTGATATTTTCTGGAAATGCAGTTTTTAGTTCTATTTGTCACTTTGAATTGAACTTATTAATAAAATCAAAACTTTTAATCAAACTGCCTCATATCTGTAAAGTATTTTTTTTTAATTATATCTTCTGATCATCAGTAAAGATCTCATGGTAGCAGTAAAGTCGTTTTGATGTCGCTGCAAGTCACAGTACTCCGTCACACCTCTGACCAAAATGCAACCATTAAGTGATGTTTCCTTTTCCATACATACCAGCAAATGTTTTCCAAATAATTTATAAAATATGTGACATACATTCTTTAAATTTAAATATTCTTTATCTAATCTGTATTTTTTCTTTAACATTTCGAAGAAAAATCCACAAATTAAATCAATTTAAAAAATTGATTAATACATTATGCTCTCAAGAAATGTCCATTATTTGAACAAATTGTTTTATTATTTTTAATTTTCACATTTGGAGTATTTCTATATGTATTCTTCTACAGAAAGTCTCCATTATACGTAAATTTTGTAACGTTATAAAAGATAATAGTAGAATATTTCTTGTTTGAAAAGTTAACACAAAATTTCCGAAAAAACATGTATCAAAACTAAAACCGTATTTAAAAAGTACACGTATTATGTATTAACCCAATAATATAGATATGCACAGCCGAAGTCACCTAGTTCGAAATCCAATGACGTGAACTATCTTTAAATACGATTTCTTTATGTGCTCTTTTAACTCCAAGACTTCAAAATTATCGTAAAGAGATTGCTTAGAGCGAATAACTGGATACGCTATTACGGAATAATTAGAATTTTTTTCAATTCCTACTATTAGTTCACACTCTCCCTATATATATTTATATATCTTGTTAAAATTTTCAATCGTTAATAAAATACTTTTTATTCATCCACTCAAGTTCGAATACATTTTTTTTAACTTGTAGTGGATGACACTTGATGTTAATACAGTTTTTTCAAATATTAATTCATTAATTAAATTTAATTAATTAATTTTAGTTTTATATTGGAGATAAAATAACAACTAGTGCTCGCGAATATACGTTTATATACGTTTAAACGTATACGTAGTTAAGCCTTTTTTTCCATATTATACCTATTCAAAATCTTTACCGGTTACAATACGTTTTAAACGTATTAAACGTATATTCGCGAGCACTATATCAACACGCAGCCGACTTATTTCAGACATTAGTTCCATTTAAAAGCTCTCACTCACAAGTCTTGATAACGCAGTCGGTTAAGCTATGAGCTCGCAGCCGCAGGGTCCCAGGATCGAACCTCGCCTGGGACGGAAGGAAATTCCCCCGTACTCGAAAATAAATTTCTCTTATTTAAGATATTTAGCAGAATATAAATTTAGGTATAAATACCGTCAGTAGCAAAGAGTGTAGATCACTGAAAAAAAAGAAAATTCTTTTTGACCTAAGTAGGAATTGACTTAATTTTTTTTTATATAACTTGTTTAATTTAAAGTACAAAAAAATACTTTTATTTCTTTTTTGCATGATTGAGAGAAAATATATTATATATTGTAGAAACGAATGTTAGAGAAAGAAGGATGGCAAGTATATTTTCTTGGATTGGGTGTGGGACAAGTTCTTGGTGAATTTTACTTTCAGAAAGCCTGTTATGCACTAGGGCGGGATCATTTTGACCTTGGAATTTTAAGTATAGGATGGTAATAAGGATGAGTTCAGACTTCATTTTAAAAGTATGTGACTAGAAATCATACATAATTTTTGAGGGCTTCCTTTTCCAAAAAGCTCTGTGGTTATCAACAAAAGACAGGGATGACCACCTCGGGAAACCCGGCCTAAGCCTTAGAGTTTAAGTGCAATCCCGAATCAACAAAAGACAGACGAGTCTCAAAAGAAAAGAAGGAAAAGGTGGTAAACATGTCAGCGAGTCTCCTTCGGAAGACTGACAGAAGATGACAGAAGACTCGCCACATGAAAGAAGCGGAAAAACGAGCTGCCGCCGTCGCAGAATGCTCTGTGATCACATAATCCGAATAATGTGAGCAATATATTTAATTAATTTTAAATAAATTTATTTCGTAATTCAAAGAATTGTGACGCAATCTATTAAGTGCTAACAAGTTTTAAAATATCTGTATAGTGTACTTATTAAACAAGCAAGTTGTACAGTACAGTTATAAGCTTTATCATTAGGTAATATTAGCAAAAACACGCCTCTTTATTTATTCGGGATAAGCGGTCGAAATGACCGCTGATCGTAGTTAGAAGTATACGGGAAATGCCGTAATGCTAGTTTTAAGTGTCGAATCCAGACAGATATCCCCGGGGGGGGGTAGCTACGTGTGTGTGTTTAAGGGGGGTGGGGATCCTTTTCCAGGAGGATGTCCAGTCCAACCCTGGGCCACCTTCCGAATTTCTCACTGATGAGAGCCATCGTGATTTTAACTTGTTTTTCCACACAATTGACAAAAAAAGATGGAACTTTTATTGCTACATGACAGAAAGCTTTTAAAAAGTATACATTTGTTTCTGAATAACTTTGGTTCTGATTTAATGAAGAAAAAGAAAATTAGAACTTTTTTCCTTAAATGCTTACTAAAAATCACCGCAGTGTAAAAGCAAAGACAAATTAAAAATAACATGATATAATTGGAAAATCTGAAATTAATTTAAATATTACTATTTTGAATTTCGTATTTTTTATTTCTATGTTTTTGAATTTTATAATCTAGAAAGAAATACTTATATACCTGTTTTACATAATACAATAAATTATGTCTGGTTGTTCTTAATAACAAAATACATACCGAAATGAAATTTCTCATCGGAGATATTTCCATAAAATCATTTATCATTCCCTATTTATTTTGCTATTCCTTTAATCGATTTTATTTATAAAATTCTTAGGTTTATTGTCCAAAGTATCTTTCTGTATTTAAATTAGATATCGAAGAATAATAATGCTCGAAGTATACAGAAATACTTTACTTAATAACTTCTATATTTATTATGAAATGAGTTTGGTTCCAGCAGAATTCAAAATACATCCACTTCTAGTGATACTTAATGAAAATTGAATATGAAAATGACTGTAGGAATTTTATATATTTAAATCCTTTAAAAGTCTTTGCAAAATGCATTTTTAACACTTTCCAACCTAGTTGAAAAGTGTTTATGACTTCGGTTTGTCTGGCCGTCAGCCGTCTGCCGTCTGGCCGTGCTCTAACTCCCGTAAATATGCTCGTATTGCTCTGCAATTTTTATATGTTATTGTTGTTATATATAGCATGTTCCCTATTTCAACTGAAGTGTGTAGCACTTATAGTTTTTTTACAGGGACACTCAAAAGAGTTCCGTTACATTACGGTCTTTGGGGAAAAATCATTTGCGGTTCATTTAAATGATGTTACACGATTTCAAACACATCGTAATTGATATATATCACTAAGGTGCATTACAAGAAACTTAATATGGAATAGGGTGTGCATAGCACTTATAGTTACTTTACAGGTACAGTCAAAAGAATTCCATTACATTACGTCTATGGAGAAAAATCATCTGCGGTTTATTTAAATAATGTTTCGCCATTTTAAACGCCTTGAAATTTATATATATCACTAAGGTGAATTACAAGAGGCTTACTACAGAATATTGTGTGTATAGCAGTCATCGTTCATTTACAGGGACACACAAAAGCATTCTCTACTGTCTGTTAACAATAATTCCTGGAAGTGCGTTTTATGTTACTGAACGCGATTTTAAATTTAACTGAATTTTTGTTTATTACGTGGTGTGTATAAATTCTGTAGATACTATACAGGGAAGCACAAAAGTTCGCAAACACATTTCCGTTTATTGACAGAAACTCCAGAAGGAGAATTTTAAACTGTGCTACGCGTTTCTTAACTGAACTAAAATTTAGCATCCTATATAGTCTATATACAAATCTATAGGTCATATACAGGGCTGAATAAAAGTATTCGGATATTTTTCCGAATATTGTATATGTTGGAAATAAATATTTTAAATTCCTGAAATTACGTTTTTAAATATGTTCTGCGTTTTCCAAATTGTTTACTTCGATGTTATCTTTCAGCTTATTAAACGGTAATGATTCGTAAAATTATTTTGGAAGCGTTGGAAAGTGTTACATAATCTATGCTTGACGCATGATTTTTCGTTCTTGTTTTCTTTTTTGGTTAATTTTTTTCATACGATATTAAAAAAATAAATCGGTCAAGTGCGAGAGTAACTAGCACTCAAAGGGTTCCGTAAATTGAATTTATTAATTACTATTTATTAATTAATAAACTTCTACGACTACTAATTTTTTAGTCACACACAGGGTGCTGATTCTTTCAGGCAACAGTAAAATTCATGTTTATGGAAAGTCACAGCCATCCATCGTTGCCACAGGTTAATCTCAGAAAAAGAAACATTTGAAGTTACTGAAAAAGTAATAGCTCGAAAAGTATTTGTCACAAAATTGTTAGACAAATTGCGTTAGAAAGGTAAAAAAATTTGTTTTTCTTGATAAAAATTTTAAATCTAATGATTGTGCCGTTTTTCAAATATTGAATTTCAAAAATTACCAAACTTCACAATGAAGTACCATAGCGAAACTTTCACGCATAAAAAGATAATGATAACGGTTGTTGTTTTCGGTCGAGAATGGACCAAATGATGTTCGAATTTTACTATTTTAACCGTTTTAACGAAATTCTGTAACTTTATAAGAATTTTTTAAGCGTTTTTAACGAAATTCTGAAATTTTAAAAGAATGTTTTAAGCGTTTTTAACGAAATTCTGTAACTTTAGAAGAATTTTTCTTTGAATAGGCAATAGAAATGCATAAAATCGTTACAAAAATGTTAAATTTACAAAAAGGATAGATGCAAATTATCAGATATGAAAAATAGAATAGAAATTTGGTACTTTCGTGTTCTAGTGGCTCCGAAGGATGAAATATTTTTGTTTGTGTTTTCAATAATATGATGTAAATTTGGTATTTTCGTGTTGTAGCGGCCCCCAAGGATGCATCGCAAAGCGACCAAGATTTATCGCCAAATTATAAAGCATGTGTGACATTATAATAATATATGATATATATATATATATATATAACATTTCTTGACTTATGGGGCTAAGTTATAGTCATGTATGACGCATATATCCTGCATATATGATGTATATATATGACATGTGTACATGATGTACATACAACATATAAGACGTAAATAATATGTGTATAATGACGTATATGGCACATATAGGAGTGTTTGAAATATATATATATGCGTATATAGGATGCGTATATAAGCTTTGCGATGATGTTGGCGAAATCATAACTGCAACCTTGGCATAATCATAATTGTGGGGGTCGCTATAACACGAAAGTACAGTTTTTTTTGCAATACACAAGGCTAATTCTTTCAGTCTACAGTAAAATTCATGTTTATGAAAAGTCACAGCCACTCCACATATAAATTAGGACACCCTTTATACGTAGCTATACAAATGGCTGTTACTGATTATATTAAAAATCAAATTGTCTCTCTGTATTATGCCGATACTTCCACTTGTATTTCCTTTCTCAGTCCCTAATTGCCCTACAGCGATCGCAGACCCCATTTGAAGGATCCAACGAACTTAAACTCGTCGTGGCGGACATTTCTAAGGGAGTCTCGTGGCCCTATCTCCCATAGGAACGAAGTCACCCCCCCCCGGTGGGGTAGGTTCTTATAAGTTCCGGGGGGGTAAGGTTCAGTCAGACCTTTTTGGTGCTCAAACCCCTCCATGTAACAAATCAATAGATAGATCTCGTCCAACACCAAGCCTAGTCCTACTCTCCCCCTCTCCCTCCCCCCTCACTTAAGAAGCATTTTTCTCTGTTTCACCTATTTTTAAATTTTAGTTTTACCCATCTTTCTCAGCCCTTTTAAGCCCCACAGAGGGCGTAGTCCTCTTTTAAAGGATCCAACGAAATTAAACCCGTCGAGGCCTGCATTTCTAAGAGGGTCCCGAGGCTTTATCTCCCATAGGAATGGAGTTAGGGAGACATTCAAGGTGTTCAAACCCAATCATGTAACATATCAAAAGTTTGATCTCGTAAAGCACTTTTGTCTGGTCCTACTCTCCCTCTCCCGTCAGGAGCACTTTTCTTATTTAATTTTTTCAATTTCTCATAATTATTTTAGTTTTTCCCCTTTATCTCTTTTCCTGTGGACCAAACAGCTCCAAACTTTCACCAAAATTAGCTGTAAACCCCTTAAGTAATCCCCCCCCCGCTTTCTTTGGAGCTCTCGGTTTTCACGTTTCTCTCGAGGGGAAACCGTCAGAGGGGCGCAAAAGGGGCATCCCTTTTAAAGACCCACCTCTCAATTGCAAGTGAGGATTCATTTTAAAAGTCTCGTAGAGCACTTGTTTTTTGTATAGCTCCCCCCTCCCTTCCCCCCCACCGCTCTCCAAGAGTCCGTCATTTAATGCTAACGCATCATTTGTTAAACAACTTCTCTTAGCTGTATCCATCGTAAAAGCTGCTATCATAGAAATTTTCATTACCTTATTTAAGTTATCTATTAAGTGTTAAAGTGTCTTGAACCATTAAAAATAGTTTAGAGGGTGTCATTAATCCAGCACATTTGTAAACAACATCTACCTCGCCACGTCTCAGCCCATTGGAGCCACATGTTTTTACTATTATATTTATTAAAAATACTTCTAGTCACTCAATCTTTTTAAAACTTGGTATGTTCGTTCCTAATATATTCCGCCAGCCTCACAAAAAATCTTAGAACGCTAACTAAATTCTAAAGTGGAGAAGCTGGCCTGAGCTAACAAACACTTTTTTTTTGACGAGTTAGACTTGGCTGAAAAAATCTCAACGATAAAAGGCGTGGGTGGCCAATCTATATTCTGCCGTAAAGTAGATTTTTCCCGCTTGTTCATAATTTTAGTTTCAGTAGATTCGGAAATCGGAAGGGGGTGGGCGGGAATGACTTATTTTTCCAGTATACTTTCGACGATATCTCTGAAAATATAATACCTAAAATTTACACAAATATATTTTTCAGTTCGATGTTACGAGACCTTTTGAACGATAAACTACACGATATATAAAAAGGATTTTCGTCGCTTAACTTTAAAATATTGTTAACTCAAAAATATTGTCATATTGTTGTTTAAAACTTTGTAAATTATATCAAATATCCTTGGATGATTTTGTGTCGATAGATACCTCGAGCGCCCGTCAACTCTCCCGCTGACTGCCGGAAAAGTAAACTTGCGTGTAACAGAAACATGCGTTTTTCTCAAAAACTATGCTACCTTAGAAAATAGCTATAGTTTTTATGCAATGTTTAAATAAATTCTTACTACCTCTAATTTTTTCATAATTTTAGTTTCGACAGATTTGGAAATAGAGGTGGGTGTGAGAGACATATTTTTGCAGTGCATTTTCGAAGATATCTCTGAGAATATAATACCTAAAATTGAAACAACTTTATTTGTGAGTTCAATATTACGAGATCTTTTTTACGATACCCCGCATGATACACAAAAAGAAAACTTTTCTTTTCAAGTAACTTATTTAGCCCTTAAATTTTTCCTAAACATATTTGTGAATGGATAATAATCTGAAAATATGTGGGTAAAAAGTATTTATAACTTTCTCAAGTTGGAACTTCCCACGTGCCATAGTTTACGAGAAAAAGGGATGTGACAGACGGACGGAAAGAAATGGGAGTGATCTTATAAGTGTTCCGTTTTTACTTTTTACGCAACGGAACCCTGAAAATGATGAAGTCAAACAAAACCGAATGAGGTTCAACGCTGCATCAACGTCAAGTCTAAAGCGGAAATATAATCAGGCCTCTTCGATAGCACTACAAGCAAAATCTATCGGTATCGACGTAAATAGTGAGACGATGTATTATAAAGACACTACGTGGCCAGAAAAAAGTTGAATAGCTAGCATATCTTCTAGCAGTTTATACCATGAATTAAGACTATAACTTGAGGCAGGTGACAAGGGTTTTAATTCAGTAGATAAATATTTTGACAATTGATATAGGTTGGACCTCGCATAATTGATTATGGGTCTTAGTGGAAAACCAAGCTTATGAATTTTTGGGAGGTCATAGAATCTTTGAAAGGAACCGCTGTAGCATTTTAAACCTTTTGACAAATCAATTTTGACAATTTTGACAAAGATAATTTTCCAGATTTTACCAGATTGCACCAAAGGGAATTGAGATTTTCAGATTTCTTTGGATGGTCATCGTCAAGTCTTTCAAACCGTATAGGTGGATGTGCCCTTTAAAACCATAAGGGATTTGTTATTATATTCGCATTTGTCCATTGTCCAAGATAACTGCTACATGGCCATTATTAGCATTAGTAATCACTTGAGATTTGTACGAAGCAATGTTCTTCACCAACCCCCATATTGGGTCAGTTATTTATAGGCTTAACATACTTACCTTTTAAAATCCATTTAGAAATTACAGTCATAAGACGACATCTAATTGAGAGAACCTGTTTAGATAGAACAGGCTCGAGAAATGAAACAAGATGAGGAATATCCACTTTAGAAGCACCGGCTGAATAATTCAAACCACAATTGAGTAATTTTAACTCTGAATCAGAAAATGTTTTTGAAGAGAGGTTTAGGACCTATGATTTCATATCTTTTTATCAGTAGAAATACGGAAGATGTGGGAATATAAACTATCAAATTTGGCATTATGTTTCAATTTTAATTTACACATTACAATACGGTTAGATTTTCCAAAAAATGTAATTATATCACAGTAATCAGTAGGTTCAATGGAATGTAGTAGATTTTGAATGTAAACATAAAGTAGTCTCCTAGTGTTGTTGATTTGATCTTTTTGACTTTGACTGTCCCTGATGGATTACAGGTTGTTATGTAAAAATTGTTTATCGTCGTTTTGCTTGTCCGTTATGTGTGTAATGATGAGGAGTTCTGAAAGTAAGTTCGAAACGTCCATTTATGGTATTTTTTATGTGTATTTTAACAATTTTTAAGTGTCTGAAATATTTTGTTTTTATGTATATGTAATGTAATCAGACGTATCATGTTTGTGCATCTTAAATCAAAGTTCAGTTTAAGTAGTTAGACTGCTAACCCTAATCCATGTATACCATTTAATATATGACTTTTTCATCAATCGTTTGGCATCACTAACCTTCTTTAAAAATGATTTGCGTCAGAACTAGGTGGGAGATATAGTCTTTTTTCCCTCAAGTATGCAAGAAAATCTTTGATGAAATAATAATAACCGCATTATCAGCACACAAAACACAACGTAAGCGTTAAAATTCTCAAATGATGTATGCGAAATCTACTTTTTGCGAACCTTGCTTTATTAACTGTAATAATTTAGAGACATGCACAACGCTAAACTTCATAAACTCACTAAATTCAGTTTTATATTTTATCTATTACTTATGAATTTGACAATGGCTGGAAAACATTGAAAATATAGAATTAGTTTTTTTTAATTCTTATTAAATTCAATTACATTATTTTCGGCGATTACTGAAATTAATATATTGTAGTTTTAGCTTCTATTACTCTAATTAAAGATTCTAACTCCGTCTTCCCGGCTACTGACCATGTGTAAAAACTTTTTTTTAGATTTTTTTTATTTAGTAAGTTTTTTTAAATTGCTCACTAACAACACCCAAAAAGCATTTGAAAAAAGTATGAAAGTATGAAAGTATGAAAGTATGAAAGTATGAAAAAATATCTATAATGTATTCGAATAAAGCTTTGAAAATTATTAAAAGAAATACTTTCTAAATTAGCCGCATCCAGGAGTGAATGGTTGAAGAATTCGCCAAAGATTTTGCTATCTACAGCAGCCTTTTAGATTCTGATAATTTGAATAGTTTAAGCGGGTTTGATTACATATGTGCCAATTTTGTGTTTTATTTATATTATTGTATTTATTTATTGATGAAGTTTTATGTTCATTATGGAATATTAGCCTAAAACATATGCTGAACTATTTATATTGTTTTAAGTCCAAAAGGGTAATTTTTCGTAATCGGATTACACGTAGTACAGATAAAAGTAGTTTATGCCTGAAAATTAATTTAAAAACCAGAAAAAAACACCAAATTTAGATACAGATTTTTAAAAAAAATTGCATTTGAAAGAACGTGTTTTTCCCTGTTCGGCGGCGTAAAAATTTTAATTGTGCGATGTTTAGAAGTTACAAAAGTCCTTCCGGCCTGTACCGGGAGGAAAAAGTATCTTTCATAGTCCATGTTTTTAAAAATTCAACTCATTTTGCTCATTCACACCCGAAGCTAAACTGCTTGGAACTCGATTATAGAAAATTCAATTCAGGTTTTCGTTAATACTGAATTTGAATGCGAATTTCACCATGAGAATTACAGCATAACAAAAATCAAATTGTTTCAAAATATCAGCCAACTTAGAATTTCAAACTGCCATATTTCAGCCATTTTTTAAGATATAGCAAAAACGAAAGATGTTCCAGAATCCTTGTATCACGTTCGAACACTTAACAGAAACATTTTTTTTTCAATTTATAATTGTTGTACATATTTTTGAATTTTTTTAAAAATAAAATTTTTTTAACTGGCCGCCATTTTGAAACAAGATGGCGGATGAACTGGCCAACGAACTCTGTCGAGACCTTTGTATGTCCTACTCATACTGAGTCACATCCAAATCGGTACATAAATAAGAGAGTTACAGTATGACATATGTCAGATATATATATATATAAATCACCATTCGAACGGAGGGTGGTTTGGGACTCTGGGCGTCATGATCGGTGAAAATATACAAAATTTTCTTGGAATTGCTTTCCTCCAAACGGCTGCAATAGATAGCTTTTTGTAATGAAAGCTACCTAAAAATTGCTGGTAAAAAGAAAAATTATTGTTCCGGTGTTACGACCATCAATGTGACGTCAATATTACGAGCAATTTTTGCTCAATAATATAGATATAATTTACATGCAGAAACATATAGCTATATTTTACTTTCAGAAACATTTTCCATAATCTTTAAACTAAAAATACTAAATAAACTCTTTCTTTTAAAGTTTTACTGTTAATGGTTTTTTTTTTCGATCAATAAAGTAACGAAACATAACGGCTAAATGCCATTATATATCAAAGAGTGGCACCAATTGTCTGTTTAATGAACCATTTGAGGTGTGGAAACATTTGTCAATGAAACGTTTCTTTGAAAGATAAACGACTCAACGTCAATTTAATAAGATACTTTCTTTGACAATCGAACAGTTCTGAAATGAGAGGCGCATGAAATAATAAGGGATTAAAGGTAAATTATCGCTTCATTTCTTATTAACATTCTTCAGTTTTCTAAGCACTCTTATTTTTTCATTTATTTAAAAAAAAAAACATCATTCAAAGAGTTGTATAAAAGAGGATTTGAATACAAAAAATGTAGCATTATGTTACATTACAAATCAAAGATTTAAGCAATTATTTAATCAAAGATTTATGCGAATTTATTTAAATAGGACGAAATCCATTCAGTAGGTATGTTTAAGGGTTTCAATTGTGAAAAATCTGTAATATAAATATGTCCCGTTAATTTTATGTGGAATAACATTTTCAGCTGCATAAATCAATTTATATATATAAGAGTAATAAAATAACATTATTTTTAATATTAATGACAATTCTTCTTATTTAGCATGTTTGTCTGTAAAATACTAGAATACTAAAATACCTTTGACACCAATGAAAATAACAGAAAATCTCCAAATGATAGGGCGTTATAATTGACCCGTAAATCCGACATTGCCAAAGGTGACCGATCACTTGCGATTTTTGACGTTTTATTAACTATCTAGAAAAATACATGAGAAATTAACCTGAAACTGCAGGTGTGTAAACAGTATAGTATAGGTTATATATTTTCGCGGAGATTTTTTCAAGAAACCCCATAGGGGACTGTCAACAAATTGAAAAATAACGAATATCTTTTGGATAACCCTGTAAATACTAATGTAGCAAAGGCTTTCAAACTCGAGATTATTATTATAAGTGGCTTATTGTAATATACTGTGTTCATTTTTAAGAGGATAGCATGTATACTCGTAGAGAAATTAAGGTTTTCATAAAAAAAGTCCCAAATTTCGCCTAGTTTTTTGCATATAATTTGCAGAGTTCGTAATATAAAAAAAAGTTCTTTTCAGAAACTATGACAAACATAATCGTACATAATACTTTGCGATCAGAATTTAAAAATAATAAAAATTGGATGGAAAATAAACAGGTTTACTAAAAAATTTTTCACTGCGCATGCGCGAATGCAATCAAAATATAATATGCATAATGTATTAGATAGGTATATAGAGCAACTTTTGTAAGACTCAAAATCATAGCTTGAAAGTTCTGAAAATCATCGTCGATAGAACAAGCTCGAAATCCGTTGTTCCCAAAAAGAAGCAAAAAGATGAGGGGTTGTATCAAATATCTGTTGTTTAGTGCCAAGATAGCGTACACAATATTGCACGTATTTGGATACAACCCCTCATATTTTTGCTTCATATTTGTAAAAAATGAAAAATGTTTCTTAATCTACGGAAATATACAATAACATCTTCCGAGTTGCCTACAATTCTGGAAAGAGTTTTTTATCTTTAGAAACCTCAGAAACTCATATAATTTCTAGATTTAAAGAAGCATTTATAAAAACAAAGTTTCTTTTGCTGCCACTATTTTCCTGAAACGTTCCCGAGTAGTTTTTAGAGTGTATTAATAAATGTTCTGAAACTAAAATAACGGTTTTGTGGATGCTATCAATTTACAAATAAACATTTTCAGCTGCGTAACTGAATTTATTAAGAGAAATTAATGTAAGAGAATAACATAAATTTTAATAGCAAATTTAATGGTGTTAATTTGGCTGAAAGTAGAACATCTTTGTTGAACATGAAAATGTTTACTTGAGAAGGAATAGCATCCAAAAAACCTAAATTTCGTGTTGAAAAAACTGATTAACAGACTATATAAAAACTACTCGGAAACTGCTTTCCAAAAATTAGTGGCAGCAACAAGAATTTTTTTTTACTGATTTATATATATATATATATATATATAAATTCTTCCTTAAATCTCGAAAATAAATTGGGTTCTCTGACTCTTAAAGATAAATAACGCTTATCGGAATCGTGGGTAAGTCGGAAGTGATTATTGTATATTTTCTTTCCTTGTCTTATTACATTTTTCTTGATTAGGAAACAATTAACTTTTGTTACAGCATCAATCTTGGCTATTTATCCAACACTAAATGTCCACAGTATTAGAATTGTTCTTTGTATAAAATTTGAAAAAAATTTATTATTTTAATATAGAGAGATAAAAAATCAAAAATCTAACAAACTTTTCCTATTAAATTTAAACATTTTTCGTTATAGCAGTTGCCAACAATTAAAAGTCCACAATAAAATTCTTTCTACAGTAATTAATTTTCTATTGAAAGATTTCCACGTGAAAAATGAAAATGAAATAAAAAGTTTCACCAATTGAAAAAAAAAGGATTAATATGACTTCATATTGGTAATAAAAAGGAAATTTTCAAACATTTCTCAATAATACAATGAATATGAGTATGTGTAAATACAGAAAGCAGCTTCATAGGACGTCATTAGACAATTAAAAGGAAAATCAATCTGACGTCATATAAGAAGTTTAACGGATTTTTCAAATGTTTGAGAATAATACAAAGAGAGTATCAATATGAGTAATAGAGAATAGTAAATATATAAGTTTGAGGAACAAATTGAATATGATAAAAACCCGATTATGGAAATATTGGCATATTTTAACATTTTGAAGGTCTCTATACAACATGTTTAATTTTAAAATTGTTTTTTTTTAATATCGCATTTAGTCCACATGACAGATATTATTATGACAGAGTATAAAAGTGGACTTCGCCCGCTATCGGGCCTGTTCAGATATTCGAAAAAATGAGAAAAATAGACTGGTTAAATTTTTACTAATAAAAAAATGACTTTTTTTTCAAGAAAATGAAATTTATTTGGATTTATTATAGAAAGGATGAAGTGATTTGAAAGGAATATTAAACGAAACCCGTTGTACGATCTTCGATAACACTTACCCATTTGTTCCGAAGTCCTTTCAATGTTTGTTTCAATGTTTTTCTAACACTATCTTTAACAAACTGAGGCACGAAAGTCCATGGGAGGAAGCCATTATTAATTTTATTGGTATTTCCTATAATGAGATACATTTTATTCCCGTTTGTGATTCGTTTTCGCTACATATGTAATTGTTGACTTGAAAATGTAACTGTAGTCTATGTCCATATAAAACACTACTTTACGCATATATTTTTCACATAAAATGGAAATTTTCTCTACAAAAAAGTATCCTAATGTATTTCTCGGATAGTAGAATAAGTTTATTTTAACTATTATTTTTAGGTACAAAACTATTATTACAAACCTTGTACAAACCTATTATTTTTAGTTACTTCCATTACAAAAAATAAGAAGCTACCGATTGTAGCCGTCCGGAAGAAAGCAATTCTGGAAATTTCTATATATTTTTACCGATCAGGACTGCCATGCCCCAAAACCACCTTCCGTTCAAATGTTGATTTATAAAACTTTAGGATTTCAATTTATGTTACTTATGACGTATCGGCAAATTAAATAGCTCCCTGGTGTTTATTTATTGTCAATATTTATATTAAAATCATTAATAATACAGACATTACATTACAATTACATAAAACATTAAAAACATATTAAAATTGGACGTTTCGGATTTACATGAAAATCCCGTATCAACAATCATTTTTCTTAACGCAAATCACAGTTAAAAAATATCAACACATAGAAAATGTAACGTATTCAAATTGTCTGGAAATGGTTACCATTTTCCAGATTTTGCTAAATCTTTTGTAATCAGATCGAGGTGCAGCGACTACAGAACTCGTACTTTCTTAGAAACGTGGTATACGAAAATTACAGATTTACGTCTTAATGAAGCAGGTGCAATCCCGAATGAATACTCCGTGTTATTATAACTGTAACTTTGGCCTCGACATTTTGATACGTTGCATTTTCTATGTGTTGATATTTTTGAACTGTGACTTACGTTAAGAAAAATGTTTGTTGATGACGGATTTTCATGTAAAACCGAAATGACCAATTTTAATATGTTTTTAAAGTTTTATGTAATTGTAATGTAATGTCTGTAATTTTAATGTTTTTAATATAAATATAAATATGTTCAGACGTAATATTTTTGTTTACTTCAAATATTGTCAATATATTGAACGCATGAGATACAAAAGCAAAATGAACGGAACTTTAGGTGGGTGACTTTAGACTTTCAAAATCCGAAATGCTCAGAATCCTATATTTTCCATCATCCATGAAGCATGAAACGAAACGGCTATTAAAGTAACTGGCTGTGTTAGGCCTATTTGGAAATTCTACAGTTATTGCGTAAATTACTATTTCTATGTATTTATCTTGATATGTTTGAAATACAAAATTATTTATTTCCAAGGATTAAATCTCAGTTTGTAATTATTTCATCAACTTGTGTCAACAATTTAAATTGTCAACAATATTTGTCAACAATTTAAATATTATCAACAGACTTGCGTTTCACATACCACCATACTACAATTATATAGTATATTTTTTTAGGGTTTCGTTCATCTCACGAAACTCTATTAATCCCGCTCCGTTGTCTGTCCGTCACAGAGCCATTCTCAAAAAGTATGTAACTTACAGAGTTGAAACTTTGCGTATATCTAGCTGAAAACCAGCTATGAAGCTCAAAATATTAAAATTTGAAAAAATCACATTATTTTAATAAATATAGATAAAAAACGAAAATTCTAACAGCCTTTTCTAAAATTATAACATTTTTTGTTAAAGCAGTTGCCAAAAATTAAAAATCCACAATGAAATTCTTTCTACAATAATTAGTTTTCTATTGAACGATTTCCACGTGAAAATGAAAATGAAATAAAAAGTTTCACCAATTGAAAAAAATATTAATATGAAATAACAATGATTGACGTCATAGTGGTAATAAAACGGAATTTTTCAAAGATTTCTCAATAATACAAGGAGTATGAGTATGTGTATGAACACAAAGCAGATTAATATCACGTCATTAGAGAATTAAAAAGAAAATCTTATCTCATATTGGAAGTTTAACGAGTTTTTCAAATGTTTGAGAATAATACAAAGCGAGTATCAATATGAGTAATAGAGAATAGTAAATATATGAGTTTGAGAAACATATCGAATCATAATAAAAATCAGATTATGGAAATATTCGCATATTTTAAAATTTTGAAAGTGTACAACATGTTTAATTTTGAAATTATTTTTTTAATATCGCATTTAGTCGACATGACAGATATTATTATGACAGAATATAATAGCGGGCTTCGCCCGCTATCGGGCTGGTTTATTATATATTCGAAAAAACGAAAAAATAGACCGGTAAATTTTTACTTTATAAAAAAAATGACTTTTTTTTTTTTTTTTTTTTTTTTGCTAAATGAAATTTATTTGGGTTTATTAAAGAAAAGATAAAGTGTTTTGAAAGAAATATTAAATGAAACCCTTTGAGCGATCTTCAATCACACTTACGCACTTGTTTTTGTCATGCGATAGCACTCGTATTTATGAACCGATTTGGATGTAACTAAGCATGTGTACAGGAGTTACCAAGGTCTCGATACAGTTGACCTGCCTTATTCGCTATTTAGTTTCAGAATCACTGCTTAAAGATTTAAAACTGAAAAGGATGTACAAAAAATTAAAATCCAACTTTTTTTCCTTTAAGTGTTCGACCCTGATTTATCGATTCTGGAGTATTATTTGTAGGTGTATGAGGCATGCAGAGTTTGCAGAGTAGATCAACATAAGACATTTATTTACAATTAAACGAAGACAAAATATATACAGCTCGTATGCGACTGAGCGCCGACATATTTCTTAAAGTAACAACTGCTCTCTCTTCCGGAGCATCATCATCGTAACTGTACGCGCATGCGCCATATGTGCGGAGAAGAGAAAATGAACGTTGTATTCCAAATATTCCCCCCTTAAAACGTGCATTTTCTCAGCAAGGCATTAATTACTCTCCTATTATGCATATATTATATGCAAATTATAGAGAAACAAAATATAAAATTACAAATACAAACAGTATATACTTTAAACTTGTATGGAAAAAGGATACAGAATATTATTGAATGTTTTTAAACACTTAGTCCTATTAAATCACAACATTTCTTATGTTTATAGGCACTTAAAGCTTTTGTTAAAATGTCAGCTGCCATATTTTCAGTTCTAGATATTTAACTTCTATATCTCCATTCTCATATATTTCGCGCACAAAGTGATGGCGAATGTCAATATGTTTTGTGCGAGAATGATAAATTGGATTTCTTACTAATTTTTGAGCAGACTGGTTATCGCAGAATATTAAAGTAGGTGCAGACCCTTATTCAGGAGAAAGTTCATTTAAGAACCGTCTGAGATGTAAAGTCTCTTAAGCAACCTCTGATAAAGCCATATATTCTGCTTCAGTTGTGGATAATGCAACAGTTCGCTGTTTTCTCGATTCCCAAGATATAGCACCACCAGCATATTTAAAAATGTATCCAGTATAGGACTTTCTATCATTGACATCTGAAGCCCAATCAGCATCAACAAATGCAACTAAGGACTTAGTATCACGTTTAAAAATCAGTCCTTGATCTGGAGTACTTCGTAGATATCTTAAAACTCTTTTTGCAGCTATCCAATGAGGTTTGCCTGGATTGTTGTTGAATTGACTTAGAAAATTCACAGCATGAGTTATGTCAGGTCTAGTTGCTACAGATAAATACATAAGAGAACTAATTAGTTGACGATAAGGAATATTATTCATTTCAGATTTTTCTTCTTCAGTTTTGGGACACATATCTTTAGTAAGCTTCACATTGTTATCAAAAGGTGTAGATATTGATTTTGATTCTTACATATTAAATTTGCTCAGAATAACTTCAATATACTTCTTTTGAGTAATGTTAATACTGTCCCCGTTTTGCATAAATTCTATGCCCAACAATAGTGCAACAAACCTAAATCTTTCATTTTAAAAGATTTGGCTAATTCATCTCTAATATATTCATAATCTTGTTTGCATTTAGTAAGAATTATAAGATCATCAACATAAACAATGATAATAGCTTCAATTGGAGATTTAGAAAAATAAACACATTTATCAGAATTTAGTGATTCAAACTTCATTTGTTTTAATATTTCATCTAATTTATTGAACCATTGTTGACCTGATTGTTTTAATCCGTAGAGGGATTTTTTTAATAAACAAACTTTGTCAACATTATATTCATATTTAAAACCATCAGGTAACTCCATGTATACTTCTTCAGTTAAATCACCATTTACATAAGCCATAATAAAATCTAATTGATAAGCTGTAAAACCATTTTGAATACCATAAGCGATCGCAGTTCTGATCGAACTTAATCTGGCTACAGGCGGAAAATTTTCTTCAAAATCAATTCCTGGTTTTTGAGAACACCCTTTTGCAACTAATCTCGCTTTAAACTTTTCGATTGACCCGTCTTGTTTATATTTAGTTTTTAAAACCCATTTACTTCCTATAATTTTCTTATGTTTTGGCCTATCAACTATTTGCCAAGCATTTTCTTGAATTAAAGAATTAAATTCTAATTCCATTGCATCTATCCATTCATGTTTAAAAGGCCCGTTTAAAGCCTCAGAAAATTCCAGACATGAGTCAGAAAATAAATTTTCCATTACAACTTGGGATTTTTCTTCTTTTGGAATTATCATTTTAAATTCTTTCCTGGGTCTACCTTTTTTACCAGTTTTTATTTTTCTCGGCCGGCCACTCGCTCTTGTAGGGGAAGAAAGGGGGTCGGAAATTTTATCCGATTGCATATCAACATCACTGTCGCCACAGCTGTCTGGTTCATTTTTGACGGGAGGAAATGTTTCTGATTCTTGCGTAATTGTTTTATTTTCATTATTTTGAGAGAAGGGAAAAATTAATTTTATTTCACTGTTTGAAGGTAAATCGTTTTCAAATTCGTTAATAAATCGGACGTCTCGGCTTATAACATTTTTTCTGGAATTCTTATTCCACAGCCTGTACGCTTTTGATTCATTTGAATATCCAACAAAAATATGCTCTTCTGATCTGGGATCAAATTTTCCTTTACTTTGTCTTTTATTTAGTACATAACATTTTTGCCCAAATATTTAAAAATATGATAAAGTTGGCTTGATGCCAAAAAATACTTCGTAGGGTGTTTTGTTATCGCTTAAACGTCGCGAAGGACAGCGATTACGTATGTATACCGCACAATTAATAGCTTCAGCCCAAAAAGATTGTGGGAGATTGCTTTGTAATAGTAAACACCTCGCCATTTCAGCTAAAGTTCTATTGGCCCTCTCTGATGTTCCGTTCTGTTGCGGAGTTAGTGGTGAGGAAAATTCTCGTTTTATACCGCTTTCTTCGATATATTTATTAAACTCTTCCCCGTAATACTCTTTACCATTATCCGTACGAAGAATTTTTATTTTCATTCCTACACGGTTTACAACTGCTGCTTTGTATTTAACAAATGCATTTTTAACCTCATCTTTGGTTTTAAGAAAACTGACTTCAATGTAACGTGATTTATCGTCAATAAAAGTAACGAAATATCGCGATCCTCCGTGGGATGGAACTCTCATAGGACCACACAAATCTGAATGTATAAGAGTCAATAAATCGTCACTTTTAAAGTTCGATTCTTTAGGAAAAGAACGCACAGTTTGTTTACCTTGAATACAAATTTTACAGTCTTTAAGAGACTCATTATCACTGAAATTTAGATTTCTAACCATATTCTTTGATTTAAGTCTTTTTAAATCAGACTCATTTAAATGACCTAATTTAAGATGCCATTTTAAAAATTCACTTACCTCTGCTATCGCAGCTCTCTCGATGTTTGGGTATACGTAATATAAATCCCCATGACGGACAGCATGTACTAGTGTAGAACCATTTGGTTCGATGATTTTAGCGTATAGTTCTTTAAAAATCACTGAACGATTATTGGCTGTTGCTTTAGATGTTGACAGCAAATTACACTTTAATTCTGGAACACATAGAACGTTCTTGAGTGTGAGATTAGTAATTCCACTCCCATTAGGTACTGTAATGAAAACTGTCCCTATTCCTGTAATTTTCGCTGTTTGATCAACTGCAAGCTGTATAGTAGAATTCGTACGAGGATGAAACTCTGTAAATAAATTTCTATCTTTACACATGTGAGATGTACATCCACTGTCCAAACACCATGCAGAAGGTTCTTGATATGCGTCATTAAATGCCATACTAGTCGGTTTTTCATAATAAGTGGCTATCATCGATCCTTGATTTCCTTTATTTAAAGATGTAAGCTTTCTATCAGCTATTTTCTTTCTACATTCGGAAGCTTTGTGCCCGATTTTCGAATAATAATTGCACTTGAAATTTCGGTAAAACCTTTCCGAGGAAAAAATTTTATTTGGATTCATTTTCCATTTTTCTTTCTTCTTCTGTTCTTGATTATTTCTTTTATTTTCTAATATGCGTTTTGTGAATCTTGAGGGGATTTTTCTTGTCTGGCATCCCATTCTTCTAGCATTTTAATTTTCAAAGATTCAGGTTTAGGTAACTCATCTCTGGATTCTATAGCGCATCTAAAATTTTCGAAGTTCTCAGGAACACTATATAGAAGTAGAATTGATAATAAATCATCCGCGATTTCTATTTCCATATTTTTCAGTTTATCAACTATTTCGAAGAAAATATTTAAATGATCAGCCATCGTTTCATTTATGGACATTTTTCTGAACAGAAGTTGTTTTAACAGAGTTGCTTTCTTTGCGGGGCCCCTCGATTCATAAACATCTTTCAGCTGATTCCATACGGCACTTGCAGTCGTACAATGCTTTATATGACTCAGTTCACTAGGATTTATAGAAAGAATTATATCTGCACGAGCTTTTTGATCAGCTTGGAGCCACTTCTTTTCTTCGGCGGTTCCTTCAGCCAGTTTAATTTCTTTACCAATTACGTAATCCCAATGATCATTTTTGATTAATACAGCTTCGATTTGAAGTTCCAGCTATCAAAATTATCTTTTCCGAGCTTTTCAATCGTCGTTACATGAGACATAATTATGCAGAGTCTCTCACAGCCAGAAATAATGCAAATGAAAAACAGAATAAAGAACAAATCTTACTTTCGATTAAACTTAAGAGTTCCAAATCCGAATGTTCGAATTAAAAATAATTTCTGCTAATTATAGCGCAGTGGAATAGCGTTTCTGGTTCCGTAACCATATGTTGGTGTATGAGGCACGCAGAGTTTGCAGAGCAGATCAACATAAGACATTTATTTACAATTAAACGAAGACAAAATATATACAGCTCGTATGCGACTGAGCGCCGACATATTTCTTAAAGTAACAACTGCTCTCTCTTCCGGAGCATCATCATCGTAACTGTACGCGCATGCGCCATATGTGCGGAGAAGGGAAAATCAACGTTGTATTCCAACATTTTATGTTGCGCCTTTTTCTTAAAAAGTGTCTGTAATAAAGTAATTTGAAATTCAAAAGTGGCTCATATTGTGAAAGCTTCCATAATCGGGATTAATTTATGAGTTTTACAGAACGTGGTTTCTCGCAATTTTTCTTTCATTAGTGTAATCATTGTTCCAACTCTCATACGCTTATATCATATCTGTCAGCGTCAGATTATCGTCAATCTTCGCGATACTTGAGGAAATATCGCCAAATTTGTCGACAGAATAGGTCGTTATGAATAAAGCCAACCTGGCGATATCTGACAAATTGTTTGAAATCCCCATTAAAATTCCTTATTGGCGAAAATTGGGAATTTTCTGTAATCGGGCTCCACACATTTTCCTTTCCTGTGTTTCAGTAAAATTAGATGAATTCTTAAAAAAACAGGGAATAGGGAAGCTACCATTCCTTCATGATACAGTGCTGGAAGGACATTTTTAAATTTTCACTTTATCTTCATATCAAAATTCAACAGTAATCACGAGTTCTTTTGGAAACTGCACATTCTCTAACCCATTTCATTGGTTTTTTCCTTCAAGTGATTATTTTTTAAATACACTTTTTACTGTTTCGTTCATCTCACGAAATCCTATTACTCCCGCTCCGTTGTCTGTCCGTCAGAGAGCCATTTTCTGAAACTATGTAACTTACTGAGTTGAAACTTTGCATATATATAACTGAATACCAGCTATGAAGCTCAAAATATTAAAATTTGAAAAAAATCCTATTATTTTAATAAATAGAGATAAAAAACCAAAATTCTAACAGCCTTTTCCTATTAAATTTAAACGTGTTTCGTTATAGCTGTTGCCAAAAATTTAAAATCCACAATGAAATTCTTTCTACAATAATTCATTTTCTATTGAAAGATTTCCATGTGAAAAATGAAAATGAAATAAAAAGTTTCACCAATTGACAAAAAGATAAATATGAAATAAAATTGATTGTCGTCATAGTGGTAATAAAACGAAAAATTTCTAAGATTTTTCAATAATACAAGGAGTATGAGTATGTGTATGTACACAAAGCAGATTAATATCACGTCATTAGAGAATTAAAAAGAACATCTGACGTTATATTCGAAGTTCAACGAATTTTTCAAATGTTTGAGAATAATACAAAGCACGTATCAATATGAGTTGTAGAGAATAGTAAATATATGAGTTTGAGAAACATATTGAATCGTGATAAAAATCCGATTACGGAAATATTCGCATATTTTAACATTTTAAAGGTATACAATATGTTTAATTTTGAAATTATTTTTTTAAATATCTCATTTAGTCCGCAGGACAGATATTATTATGACAGAATATAATAGCAGGCTTGGCCCGCTATCTAGCAGGTTTAGATATAGAAAAAATAGACCGGTAAATTTTTACTTTATAAAAACCACGACTTTTTTTTGTTGTTGCTAAATGAAAATTATCTGGATTTATTAAAGAAAGGATACAGTGTTTTGAAAGGAATATTAAACGAAACCCTTTGAGCGATCTTCGATCACACTTACCCACTTGTTTATATTTTACCCGGTTCTTGGTAAAAGTAAAATAATTTCATTTTTTTTTCGGTATCATGTTTCAAATTTATTCAAGTTTTTTTTTAAATTAAATATTACTAAATTTTAAGATTGTGGAGGAAGTAATTTAATTCTTAATGTGTGAAAGTTGTATGTGTATTTCGATTTATACATGAAAAATTCATTTCCAAGTAAAAACAAAGTAGTGAAGGTGTACAAATCTGACATGTTTACATTTGGCCTAAAGCCAAAATGTAAAACATAATAAATCTAACAATACGGAAATTCGTATTGAAAAACTTATAACACTATACATTTATATACTTACATTTTTCTTAAACATATATTTTTCACTTTAAACATTTCGTCAAATGTTAAACAATGCATGAGAAAACTAAATAAAAAACATTAAGCAGACTAGATGTCTAGATCATATTTTAGGTATTTTTAATATTTTTGTTTCGAAACTTTACAAAGTAAACGAAATTGTCCGTTTACGTTTCAAAATAAAATAAATTACATTTAGTACATTTTTCTTGTTTTTTTTTTTCGTTCCAAGTTGAAATCTTAAAACTTTTTTAAAAAGTATAATTTAAAAATAAATTTTAATCTTTTAAAGACCAGTGATTTGATTTATTGCTTATAAACAATTCAAAGAATAAAGGTAATCTAAAGTTAGATTACTTGTACTATAAGAATAATATGTTAAAGAAATTTTCTTTATACATACAATGGTCTTCTGTATCGATATTTTTTTAACAGATTATTTCACAGAACTTTCAAATTTAAAATATAATTTTATTATTAGAATGCAAAATATTTTTTAAAATATACTGTAATAATTTTTAACTCATCAAAAACAACACATTGTATATCCGTCAATCAATAAACTTAAAAAGCATCCATGAAGAAAAGTGATATCTAATGTGAGTGCCGTGTGATAATTTATCACTATTCATAATTTTTTCAAATGCCATTATATAAAACAGCTTGACGACCTAAAGGCCTGTGTAAGGTGTAAAAGTTTTAGATAATAGTTTAGAAATATTGGTATGGTCATGTGTTTTAAAGTACATAGAGCGTGAGCTACATACGAATGAAATATAATTATGCGGAAATTTCTGACTATTTCTTATTTCTTGAAATAAGATATTTTGTTATAAGAAACTAATAATTACTACGTGATTTTCTGTTAAAGGGAAACGATACTTTCTCAATATTATGTATAATTTTAAGAATCTTGATAAAAAATTGTTACTGCATTGCATTTTAACAGTCACTTAACAGCACGTTTTGAGAATAAAACAAGTTGGAAATTGTACGTCAAACGTTACAAACGAGGTGCGTTCGTACGCACGTTTTAGAATTAAATTCATGATATCCCGTGCGTAGAACGGGTTAAACAGCTAGTTAAGTATATATTTTATGACACTGTTCATACAAATATCTTAACTAGTTATATAAATATTCAGATATATATGTATCAGCTAGTTATATAAATATTCAGATCTTGATGATTTTTAATTCTGTGAAATGAATTATATCGTCTGCAGATTAATTTCTGTCATAAAATAAGTATCTCGGTCGGTTGACGATTAAACTTCGGAAGCTCCTATAACAAACAAGTTGGAAATTGTACGTCAAACGTTACAAACGAGGTGCGTTCGTACGCACGTTTTAGAATTAAATTCATGATATCCCGTGCGTAGAACGGGCTAAACAGCTAGTTAAGTATATATTTTATGACGCTGTTCATACAAATATCTTAACTAGTTATATAAATATTCAGATATATATGTATCAGCTAGTTATATAAATATTCAGATCTTGATGATTTTTAATTCTGTGAAATGAATTATATCGTCTGCAGATTAATTTCTGTAATAAAATAAGTATCTCGGTCGCTTGACGATTTAACATCCATCGGAAGCTCCTCTAACAAAAAAGCACCGATTTAAAAAAAAAATCAAATTTCTTAATAAATATTTTTATTAATATCTCCTAAAGTTTTGATTCGATTTTAATAAAATTTGAAATGTCTCGACAAAATTCTGCAAAGATAATATATTTTAAATTGCAAACCATTTGGTTGGGTAGTTTTTGCGTTGTTATATGCGGACGGACAGACAGACGGACGGACAGACAGACAGACGGACGGACAGACGGACGGACCAAACGACGACTATAGGTGCTACGTATTTATATAATTACGAACGCACCTAAAAAGCACCGATTTAAAAAAAAATCAAATTTCTTAAAAAGCACCGATTTAAAAAAAAATCAAATTTCTTAATAAATATTTTTATTAATATCTCCTAAAGTTTTGATTCGATTTTAATAAAATTTGAAATGCCTCGACAAAATTCTGCAAAGATAATATATTTTAAATTGCAAACCATTTGGTTGGGTAGTTTTTGCGTTGTTATATGCGGACAGACAGACAGACGGACGGACAGACAGACGGACAGACAGACAGACAGACGGACGGACAGACGGACGGACCAAACGACGATTATAGGTGCTATGTATTTATATAATTACGAACGCACCTAAAAATAAACTGCACATATATTTAAAAATATATATATATGTTATTATTTTTTTTCGTTAACACTGTAATGTACACAGTGAAACATTTGTTTTATGTTTAACTAGTATTCTACTTAAGTTCATGTGAAAGAAAATTACTGTTTGTTGAAACCTGAAAGACCATAGCATATAACATATGTGGGCCATGATAATCTCGATACAACTTAAATATATTTCATGAGAATATTTAAAAATGTTTTGTAAAATTTTCTCACCTAATACAGTTTTGTCGCAAAATCTAAATAAATGAATTGCAAGCAATATAATAATTTTCATTGGCCTACCTTGGTGAAATAATTGTGGAAACATTCAAAGTACGGAAAATCAAATGTTAAATATAAGTGTACTAAGTAATTATTTAATGTATGTAACTCCACATGACTGCATGTTTAGTCGGCTATCCATCAGTATACCTGCTCTATGTACCTGCATTTTAAACTTCTCCATGAATATTCCTAAAATTGCTGAATAACCATTCTTAATTTTCTGCTTTAACAATAGTTTTTTTCTTTTTCTTTTTTTTTTTTTTTTGGGGGGGGGGGGGGACATCCTAAAGGTGACTTCAATATATAAGGAATAATACTTTTGTTATGAAATTTGTTCCTATAAAAATGAAAATCAAATAATTAAAAATAACATGAGAACTTTTGTCGGTGTACCAGTCAATGGTCGTTTAAGCTGCAACGAATAAACGAGCGACGACGCATTAAATATATAATATAAACTAGGGGGCCTACCCCCTGCGAGCTACGCTCGCCAACCCCCGCTCAGACTTCGAGACCTCTAAAAACATGACAGCGTGCTTTATTTTAAAAATATTGGTAAATCTGTAATTGGGTTCCCATGCTTTTAACGTTTTAATGGGGCATTTTTTTATTATCATGGCCTCATACATAGCTGTTGCGACAACTGACGACTGTTTTCGGGATTGATAAGTAAAATACAGCTTGAGTACAGCTTGAAAACCAGCTTGTATAAAATGGTTAGGTTTAAATTGTGGCTACCTCTGGGACTTTTATAACAACGATCTGTATTCTATTCTTCCTTTGCGTTTAAGGATGAGAAAAATTCCATCTGCTTGTGAATAACATTAAGAACCACGGTATTGAAAAGTACTATGTTATAGACATTTTCAGTAATAGGTTTTAATTTTCTCTCTATTTTAATGCACCATCATGCATATTTTCATGTTATTTTAAATATGTAAATTATTTATTTCAATTAATATGTATATACGAATTTTCTAATAATTATTTATCATACAAAATTAATTAAATATTTTGTGCATGCATGCCTGCATTTATTCGGCATTAATTGATGAGATATTTAAACAAATTTGCTATCCGCGATAATTTTACACCATGTTATGTCACTTGAATATTGTCCATAAGAAAATCGGGTTCTTTTCCAGTATAGGATTCTTTGCTTTTAGGTTTGGCGTAATTAGAGTTTCAAAAAGGGATAGATTCGTTAATATAAATAGATTTGTTGCCAAAAGTTATGAAAAAAAAAATGAACTTTTGGTGCTTTTCTATTATAAGGGTCTTGACGTTTTTTTTTTTAATTATTCTCCTTCCGTTCAGTTGAACAATTATTATTTTATATATTCGTTTCAAATATCCGAATTAGTGATTTTATAAATTCGTTTAATTAAATTTTACAAAAAAATAACAAAATGATATCAATAAATAATAATTACTATTAATTCCTTTTCCCCCCTTTCTTTTGCTTTTACACGAGGCTAGCGAAAAAGACAGGCTACCGCGGTGCATTCCACTTATCTTTTTTTACAGACCGCTAGAGTGACGTGATGCTCTATTCGTGCACCTGCACTGGTGCATTCGAGCATCACGTGGCTCTGACGGTCTGTAAAAAAAGATACGCGTAAAGCACCGCGGTAGCCTTTCTTTTTCGTTAGCCTCGGCTTTTACATAAATGACGTCATTTGGACAAATTTATTCAAAATATTTTCAGTTTATAAATTAAATTAAATGCTGACAGACGATTGAATCCTGACGATAGAAATGTGATTTTTTTTTTTTTTCAAATTTTCCTGAAAAACATAATTTAATCACAATTTTGTCTTTATTATCGATTGAAATAAAAGATAAATTCAATTTCAATTTGAAAATGACGAATAAAAAGAAATCAATAATCCCTATCGGGATCCTTTTCAATTTTTTTCCATTTTTTGGCACAAAAAAACTGAGTAATTAGTTGCCATCATTACAGAAATGTCATTAAAATTAGAAAAAAATTAATATCTCGAAAACTAATTCCAATTTCAAAATTCTATTACCAGTTTTGACATCCGCGGATTTTTATGGACAATTGGTATTAATTTCACCATCAAGCGTTTAATATTTTATTAAAAATAGCCCTGAAACATAATCAGTCGTTTCATAAAATCGTTTCATAAATTCGTTTCATAAAATCGTTTCACAAATTCGTTTCATTAGGATTTTATATATATAGGGTAGATATATAATAGAGTCTCTTTAGAAATAATTTGGAATAAAATTTTCACAATCAGTTTTTATCACGGTTACTACCAATTTCATGTATCGGTTTACATAGTTTTATGCTTTATTCCGGATTTTTCTCGTAAAATTATTTTTAATTCTTTCGGGTCCGATATTTTTAAATTTTATTTTGTGGCAAAATTGCTTTTCGATTAAAAAATTAAAAGTAGTTATCTAACTAACAAAAGTTGAAGCTTATTGAAAATGAACAAAAATGTCATGTACTGAAATCTAATGAATATGCCCGTAAAACATTGCGACGTCACGGTGACTGCACAATGATGTCACACTGTGTCTTTGTTACCTTCGACATGACGTCACGTGACGTGGATGTGAAGTCTCAGTGATGTGGATGTGAAGTCATTAGTGTCGATTTTTAAGCTTTTTTTTACGTCACGCTATGTTAAGTCACATTGTGACTTGAATGTGAAAAATGTCACATTTGTGACAATACTGCTTCAAATCGGATAACCATATTTTACCCACATCCGATCCAAAAATGATAGGTTGGCTTTTTTTCCTGCAGGTGGGATTCGAATTAGAATATCGCCATCGGACCAGGGACATGATTTTGGGGGGAACTCAATCCGTATCAGGTCTGCCTGAACTTTTCTACTGAAGGTCGAATTTGATTAGAATCCTGCATTAGGCTGGATAACCAGATTTTATCCGTGCCCGGCATGACACGGTTAAATGTCTTTTATTTATATATTTACTAGCAAGCTACGCCCGCTACGCTGGTCAATTTCTCTTTACGTACCTTTAATCAAACAAAATATTGACATTTCATAATTCACTTTTATATTTTAACAGAATAATAATGCTACTATAATTTATGACTCGTGCTATAGCCAATATACACGTAAGGACACGTCGCCCTTATCATTATCTTTTTACGCGTGAAGGTTTCGCTATGGTACTCCATTCTGAAATTTGGCAATTTTAGAAATTTAATAATTGAAAAATGGCATAATCATTGGATTTGAAATTTATATCAAGAAATATACAATTTTTTACCTTTCAAATGCAGTTTGTCTGACAATTTTCTGACAAATACTTTTCGAGCTCATTATTTTTTTACAGTAACTTCAAATGTTTCATTTTCCGATATTAATCTGTGGCAAAGATTAACGAAAAACCCAGTCATCAGCAACGCATAGCTTTATATTGAAGATGATGTTGGAGCAGGGATTGCCACCATCACTTTTGAAATCGGTTCTGTGGTTCCAGAGATTCCATAGAAAATGTAATTTAGAATGTTTTTAGAACGCTTTTCTCTCATTTCACCCTTTTCAATTTCAATTTTTTTTTAATTTGTTCTTTGAGAGCATTACATCTTATAAATAACTACAATGTCAAATTTCAAATTTCTAGCTCCTTCAATATAAAAAAAATTTCAATTTTAGAACGTTTTTCACTCCTGCACCCCCCCCCCCCGGGATTAGTGGCACCGACATAAAATATAGCCTATGTTGAAGCAGGGAGTATCACAATAAATTTGTCACTATCACTTTTGAAAACGGTTCTGCGGTTCCATAGAAATTGTAATTTAGAATGTTTTTAGAACGCTTTTCGCTCATCTCACACCTTTTAAATTTCGAATTTTTTTAGAATTTGTTCTTAGAGAGCATTTACATTTTATAAGTAACTACCATGCCAAATTTCATGTTTATAGCTCCTTCATTATAAAAAAATTGAAATTTTAGAACGTTTTTTGCTCTTGCACCCCCCTCTGTGGTAGTGGCATCGACATAAAATATAGCTTATGTTACAGCAGAGACTGTTACCATCAATTTGCAACCATTACTTTTGAAAATGGTTCTGTAGTTCCAGAGATTCCATTGAAATTGTAATTTAGAATGTTTTTAGAACGCTTTTCGCTCATCTCACACCTTTTAAATTTCGAATTTTTTTTTCGAATTTGTACTTAGAGAGCATTTACATCTTATAAGTAACTACCATGCCAAATTTCATGTTTCTAGCTCCTTCAGCATTAAAAAAATTGAAATTTTGGAACGTTTTTTGCTCCTGTACCCCCCTGGGGTAGTGGCACCGACATAAAATATAGCTATGTTGGAGCAGGGACTGTCACCATATATTTGCCACCATCAATTTTGAAAACGGTTCTGTAGTTCCAGATATTCCATAGAAATTGTAATTTAGAATGTTTTTAGAACGCTTTTCGCTCATCTCACCCTTTTAAATTTCGAATTTTATTAGAATTTGTTCTTAGAGAGCATTTACATCTTATAAGTAATTATCATGCCAAATTTCATGTTTCTAGCTCCTTCAGTATAAAACAAATCGCAATTTTAGAACGTTTTTCGCTCCTGCACCCCTCCTGGGTGTAGTGACACCGACATAAAATATAGCCTATGTTGGAGCAGGGATTTTCACCATTAATTTGCCACCATCACTTTTGAAATCGTTTCAGTAGTTCCAGAGATTACTCCTACAAACAAACAAACAAACAAAAAAAACAATCTTTACTACTTTATAATATTAGTATAGATGTAAATGTGTAGATATATGTGTATATATATGTGTGTGTATATTTACATGTATATATATCACTGGTTCCCGGCTAACCGAAAAGTACCACCCTCCCCCCCCCCCCCCCACAAAAAAAAAAAATAAAAACTCCAAAAATGCTGTCGTACACTTTAAAGAAAAAACCTTTTGGCTGAAAATCAAATTGTTTGGGGACAAAAGTAGAATCAAAATCGCCAAAAATGAAAGATAAATCGGCCAAAATTGTTTCAATATCAGTCTTGCACATTGAAACATTTTTTAAGCATTACGAACTTTCTCAATCATGTTTAAATTGAATATTTTCGTTTTATAATATTATCTCTCATCAAACCTGTTTTTCTTTTCTTTCTATTTATTTCTTTTTTTTTAAATAAAATTAGTAACAATTTTTTCTTTTATTTTTCGAGATATATAGCCATTTTAATTCTTTCTGCAACCAAAAAAAAAAAAAAAAAAAAAAAAAAAAAACACCTTTAGGCTTAAAATCAAATTGTTTAGGGTCAAAAGTAGAATCAAAATCGCCAAAAACAAAAGATAACTCGCCAAATATTGTTTCAATAGAAATCTTCCTATTGAATAATTTTTTAAGCATTACGAACTTTCCCAATCATGTTTAAGTTAAATATTTTCGTTTTATAATATTATCTCTCATCAAAATGTTTTTCTTTCTCTTTCTTTTTTTTATTCTTTTTTTAAATAAAATTAGCAACAGTTTTTTCTTTTATTTTTCGAGATGTTTAGCCTTTTCAATTTTTTCTGCAACAAAAAAAAAAACACCGTTAGGCTTAAAATCAAATTGTTTAGGGTCAAAAGTAGAATCAAAATCGCCAAAAACAAAAGATGGAACAGATGTGTTACTATCACGCTAAAATGTAAACAAAAGATTGGCGACTGTTTGTTTGGCGCGATTTCCAAGACTGCGCCAAACGAATAACTTAATACAATGGGTAGGTTGCCATTAAAGAAAAAAAATCCCCTAAATTTGGCGACTTTTTTCTTTTTTTTAACCGATAATTTTTTTTTTTTTTTTTAGCGTGAGTGTAAAGCATCTAAGCCCAAAAGATAACTCGCCAAATATTGTTTCAATAGAAATCTTCCCATTGAATAATTTTTTAAGCCCATTGAATAATTTTTTTGAGATGTTTAGCCTTTTCAATTCTTTCTGCAAGAATAATGATCGCCAAAAAATTAGCAATGGTAACCTTTTCGGCCAAAATAACAGAACTTTCTATCATAAGTCTATAACTAATGTACGTAGAACGTTGTGTTATATACTAAAACGAGTTATAAAGGAACGGAACGAAATTTCCGTTTGTATTTTATATATATAGTAGATTTTACTTTATTTATTTATTTTACTTTTTGCTTGAGCTCGGTTTCAGATCCGAATCCTGCATCAAGTCGGTTATCGCGATTTTGAGACGTATTTAGTCAAGTAACTAGATTTTACTCGAACTGTTCGGGGTGTTTTTTCTGCCGATCGTATTTGTATTAGAATCCTGCATCCTGCAAATATAGTTCCCTAATCCGTTGCAGGAGAGTAATGCGAGTCCGACATGCAGAAAAAATACAGCGGAGCTGACCCGAATCAAGTTCGGATAGAATTGAGGTTAACTGATAACGGCTCGTCTTTGTTTCTTTTGCATGTTGGATTCAATAGACTTCTGAATCGGGTAGGCGAATTATATTGTTTCGGGCCATGTAGTTAGATTTTACACACACTTGACCGACTTTGGTAGGGACAACTGTACATAAGAACTGTATTTAGGCTTTTTCTGCAAATAGAAATCGTATTAGAATATTGCATCGGGATGGGGAACTATATTTTACCGTATTTATTTATTTGCTGCAGGTTGGAGTTTTATTAAAATTCTGCAATCGAATGCAGTAACCCAATCAAACCGTGTTGGATACACATTAAATAGAAAAATGTGCATATACATATATTAAAATTTTGATCTTCGATAATATAAATGCAAATTTTTTTGTAATTTCAGCTCGGTATTTTAAATTTTTACGGAAATACTTTGAGTAAAAACTAATAAATACTAAGTGATTTTCTGTTAAAGGGAAACGATACTTTCTCAATATTATGTATAATTTTAAGAATCTTGATAAAAAATCGTTACTGCATTGCATTTTAACAGTCACTTAAAAGACCGTTTTGAGAATTAAAAAAAATAAACTGCACATATTTTTAAATATATATATATGTTATTTATTTAATTTTTTTCGTTAACACTGTAATGTATACAGTGAAATATTTGTTTTATGTTTAACTAGTATTCTACTTTCATCGACGTAAAGTCATAAAAAACAGAACAAATTTTAATCTATAAATTGTCTCAAAAAAAACAAAAACAGAAACAGTTATTTGATTGAAAATTATGTATTTTTTCATTTTATGTTACACAATATTATGTTAAGTCATCCAGTCAAGTAGTTTCGGAATTATGTTAGGTTCAAAGTTTAGAAATTTAAGGTAAAATTCATTTGCAATTGTTTCAATACATACTGAAACTCTGACCTGTAATTTTGGAATCGCATATTTGAAACGATTTTTGTACTTCGAATATATATTTTTTCGAAAGAAATTTTCGAATAAAATATCAATTGTAACCTATAAAATTTTTTACAGAGATCGAAATCCAGAAGCTTTTAATATGTGAAGCCAAAATTGAAGCTCATTCCACCAAGAAGTTCTTTAATTATTCTTAAACAAGAACGAAAAATCATGCGTCAAGCATAGATTATGTAACACTTTCCAACGCTTCCAAAATAATTTTACAAATCATACCGTTTAATAAGCTAAAAGATAACATCTAAGTAAACAATTTGGAGAACGCATAACATATTTAAAAATGTGATTTCAGGAATTTAAAACGTATACAGTATTCGGAAAAATATTCGGATACTTTCATTCAGCCCCGTATAGGATGTATAGATTTGTATATATACTACATAGGATGCTAAATTTTATTTCAGTTAAGAAACGCGTAGCAGAGTTTAAAAATTCTCCTTCTGGAGTTTCTGTCAATAAACGGAAATGTGTTCGCGAACTTTTGTGCTGCCCTGTATAGGATCTACAGAATTTATACACACCACGTAATAGACAAAAAGCGAGTTAAATTTAAAATCGCGTTCAGTAACTTAAAACACACTTCCAGGAATTATTGTTAACAGACAGTAGAGAATTCTTTTGTGTGTCCCTGTAAATGAACGATGACTGCTATACACACAATATTCTGTAGTAAGCCTCTTGTAATGCACCTTAGTGATATATATAAATTTCATATCGTTTAAAATAGTGAAACATTATTTAATTAAAAACTGCAAACGATTTTTCTCCACAGACGTAATGTAACGGAATTCTTTTGACTGTCCCTGTAAAGTAACTCTAAGTGCTACGCACACCCTATTCCGTATTCAGCTTCTCGTAATGCACCTTCGTGATATATATCAATTTCAATGTGTTTGAAATTGTGTAACATCATTAAAATAAACCGCAAATGATTTTTCCCCGTAGACCGTAATGTAACGGAATTCTTTTGAGTGTCCCTGTAAAAAAAAAATATAAGGGCTACACACTTCCATTGAAATAGCGAACATGCTATAGATAAGGACAATAACATAAAAAATTTTCAAGGCAATCCGAGCATATTTACATGAGTTAGAGCACGGCCAGACGGCAGACAGCAGACGGCAGACGGCCAGACAAACCGAAGTCATAAATACTTTTCAACTAGGTTGGGAAGTGTTAAAAACTACATGCAATGCAATCTGTTTTGCAACTATTACAAATGACTGTAGCATCAAGAGTTTCAAACTTTAAACTTTTATGATGCCTGAAGTGCTTCAAGGAAGCACTTCCCGTTTTGTATACTAAGGTAAAATGTACCGAAAATAGCCAAATGTGATGTTACAATTCGTTATTCGTATTGAAAATTTCAGAGTTTGGTACAATTCAGTATGTATTATTTTTCAAATTAAAATAAAATATGACATAATTTATAGTCGAATGGCAATTTTAAGTTTTTCTGTAACAGTTTGGAAATTATAATGTATGCGGAAATGTCTCTTCGAAAAAAAAAAAAAAAACTTGTGACGATTGTATTCTGTTCTCGCTATGCACGATATTATATTTAGAAGGCGATAATCATTTACAGGGTGGTTATAATATAAGGAACTGTCTGTAGCTCGAAGGAATAACCCGAATGAAGCCAAAATCGGTACACTTACTATTCGTCAAGGGGAAAGAAGAACGGAATAATAAAAAATAATAATTCCAATAATCACCGTCAGATAGCGCTACTAAGTGCGAAGTGTAATGTGTAATACAAGAACAAAGAATTAAGGCGTCAAACCAGATGACACACCTAATTTATTGGAAAATGTCACAGTGAATGTGGTTACGCTTTTGCAAGGCGTTGCCGATCATGTTCAGGTTCCACACGGCCATTGTGTTTGAGGACACAATCTAGGCGGTGCACGATTTGCTCAACTACGGAATGTAACGCATCAGGAGTGACGTTTCGCGCATGTTTTGATATGCAGTAAAGTAATTGAGGTTTGCGACACCTCCACAGTACATAATATTACACATTACATTTCACACTCAAAAGCGCCATCTGTCGGCGATTATTGCAATTAATTATTTTTATTGTTCCATTCTTCTACCCCCTTCTTGAATAGTAATTGCACCGATTTTGGTTCCTTTCTGGTTATTCCTTCAAGCTACAGACAGCTCCAAATAGAGATACTTATATTATAACCATCCGGTATAATAGCTGTTACAAAGCTGCACTAAATTCTTCCCACATTTCCTCTAAGGCCTTATCAAACATGCTAACACTGTTTCATATACAGAGTGTCTGACACGAAACACCCTAATTTTAAATACTTATACTGAAGAAAATAAACAACAAAGACAATTTTGTTCGGTGGTACATGGTAGCTTAGATGCGGACATGTGGACATTTATGTTATGTAATAGAAATGATTTTTATTTCATGTGCTGTAAATTGGAAAATATTGAAAAATGAAGAATGACAACGAATTCTGAAAAAACACAAACTGTCTGGTGGTATGCAGAATTGGGGTCCAGTGGCAGGAAGGAACACCTCCATACTGGCATTTGGGAGTCCGGAACACATTGACTACCGAATTTCCACAAAGATGGATTGGGAGAGGTGGTATGCAGAATTGGGGTCCTAAAGGTAGAATGGAGCCCCTTCACACTAGCATTTGGGAGTCCAGCGCACATTGGCTACCGATTTCCCACAAAGATGGATTGGGAGAGGTGGTATACAGAATTGCGGTCCAGTGGCAGAATAGAGCACCTCCATACTGGCATTTGGGAGTCCGGAACACATTGACTGAAGAATTCCCACAAAGATGGATTGGGAGAGGTGATCCAATTCGCTTGCCATCCTCCTTAGACATCCTTCGTGCTAATCGTGAGGTACATGCAGAAATGGTATGATTGCAAACACAAAACTTCATAACTATGTGTATCCATTAATTAATATAAAAACATTTCTTGTATTACTTTTGTTTACCTTTATTTCGAATACTTTTACCATTCAGAATGATCTGTGTCATTTCTAAAATTGATAAAGAGTTGAGTAATTTTTAATGTTATTTATATATCTTTTTACACATTAATAATCACTTATTAGGCTCTCATATCCGCAGGTGTTTACTGAATAATATATTTTTTTAATTAGTTCTGCGTACCAAACAATTATTCAAATTAGATATGGAATATGTGTGAAATTAAAACATACACGGAATTTGGAGAATGTTTTAATGATACATAAAAATGTTGTTTTTATTTTTATAACGAATGATGTGCATTTTAAAAATAAAACTAAACTTAAATGTTTTTTCGTAACATTGGAGATAGTATATATCATACTCTTATTAAAACTAATCACTTATTTAAAAAACAAATACTTTCCTCCACTCCCCCCCCCCTAAAAAAACATACCCAATAACTATTAAATAAAAATCTACCTCTATTTTACATATTTTTTGAAGGAAAAAAAGCCTTGTTTAGCATGTGAAAGGGAATAAATAATGATTTTTTTTTCGTATCAAACATATTGATTTCAGATAACCTTCATATGAGAGAGATGTGATAACAAAACGAATACATTGCTTTTTCAATAAAACGTGAATAGATTTATAATATTTGGTCATATATCTGATTGTATTTCAATGACATCCTAAACAACGTATCAATAATGTAATGAAACATGCTAACGGATTAAAGATATGATTATGCGCTTTGTACCATTTGTGAATAACTTGTTAAAACTGTTAATTGATCAAAAATTATTAATAGAAATATTTTATCACGTGATTAAATGACTAACAAAAACGAAAAAACATGCGTCAAGCATAGATTATGTAACACTTTCCAACGCTTACAAAATAATTTTACAAATCATTACCGTTTAATAAGCTGACAGATAACATCTAAGTAAACAATTTGGAAAACGCATAACATATTTAAAAACGTAATTTCAGGAATTTCCAACATATATTTCCAACATATGCAATATTCGGAAAAATATCTCAATACTTTTATTCAGCCCTGTGTATGATCTATAGATTTGTATATATACTACACAGGATGCTAAATTTTAGTTTAGTTAGGAAACGCGTAGCACAGTTTAAAATTCCCCTTCTAGAGTTTTTGTCAATAAACGGAAATGTGTTTACGAACTTTTGTGATGCCTCGTATAGGATCTACAGAGTTTATACACACCAAGACATAGACAAAAAGTCAGTTAAATTTAAAATCGCGTTCAGCAACATAAAACGCACTTCCAGGAATTATTGTTAACAAACAATTGAGAACTCTTTTGTGTGTCCCTATCAATGAACGATGACTGCTATACACACAATATTCTGTAGTAAGCCTCTTGTAATGCACTTTAGTTATATATATAAATTTCAATGCGTTTAAAATAGTGAAACATTATTTAATTAAAAACTGCAAACGATTTTTCTCCATAGGCGTGATGTAAAGGATTTATTTTGACTGTCCCTGTAAAGTAACTATAAGTTCTATGCACAGAACATTCCATATTAAGCTTCTTGTGATGCACCTTAGTGATATATATCAATTACAATGTGTTTGAAATTGTGTAACATCATTAAAATAAACCGCAAATGATTCCCCCCCCCATAGACCATAATGTAACGGAATTCTTTTGAGTGTCCCTGTAAAAAAACTATAAGTGCTACACACTTCAGTTGAAATAAGGAACATGCTATAGATAACGACAATAACATATAAAAATTGCAGGGCAATACGAGCATATTTATGGGAGTTAGAGCACGGACAGACGGCCAGACGGCCAGACAATCCGAAGTCATAAACACTTTTCAACTAGGTTGGAAAGTGTTAAAAACGTGTTGGTATTACTAGAATAAATCTTTAATTTGAAAATTGACATTTACACTTTGCTATTTAAATGGTAACTATTTTAACGATTAATACCACGTGCATTTCATCAGTTATTTTCTTTCTGATAAGTTATATCCTGTTTAATATGAAATTTAGAATAATCTCCGTTTTATAGTTTTCTTGCAAAGAATTTAGAAACGTACACAAATATTATAGTTTAAAAATGCTGGTATCCAAAGTAGTCGTCAGTGGAATCCTTGTACGAAGATAATATATTATAAATGTATACTAGCAGACTACGCCCGCTGCGCTGGTCGGTTTCTCCAAAAGAACCTTGAATCAAACGAAATATGTCGGTGAATTCAATCTTGTATTTTAAAGTAATCTGTACCTTTATCTGGAATATCCTAAAATAACATAAAAACGGATACTTATCTCACTAAGTTATGTTTTTTTAATACGGTTTACTATTACGTTTACAATTTATTACTTACCGTTTTCCATTGATTTATATGTTTTACTGCTACATTTTTTAATAACGTGAAATAACCTATATTATTCACGACTAAAGAGAAATGGCGCATCTAGTATTTGTCGAGAATTAAATAAAAATCATGCACTCGTGACATCATAATTCACTTTTATATTTTAACAGAATAATAACTACTATAATTTGTGACTTGTGCTGACACATTGCTGTTATCATTATTTTTTTATGCGTGAAGTTTTCGCTATGGTACTCCATTGTGAATTTTGGTAATTTTTTGAAATTCAATATTTGAAAAATGGCATAATCAGAGGACTTGAAATTTATATAAAAAAAATACAATTTTTTACCTTTCTAACATAGTTTGTCTAACAATTTTCTGACAAATACTTTTCGAGCAGTGAATTTGTTTAGTAACTTTAAATATTTCATTTTCCGAGATTAATCTGTGGCAACGATAAGCGAAAATCCCAGTCGTCAGCAACGCATAACTTTTTATTAAAGAGGATATGCATCAATCAATTTATGAATTAACAAGAACGAAAATTCATGCATCAAGCATAAATTATGTAACACTTTCCAACGCTTCCAAAATAATTTTACAAATCATACCGTTTAATAAGCTAAAAGATAACATCTAAGTAAACAATTTGGAGAACGCATAACATATTTAAAAATGTGATTTCAGGAATTTAAAACGTATACAGTATTCGGAAAAATATTCGGATACTTTCATTCAGCCCCGTATAGGATGTATAGATTTGTATATATACTACATAGGATGCTAAATTTTATTTCAGTTAAGAAACGCGTAGCAGAGTTTAAAAATTCTCCTTCTGGAGTTTCTGTCAATAAACGGAAATGTGTTCGCGAACTTTTGTGCTGCCCCGTATAGGATCTACAGAATTTATACACACCACGTAATAGACAAAAAGCGAGTTAAATTTAAAATCGCGTTCAGTAACTTAAAACACACTTCCAGGAATTATTGTTAACAGACAGTAGAGAATTCTTTTGTGTGTCCCTGTCAATGAACGATGACTGCTATACACACAATATTCTGTAGTAAGCCTCTTATAATGCACCTTAGTGATATATATAAATTTCAATGCATTTAAAATAGTGAAACATTATTTAAATAAACCGCAGACGATTTTTCTCCATAGACGTAATGTAACAGAATTCTTTTGACTGTCTCTGTAAAGTAACCATAAGTGCTATGCACATACTATTCCATATTAAGCTTCTTGTAATACATCTTAGTGATATATATCAATTACAATGTGTTTGCAATTGTGTAACATCATTAAAATAAACCGCAAATGATTTTTCCCCATAGACCGCAATGTAACGGAATTCTTTTGAGTGGCCCTGTAAAAAACTATAAGTGCTACGCACTTCAGTTGAAATAGGGAACGTGCTATGGATAACGACAATAACATATAAAAATTGCAAGGCAATCCGAGCATATTTACGGGAGTTAGAGCACGGACAGACGGCAGACAGCTGACAGCCAGACAAACCAAAGTCATAAACACTTTTCAACTAGGTTGGAAAGTATTAAAAAACGACGCAATTTCAATTTTAGGTTCGTGAAGCTCCTTGACGTTTTAAGCACCATCTCTTCAAATGAAAAATATTTGTCCATGAATTTAATGAGAAAATGGCATCAATAAAGATTAAAAAAAAAAAAAAAAAACTCCACTATTTCTGTTTTTCCCGCAATAGTGGGAGTAATCCGATTGCCACCACTGAAGAAATTTCATAAAAAACCTTTAAAAATAAAATTTAAATATAAAAACGGGAATATTTTAAAAAATAGCTAGTTGCTGGAACATCTACAAATTAGCAGCTTTCATTTAAAACAATATTTAACAAAATTGGCTCAGTAGAAAACTCAGGGTAGATGATTCAATTAATCAGTCATTTAATCAGTCGTTTCATAAAATCGTTTCATAAACTCGTTTCATAAACTCGTTTCATAAGTTCGTTTCATTAGGATTATATATATATAGGGTAGATTTATAATATATTATCTTTGTACTTCATATTATTATAATTACTTCATAACCAAATATAAAACTGCTGTGCATTTTTTTAATCGCCTCAAAAATTGTCAAGTCTAATCTTCGACATGACAGTATAACTTTTCTTCCTTTTCCTTTTTTTTTTTTTTTTTTTTTTTGGTACTTCTCTATTATCCCGTCGACCACTTTTCATAGCAAAAAACTATCGCCAAACTGTAAGATTAAACGCCAAAATAAAGTCTCAGTTACTTGATGTCAGAAACATTATACGTGTTTGCTATATCATCAAGTGGTTTTTAATTCGCCATTTGCGTGCATTTTTTATTATGTTTTACAGATTTATTAGTTATTTCATTAGTTAAAATAACAATTGTGTCCTTAAATTCTTATATTTTATTTATTTATTTATTTTGATATTCCAATGGCAACGTTCTCCCGTTTATTTGGCGTACAGTTTGGCAATAGTTTTTTGTTATGAAAAGTGGTCGACGGGATAATAGAGAAGTAGCTTTTTTTCAACTTTTTAATAAACTTTTTTGTTTAATTAAGCGTCAATTTTTAAAATGATCTGTTGAGCTATATCTAACACGACCATAAAAATTGAAAAAATAGTCCTTTTTCAAAAGCAATCTTAGAGGAACCCTTCTTTAAAAAACAAACATAAAACAAATCAATAAAATAAGAATCATGGTTAATGCCAAAATGTCATGAACTTAAATTAGGTGGAAAAAATCCTTATTTTGTTTGAAGCAACAAATTTATTGCACGTACTATCTTTGCCTTGCTAGAATATGTATTAATTTCAATTTATTTATTTCCGTAATCGATAATATTTTTAAATATCTATGAAACAACTATTGAACTAACCTACGTGTTATTTTTGGCTTACCGAAACTATTGTTTTTCGCAGTAAAAAAATATCGGAAAAATACAATTAAATACAATTATCTTCTTTCGTACAATAATGAAAATAATGAATTTCTTGAAGGTTTGAAATTTTGTGTGTTCTACATACATTTGATTTTAACAGAATAAAATACTGTTTCACGATGGAAAGTTTGTGAAATTATTGTACAGTAGCTTAAATATAGTTTAAATTATTTCTCTTTTATAAATTAAAAAAAATAATAATTTTAATATTTTGAAAAAGTTTTTATTTTGTAAATCTTAAATTAATGAATAAAATAGATACAAATAAACAGCAAATTCACTCAAACGTTTATATTTGAAATAAAAAGTTTAACAATAGAAAAAATTCCTGTTGGACAGTATCCATCTTCGTAAAATGTGTGCTGCGAAAATGTGCATGTAAAAGCTATCATAATATATATATATATACATTCATCTGAGAGAAACTTAAAATAAGTTATTAAACATAATTTTCGCTTTGAAAAAGAAATATTAGTGCAAAAAGCTGAAAAGTTATCAATCTCTTTCTGCCATTCAAATCTTCAGATCTTAACTTGGGGTTTGTGAATATGGTTGCCAATTTGGCCTCTGATCGTATTCAGAAATTTAAAATTCATACCAAAATTTTCGAATAATAAATATACAAGATGCAATATGGTCACGTATTTCGTGATCATATAAAGTACAAATTCTTCTTTCGGTATCAAATCAGAATTTTTGACTAAAAAAAGAGACCAAATTGGGACACCTGATGTGAGTTTCAATGTTGCTTAAATATACGTGCTATTGGTGGCAATGTTAATTTTTTTAAGTGGGCATTTCTTGAAGTTCTACCCATACATTTTAATAATATCACTCGGTTTTTATGACTATATATATATACTTTTGAAAATTAAACGCTATCTCAGTTCTCATTGATTAAGAATGTGGGGTTTTATTTTCAATATAATGTATTACTGCCGAAAGGTAATAGATATAGTAGTTAATTTCAAGAAATTCTTAGTCATTATATGTTTAGAACGAATCAAAGTAGCGGAATTCTGTTATTATATTCTTACACTTTTAATTTTATCTTATTTCAGGTTTTAATATCTTGCCGGTGTCACCCGAATCCAGTTCGAGACACCCAAACGAATTCCCGAACTGATTTTGGGGAGGTGCAAAATCAGTGATTCTTTTCCATTAGTTCTATTTCATTTTTCAAATGTGTAATGAAATTTAATTTACATTAGATAATAGTTAATAGATAATAGTTGAATAAAGTTTGAGAATAAACCATTAATTGTATATATAAATATATAATATATTATATATTAAATATAGTAATATTAAATAATAGAAATATTAAATATAGTAATTATGTAATTTATTTTATTATTATTTTTAAATATAACTTATTTCTAACCTATTTATTGGTGTAATGCACAAAATTAAAGAGAAAAAAAAAGTTTCTGTTTTTTATATATATTTCTCAAAAATATTCCACAGGCAAGATGTTAAAAATGTATTTAATTACTACATTAAACACGTGAGTATAAAACATCACAGATTTACTGAATGGCGCATACAAATGTCAAATTTAACATTTATACATACATTAAAATTAAAAATATCGACGTTTCGACCAACTTCTATGCTCATCCTCAGAAAATATTTTCGCGAAATATTATATTATAATTAATATTATAATATATAATTATTAGCTATACTTAATATTATAAAGGAGTAAAGATTGTTTGTTTGTTTGTTTGTTTGTAGGGGGTAATCTCTTGAACTACCGAACCGATCTCAAAAGTGATGGGGGCAAATTGATGGTGACAACCCCTGCTCTACCATAGGCTATATTTTATGTCGGTGCCACTAACCCCAGGGGGGTGCAGGAGCGAAAAATGTTCTAAAATTGCAATTTTTTTTATACTGAAGGAGCTAGAAATTTGAAATTTGGCATTGTAGTAACTTATAAGATGTAAATGCTCTCTAAGAACAAATTAAAAAATGAAATTTAAAAAGGGTGAAATGAGTGAAAAGTGTTCTAAAAACATTCTAAATTACAATTTCTGTGGAATCTCCGGAACTATAGAACCTATTTCAAAAGTGATGGTGGCAAATTGATGGTGACAACCCCTGCTCCAACATAGGCTATACTTTATGTTGGTGCCACTAACCCTAGGGGGGTGCAGGAGCGAAAAATGTTCTAAAATTGCGTTTTTTTTATACTGAAAGAGCTAGAAATTTGAAATTTGGCATTGAAGTTACTTATAAGATGTAAATGCTCTCTAAGAACAAAATTTAAAAAAAAATCGAAATTTAAAAGGGGGAAATGAGCGAAAACCGTTCTAAAAACATTCTAAATTACAATTTCTATGGTATCTCTGGAACTACAGAACCAATTTCAAAAGTGATGGAGGCAAATTCATGGTAATAATACCTGTTCCAACATAGGCTATATTTTATGTCGGCGCAATAATCCCACGGGGGTGCAGGAGCGAAAAACGTTCTAAAATTGCACTGTTTTTTATACTGAAAGAGCTAGAAATTTGAAATTTGGCATTGTAGTTACTTATAAGATGTAAATGCTCTCTAAGGACAAATTAAAAAAAATTCGAAATTTAAAAGGGTGAAATAAGGGAAAAGCGTTCTAAAAACATTCTAAATTACAATTTCTATGGAATCTCTGGAACTCTACAGAACCGATTTCAAAAGTAATTGTGGCAAATTGATGGTGACAATCCCTGCTCCAACATAGACTATATTTTATGTCCGTGCCACTAACCCCAATGGGGTGCAGGAGCGAAAGGTGTTCGAAAATTGCGACTTTTTTATACTGAAGGATATGGTTTATACGATTGATCATAAGTAACTTCAATAAAATCTTATGAATAAAATGTACCCAACTAAATTATTTTAATGTATTGGATACTTATATGTTTGTCAGGAGGAACTGCGAATATCCTATTTCAATTGATAATCTTTTTGCACATCTTTTTGAATTTCTAAAAATTTAAAGTTTTTTAACGGGTTGGAAGGGGTGGCGGATGTTGCTGGCCAACGAACTCGGTCGAGACCTTGGTATGTCCTATATACATACTCAGTCACATCCAAATCGGTTCATAAATAAGAGAGTTACAGCATGACATATGCCAGATATATATATATATATATATAAATCAACATTTGAAAGGAGGGTGGTTTGGGGGTGTGGGGGTCATGATCGGTGAAAGTATACCAAAATTTTTTGGAATTTCTTTCCTCCGAACTGCTGCAATAGGTAGCTTTTTCAATGAAAGCTATCTAAAAATGGTAATTTATGAATTGTAGTTACAGTTCCAAGAACTACGCCTTAATAGAGTAAATCTGGTGTATACAAATGGAAGTCCACTTTTTAACCCTTTAAATAAGTATTTTTAAAATTTATATAAAATTTTACAGCATTTTGAAAAAAAAAAAAACCTTTTTTTTCTGCTTATCGAGAATGTGAAAAAAAGAATATCGCATGTGCAAAATTTTAATAAGAGATACGAAAACAATTTTGGATTCATAAAATTGGCACATATCGCCTACCCGTTTTCATCATAAAGAACAAGAAAACAAATCATGCGTCAAGCATAGATTATGAAAAACGTTCTAACACATTCAGAATATTGAAACAAAACTTAACAGTATAGTATGGTGAATAGATAATGTCCAAGTAAAAAACTTAGAAAACGCATGTCGGATTCCACATCTCCGTCCACACAACTTCGAAATAAATCCGGTCGTTTGATATACTGCCACCACCGATATGAATACGTGATATCGGGCACGATACTTGATGTATATTCAAGAAAAACCTAACTCTTTCAATTAAAGTTAAAGTAACAATTTATTAACAATATTTACACTTAAACTCGTATGTAAATTATCCGGTTTAACACTAAATCAAAACAATTACAGAAAACGCTCTACGTGTACCGTTAGACTACATCAATTCATTCCGCACTGAGATTTCTATTCATCTCACACCCGCTCTATCTTTCTTTCGAGAGATACCGTTAAACACACGTGGCTCAGATCATCCACTCTCAACGACCTTACTCCTTCACTCCCACGTTCGAACTCACCCCGGTCTCAACGCTCATTCCCCGAGCAACCTTCACACTTCGCTGCTACGTCCGAACTAACTTTCTCTCTCTCGTAAACTCCAGAGCACCCTCCTTTCTACGGGGTTTCTCCTCTGTTTCCAAGGGTCCTTGAGAACCCTTCCTCCCTCTTGACGGATCTGTCTTCCTAAACAAAAGGGTGCAATAGCTTTCTTATCTATGAAAGACAACATTGCAATGAAAATACTTCTTTCATTCTGTTCCACCTTCCTTCCACTCATATTCTGAGTCGCTCCCCTTCGGATTAAGATTCTTCTTAAACCAGCCTCTAACGGTACACAATAGATACATATACAATACATACAATATGCTAATCCCTTAAGAATAGCTTTCAACTCTTGCAGCTGTGAGAGAACCTGACAACGCATAACACATTTGAAAACCAATTACAGTCAATCACCGTCAGTAGTCAGAAAAATATCCAAAATCTTTTGTGCAGCCCTGTATATAGGATCGGCAGATTTGTATATATACAACACAGTATTTAAAAATTTACTTCAGTTAGGAAACGCATAACACAGTTGAAATTTTTCGTACAGCAAATTCCGCTAATAAAAGGAGCTGAACTCGAGTTCTTTTGTGCAACCCTGTATAGAATTTATGGAATTTATGTACGCTAAGTAATGTGTAAAAAAAAGGTTTAATTTAAAAACTCGTACCACAACTGAAAACGCAATTTCAGCAATTATTATTCAATTACTATTGATATACAGTAATGTAACATAATTCTTTTGTGTGTCCCTTTAAATGTACGATTAAGTGATGTATATGGATTTCAATATGTTTGAAATAGTGTAACATTATTAAAGAACACCACAAACGATTTCCTCCTATAGACCGTAATGTAGCGGAATTGTTTTGAATGTCTTCGTAAATCAACTATCAATGCTACAGGCTTCATTTTCAATACACAACATGCCATTGTAAATCTCAATAATATACAGTGTGTTTCTAAATGAATATCGGGGTTTTAACGCTTTGTAGTATCTATTATATAAAACTTAAAATTATACTTAATACATAACAACAACTCAAACAGTTTGTTGGTACCTGTGCATGCGCAAGCGCAAGCAATGTTTCTTACATCATCCGTTAGAAAGCGCTAGTAGCAAAAATTGTGACCATGTGACAAAATAGAAATCCATGTGATTTCTACCTGTGGGGGTTCATAAAGGATCGTGTGTATGTACCTCCACTACCAGCTGACTTACCCGACCTAAGAAACAGGATAGAGGCAGGTGTTGCAACAATTACACCACAAACACTAATTAACGTTTGGGAAGAACTGAGCTATCGACTTGATGTGTGCCGTGTGACGAAAGGTGTTCTCATTCAACACTTGTAATCTTGTAGGTAAAACTGTTTGAGTTTCTCTTTCATTTTATGCATTAATTATAATTTTAAGTTTTATGTAATAAATACTACCAAGCGTTAAAACCCCGATATTCATTTAGAAATACCCTGTATATCAATTGCGCAAGTTGTTTTTAAATTATAAAACTCATGCGAACATAAATAAAAAATTACGTTTTATAAATTTAAATTTCAATAAAAAGGTGGGAAATAATCCCATAGCACGTTGAACATATATCGTTAGAACTGATAAATTATCTTTTAATAATAAGAAAAAAGATATTACACACAATTTAAACAATATCGCAAGTCATGTTATATTCTTTTTTTTTTATCCTTATTTAGTGAAAATATTTCTTCAATAGTTTAACAATGCAGTTTAAGATTGCTTCAGAAACGTATAGATTAAAAAAAATTCTAATTTGTAGATTTATAGATAATTCATTTTTTGGTAGAGTTTCAAATGTATATTAATATCAATCATGATTTTCGTTTTTACTAGGATGAGATGAAATCAGATCACTTGTTTTAAGTGATAAATTCATTCCTATGACAATGGAAAATGCTACTGAATTTATTTTAAATATTTTACGTAAATTTTATGCTAATGTAATAAAATCTGTAAATTCTTAAGGAAAGATCTTTTGATATAATTTGTCTTTTTCCTAAATTTAGATATTTAATTTTATTTTCAGAGATTTATTTAGAGCACTTCTGTTTGGAAAATTGTCTATTTTTAAACAAGTCAAACGTGCCTTCATCTTTGAATAAACGGCCATAGTTTTAGCACTGCGCGAGAGAATTATTGTTTGTGGTTTCTACCATTTTTACTTTAACTTTTTGTATTAGTGTAATAAAGCAAATTAAAAATAAACTTCAAGAAATTTAAAATAACTTTCTCAATTTATGTCGAGAAAAATTGTCTTCATTTTCAAAAAAAATATTTTACAAGAAAAGTTTTTTTAAAGTTATTATGTGTTCATAAAGTTATTATACTAGAGCAATCTGGTCAGGTTACTTTAACAGAAATTTCAAGAATTTCAAGGTTCTTATGTTTTAAGATAAAAATATATATAAAGTTTGTTATACTATTAAATATGTATAGGAACAAATTGATAGAAATAGGTGTACACTGAACGCCATACGTATTAATGGAAAGTGGATATAAAATACAGTCCTTGACAATTGGTAAGGTACAGAGACATTTTTCGTCATAACTAATGATAGACATCGTTTAAAGAAATGAGATTTAGTTTATATTTAATAGATGCCGTAATGTATCTTTATTATGGAAAACTATACAGATATTTTTACATGGCAAAGCAAGATGCACAAAAGAACAAAATATGCTTCTTACGGCATTTTCCAACAGTTACGAAGTTGTTCTGCGCAAAAAATAAAGCAACACATACGATTCTTTGAGAATGTAGTATGACCTCCACCGACACTGATGCACATTTTGCATCATTTGTTCATACTGTTCACTAAACTGTTGAGAAGAGCTTAAGAGAATTCTTCCCCATTCGTTTCACAGGGCAATCTTGAGATCTTACATGGTTCGAAGATAGTTCTGTTTTTGAAAAACGTCTACCGAGTGCATTCCAGACGTGCTCTGTAGGATTTATGTTCAGAGAATAAGGAAATAAAGTCAATATAATCTCCTGCTACTATGGAGGCCACTTGAGTTGTCTTATTTGGCCGGTCATGTTTATCCATGAACGGAAATTTCTGACTAACTACACCACGGGAAAATATATATAACCCTGGATAATGTCTGTGCAATAGCATTGCGATGCCATTGTGCATTTTGCAAATATGTGAAGCATAATTCTGTCATTGTACCTGATAACCGCTCATGCAAACATTCTGCGGCCATAGTTATCGGTGTCCCAGACATTCTGGTGATGGGAAAGAATTCCTTTCTCTTTCCATATTAGCTTGTGGATAGAATCACTGTTTATGTTGAGGAATGATTTTTTAGAAAATACGATTCTGGATCAATTTTTCTGACCCAAACGAATGCGCACCTTACAACGATGTAAACGTTCCTTACGATGATGTGCTCATAGTGGAATGCATGTAGAAAGCTTCTGTGCATTTAAGCAAACATTATTTAATCACCGAGAAATGGGTCTTGCAGACACTACCAGTAGCGCTCCTAAGGTCTGAGGTTATCTAACCTGTAGTATCATTTATGTTCCTCTTGGCCACTGGACAGACATATCTATATTCTTGAGGTGTGATGATATTACCGCGGCCTCCAGAATGTCTTCTTGCAGCATCTGTCTATCCAGAAGTTTTTTAAACCACAAGATTACACTCTTCGACATTTCTCTTGCTTTCGTATCTTGAGTAACACTTTGCACTATATTGAGACATCCAACTGCCATGATTGTACATAATCAAATGATGTCTTACAAACATTTAACAGTCAAACATGTTATTACATTTAAGATTTATCTGTCGTCTAAAAAGACATTTACTGCTCTATCTTCAGAAACCGACAAAGTGACTTCCCTCTCAAATGTTATAACGTGCAATTTCAAAGAAGGAAACCACGTGGTTGCACTGCCTTTAATACATACAAGAGACTTTGACTTACAACGTCCTCTACCACTGTCTTTTGTGTGTTTGCACTTAATGAAACCCAATTTTGCAAAAATTCGTTGTTGCTTAGCATTTGTGAAACAGTGTAAAAAAGAATGCTTCGGGAAAATCAGTTACGTTTTGTTACAGGGTTAATCATAAAACAAATACAATTTTACTGGGTGAATTTTTTAAGACGCAACCGTGATTTGAAAACGTAAAAGAGAGAATTTCAGCTGCTGGTTTGGTAACACTGAACTAAAATAAGTAAGTTCCACGAGTGCCGTTCTACTCGGTCCTAGGTTTCTGTGTTACATAGTACGTTGAATTTGGTGTTAGTAGACATGAGTTTTGACTTTGTTCTTGTTATTGAGCATTATTTTGTATCTCACTTGGACCGAAGCATGCAAAGTAAGTTTTCGTATGCATTTCCAGATGAACAAGTACAGAATAAAATCACTATTATACGAACTGTCGTCCGTTGTCGTGTGCACGCAACATACAGAAACCATCGAGACAACAAAGTAAACGGAAATTAACCCAGGAAAAATTGACCAACCTTTGTACTGGGAGACATCTACTAAATGCACACCACCTACACCTATCCCCTGGAAAATCAGAGGTCCTTACATTCGCCAAGCCACGCAAGCTGGAGCGCGAACCAACAATGCGGATTAACGGAATTGGCTTGCACCATGTAGCACATATGAAAGTCTTAGGCGTCACTATATATAAATATTAAACCTGGACAGCACACCTCAACCAACTTAAACTCATATTAGTCAAACACCACTACAATTCATCAAAACTTAGGGAGAAATCTTGAAGGATCAATAATAACATGCTAAAACTAAGGTACAATACAATTATAGAAAAGATTATTCTTTATGGGGCTGGAATTCGGGGAGGTAAACTAACAAAAACAAACAAACAAAAATTAACATCAATTCAAAGACCATTCCTGCTGCAACTGTCATGTGGTTATAAAACCATCTCAACCGTTGCACAATATGTAATTACAGGTATACCACCCATATTCTTAACATTATAATATGAATACAAAAAGAGCAGAATCCTACACCTTTCACACAGTCAAACAGTAGAACAGTATTTTCCCTCCAAAAGCATCGAACGAATAGTCCATGTTTGGCAATTACATCCAGCAAAAGAAACATCACGTCTTCAAATAAATACAGATCGTAACACGTACACACCATCCACATTGCCAACAATTTTTACTGATGGATCTCGAACAGCAACCGGCGTGGCATCAGCTTACTGTGTCACGGAAGATGCTTCGATCATCCACCAGTGGGGCTGCAGACCGGACGACAACAACACGGTGTATCAGACCGAGCTATATGCCATCCTCCAAGCACTCGAATGGATCCACGCACAAACAGACACAACCCTGTACTGGATATATAGCGACAGTCTGTCTAGTCTGCAGGCAGTTAATTCCCACAGAACAAAACACCCACTAGTTCTTGATATAAAGAAAAGGCTATTAACTATCATAAGCCACGCATGAATTGGTCATGTGTCCGCGCGCAAGGGCATATTTGGCAACGAGTTGGTGGACCGGACACTCAAGCAAAAGAAGCCACAAAAAAACTCAACATCGATCACCACCTTCCACTCTCATATAACTACATCAAACGATCATTAAAATCAAATATTTTAAAAGACTGGCAAGTACATTGGACCACCTCAACCAAAGGCCGACATACTCATACGATAATCCCCAAAGTCTCCTACACACTATATTACTTCACCACACTGCTGCTTTTCTTACTGGTCATGGACCCTTCCGCCAGTACCTACACAGATACAAATGTGCATATTGAGACCAATGCGAGTGCGGGTTGGGTTGGGTTGATTATTGACGGCCAATTATCTACACTTGGGATATAGGCCCGGCGGAGTGCCCTCCGTGGGGGTCTTTCTAAGGGAACCAACCTAACCCGTATTTACACATGGATAAATCCACGGCTCGAAGAAAACCACGAAAACTCCGAACGATTAGGCCGATGGGCGCGATTGGGATCGAACCCAGCACCTCCCGTCTACCAGCTTCGAGAGAAGAACCTCTCAGCCACTGGTGGGGCAATGCGAGTGCGGTGAACAGGGTACAGCGTCACACCCATATTTTCACTGCACACTGACAAGCCAATGGCATCTTAGGTGCACTCAAAACCCTCCAAAACATTGGCTCGCTAATATCCTAACTCACCCACTTCTAAAGAGGAAACTAAAAAGCATTTTTGACCACTTAGCTTACCTTTAAAATTTAACTTAGGGAGTCCGTCTGTCGGATCACAATTCTTCAAATCTCTGCCCTCTGTCATGCGTACATCTCTGGCAGAGAAACGCGCGCTTGCCGTGAAGAGTTCTTCCGGCCCAAAAGTTTCCACCACCTACTGATGCCCCACACTGCCCAGTGTCGCGTGAGAAAATCTCTTTTCCGGTAGTGATGGACCACTCCTGTAAAAGCCTCAATCAGTCCCTGTCACTTGCTCGCTATTGGAGCACTCCTGGCAGGGTCGCCTGTATTATATTTCTTTGTTATGTTTATGTTTTGCCGCTCATTGTCGCGTTTCCCGGCGGCATCAACTACGCCTGAACACTGTAACTTTTTTTAGACCTTAATAAAGGGACCGGGAGGGATACTATGCTCTACAGATTTGGTTTCCTTGTCTGAGCAGGTCCTTTTAGGCAATCAAATCAAATATTTTTTGTGACTGGTTGAATTATGTCAGTAAAGTTTTATCCTAAATTTGTGTTTTCCTTGTTCCAGGTTTCATTTTAAAAAATCAAACCTTGTACAATTTTTAGCTTTCTATTAGAGTATTTTTTAAATATTTTTCTTGATTAAAGAAATTGAATTATCCCTAGAAATAAAATTAAAAAATATATACAATAACAAAATGTTTAGATAATACATTCTATTCAAATTTTCAACTTTTACCTAATTAGAGTAACACTTTCTCAATTTAACTACATTAGATAAGTTCTTAAAACATTTCATTATTTATTGATGAAACTAAGATGTATTTTCAGATTAAACGATGCAATTAAATAAGATACATAGATACATATATTTGAAGCCCTTCATTTATACACAACGGAATTATCCCTCTTAGTTTATTGTGAACAGACTATAACTATGTAAGAATTAATACCAGTAGAGTAATTTATTGAAATACTAAATAAAATAATCACTCGCGTTTAAGGAATATGAGTAGTTTTCTATTGGTAATTTATTTTGAATTAATATAAAATTATTTAAAACATTTTATAGGGTGAGATTAAAATTATTATTTTTTTTATAAATATAAAGAGGGTATTCCAGGATATGTTTGGGGTAAAAATTAAGCCTTTTAAAGGACCATTCACAAAGTTTTTAGTCTTGAAATAGAACCTTTAAAAAAAATTTAACCATAAAACAGCACTCTTTACTAAATTCTTTGTCTTAAATGTATATTATTCATAAATGTTTTCATCTCTAAACTGAAATATTCACATACTTAATCATTTTAACCCTTTGAGGGGCGGTGGTATATATTATATACCACCTAATTTTAATCCGATACAAACCAGAAACTTTTAATTAAATTTTACTTTTTTTACTTTGACGAGAAAAAGTTGAAAAATTGCTTATTCTTATTTTGAACTAAATTCTTTCCTAAATTCCGGTGGGAATTCAACGTTACAGGAGCACAAGTGCTTGCCCCTAAAAGGGTTAATAGAAAATCTGATATTCACCCCAAAACTGAAGTTGCCAAATAACCTCTTATCTAGATTTTTTTTAATATAAAAGATCTTGTTGAAAAATAGATAAACAGGAACCTGCATATAACGATAATTTCAAATTCACATTTCATTCACATTACACAAGAAAAATAGATAAACAGGAACCTGCATATAACGATAATTTCAAATTCACATTTCATTCACATTACACAAGAAAAATAGATAAACAGGAACCTGCATATAACGATAATTTCAAATTCACATTTCATTCACATTACACAAAAACACGAACTTGTTGAAGAAATCTCCACAGAACCCCGATATTTAAAAATGACGATTGTGTTGTATTTATTAACTGTATGTTTTAGTAAAAAACTTATAACGATACGATTAAATACAGGGTGGTCCTAAAATATATGTCAAAAATGTAAAGGCAAGTAGAGGGAACCTAAATAAGCAAATTTCGTATAGGAATGTGGGTGCGGAAATGCAGCGTTGAGGCAGTAGAGGGCGCTGTTGAGTTCGTCTTATGTAAGTATATTGCTGGCTTGAATCTTCATTCCCCGCACGGATTTCGAGAAATGTGCATCGTTAAATCAATGCTGAGCTTGTCGACATGCATTTCATGTATGGGGCTGCGCAAAGAAATGGAGCGGCTGCTCAAAGGATGCACACGTTCAACGGCTCTCGAACTTGTTGAAGGACTATCCTCTTACTGTGCGTAATTCTTCTTCTTGTACTGCTGGAATTCTGCGATATCTTCCAGTACCCGTATCACGCCTGGGAGCATAAAACGATCCAATCGCGTACAGCTCCCGGTGAAGGCGCTCAAACGTTCGGCTATTCGGCAGATTCCTACCAAGGAATGGCTCCATGGACATCCTTTGAGCAACCGCTCCATTTCCTTGCGCAGCCCCATACATGAAATGCATGTCGACAAGTTCAGCATTGATATGACGATGCATGTTGCTCGAAATCCGTGCGGGGAATGACGATTGAAGTCAGCGAAACGCTTTCATCCGCCGCATTCAACAGCGCCCTCTACTGCCTCAACACTGCATTTCTGCACCCACATTCCTATACGAAATATGCTTATTTAGGTCCCCTCTACCTACCTTTACATTTTTTACATATATTTTAGGACCACCCTGTATATAATTTATATAAAATATACGTGAATGAATAGTTAAGTTTATTATTAATCCTATTTTTGTTAGAGAGAATTATAGAGACGTTTCTAAATGTTCATTGAATTTTCTTAGCCAAATCGACAGTATGAACTTAAAAAAAAAAAAATACATTTTTGCATGCATTCGAAAAGTGTTCAGCAAATGTAACCTTATTTTTTTTGTCTGCGTGTGAAATCGGTATTACTTTGCAGCATTATGAAATATTTGTGTATTTGACACTAAATTCATTATAACGCTTATTGAATAACAAAATTGTACCTTTCCCTCAACAAAAAATGTCAACGCACAGTCTGCTGCGAATCGCCTAATATTGTTTTCATCGCCATCATTCATAAAGCATTCATTTCATTTAAATCTAAACTTTTCACACTTTTCATTTAAAATACATATATTAAACGCATTCCAAATAGAAGCCTTTTACTCATTTGATTTAAAATACAAAACAAGCAATATAATTTTTTTAAAGTCAATTCCTTCTTTTTAATCATAAATATATAAAATAAACACGTGCAGCATTCATGTCCCACGTTATCTTTATTGAACATTATTTTATAATCATCGTTGCGGTATTTTATTTCTGTGGCATCACTCATTTGAGATAAATCTTTCGTTTCATTTATGAAAATAATGGGGGGAATTTTTTCTCCCATTTAAAACTAAAATTAATTAATTAAATTTAATTCATGAATTAATATTTGAAAAAGCTGTATTAACATAAAGTGCCATCCACTACAAGTTAAAAAAAATTATTTGAACTTGAGTGTATGAATAGAAAATATTTTATTAATGATTGAAAATTTGAACAAGATATATATAGAGAGAGAGTGTGAGCTAATAGTAGGAATTTAATAATAATAATAATAATAATAATAATAACATAAAACAACATGATAGATTTCAAAATAAAAGCATTGTTTATATATTACTCACGCGAAAAATAAAAACTGATATTGGGGAGATTGACATCTACCAACATAGAAGTTCATTAATCTTCGAATCATCTCGGCTTCACATAAGTCCGCTCCATAAAAGGTTTAAAATAGATAAACCACTTGCGCACATAATGTCAGCTTAGCTATAAGATACAGCAGTTTGGTGCTAAACTGAAATTTGTCAGCGAATAGTAAAATTTTCATTTTATGTAGAGCATAAAATTAATATCGAGTTAAGCTAAATTTGCTTAAAGATATGTTGCAGCCGAATATACTCGGAATTTATTGTATCTTTCACTTTTTTTGTACATTAAAAACATATTTTGCAATGTGCTTTTCCAAAGACTATAAAAGGAAAAGATGATTATGAATGAAGTCTTATCGGAAATCCAAAAATAGAATCGTGTTCAATATCATGCATCTTTCTTGAATTTAAAAGTGCAAGATAATGGCATTTAGAAGTTGTGGAGTAAATGCGTGTCATATTGCAAAATCGATTAATGGAGCAGTAAAATTAATGTACAGTTGTATGAAATGTCCAGGAATTTATGGCAAAGATATGTTGCAGCCAAATATACTCGGAATTTATTGTATCTTTCACTTTTTTTGTACATTAAAAAAATATTTTGCAATGTGCCTTTCCAAAGACTATAAAAGGAAAAGATAATTATGAATGAAGTCTTATCGGAAATCCAAAAATAAAATCGGGTTCAATAGCATGCATCTTTCTTGAATTTAAAACTGCAAGATAATGGCATTTAGAAGTTGTGGAGTAAATGCGTGTCATATTGCAAAATCGATTAATGGAGCAGTAAAATTAATGTACGTACAGTTGTATGAAATGTCCAAGAATTTATGGCAAAGATATGTTGCAGCCAAATACACTCGGAATTTATTGTATCTTTCACTTTTTTTGTACATTAAAAAGATATTTTGCAATGTGCCTTTCCAAAGACTATAAAAGGAAAAGATGATTATGAATGAAGTCTTATCGGAAATCCAAAAATCGAATCGTGTTCAATATCATGCATCTTTCTTGAATTTAAAATTGCAAGATAACGGCATTTAGAAGTTGTGGAGTAAATGCGTGTCATATTGCAAAATCGATTAATGGAGCAGTAAAATTAATGTACAGTTGTCTGAAATGTCCAGGAATTTATGGCAAAGATATGTTGCAGCCGAATATACTCGGAATTTATTGTATCTTTCACATTTTTTGTACATTAAAAAGATATTTTACAATGTGCCTTTCAAAAGACTATAAAGGAAAAGATGATTATGAATGAAGTCTTATCGGAAATCCAAAAATCGAATCGTGTTCAATATCATGCATCTTTCTTGAATTTAAAAGTGCAAGATAATGGCATTTAGAAGTTGTGGAGTAAATGCGTGTCATATTGCAAAATCGATTAATGGAGCAGTAAAATTAATGTACAGTTGTCTGAAATGTCCAGGAATTTATGGCAAAGATATGTTGCAGCCAAATATACTCGGAATTTATTGTATCTTTCACTTTTTTTGTACATTAAAAAGATATTTTGCAATGTGCCTTTCCAAAGAGTATAAAAGGAAAAGATAATTATGAATGAAGTCTTATCGGAAATCCAAAAATAAAATAGTGTTCAATAGCATGCATCTTTCTTGAATTTAAAAGTGCAAGATAATGGCATTTAGAAGTTGTGGATTAAATGCGTGTCATATTGCAAAATCGATTAATGGAGCAGTAAAATTAATATACAGTTGTCTGAAATGTCCAGGAATTTATGGCAAACAGAAACGGGAAGATAGGACTGATTTACGTATGTAAATAATTTCTGTGTAATATAAAAAAAAACATTTTTAATTGTAATTTCAACATTTGAAGCTATTTTTTACAAATGTTTACGATATTAACATGAATGAACAATATTGATTCTTTGACACATAAAACAATATTTCCAGAACTAAGAATAATGTTGATGTGTGTATCTGTGTAACGTAGTTTTAGGCTATAATCGGAAAGTTTTATTAAACTCTAATAAAGGTAATAAAAGTATTGAAGTTTACAAAACTTAAATAAAAGAATGTGGAGAAAGTTTTTAAATGAAAAATGAAGAAAAGTTTATTATTTTGTGTCTCTAAGTGAATTCATTTGCATATTATCACATCTTTCAAAGAAATCTGTAAAATGTTACATTCAGTGTAGATAGATATTTGAAATTTAATTACGTATTTGGCAAAAGATGCAGTATAATTGTTAATAATTAATAAATTACAAACTAAAAAAAAGGTAATTTTAAAAACAATTTAGATTGTCTGAAATTTAAAAGTGCCAGCTCTTTTTGTTCAAATTGATGTCACGATGAAACTATGTCATTGAAATTATTAATATTGGAATGATCAGCACCATTGTTACTCTGATAATTTTATTTTTTAGTCATACTAACATTAACTAGTAAATCTACAGATCAGAGGCCTCAACGTCAGCTCTACAAATCCCTCATTTTTAACATTATCTGTATCTTCTTATGTGACCTATATTCAATTTACGCATTCAACGTTTTCATTATTTTCATTTGGACAACCGATTTGGTAATAATTTTTTAGTAGTTAAAATAAATTCTCATCTATTTCATTTAAAAAAGCATATTAAAAACTTATGTAACCCGAAAAATAGCTATTTTTAATAAAATTTCGCGTCAAAATAATGCGATTCACTTGAATTTTCCTTTGTTGATATTCTTTGAAATAGAGTTGCTTAGCAACCATTTAATAAAAGAGAGAAAAAAAATGCATTGGAATCTTTTGTAAAAAATGAGAAATTAAAATGTTTGATATATTTCGAAATTAATGCATAAAATGTCCTAATAATTTATTCAATTAATTTCGAAATTCTAATAAATATATTGGCAAATTTTCAAAGCGATAGGATTTAATTAAGATCTCCATTTCGTAAATTTAGATTCCATAATTAAGCATTTACAATTATCCCAATGCGACATTTTCTTTTCGGTGAATGTTAAAATTTAAAAAAATCGTCTGACTTTCCATTGAAAAGCATTATGACCTAAAAAGAAATGTTCTATATTTTTCGAACGAATGAATCAAATATAACTAAAAACTATACAGCTAATTCCGGGTACCTCACCAAAAATCAGCCTAATCGAACTTTTTTTACGGCAGTTATCGCGGAACAGACAGACAGACAGACAGAAACCAAAAACTTTTCGCGTCTCCACAGTGAGCCTTCACTGACGTTTCGGCAATTATTACATATATACTTATACTACAGCGCCTAGAATAAATAGTGTGGAAACCGGCAAATGGTGTAATGCTTTAAAAAGTGCTAAAAAGTTGTAGCCTATAAATGTGCAACGGTGCTCTTACGAAGCCTACGATAATGTTGCAACCAGAGACAAAAAAATGCGTATCACGTTTTTTAGCCATGCTTTCATAATTTAAAAAAAAAACTTATAAAAATCACTAAGTCAGAGGAGAAAATGATATAATTTAAGTATTTAAAATACTTACCACCAGCCGAAACATTCTAATACAATGTCAAGAGCTAGCAGATGGCGCTGCGAACCCATCCTAATATTTTCAGCAACGTTGTACATTTATTGGATACATTTTTTTAGTGCTATTTTGTAGCCGGTTTCCACACTATGTATTCTAGGCGCTGTACTTATACGCATATAAAATAATTCGAAGATTTCAGAAATTAAAAACGTTAAATTAAACACGGTTTATGCAATAATATTCTGACATTCTTATGAACTTCTTATTCTATTTTTTAGATTAAAACAATACATTTCTTCAGGGGGGATCTGCCCCCCTGAACCCCCCGTAATCTTATTACATTTATATTCGTGATTTCCTACTGTTTGTGTGAATGATTCTAGTATATCTTGGATTTCGTTCTACACAGTGGTTTTATTAGGATAAGCAAAAATTCAGAAAATAATTTCATGTTATCCTAGTACCTAAATAGCAATATTTACTTACCTGCCAACCACGAAACACTCGTATCTGATAGATAAGTTGAATAATATCTCGTGTACAAAAGCAACTTATGGAAATGTAAACTGAATCTACTGTATTTCACTTATATATCTATTGCAGAAATCTAGTGTTATTACAATTTTTGTTTCGGAAAAACAGTTTTGATGGTCATTCTATAATATTTATTTTACATACGTACATCTTGTTCTAACTCGATGGCAATAGCATACTAAAATCTCTCAAAAATAGGCTTATTTGAAAACTTTTAAACCTATTGTGTAATCATTCATAATCGTGCCCACTGTCAATTCACTAAATAGCAACCGTGATTTGGCGCTATAAAGTATTTTTTGTGATAACTTTTTATGAACTCAGTTTCCAGTAATTGTGCTATTTCAGGCTGTATGGATGCGTTTTACTACGCTAATTTCTTTAGATTAGCCATCTCGTTGTACGAGATATTATATCCTATTTTAAAAATAATACTAATTTTCAACCACGAATAATCCACATCTCTTCCAGAAATGAATAATATCTTATGTAAAAATGCTTCGGTTATCATTCTGTAGTTAAAAAGTAACTTGTATCAAAATAAATTCTCATTTATTTCAATAAAATATTAAAATCACCCAATAAAATATTGGGGCAAAATAGTCTGAATTATTTGAATTTTATTATTTTGATATTCTTTAAAATTTAGTTGCTAGGTTACGGTTAAATTAAAGAGGAAAATAAAAATAAATGCATTTTAAAAATTGCAGAAAATGATAGAATAAAATGTATTATATTATTAGAACAGATGTATAAAATTGCACCAAAAATTATACACCTAATTTAAAAAATCTGACGAATGTATTAACAAAATTTCAAATTAATTTGAATAATTTAAGACCTGACTTGATAAATTTTAGCCTTCATAACTTACCGTTTAAATACATTAATCAAATGCGACATTTTATTTTCAACGACTGAAAAAATTCAAAATCGTCTGAATTCCCATAGGAAAGCATTATGATAAAAAAAGAAATGTTCTATATTTTCCGAACGAATGAACCAAATGTAACTAAAAACTATACAGCTAATTCCGGGTATCTCACCAACATACCTACCAAAAATCAAACTAATCGGATCATTTTTACGGCAGTTATCGCGGAACAGACAGACAGACAGACAGACAGACAGACAGACAGACAAACAGACAGAAACCAAAAACTTTTCGGGTCTCAACAGTAAGCCTTCACTGACGTTTCGGCAACTATTCCTAAATCTTAAGAATCCACGCAGAAACCATGAAATGCAAATGTATATTTAAATTTTCTTTCCAATAAAAGAAAAATCTAGAAAAAGAAAAATTTTGTCGATGATTTAAAAATCTAATATAATTTAAGTTTATATATTTAGGAAAATCCTGTACGATATTGGAAAAATATATAGCTAAAGATAACCATAATGGAACTTCAGTGTGGGAGTCTGGGAGTAATTGGAAATTTTGCCAAATTACCCAGTTAACGGTAGGATAACCTTACATTTTAGAGAATTATTTATAACATGAAATTCGGTGATGTTTCATCCTTATCGTGTGCGTGTAAGCGTTATATATAGAAGAGAAATAATTATTATTCTATAATATATATTCACTCATACATGCAATTTCAATTCTACGCCGTATGTGATGTTGACACTTGTTATTATTAAATACATGTACGTACATAAATTCATACACGCAAATACATATATACGTGTGTGTGTGTACTTCTAATATTGATTTGTTTTTCTGCGTTTTAAATATATTCAGTTTTTGTTATTGTTCAAAATTTTCATAATTTAGTTTTATGCACTTATTTTATAAACTTTCTAACACTTTGACACACTGTGATATAAACCTTATAACACTTTACTCTTAAAGTTTAAACTCATGCATTGATTGTGAATTATATCATATTGTATTTTACAAGAGTTGCTTTATTTGAGCGCATATATTTGAAATAATTGTCACATGTGTATAATGAAATAATTATATATATATATATATATAAGCGTTATAAGTAAATAAATAAATATATGTTTATATACATACATACAGTGGTGGCAAAAATTAAGAAAATATTTTTTTAAAAGTTGATTTTTAAAGCTTGACATTTCAAAACAACACTTAGTTTAGTAAGTAAATCCATAAAATTGTATATCAGTTGAAAGACAATTTAATTGAAAGTATTATGCAATAATTGTAAGAAGTATATTTCTACTGTAATTGCAGTCGTCATGAAGAAAGCTGAAACATATGGAGAAAATTAGCTATACAAAAAAAGAAAGATCGCGAAGCCATTTAATTCTTGTTTGATTAAACTTTAGCGTTAACAGCAACCTTAAGACGAACTCCTAAGAAGTTAACCAATTTTTTTAGTTTAATGATTGTTAGATTTAGTTACCGTTTATGTTAATTAGGTTTTATTTCCAGAGTTTGTACCATAAGTTTTTTCTTTAGTTGTCTCCATTGTGTTAAGGTTTTGAGTAGTCTTAGTCCATTCCAGCTGATATATGTAATTAACTTGAAACAACTCTTTTCATGCAGCAGTAACAGGAGATGAAGTTTAATTTGGTCGAAATAGAAATACTTCACCTCTTGGAAAAGATCAGGTATGAAAGGTATGATATGAGAATCATATATTAAATCTTAACTTCCCCTACTCTTTATTTAAATTATTTTTCCCATGCTTTTAGAAAATTTAATTGTGTTATCTATAAATTCAAGTAATAATCTCGCCGTAATTTATATATATAATCCCTTTTTACGGTCACTCGTCCTGGATCACTAAGATCTCACGCTCATTCGATTAAAATAAAAAGAAAAGAATTAAATCAGCACAGATGCCTTTTTTGTAAGTTTCTTTTCGAAACCAAGCTTAAAGCACGATATACTCATAATGCATTTTTGCGGCAAGTGACGCAGATAAAATTATGTCTAGCATCTCATCCAAATCAGATAATGTCCTTATTTGGTGTTAGTAATAACTCAATCATTCACGCCCAGTTCTAAAAATATATTACTGGTCGTTAAAAGGCTAAACTGTTTTGACTACAAAGATTCCATTCGCATGGGAATGTAAGCGACCGTTGCAGCCTTCTTGGCGATATTAAATTTCGAAATGAAATACGTTCTTATGCCAATAATCTGGAAACCTGGCTCGACAAATACCAGTAGTTATGCGGGCTCCATCTGAAAGTGCTCTCGCCTAGACAATCTGTTGGCAACCCTATTTGGCGAGATTCTTGTCACTCGAAATCCACGTTGAGTCACGGAAACAACTCACTCTGGCTCTGATCTGCTTGCTATCAATGTGCTCATAATAGAGCTTCTGATGTTTTCTCCCCTCTTCTGGCTTCAGATCTTTTTACGTAATGACAATCTTCTGAATAAACGTTATGATTTCTACACTGGAGTTTTTTCTTTATAATCCATCTCGAACCTGGTAACCCACTTGGATCTTTCGGCAATCACGCGCAATTGGAAACTCACCCGAACAATTAATATCTTTACAAAAGGCTTCAGTTTAAGTTCATTGATGTATTTTTGGCATTTATGAATCACATAAATTATGCCCTCATTTTGTGATCTCAATCAATACGAACACTAACACTAAGTGATACACGGAAGGTGTAATGCAAACAGAATGCGAATATTTTTCAACTCCTCTATTTGACTGCAAATTCTGTCATTACTATCCCACATGGATATATATGTCTCATCACTGCAAATAATACATACAGTCCCACTATTTTTCTGTTTAGTTAATATACATTTAATCACGGTTTTTTCCGCACATTTGTTTGATTGATAAAAATGCTCTTTTAATAGAATCCTACCATTTAAACCAAAATTCTGCAATCAGAACAGAACATTAATTTGCTCCAACTTCGTATTACATATTTCTTTAAAATAGTGGTATGCAGAGCCTCTGGACACTCATCCTGATAAGCCGGTGGTTGTTTTGTTACTATTATTTGTTTTTAGAATGTGTTAAGCAAAAGAAGCATTTTAAATTGAGAGTAACAGATATCGTCAGAAAACTACTCAGAATCCTACTTTTGTTTTAAATATGTTATCTAAATTCAAATAAAAATTAAAAATTAAAAATAATTAGTATAGTGGATAAACGAAATTATCATTAGAAGATGGAATATACTGGTTTATAAATACAGATTCCGAAAATCTTTTCAGTATCGAAACTCTATAACAAAATCAGTGCTCGGAATTCATAGAGTAAAAATACCTCATGAAAAAAAAAAAAAAAAAAAAAAAAAAAATTCTTGCCAACATTCAAATATTTACTAAAAACAAAGAAGTACCGGAGCTGAGCTCCAGCGCAAACTAAGCCCTGTCTGTGAATGATCTTGCTGGTAGCTTATGAAGCTCAACAAGACTTGTTTTTTTTTTCAAGAAAGTAATTTAAGATCTACGGTACATTATCACAGAAAAAGTAAAATGGGCTAAACAAAATTGGTTTAAACTTTTGAATTTATAGAATATAATTTTCTGTAAAAATAATGCGCCTAAGGATTTTATTTTTGGGTTGTCTGGAAAGTTCGTGCTGATTGGGAAAATCAATTCATACCAGATAATCCTGCCCGTTAATTATTAGACATTAGATCTTGGAATCAATGTCTAATAATTAAATGATAGAATTTTCAGGACAACCCAATACTTTTTAAACTTATTTTTTTATCTGACACATCCTACCTACTACACACAATGTTTGATAAATGACCGATAAACTACACAATATCAGCAAAATTGGATATGCCGAGTCCGCGGAAGAGACAAAAACCCGTTAATTAAAATGTTTTCAACTTTTTACTACTTTCGTTTTCAGTTTTCTAAAATGGTACTTTTCTTTTTATTAAATGTAATGCTAACGCTCGCTGTTATGATGACCACGGTGTATACATTGAGAACCAATGGAAGTACTAAATTGAAAAAGTCCTTCCGGCCTGTACCGGGAGGAAAAGGTAGCTTTCCTATATCTTAGTTTTAAAATTTTAACTAATGTTACACGAAAACAGCAACTTAAAATGCAAATAAAACGTTTACAAAAGATTCGTTAATACTGAATTTGAATAAGAAATTCGCCAAATTATTGAGCAATAGTCAAATTGGCTTCAATTATGAAAACTTATTTTGGTCGCCAAATTTGGCGATATTTCGCCAAATGTCGCCAAGTTTGGCGAGAATTTGGCGCTAACGGATATGAATATATAGTTTTATGCGTTTCATTGGGAAAATTATTACAACAATGAAAATTTTTGTAATGTGCTGTCTTGTTTCAAAATGTCAGCCACCCTAGAATTTCAAACTGCTCTATCTCAGCCGTTTTTTAAGATAGAGGTAAACCAAAAAATGCTTTGGAATCCTTGTATCAAGGCCTAACACGTAATTAAAAAATACATTTGAATTTTTAACTTTTTTGTATATTTATTTTAGTTTTAAATTTTTAAATGGCCGCCATGTTGAAACAAAATGGCGGACCAAGCTGGCCAACGAACTCGGTCGAGACATTGGTGAGCTTAATACACACAATTAGTTTCATCAAAATTGATTTATAAATACGAGCGTTATCGTATGACATAGGTCAGATATATATATATATATATATATATGGAGATATATATATATATATATATATAAATCAACATTTGAACGGAGGGTGGTTTTGGGGTCTGGGGGTCATGATCGGTGAAAATGTATCGAAATTTTCCGGAACTGCTTTCCTCCGAACGGCTGCAATAGGTAGCTTTATACTTTTTTGTATTGAAAGCTACCTAAAAATGATTAAATAATTTCCGAACAGGACAAATAGTTATATCTGAAAAACAAAAAGGCTTTATTACTTTCAAACTACTTAATGATAATTTCCCATGTGCTGCCATCTACGGCACTTTTATAAATTTACTAGCTGACTGCGCAACGTTGCCCCGGCAGACTGTCATTGAAAAATATAACAGTTGAGTGGAGTTCATAAAAAAAGACTGAATAATATTTATTCATACTAAAAACTTGTAAAAAAATTAAATAAGAGTTAAAATTTCAAAAGTATAAGAGTTACGTTTTAAAAATGAAACGGTCAGGGAAAATAATTATACTTACTTTTCCGTTTATACTAAAAATCCCTTTTAAAAATCAAGGCTTTGTTTACATTTTAAATTTTATATTGCTAATTGTATTTTTAAATTATACATATTAAATGCTTACAAATGAAAATGTATAAAAATATATCTATTTAATTGTTAATGTTGACAAATTATAATTACAATTTATTTGAAATAGCTTTTATTCCTGTAGATGGGAGCACCAAAAATTTAAATGTAAAAAATCGTGCATTCGGGAGTTGCCATTAAACAATTAACAAATAATCGCAATTTCTGTGCCACGTACGATAGCGTAATATATATATATATATATGTATATATATATATATATATATATATAGATAGATAGATAGATTTTCAGTGTTCACAAAGGGAGACTATTTTGGATTTGGACAGAGTTTCTAAGTTATTTCTTTAGCAAAAAAAAAATTTTTTTTGAAAAAAAAAAGTTAGAACTTAACTAAAAACCTTTAATTAAAAAACTGTAAAAAAAAAATATAAATAATAATAATAATAATAATAAGTTAGAACTTAACTAAAGACCTTTAATTAAAAAACTGTAAAAAAAAAAAAAAAGTTAGAACTTAACTAAAGACCTTTAATTAAAAAACTGTAAAAAAAAAAAAAAAAAAAAAAAAAAAAAAAAAAAAAAAAAATCAATGTTGGGTTTTAGATGTAGGGAAGTTCACGGAGGAATCTTTCGTCTTATATTCATTAACAGATTAAAGTTAAATGTTAGAAATATTTTGTCAGAAATGTATTTAATAGCTTACTTAAAACTGAAATATACGTAAGAAGGAATATATGAGGAAATTTGCTACCTTTCTTAGTATTGGAACCGTAAAATGTACTTTTCCGTGAGAATGGCCCTTACAAATTATTTTAGGATATATATACTCGAATATCAATTTAAAAAACTGACATTTCATTTTAAGATTGTAACAATTTCCATGAAAAATAGCATTTTTTATCTGTACTAAAATTTATCATGAAACATTTCTTTTCGAGATGTGAAGTGCTTATTCATTTTAAAAGGATATATTTCTTCTCGAATTCTAAAGTTTTTCAGAAAACCTTCTGTGTAATAACAAGATATGAATGAGTACAGGAAAAGAACATGAAAAGAATTTTTATTACATCGTTTGGTATTTATTAAGCCCTTGAATTGTTATATAAATATAAAGACGTTTTTCTTATTCAATAGAATTTAAAATTGATATTTCCATACTAATTTTCAATAAAAATATCTTAACCTTCTAGTAAACTATGTTTCTAAATTAAATTATTTAGAAAATAATTTAAAGATAAACATCGTTTTATTTTTTCTATACATTAAAATAATCACATAGGTTGTAGCATACCCATCAGGTCCTCCATGTTGTACCTGAGACATAGTCAGATTTTAAATACTTTATTATAATACTTTATTTTAATACTTTATTAAACACTTTATTTAAGTTGAATACGGAAGGGCTGCGATGGAGATTTCAAATTAGCCTACACTACTCTGCATTTAAAAGTAATCTAATCCGTAATTCAGTACATAATAATACAGCAAAATGAAAAGTTAATAAATTTAAAACGACCTTAGATATAGAAGACTGGCTGCTTAAATGTTACTAAGAAATAGCTTCTATTTCGAACACAACTATCGCTGCAATTAATCGATTGTCTCACAATTTCACTAAACTATATAAAAGTCACTAAAACTGGCAATACCTGGATGCTCAACACCTTTATTGAACGTTAGCTAAAGATCACTCTTGCCAAAAATGACAGCTGCTACTGAGCTAATTTCTACAATTGCGATCCCTCAGAGCACGTGATGCACTTCAATTCCCAAAACAGTAGACTGGTCTAGCAAACCTCTCGAAAGCTTTTTATCAACCCAAGACTCGTCGATACAAACTCTCAATACTGCTTTTATACGTAGAAAATTAATCAGTGTAACCTAATTTTCATAAACCTACAGCAAAAAACACTATCAAGACATTCCGAAAGCCACAACACGCTTCAGAAAACTAAAGTAAAACGAAGACTAGAGATCGCTTTTACGCACACTGTTTATTACTGACAGAATGTTGTGACTCAAAAGAAAAAGATTCCTTTTATAAGAGAGTGGCTGGTCCTCTACAACCCGCCTTCCCAGAATCTGACAAGAAAACGGATTTGGTCAAATGCACGCCCAAGTTCATTTCTTTAAATTATCAATTTGGAGCAAAAAATGCAGAATACAAATGATGGGTCAACACTTTAAAAATATTTCTTCCAAAAATTCTTTTTAACTTTATTTAAATTTCGATTCACCACGAAGTGGTCAATCCACGATATAGCAAAAACACTCTCTCATGAATCATTCTTGTACGTGCAAGTACCTTCAAACTTACATATCACGTGCAACACTAAAACTTACTAAATAACACAAAATACAAAAATTCGAAACAGAACTTCGCAGTGAAATTTTCCTTAAGTGCAAAATACTCAAATGCTGAAATTCACCGTACGCAAAATATACAATATACTTATATTAAAGACTGTTTATATTATACTATCAAGCTACGCCCGCTACGCTGGTCAATTTCTCTTAACGAAACTTTAATCAAACAAAATATTGACATTTCATAATTCACTTTTATATTTTAACAGAATAATAAATCTACTATAATTTGTGACTCGTGCTATAGCCAATATACACATCAGGACACGTCGCCCTTATCATTATCTTTTTACGCGTGAAGGTTTCGCTATGGTACTCCATTGTGAAATTTGGTAATTTTTGAAATTCAATATTTGCAAATTGACATAATCATTAGATTTGAAATTTATATCAAGAAATATACACTTTTTACGTTTCAAACACAGTTTGTCTAAAAAATTTCTGACAAATAATTTTCAAGCTATTATTTTTTTCAGTAACTAAAAAATGTATTATTTTCCGAGATTAATCTGTGGCAAAGATTAGCGAAAAACCCAGTCGTCAACAACGAATAGCTTTATATTAAAGATAATGTTGGAGCAGTGATTGTCACCATCACTTTTGAAATTGTAATTTAGCATGATTTTAGAACGCTTTTCGCTCATTTCACCCTTTTAACTTTCGAATTTTTTTTAATTTATTCTTAGAGAGCATTTACATCTTATAAGTAACTACAATGCCAAATTTCAAATTTCTTGCTCCTTCAGTATAAAAAAAATTGCAATTTTAGAAAGTTTTTCGCTCCTGTACCCCCTGGGATTGATGGCGCCGACATAAAATATAGTCTATGTTGGAGCAGGAAGTGTCACCATCAATTTACCACCATCACTTTTGAAATCGGTTCTGTAGTGCCAGAGATTCCATAGAAATTGTAATTTAGAATGTTTCTAGAACGCTTTTCGCTCATTTCACCCTTTTAAATTTCGATTTTTTTTAGTATGGTCTTAGAGAGCATTTACATCTTATAAGTAACTACAATGCCAAATTTCAAATGTCTAGCTACTTCAGTATTAAAAAAGTTGCAATTTTAGAGCGTTTTTCGCTCCTGGACCACTCTGGGATTAGTGGCACTGACGTAAAATATAGCCTATGCTGGAGTAAGGATTGTCATCAAAACTTTGCCACCGTCACTTTTGAAAAGGGTTCGGTAGTTCCAGAGATTCCATACAAATTGTAATTTAGACTGTTTGTAGAACGCTTTTCGCTCATCTCACAGTTTTAAATTTCGATTTTTTTTTAAATTTATTCTTAGAGAGCATTTACATCTTATAAGTAACGACAATGCCAAATTTCAAGTTTCAAGCTCCTTCAGTATAACAAAAGTCGCAATTTTCGAACATTTTCACTCCTGCACCCCATTTGGTTTAGGGGCACCGACGTAAAATGTAGCCTATGTTGGAGCAGGAAGTGCCACCATCAATTTGCCGCTATCACTTTTGAAATCGGTTCTGTAGTGCCAGAGAATCCATAGAAATTGTAATTTAGAATGTTTTTAGAACGCTTTTCTCTCATTTCACCCTTTTAAATTTCAATTTTTTAAATTGTTCTTAGAGAGCATTACATCTTATAAGTAACTACAATGCCAAATTTCAAATTTCAAGCTCCTTCAGTATATAAAAAAAAAATGAAACTTTAGAGCGTTTTTTGCTCCTGCACCATCCTTGGATTAGTGGTACCGACGTAAAATATAGCCTATGTTGGGGCAGGGATTGTCATAAAAAATTTGCCACCATCACTTTTTAAAAGGGTCGGTAGTTCCAGTGAATCCATAGAAATTGTAATTTAGAATGTTTGTAGAACGCTTTTCGCTCATCTCAAAGTTTTAAATTTCGAATTTTTTTAGAATTTGTTCTTAGAGAGCATTTACATCTTATAAGTAACTACCATGCCAAATTTCATGTTTCTAACACCTTCAGTATAAAAAAATCGAAATTTTAGAACGTTTTTCGCTCCTGCACCCCCTGGAAGTAGTGGCACCAACATAAAATATAGCCTAAGTTGGAGCAGGAACTATCACCATCAATTTGCCACCATCACTTTTGAAAATTGTTCTGTAGTTCCTGAGATCCCATAGGAATTGTAATTTAGAATGTTTTTAGAGCGCTTTTCGCTCATCTCACACCTTTTAAATTTCCAATTTTTTTAGAATTTGTTCTTAGAAAGCATTTACATCTTATAAGTAACTACCATGCCAAATTTCATGTTTCTAGCTCCTTCAGTATAAAAAAATCGAAATTTTAGAACGTTTTTCGCTCCTGCACCCCCTGGGGGTAGTGGCACTGACATAAAATATAGCCTATGTTGGAGCAGGGACTGTCACCATCAATTTGCCAACATCACTTTTGAAAACGGTTCTGTAGTTCCAGATATTCCATAGAAATTGTAATTTAGAATGTTTTTAGAACGCTTTTCGCTCATCTCACCCTTTTGAATTTCCAATTTTTTTAGAATTTGTTCTTAGAAACCATCTTATAAGTAACTACCATGCCAAATTCCATGTTTCTAGCTCCTTCAGGATAAACAAAATCGAAATTTTAGAACTTTTTCGTTCTTGCACCCCCTGGGGGTAGTGGCACCGACATAAAATATAGCCTAAGTTGGAGCAGGAGCTATCACCATCAATTTGCCACCATCACTTTTGAAAATTGTTCTGTAGTTCCTGAGATCCCATAGGAATTGTAATTTAGAATGTTTTTAGAACGCTTTTCGCTCATCTCACCCTTTTAAATTTCGAATTTTATTAGAATTTGTTCTTGGAGATCATTTACATCTTATAAGTAACTACCATGCCGAATTCCATGTTTTTAGCTCCTTCAGTATAAAAAAAATCGAAATTTTAGAACGTTTTTCGCTTCTGCACCCCCCTGGGGGTAGTGGCACCGACATAAAACATAGCCTATGTTGGAGCAGGGATTGTCACCATCAATGTGCCACCATCACTTTTGAAATCGCTTCAGTATTTTCAGAGATTACCCCCTACAAACAAACAAACAAACAAACAAACAAACAAATAAACAAAAAAACAATCTTTACTGCTTTATATTATTAGTATAGATTAATTTTGGTGGGCACAACAATAAGCCGAATATAAAATTACTATCGTTAATATCATTTATTGCTAAAAGCTGTCAATTTAATGTTAGGTATTTAATAAATGTATGCTAAATTACTGTCTTGTATTATTTTAGTTTGATTTTATCTTGTTTATCTTTTTTTAACGATGTTAAATATTTATTAAATGTGCAATTAATTATCGCTTTGAACACAATTGACGATTAACAACCATTTTTACCTGACGTCATGGTGACTTTGTTAGAAGGTCGGGGTCTAGGTGTTAGTTTGCCCGTGTACCTGAATTCGGAATGTTAGCTATTTTACGAGTACGAATTGTGGTTATAACATATATATATATATTTATATTTCATTTTTAATACCACATACCATTTTTAATAGTGGTACTTTTATCTTAGCCGTGCAGAGACGATAAATTGCGAAATATTGTTTCCATACCGTATTCATAATGCTTTCATTTCATTTAAAATATCTGGAGGCACGGCAGTGCCTCCGCCAAGTCGAGAGAGGACAGCCGTAAGCATACTTTTCTGGAAGCAACTCAGGGCACTTTTGACCCCCCCATATCTCCGCGCTGGAGTATCCCAAAAATTTTAAACTTCAATTATAGAGAGTATTTGGCCCACAGGACCAAAATTTAAAATTACAACTTTCTGTCTTTTCTAGTTCAGGCGATATATGAACTCAAACATTCGATTTTTTGTCACTTCTTACTCACTCGTTCACGCGTCATCAAAAAGATTGGGTAGATCCCGTAGCTCCAGAAACTTGACATTTGGAAAAAAGGTAGTGTTTAGGATACAAAGAAAAGAAAAATTATAAAATCCAGAAAATTCGAAAAAAAAACATTCGAAAATTCAACAAATTCCATCAAAATTGAAAATTGAAAATAATACGATCTTGTAGTCTTGGAAACTTAAGATTTGGTGTGAAGGTAGTGTTTAACATCCAGAAAAAGAAAACATCAAAAACACCAAAAAAATCGAAAGCAAAATTGAAAAAATCGAAGAAATTGAAAAAAACCGAAAATTTGAAGACAATCCGACTTTGTTGCGCTAGAAAATTCAAATTAGGAATAAAGGTAGTATTTAGGATACAGAAAAAGGAAAATTTAAAAAATCCAGAAAATTCGAAAAAAAAATAAAAAAATTCGTAAAAAATTGAAAAAATGAAAATAATTTGATACGATAACGCTCGTATTTATAAATTAATTTGGATGAAACTAATTGTGTGTATTAAGCTCACCAATGCCTCGACCGAGTTCGTTGGCCAGCTTGGTCCGCCATCTTGTTTCAAGATGGCGGCCACGGAAAATTTTAAAACTAAAATAAATATACAAAAAAGTTAAAAAATCAAGTTTATTTTTTAATTAGGTGTTAGGACTTGATACAAGGATTCCAGAGCATTTTTTGTTTTACCTCTATCTTAAAAATTGGCTGAGATAGAGCAGTTTGAAATTCTAGGGTGGCTGACATTTTGAAACAAAACAGCACATTACAAAAAACCAACGATAAATTTATGGTCAATAATGGTCAAGCAGGTGCAATCCCGAATGAATACTCCGTGTTATTATAACTGTAACTTTGACTTCGAAATTTTGATACGTTGCATTTTCTATTTGTTGATATTTTTGAACTATGATTTACACTAAGTGAAATGTTGTTGTCGAAGAGGGATTTTCCATGTAAATCCGAAACGTCCAATTTTAATATGTTTTTAATGTTTTATGAAAGTGTATTGTAATGTCTGTAATTTTAATGATTTTAATATAAATTTATAAGTTTTAGTGAACACGATTTCTCGCAAATTATTTTCTTTCATTGTTGTAATCATTTTCCCAATCATACGCATAAAACTATATATTCATATCCATTAGCGCCAAATTCTCGCCAAACTTGGCGACAATTGGCGAAATCTCGCCAAATTTGGCGACAAAAATAAGTCTTCATAAATGAAGCCAACTTGGCGACAATTGGCGAAATCTCGCCAAATTTGGCGATAAAAATAAGTCTTCATAAATGAAGCCAACTTGGCTATAGCTCAATAATTTGGCGAATTTCTTATTCAAATTCAGTGTAAACGAATCTTTTGTAAACGGTTTCTTTGCATTTTAACTTGCTGTTTTCGAGTAACATTAGCTAAAATTTTAAAATGAAGATATAGGAAAGCTACCTTTTCCTGCCGGTACAGGCCGGAGGACTTTTTTATGAGTTGTCGGATGCAATCTATGTTTTGCATTAAAAAAAGTAAAACATTGAAAAACAAATCCCACAGGATGGGGATAGTTTGTTTTAGATCTGGAGGCACGGCAGTGCCTCCGCCAAGTCGAGACAGGAGAGCCGTAAGCATACTTTTCTGGAAGCAACTCAATGCACTTTTGACCCCCTCATATCTACGCGCTGGAGTATCCCAAAAATTTGAAACTTCGTTTTTCTAGAGTATTTGGCACACAGGACCAAAATTTAAAATTAAAACTTTCTATCTTTTCTATTTCAGACGATATATTAACTCAAACATTCGATTTTTTGTCACTCACTCACTCACTCGTTCACGCGTCATCAAAAGGATTAGGTAGATCCCGTAGCCCTAGAAACTTGACATTTGGAAAAAAGGTAGTGTCTAGGATACAAAGAAAGGAAAAATTATAAAATCCGGAAAATTCGAAAAAAAAAACATTCGAAAATTCAACAAATTCCATCAAAATTGAAAATTGAAAATAATACGATCTTGTAGTCTTAGGAACTTAAGATTCGGTGTGAAGGTAGTGTTTATCATCCAGAAAAAGAAAACATCAAAAACACCAAAAAAAATCGAAAGCAAAATTGAAAAAATCGAAAATCGAAAAAAATCGAAAAATTTCAAATAATCCGATTTTGTTGCGCTAGAAACTTGGAATTCGGAATAAAGGTAGTATTTAGGATGCAAAATAAGGAAAAATTAAAAATTCCGGAAAATTCGAAAAAAAATTCAAAAATTCGAAAAAAAATCGAAAAAATTAAAATAATTTGATCTTTTAGCCTTAGAAACTTAAAATTCGCAGTAAAGATAGTGTTTAGGATTCAGAATAAGTTAAAATAAAAAACCAAATAAAATTCGAAAATAAAACAAAAAAATCGAAAAAATCGGAAAAATCGAAAAATAAGGAAAATTTGAAAATAATTCGATTTCATAGCGCTAGAAACTTGAAATTTGGAATAAAGGTAATATTTAAGATACTAAATAAGGAAAAATTCAAAAATATGGATAATTCAAAAATACCCATAAATTAGTGCAGACGATATATGAACTCAAAGTTTCGATTTTTTGTCACTCACACACTCACTCACTCTCGCGTCATCAAAAAGATTGGGTATATCCCACAGCCACAGAAACTGAAAATTTGGAATAAAGCTAGCATTTCGGATACAAAGAAAGGATAAAATATAAAATCCGGAAAATTAAAAAAAAAAACATTCGAAAATTCAAAAAAATCGAACAAAATTGAAATTTGAAAATAACACGATCTTGTAGTCTTACAAACTTAAAATTTGGTGTGAAGGTAGTGTTTAGAATTCAGAAAAAGAAAACATCAAAAACACACAAAAAAAATTGAAAATAAAATCGAAAAATCGAAAAAAATCGAAAAATTTCAAATAATCCAATTTTGTTGCGCTAGAAACCTGGAATTCGGAATAAAGGTAGTATTTAGGATGCAAAATAAGGAAAAATTAAAAAATCCAGAAAACTCGAAAAAAAATCAAAAATTCGAAAAATTTGAAAAAATTTGAAAAAATTTTAAATAATTTGATCCCTTAGAAACTTAAAATTCGCGGTAAAGATAGTGTTTGGGATTCAGAATAAGTTAAAATAAAAACGCAATAAAATTCGAAAACAAAATAAAAAAATCGAAAAAGATCGGAAATTTTAAAATAATTCGATTTTGTAGGTCTAGAAACTTAAAATTTGTAATAACGGATACAAAATAAGAAAAAATTATAAAATCCAGAAAATTATAAAAAAAAAATGCGAAAAAATCAAAAATTGAAAATATTTTTATCTTGTAGTCTTAGAAACTTAAAACTTGGTGTAAAGGTAGTATTTACTATTCAATAAAAGGAACAATTAAAAAATTCGAAAATAAAATCGAAAAATTGAAATATGTTTAAGAAATCGAAAATTCGAAAACAATTTGATTTTGTACTGCTAGAAACATTAGTTATAAGATAATTGTCCTATTAACTAGTACAACGCCCCTAATTGTTTTATGTTATTTCCCCCGGATTATGGTTTTCTTTTCTTTCGTTTACGAATTTCGTTATAGAAAAGTTCCGCTATAGACTGGCTACGATATAGACGATTTCTTTATAGACAGGTTTGTTTTCTTTCACATGTTGTACTCTATTTACTTCACATATGAAATATGGATTGTTAAATGATGTTAGCCCCACAAAAATTTTCACGGCTCTCCCTACCCTCCCGACATTACTGGCTGGTTATGGCTTGATAGTCCTTTCTAAATAAAATCATGGTGACTCGAAGATTCACTTGATTTATCTCTAAATTGAACCTAAATGATCCTAAGAAGACGGATCAAATAATTACTATATTAGCATGACAATCAGGTAACTTAGAATTAAAATCGAAAAATCAATAAATTCATAAAAAGTCGAAAATTTGAAAATAATTCGATTTTGTAGTCCTAGAAGATTGACATTTGGCAGAAAGGCAGGGTTTTGTACACAAAGTAAGGAAAAATTAAAAAATCCGTAAATAATAAAAAGTCTAAAAAAAACGAAAAAAAAAACATCGAAAAAAGGAATATAGTTTGATTTATTGGAAATTTCCGGAAATTTTAATTTTGGCTTTCTTTTTATACTAAAAAGTTCTTTTATGTTAAATATCAAGTATCTAGGGCTGCGAGTTATATCTGAGATGCATAGCGCCTATCCTGAAAGCAATTGAGAGTACTTTTGACACCCCCCCTCCCATAATTTAGTGCTTGCCTAGGAACCTGAAATCTCTTTTTATCTACAGTACTTTGCAAACGAAACTAAAGCTTCAATTTTTTGATACCTGTAAATAATAGGGACAGAGTGTGGGCTTAGCGAAAATCAGTGGATGATCTCCAAAAAGAACCCAAAATCAAGAAAAGGAGGGTTACTTACAAAAAGAAGTGAAATCTCATCAAAAAGTCACCTGTAAAAAAATGCAGCCAAGTCTCGTAACTCATTTACCGTAAAAAGTACTGAGATCGTATAAAGCCAAGTTTAACTATCTTATTAACTCTGAAATTTTCATTCACAAAATCACTCCTAGTCTCTACATCTTTAGTTAATTATTATTTTGTGACTTGGCAATTACGCAGCACAGGGAAGTTATTACACCTTACTATGTTATGGGATGGGATGGGATAATTTAACTAAGGCAAATTATATACGCACAGGGAAGTTATTACACCTTAATATGTTATAGTATTATTTGATTAAGACTAACTATATACATCACATTCTCGTGCTAAGTAATTGCCAAGTCACAAAATAATAATTAACTAAAGATGTAGAGACTAGGAGTGATTTTGTGAATGAAAATTTCAGAGTTAATAAGATAGTTAAACTTGGCTTTATACGATCTCAGTACTTTTTACGGTAAATGAGTTACGAGACTTGGCTGCATTTTTTACAGGTGACTTTTTGATGAGATAAACCTTTTACTCATTTCATTTACAATATAAACCTTTTACTCATTTCATTTAAAATATAAACCCTTCACTCATTTAATTTAAAATTCTAAAATTTAATATACATGCCTTTCGTTCATTTCATTTAAAATATTAAAAACAAAATACATAAGAAGACGTAATGCCATAAATCAAGACATTTTATTAAAACAACAGTTATTTCTTATTTACACACGTGAAGTATAAAAGTTGCTATTGGTGATTAAAAATATGCTATTGGCGAGATTAGTGCTAAATCTCTAATACTAAGTTATTACTGGTATTTTTCTTTCAAATAAAAAACAAAAAACGGATTTATTTTTCAAGTTTGATTAAATTATATACTACATGTTTTATTGTACTTTAGTGCGTGAGTAAAATTTTTGTTCCATGTGCTCTAATCTGGTTGTCTACTAAAATTTTATGCCGGTGAAAATGACGTCCACACTAAACTTTCGTGACGTATGTACTTTAATTAATCCTTTTATTTATTTGTAAATATAATTTTGAAACGATTTGAAATTTATTCTTGAAAATATGTCAGTTTCCTTGCATTCTCATAGGTGCCTGCTGTAAAAATTGAAGCGAAATCCGTCAAATATTTTTTTGAGTTATGCTTGAAGAAATGTTTTAATATACAGGGTGTCCATAATTAAACGACCCTACTTTAAAGTTGTCTACAGACGAAACTATTGTTCAGAAAGTTGTGAAATTTTGTTAAGGACATAATGAAGGAATGGGAATTTCTTTAAGCGAAAAAAAAATTAGTTCAAAATTTCGCCATCAGATAACGTTTTCAATGAATTACACACTTAGCATACATTTACGATAGTTTACATATTTTATTGCAAAAAAAGGATGTTCCACATGACGGCCATCATTTTCAGCTACCATCTGGAATCGTAAGATAGCATGTTCCACAGTTGACCGTGGTGTGTTCTGGGAAATGCTAAAAATATGTCGCGAAAAAAGTTTTGTTCAACATGTTTTGTTGTAATAAAAATTGTAACCTATCGTAAATGTGTAATTCATTAAAAAACGCCCTCTGGCAGCGAAATGTTGAACTATTTTTTCGCTTAAACAAATTCCCATTCCTTCATTATGTATGTAATTCATTAAAAAACGCCCTCTGGCAGCGAAATGTTGAACTATTTTTTTTGCTTAAACAAATTCCCATTCCTTCATTATGTCCTGCACAAAATTTCCCAACTTTCTGACCAATAGTTTCGTCTGTAGACAACTTTAAAGTAGGGTCGTTTAATTATGGACACCCTGTATATCCTAGCTATATATGGGGCAAAGTGCTGTCTATTAGTCTTCGTTTCACTCAAACAATAATTTATAACGGAACGGAATTAATACAATTTTAATTATTTTAGAATTTATGCAGGTAGACATTACAGTGTATTAAATTGATGTCACTTTATAAGCCCTGAAATATAACAAGCACAGATGGATGTGTATTAAACTTCATTTTAGAACATTTTTGTTATTTTGTTTTTTAGAACAAATAGAAAATAAAAATACAGATTTTCCTCTAATGGATACTGCATCTTGTTTCTGGATTCTAATTCTGAGCCATGATTTCCATGATAGAAATTTTTTTGTAAAATTTATAGGGGCATTGCTTCCCATGCCTCTTTAAAAACGTTCCAGAGTCCATCCTTTCTGGTGGTTTCTCGCTTTGAAAGAGATATTTTAAACAGACCAAATGCACAATAAACCATAAGTTGAACCTCAAGTGACTTCTTATGAATATGTTGAAAAGTATAAATTCAATACTTGTGTGAGTTTTTATTTTTTTCAACAAACACAGTGGTAGTTTTTGAAGTATGAGCGGTGGCTTTGCCTTGGTGCAGTTTAACTCTTTGAAATTCGATGAAATTAAAAGAAATTGAATTTTTCTGTAAATATCGGATGCAACATATTCTCTTAACAGTATGATGAATTGATTGTAACATTTTTTTCTAACATTCTTATTTTTATTTTCCCATTGTAAGATAAATTTGTGAGTCATGAATACTTACCTGAAACTTCGTTTTGAGCTTTGAAATGTAGTCTTTTTTTCTCTGTATTTTTTCCATCTGGTATCTTTTTACTATGTATTCGTACTGATTTTTGAGATAGCACTTTCCAATCAATAGTTATGTTTATTTCGCACAAAAAAGTTTTTATATTATGTGCTTTGCAATCATTTTAGACAGTCGAATGAATTAGCATACTTCTGTTCGAAAAAAAAACCGCATCTTCCCATTCACAGTTTTTTTGCACGCGCAATCTTGAAATAAGAATAAATTTGAATATCAGACGATAATATAAATTACACAGAACAAGTTGTTGCCAGAAATTTTTCCTCGAAAGAAATTCCATATTTTAAATCTTCGGTCTAAAATATGTGTGAACAGCCTCTGTATAATTTAAACCCAAGCTTAAATTTCGATTTGACGCAAAAAAAACTACGAGCATTAAATAAGCAAGCTTTCGTGTTGTAGTGATCAGATTACTTCAAATTACATTATTATTGCTTGTAAAATAAAAATACTGTTCGTCGATCAAATGACAAAAAATTTGAATGGGAATTACTGAAGAAATATTTTTCAGTACATGAATATATTCAAAACCTTTAATACATTACAGTTTACTTTTTTTCCAATGGTTAGAACATGTTTCAGAATATCACGCCCTTTAGAATTTATTTTGATTTACAATTTTACGTGCTTTGAATCTAAACGTGGTACGATTCAGAACAGTCTGCGTTTACTGCATTACTCATGAGCTGAATATAATGTAATTCATCTCGTTTATAAAATGTAAAATGTATGTTCATTTCAAACCATAGTTATACACTTTAATTTGCATTGTTGTACGAGTGAATTTCAAAATAATAATATCATACAGGTTAATCCAACTTTTTAAGTTTAAATCTTTTATATAGCATATCATATTTGTTAAATGAGAAAACATGGCTCAGATAAAGTTCAATTTGAAATTTAAACAAGAACGAAAAATCATGCGTCAAGCATAGATTATGAAACACTTTCCAACACCACCAGAAAACTGTAACGAAACTTCACCGTTAAATAAGGTGAAATGAGATATGTAAGTAAACAATTTAGAAAACACATAACACATTGAAAAATACTTTTCGAAATTACCTTCCAGTGTCAAAAAAGTAGTTTAATTGTTTTGTGCAGCCCTGTATATGATCAATAGATGTGGATATATAATATGATAAAATTTAGTTCTGTTATAATATTCACATTTAACGATTTTCGCCAATCGATGGAAATGCACTCGAAATCTTTTGTAAAGCACTGTATATTATATGAAGTCTTTTGCAAACACCACCTATTAAGCTAAAAGGCAACTTAAAACTCGCTTGCAGCAATTACCAAATGTAAATGACAATGTATCTTTTTTTTCGTAGTCCTGTATATGAATTTATTTATATTCCATAAACTTCTATTAATCTACTAAATATAGTTCAGCAGCAAAATGCGTAAACACAATTAAAAACTACCCTTAAGCATTTCACTCCCATAGTCTGTAGTACTAACGAATTTCTTTGTGTAGCCCTGTATATGGTCAACCGAGTTCATAAACACACACGTACTACGAAAAAAAAAATTAAATGCAAATCAAAGTTTAAAACGCACTTATCACACATAGACTGTAAATATCTGACATGTACTGTAACCAGTATCTTTTGTGTGTCCCTTTAAATAAACGCAATGCACACATGAGAGCAATTTATAGTGAAACTCAGTAATGCATATAATTTTCATTATGTTTGAAATAGTGAAATATCACTAAAATAGCAAGCTACGCCCGCTACGCTGGTCAATTTCTTTTAACAAACCTTTAATCAAACAAAATATTGACTATATTTTAGCAGAATAATAAGGCTACTATAATTTGTGACTCGTGCTATAGCCAATATACACGTCAGGACACGTCGCCCTTATCATTATCTTTTTGCGCATGAAGGTTTCGCTATGGTACTCCATTGGGAAATTTGGTAATTTTTGAAATTCAATATTTGAAAAACGGCATAATCATTAGATTTGAAATTTATACCAAGAAAAATAGAATTTTTTACCTTTCAAACGCAGTTTGTCTAACAATTTTCTGAAAAATACTTTTCGAGCTATTATTATTTTCAGTAACTTCAAATGTTTCATTTTCCGAGATTAATCTGTTGCAACAATTAGCGAAAAACCCAGTCGTAGGCAACACATTGCTTTTTATTAAAGAGGCTGTTGGAGCAGGGATTGTCACCACCAATTTGCCGCCATCACTTTTGAAATCGGTTCCGTGGTTCCAGAGATTCCATAGAAATTGTAATTTAGAATTATTTTAGAACGCTTTTCGCTCATTTCACCCATTTAAATTTCATTTTTTTAAAATTTATTTTTAGAGAGCATTTACATCTTATAAGTAACTACAATGCTAAATTTCAAATTTCTTGCCCGATCAGTATAAAAAAGTCGCAATTTTCGAACATTTTTCGCTTCTGCACCTCATTGATGTTAGTGGCACCGACATAAAATATAGTCTATGTTGGAGTAGGGATTGTCCCCATCAATTTGCCACTATTACTTTTGAAATCGGTTCTGTAGTTCCAGAGATTTCATAGAAATTTTAATTCAGTCTGTTTGTAGAACGCTTTTCGCTTATTTCACCCTTTTAAATTTCAAATTTTTTTAAAAAAAAATTGTTCTTGGAGAGCATTTACATCTTATAAGTAAGTACAATACCAACTTTTAAATTTCTAGCTCCTTCAGTATAAAAAAAATTGCAATTTTTGAACGTTTTTCACTCCTGCACCCCCCTGGGATTAGTGACACTGATATAAAATATAGCCTATGTTGGAGCAGGGATTGTCACCATCCATTTGCCTTCATCACTTTTGAAATCGGTTCCGTAGTTCCAGAGATTCCATAGAAATTATAATTTAGAATGTTTTTAGACTCTTTTCGCTCATTTTACCCTTTTAAATTTCGATTTTTTTTTTTTTTTTTTTTTTTTTTTTTTGTTGTTCTAAGAGAGCATTTACATGTTATAAGTAACTACAATGCCAAATTTCTAATTTCTAATTTCTAGCTCTTTCAGTATAAACAAAATCGCAATTTTAAAACGTTTTTCGCTCCTGCACCCCTCTGGAGTTAGAGGCACTGACATAAAATATATGTTGGAGCAGGGGTTGTCACAATCATTTTGCCACAATCACTTTTGAAATCGATTCGGTAGTTCCAGAGATTTCATAGATATTGTAATTTAGAATGTTTTTAGAACGCTTTTCGCTCATTTCACACTTTTAAATTTCGATTTCTTTTTCATTTTGATCGTAGAGAGCATTTATATCTTATAAGTAACTACAATGCTAAATTTCAAATTTCTAGCTCCTTCAGTATCCTATCCTATCCTAATCCTAATCCTAATAATATTATATATCTCATTGTGTGCAAATGTTAGGCTGAAGCCAGCGTCAAAATGGAGCTTTAATGATCCTGTATCTTTGCATATACGTTGATTATAACCCTCGAATGAACATAGGCTGGTTTTTGTTCATTTTATTCAAATATTTTTCTTAATAATTCAAAATTTCTCTATTTTCATAGAGAATAAATGGACATTATTTCGTATAGTATTTTAAAATCGTTAAATTTACTTTACCGTTGCTAATACTTTATCGTTGCCAAAACTAATTTAAATACGGAATAATAATTTTTACTCAACAATTTAGTTTCAATTGAAAAATTTTCACGTGAAAAATGAAAATGAAATTAAAAAAAAAATTAAAGAATTAAAAAGAAGATTAAATAATATTATTAGATATAAAACGTACTTTTTTTAGTTTTTGATAATAATACAAGGTTTCAATATGCGTAACCATAGGAAACAGGCAAATATGACGTCATGCATCGCACATAAAGCGGATAGGTTTTGATTGGTGAAATAAAATGATCTTGGGTTTTTTCTTCACTTTTTTTTCTTTTGTAAGGTAAAATACTTGGCGTTTTACCGTCTGCGCACAGCTAAAATAAATATACCGTATTTTTTATTAAAATTTTTAACAATTTTACCATTTTAGTTTATCGTTGCTAGGGCTTTGATCGTTACCAATAAATAAAAACACGGAAAATAATTTTTCCACAACAATTAATTTTCAATTGAACGATTTTCACTTGAAAAATGAAAATGAAAAAGAATTCAAAAGAAGATGAATTTCCGTGATATTTAAAACAAAAATATGGAGTATTTGTTATTATACATGAAGTATGAATATCGGTTACATTAAAAAGATATTTTTCTGTCAAAAAACTGCGCTATAATTAGAAGGAAAAATGAACAACAATTATATTCTTAAAAATAGATTTCGCTTGGACCATGGAACTATGAAAAGGATCCTCCTCGGCTTGGACAGATATGACGTCATAAATAAAACATATATTTTCAAATAGTCGTAATAATACAAGGAGCATGAATATCAATGTATAATGAAAGTAGATAAATAATGGACGTAATACTTAAGATGAAAAACTGAAATATTATTTATCGATACTGATTAATAATTAGCTTGAGTACCAGTTACATACAAATGTGAGTTTTCAGCTAAAATTTACGTCCTGATTGCCAGGAAAAGAAAATTAACAAGAATTATGGCATTAAAAAGTGATTTCTCTGAGGAAAATGTGACGTCATATTAGAAATAAAACGGGAATTTCAAATGTGTTTTACATTGAGCGGGAATTAATTCCGTACATTAATAATACAAGGATCAGTAAGTATAGAAAGTAGATTAGTTTCACGTCATATTTAAAACGAAAAATTGAAATGTTTTTTTATCTATACCGATTACTAAGCAGGAATATCAGTTACATACAGGTGAGAGTTTTTTGCCAAAAACCACACCATGATTATTAGGAAAAGAAAAATAAATACGAATCTATTATATTAAAATCTGACCTCCTGTCTGTATTTCGCAACTACTCTTTCCAGATTGTCGAACGCAACGCGATTTACTTAAAACCGGTTATCATTCATGCGAGGATGTCATAAACTTTCAGAATTTAAAAAAATGATTTAAATTCCGAGATATTATTATTATTATTATTATTATTATTATTATTATTATTATTTTGTAAAATTTAACGAAGTTTCTCTAAAAATGGCAAGTAAATTATTCCATTTTTGTGGATAAAAAAGAAGAAATAAAACGGATTAATATATTTTTTCTCATTAAAACTGAAAAATAAAAGAATTTATTTTCAATTTGAATAGATAGTGAAATAAAAAAAAAATCTTGATTACAGTAAAATTTTTGAAAAATAAAAACGTATTTTCACATATTCAAACTTCATGAATCAATTTATTCTGGAGAACAAAAATCGTCTGTCAACATATTTTCATTTAGAAATAAAGATTTTTTTTTCAGTTATAGATTAAATCAAGGAGGTAAATTTAAGCTCCTTGCATTTAGGTCTACAATAATTGCTCCCTATTCACAAGAATTGAATTTAATGAAAAAGAATATACTATTTCCATTATCTTTGAAGGATTGCTATTAAAATATTTCACAAATGCGTTAAAAGTAAAATGGTTTACCAGGTAAACTTGACATATGTTTTCATATAATTCGCCGATATCCACGATTTTATTTGGCCCGCCTTTTTTCATTGGTTGCAGTTTCCTTTTCGTGATTATTTGTCACAAAATTTCACATTTTTAAAACTTAGTTATGTCAAGGCCTCTATAACATAGAAATACTGTATTGTCTCCTATGGAATGTGATAAAGTGTTATTTAATTATTTACGTTTCAAACTATCGAGAATGAAATATTTTGCTTAATTAATGCATTTATTATTATTTTAATGATACGTGAACAAAGTCACGGGTAACAGCTAGTAGAAAATAAAAAGAAAACTGCCTAGTTAAACTGAGGTCATTGAGCTCACAGGCTATTCATACTAATTGTATATTATACTCTTATTTCAAAGAATTTGAAATAAGCCCCTCGAAAAATAAAGAAATCAACAATATAATAAGGGGGGGGGGGTCTTCCCCCCGTTACCCCCCCTCATAGTTAACTAATGAATCCCATAAACTAATCAGGGAAGTCTCTAATTGCAATGAATATATATACAAAATTTGAAGAAAATCGGATAATTCTGCATGAAAAACCCATTTATCTAAATTAAGGCGGGATTAGCCCCCCTGTTCCCCCCCTTTATACTTAACCAATCAATCCCGAAAACTAATCAGGGAAGCGTCTTAACCCAATGAACCTAGAAACAAATTTTGAAGCAAATGGGATAATTCTGCATGAAAACCCCATTTATATAAAATAAGGGGGGATTAGCCCCCTGTCCCCCCCCTTTATACTTAACCAATCAATCCCGAAAACTAATCAGGGAAGCGCCTTAACACAGTGAACCTATAAACAAAATTTGAAGGAAATGGGATAATTCTGCATGAAAAACCCATTTATCTAAATTAAGGGGGGGATTAGTCTCCCGTTCCCCCCCCCCTTTATACTTAACCAATCAATCCCGAAAACTAATCAGGGAAGCGCCTTAACACAGTGAACCTATAAACAAAATTTGAAGGAAATGGGATAATTCTGCATGAAAAACCCATTTATCAAAATTAAGGGGGGTATTAGCCCCCCGTTCCTCCTCTTTATACTTAACCAATCAATCCCGAAAACTAATCAGGGAAGCGCCTTAACACAGTTTACCTATAAACAAAATTTGAAGGAAAACGGAATAATTCTGCATGAAAAACCCATTTATATAAATTAAGGCGGGATTAGCCCCCCCCCGTTCCCCCCTTTATACTTAACCAATCAATCCCGAAAACTAATCAGGGAAGCACCTTAATACAGTGAACCTATAAACAAATTTTGAAGGAAATGGGATAATGAAAAACCCATTTATATAAATTAAGGGGGGATTACCCCCCTCCCCGTTCCCCCCCCCCTTTACATTTAACCAATCAATCCCGAAAACTAATCAGGGAAGCGCCTTAACACAGTGAACCTATAAACAAAATTTGAAGGAAAACGGAATAATTGTGCATGAAAAACCCATTTATATAAATAAAGGGGGATTAGCCCCCCGTTCCCTCCCTTTATACTTATCCAATGAATCCCGAAAACTAATCAGGGAAGCACCTTAATACAGTGAACCTATAAACAAAATTTGAAGGAAAACGGATATTTCTATGAAGAGTTATCGCGTTACGTACGTACATACATACAGAACCGGCGGGCACATAAGCTATCAGGCTTTGATAGCCTGTGAGCTAAAGATCGCAATTTTAGAACGTTTTTCGCTCCTGCACCCCCTGGGGTTAGTGGCACCGACATAAAATATAGAGTATGTTGGAGCAGGGGTTGTCACCATCAATTTGCCACCGTCACTTTTGAAATCGGATCGGTAGTTCCAGAGATTACCCCCTACAAACAAACAAACAAACAAACAAACAATCGTTACTCCTTTATAATATTAGTATAGATTACACTGCAGACGATTTTTCCCCATAACACGATGTGTAAAAGAATTCTTTTGTTTGACCCTGTAAATGCATAATAAATGCTTTGCACCCCATATTCTACAAAAAGCATGTTTTAATGCGCTTCATAATTATATATCAATTCCATTATGTTTTAAATGACGTATCGCCATCAAAATGCGCTTGAACCGATTATTCCCCATTGACTGTAATGTAGCGGAATACTTTTGACTGTCCCTGTAAAAAGACTATAAGCGCTACACACTTCAGTTGAAATAGGGAACATGCTATAGTAAACGACTATAACATACGAAAATTTCAGGACAATGGAAGTTTATTTACGGGAGTTAGAGTACGGACAGACGGCAGACGGCAGACAAACCGAAATCATAAACACTTTTCAACTAGGTTGGAAAGTGTTAAAAACACTACTAAACTGCAAAGGTAAACTTTATAAACTTCTACACGAGTAATAAGCTTCGGATTGCACAGAAACAGGTTCTTTAAATATTGTGATAACGGTCTTAAAAAAATGTGATTCAGACATTACACCCTGAAAGAATCAAGCAATGACCAGAGCAATGAATGAAGTTCCCAAGACACACTGCATAGAACGCCGTAAAAAAAGTTCTAATAGATGAGACATGAAAAGTGTCAGGCCAGGTGGAGGTAAAAAACGGACAGTTAATATTTCTAGAACACTCGAAGTGAGAAATATAAATAGAATTGCACGTATTTTGACCGTTAAAAAAAAGTGGGAAAAAAGATAAACATCAACCAAGAGACCGTTCGAAAAATTGTGAAACAGTTCCATCGATACCAGCCTCAGAGAAATAAACCGTTCCAGAATTTTACTGTGGCGAACAAAACAGTAAGGATTTGAAAATGGATAACACCAACGTGTTCTTGATCATTGATCTTGACCGTTCTTGATCAATGGAAAAAAAAGTTTTCAAAATTTTCAAAGTCAAACTGGTTCACGATCAACACAGCAATTGAATTCGATCAAAGTATGCTTTTAATCCATCAGCCATTGTCAAAGGACGGCAAAAGTTGCGCTCGGTTTTGGCTAAGGGTTGGATTTGTCCTAATTGGCAAAGAACGGCTCGTTTTTGTTTATGAAGATATCCAAACGAACCATTAAATGCATCGTTAAAACATTTTAAAGAATGTTTTGCTTCCTTGTCCTTAAAAACTCTTTCGGAAATACAAATGGACCGTTCAACAAGATGCTCCTTCAGCACACAGAACAAGAAAAACACAGAATTTTGCAAGTCATATCTGACAGATTTCCTAAGATTAGAACATAACATCTGTACTCTCACGATCAAATGGTTTATTCTATATAACGTTTTATACAGAGAAGAGTGTTTTCTAAGCTTCCAGAAATTCGGTGTCCTATAAAAAAATATTCTTCAGAGAATAGTGCCAAAATATCAGCAGTTGCGGGACTTGCCTGAAAATGTTATCAAAAGATTTCGCTTCTACATAAAAGTGAAAAGTAAAATAATCAGTAATCTGATTCTGATGTATGTGGTTATTAAAAATATTATAAGCTAAAACGTTTGTCCGAGTTATTTTTTGCAACACTTTTTATATTTGTGCAATTACATATAACTTGGAAACTTATTCCTGTAAATTATTTTTCAAAATAGTTTATTAAATGTCTTTATATTGAAAAAATATGCTCAAAAAGAATATGCAATTGTGTATTCTATTTTTAAGGCGTACGTTGTATATTCGGAACATTTGAAAATGCTTAAATATCTTCTAAGAAAACATTATTGAAGCAGCAGATTTCAGTATTTGAATATACAAAGGTATTTTGTCAGATATCAGAAAATAAATGGTGGAAAATAACACTTTTATTATCATTTACTAAGTACTTTGAACATTTTCGGAAACAGTAATAAAAATATCAAATTTGAAGAGAATTTAAGAAAGGATATTTGAAAGATATATTTGAATATATTATGAATAAAATAATATAATATGATTAGGAAATGAATTTCTTTAGGATGTATGTGTGACAAATTAATATTTTTTTGGTAATGCTAGATAAAATTTGTACGCAGAACATCTTTTTAAAAAAAATAAAATATTATTTTATTTTATGCAATAGCAATAAATGAAGAATTATACCGCCAAACAGTATGTCTGGTGCATTTAATATTATTTATGAATTTGA